>CM067305.1:53432523-54130029 GCA_034231615.1 Meghimatium bilineatum
TGATCGACGATGACCAAAAACTCAACCATAATAATAATAACAATAAATAATAAAATAATAAAGTTAATAGTGCGTTTTAAATGACTAGCAAGTCCAATGCGCGCAGAAAATGTTCTTTTACAGAATTGACAACAATAGAAGGTATCTGTGTGAGGTTGAGATGTTTTTTTCTTTTCTACGTGTCCGCTTCTGTCTTGCAGTTTCTTGTCTGAATTCTTCCGCCGCTAGTGCTCCGTTCTAATGCTGTAACGCCATGCTGTTCTATCCTGAGCGAGGCTCTCCCAAGCGCCTACGTCAATGTTAAGATGTTTCAAGGATGACTTGAGCGTGTCTTTGAAACGCTTTTTCTGTCCACCAGCTTTTCGAAATCCTGCCTTGAATTCTCCATAATATATTTGTTTTGGCAAACGCTAGTTCTCCATACGCACAAGATGGCCTGCCCAGCGTGCCTGCGCCTTCATAAGTATTGTGTGGATGCTTATTGAGGTTGATTACAGATATACAGACAAACATACATACATACTTACATAACGACATACATGCACTAATATAATGCTTACTTTAACCAGGTTGATAATAAAGGTCATAATTTGTTCATGCCTTTATAAAGTTCAATATGTCTATTTCTTTCCTTGCTGTTTTAATCTGTTGCTGCCTGGTGCCCAAAAAGCCGTTGTTGTTTTAGTGAAGCCTCCAAGCTGTCATGAAAGGAAACAGGACATATTAGTTGATCATCTTTTCTATCTTTATTGTAAATAAGAATTCCTTGGAAAATTAATGACTTGGCAACTTGTACAGCTTTCTGGCAGTACTGTCCGGGTTATAATCACCTCCCTACAAACAAATGTATAGTGCGCTTAATTGCTTTATTGGCACCATTTGAAATTATGTTTCGTTCTTGCGATATCAGGCTAAGTTCAGAAAGCTCTTGAAGTGCCTAACACATTAATTCTAAGTCTAAAATAAACTCCACAATAGTAATCTTCTTCATCAATCCCTTATATGTGCACCTATTTATTTATTTTTTAATCTCTGGAATTATCATCTTAAGCATTCTAAAATGACAAACTACTTTATGATCCAACCAAACTGCAGATACTGAGCGAAAGCTGGTTGCTACCCAACTAATGCTTAATATTCGTCTAATTTTCAACAACTGCGTTTCCAGTGAACTGGCACATACATGGAGTTCGCGATTATTCTTTGGTCGATGCATGATAAAAAACGTATAACTTGTCAATAAATTATTTCAATCTATTAATTTCAGAAACTTTCTTATCAGCACCGTGAACATATAATTCCAGATTATGTTTAGCACAGTATCAAACAATGATGGAATTTTATCTTTTAATAACTTTTTTTTTTACTACGAGAACCCAACATTATTGCTGCACCATCACAAGCAACAGAAATTAAACATTCATTCAGGCACTCCTCTGTCAATCCAATAGAATGAAGACATCTAATCAAAGCGGAGAAGATTCCGGCGGGTGGTACATCTTCTAGCTCAGCTAAGTCAATAAATAAATTAACTAGTCTGATCATTTCACAACCTGAAATTATTGCTCGAATATACAAAATAATGTACATATTCTGACTGATTGTTATTGCCTCGTCGATGATTAATGAAAATCTTGATTTTATATTTACAATTGTATTGATCAATTTAGTTTTCATCTCCTTGCTAATATGATAAGGGGGCGGTGGGTGTTTCTTTCGCTTAAGAAGTCAGATCATGACACTTAGTACTAGGGGAAAAATGCCAAAAAGGGTAGACCCCCACCCTCCCCCCGAAAAATAAATAAAAATTTAAAAGAAACCCAAGGAAAATGAAGGAATGACTCATGAGATCGAAGATATAACCATTTTAATTCGGTACATTTTCCCCTCCCCCTTATCGAAGACGTATCTATGACCCTGGTTCTGGTGAATGCCCCTATAGTTCCCCTATGTTATTCCTGGGCAGATGCAAGTCGCAGAGAGTTGATGACGTTCGATTTGGTGTAAATGCGCATTTAGACGGCAAAGTCCCGTTCACAGTCGAAAAATCTCGACTTGTTTATTGCTGCTCAATTTGTTGATGTTGTCTTCCTGTAGTTTCCCGTAGTTCTCCACACTGTCGTTATCATCAAGTACCGTCTCCGCAACGAAGGTTGCATGCAACGGCACTGCAGTTATATGTTATTTTATCAAAGCTTTTACTTCGATGAAACTTTGAAGTAGTCCTATTCTCTATTCTCATGTATATTCTTTAAAAATTTCTAAATTTCATGCTAAAAAAATATTCTAGACATTGAGATATGGTCCTATTATTTGGTCACAAAACGCACGTTAAAATAATATTTAGTCTTATAATTTTGAATTTGTGCCAGGCAGTGTCAAAGGTCTTGTAAACATTTACTATAATCACTATCTGAATCATCATTATCAGATTCACTAATTAGCAAGCTCTGAAACATAACCATAGCTTGCTCTGCACTGTATCTAGAAGAAGTGGCCGTTGCCATTTTTTTTCAGAATATCGGAAATAACAAATGCAGCGTATGGCGGTCAAAGAAATGGTTTCTTTTGCAGCCACCCCAGTCGTCTTCAGTTTTCTAAAGGAAGTGGTTTCCTGAATGTTCAGAGGTCACCATAAAAACTTGAACTGGTTAAACGAAATATAACTGATCAATATATGATCGATCTAAAAATCGAAGCCGTTAAAGTGGCGAAAGGTCCTGTAGACCCATACTATAAAGCCGTTATAGTGGCGATCGGTCCCCAATGAGTTAAGAGCTTTGTTCTGTATTCTCTTTGTGTGATTATCCATTGTAGTATTTCAGTTGGCAAAATGTTTAGCTAGATTTATTGATTGATCAATGACACGGACTCAAATACAAATAGAGACGCATAATTTGAGCTAAAACCCATCACAGAAGAAGAACATTAGGTAATTAAGAACTTAAAAAACTGGCAAGTCACCGAGGTATGACGAATTGGTTGCCGAATTGATACAAGCAGGAGAACATATTGTCCCGGTCTATCATGCCTTATGTGTTAAGATACGGAAAAGTAAAATATGGCCAAAAGATTGGAAAAGATCAGTATATATACTAATCCCAAAGAAGTGCAATTTTAAACTCTGCACAAATTATAGAACAATTGCACTGATTAGCAATGCTAGCAAGATACTTCTCAAGATAATCATGAACGAATGGAATAACATATGAACAGAGGAACATAGTTGCGGCAGGTTTTAGACAGAACAGAGGTACTATGGATCACATCTTCAACATGAGAAATATAATAGAAAAGTCACCATTATCAAATCCATAATCCTTCAGGATCGTAGGGGTGCCACTCTGGAAACATCAACACAAAAATGTAGCCATGCCTGTCTGTTATTATTTTTTTTAGTGCCTCACCTCATGTGACATTCTTTCCAGAACGTGATCTTCTTTATGTATTCTCTGAACATTCCGCCATTCTGGGACCGTTGATCTGTCGCAGCTAGATACATGTTTGAGCAATCTGATATATCACTGCATCATCGTCGTCTTGTGCGATCACTGCCCCTGTTGCCGTTAACTCTACCTTCAGCTATTAATGTTTCCATAATTGTATGTCTCTTTATATGACCAAAAAAAAAAACAACAACAAAAAACAAAAAAAGGAACCATTCCTCTTTAACATTTTTTAATCTTAACACATTATTATGGTGAGCACTGAACCGTGCATAAACTATATAGAGAGACAAAAGGTAAAGTGGTTTGGTCATATACTGGGAATAAACCCAGGACAACTTCCGATAGCAGCATATAACAGAAGAATGCCAGGATATAGAGCGAAAGGCTGATCAAGATGCAGGTGGATTGACAACATCAAAGATATTTTAAATAGACACAATTTTAATTCCACTGAAGACTCTCAACTGACTAAGAATATAAATCTTCGCTCCCCATTACGCCTCACGCCACACATGGCTAGAAAAGAAAGAAAGAAAGAATGATTGAAATATATGTAATCCTGTGAACGAGACTCAGACTCCCGGTAAGTGTTTTGGTGGCACAGACTGAAAACACAAGAAAAGAAATGTTACCACAGTCAAGACCTTAGCCAAATTTGAAGAATGATCTCTGATTGATGTGACCATTGTAAACATTCATGACTGTATAAAATTACCATTACTGCTGATAGAGCATGTATAGATTGCGGCAAAGAAATATGACCTTTAAATTAGTCCCCGGACACGTGGGCGTGGAGGGAAACGAACGAGCCGACCAATTAGTCACCACAACAGACGGTCAGCATATGTATCGAGTAGGCATACTCAATGTTCTTTGTGAGTCCCTCACAATCAGAGGATTTTGAGATGAATGGGCATGAGTAAATATCGAGAATGCGCGAATTGGGAATTGGGAGCCCGTAGAGAACCCCTGACAAGGATTTCAAAAGAGCAGTGAACCAACATAAAACCGGAACCATCAGCCTTTATACCCTAAGAGATTTACTGAAGCGGAGATCTGAGCATCCATGGATGTGTCCGGTGTGCGTAGAGGATAATCAGCATACCTATTAACTAATGCTAGAATAATCAACGACCACAACAGGGCATACAATACAATTATTTCCTCTTTTATGAGGATAGATTATGAGACCGTTGATTCTTCTCTCCATTTACTCCGAGACTCCATTTACAACCCCAGTTATCGTTTCCAATCGTCGTCCATCCAAGATTTCAAACAGCAAATGATACTGTGAGTGAATAGCTTGTATAGTTTTCACTTCTTGTGTACACTTAAACTAATGTCTTCGAAACTCTAACGTTACGGCAATGCAAGAGCTGCCAGACTTATATACCATGTATCTTTGCGAATTGACTTTGGATTTCTTCTTCTTCTTTCGTTCACTTGAAACATGTCTAGATCTGTAATTCTGTCTCCTTAATAAAACTCACTGTCCTCTGTAGAACTTTGACTTTGGATAAGATAGACAAACTTTTGTTGCGTAGTCAGCGCTTGTTATATAGGCATATAGACATTGTGAGATGACGTATCTTGTCTGCGAGTAAAGAAATTTGTCAGCACGGGTGAACTGGACGCCGAGAAAAATTACAATTTGCTGCCAGGGATGTGAAATTTGACCGCTTAGACCAGTGTTTTCCAACATGGGGGCCCAAGCCCAACAGGAGGGGGGGGGGGATTTGAGTGTTCAAGGGGGGCAATTCGAACAAGTTGTAATTATGCTCATTTAGGGAATGATTACATTTTTTAATATTAAACAACATGTATATGTTACATAGTGGGGCATCAGAATTTTAGAAAGACTTAGGTGGGGACATTGTACAAAAACGGTTAGGAACACTGGCTTAGACATTCATTACAATAATATCTGTGAAGTTTTGTGCATATTTGATATTTTCACTGGCCGCTCAGGCACTCCTAGATGACACCATATACATGTGCGAAGGTGGTAATCTAACACAGTGGTTGTCCACATTTTATTTTTACTGTGGTCTCATGTAGGAACACTTTTTTTCCACAGTAAATCCCCCCTCTCCCTGTGTTCTAATGAGAGGTTATTAGCCTTCTTTGATGCACATCAGTTATTTTCCAAGTTTACAGACATATGTATAACACTAAATTGTATTCAATGATGTTGCCATCCTGTAGCTTCCCTATACGGCACCGTAGCAGCTCAATTTTAGTCCTTCCTCGGTGGCCCACAGGATGGGGGCGGTAATGTGATCCCCTTTGAGACCACTGATCTAACATAGCAGTATTTAACCATGACAGGTATCGTTGTAAACGCCCATGTACAGAAAAATAAATATGACCTAAAAGGCGGATTTTGATTATCTCAGGGCATTTCGATGGTCGGTCCTAGCCAATTTTTTTTGGCATGCGACCAAGTATATATATATATATATATATATATATATATATATATATATATATATATATATATATATATATATATATATATATATATATATATATATATATATATATATATATATATATTGTGATCAACGAAAATCACGATAATAATAAAAAACGTGACGAATGAAATCATGTTTACGTTCTGTACGAAGGTCTCTACTGTTGACGGTCTCGGTCTAATCTAGGCCGCAGGGAAAGGAGTGTAGTGGATAAGCAATGTCATGGTCAGGCGACTTATGACATAATGTGCATGCTTTTTTTATAGATGTCGCATAGAAAATTATGTATATTGTTAATTTAATTATATTAAGTATACACATGACCCTAAATATGAGCAAAGAACAACACTGTTACCTGCCATGCGTGTCATTAGAGACGACTAAGTTTGGAAAGTTTTGGCTATCCTATTACGTAGAAGGTGTAAAATAAATGTCACGATAAATTGATGTCAGGCCGAAAGACACGGATACAGCAGTCAAACTGTGAACCGCGAGACTAAAAATTTCATTTCTGCTGATTACACCCTTCCGACCTACAGGAGTTTGAGAAAGAAAACCAGTTTCACATACTGGCGAATTGAAAGATCGCTATGGGTAACCTCTGTACCTATTCCATTTCATTCGACACTGGGGTTTTATCTTGTAAATGTAAAGTAGCTATTACTTTTAATCCAGGGATGGTGTGGTCAGCACCAGCCAATGTCTGTGGCTTTAAATTTAAAGAAACCGTTATTATCTGGGGGGAAAAAAACGGGACTATTTGTAATGCTTATTGAAGTTAATTAAGCCTGTAGATAAAGTTAAAGGGAGTGGGGAGGTTGAAGTGCTAAACCCTCCCCCTCACCACAAGCAAGTTAAAATATTACTTTTAGTACTAGGAACTTAGTCAAAAGGTTGTAAATCCCATCTCTTAGTGATTTTTTAACAAAAAATGTTAATAACATTATTCATCATAAAGTGGAATTTACTATGAAAACTTGCGAATGACTTCTTTTTTATATAAAAACCCTTCATTAATGAAAACGTACGAAGGACGTAGAAGGTAAATACGCATTGTATTTAAAATAAAGTTGTAATTTGTTTATTGAAATATAACTCAACATTTATGAATATAGAATGCGAATAACGCAAAAACTTGGATTGATGCAGACAAATGTATACAGTTTTATGATGATAAGCCTAGCCTTGGCGCATGAACACCGTTAGGCTTGAATGTAAACTATATCCGGTACGGTTTCCATATGACCTCTCATCGACAAACCACTTGTCTCTGGATATCATGGCCATCTGAGTACCTGACAATAAATTTATATTTGTCGAAAAATTACAATTAATGTAGTTTGCCTTGTGAAAAGGCATTGTTATAATCCACTCTGGCTTATTACCGGTGAGTTTAGATAAATCAAATCTACTTTCTCAGAAGGAAATTTTCAGAGACGTTGATGACGATTTTTAATGAAATGTTTACTTCCGCATATGATAATTTGATTTTGTGTGGTCTCATATGTTCAAAGCGTACTGTTTTTATTCGTGTTTATATATGATATTTAAGTCATTATGTAGAAACTTAAGCACTACATTAAAACCCGTTGACATAGCGCTGAGTAAATGTAAGCATCATATTTTGTTTGTATCCATTAACTGCAACTACTAGTAGTAAAGTAAAGCAGAGTACGTCAGTAAAGGAAAGGCGTTGTCCAGGCGTGTTAGAATTAGAAGACTTGCGATAATGTATTTAATGACTACTGTAATTGCAGTGCCATGGTGTATAGAAAGTTGTACGTTTAATTCATTCAGTTTTATAACTCGAACATATAGGCTTAGGGAGTTATGGAGACTGCCATTTTTCACGAGTACAAACTGTTGCGTCAGTACTTTAATCTCGCACGCATTGTATAGTCATAGCGGCTGCCATGTTTATGTGAACTAAGATGGCGGCTTCCGTATTGCTTGAACTAAGTGCTAATTTTAGATGATTTTGTCAAAATGTAAGCGGTGACGCATTGTTGTAGTTTAGAATATAACTAATAACAGAACAGACTTAAGATTAATTATTTTCAACGGTGATCCACAGTAATCATTATGCCTAGAAGTTCTTTTATTTAAGTACATTTTAAAAGAGCATGTCTTGTCAAGACTAGTTAGTTAAGTTAGTACTGTAAACTTAAGTAAACTACGCTGGTTTCGTCTGGACGGAAACTTATTTTATTTAGCCCTAGACTTTGAAGTTTGGTTTCATTGATTTGTCTGAGTCATGCCCCAAGCTTTCGCATTGCTTTTTCATAGTCTTGTATTGATAAACAGACATATATTGTTGTGAAAACCAGGTTTAGAACTCTGATCCTGGTGACTGGATTACCAGAACTAATTTTTGATGGTCGTAAACCGTAATAAACTTTATAAAGCTCTGTGGACTAACGTCTGCTGGTGTTGAAAGGAGCGTAACTCACCATAACTTGCATTAAGAGGTATATTTTATTTAACCACAATTTAGAATTGCACATATTATTTAAAACTAAAAGGAAATACACTTTTATTAGAAAAATCATAATCCTAAATAGGTCAATTAAATTTGATTCTTATATGTAACTGACTATGTATGTAACAGTAGGACCTCTAGGCCTAATTAATTTAAGCCTTAGTATAAGTAAGGGGTCTAGTGCCTACTATGCTAATTTAGGTGTAATTCATGTAAAATCAATTGGGTCTGACTGCCAATATTTATTGAAATTAATAATGACTATAAACATATGCTAATTTTCTATAAAAAAAACGTGCTGGTTTAGATAAAAATAGTTTTTAGGAGCCTAGGCTACTGTTTTGTTTAGGCTGCCTAAGTTTGATTAATTTACTTTTTGTCGTCCCATTTTCAGATGAAATTTCATAACTTGAAAGTGTCTATCTATCTACACACTGTATCCTTTGTTTGCCTTGCGGTGTCAGGGGTAGAAGAGTTCTCTGGAGATGGTCTTCCTCTGTGCTGTTTATACGCTTGTTCCTAGGGCTTCTTTAATTTCTGTGATCCATCTTTTACGTGGTCTGCCTCTGGCTTTATAGCCGTTAACCTTTAGAGCCCTCAATTAAAATTACGCTATATCCCCTGGGGCCTGAATTCTTTTTTGGAAAATTTGCGTTATTGATGGTGGGTATTTTGAAAACATGAGAACTTTTTTGTTTTATATTATATTAAAATAATTTTTGCACATCTAAATAAAGGAGCGAATAGTGAATATAATCATGTTTTGTTGTATGTGTGATGTGAGCAAGTTGTGAAGTTGAAAATTCGGGGAAAAACGCAAAAAGCCATATTTAAAATCGCAAATATATCTTCTTGACGACCCAAATACTTGAGCAATGTGTGGCAACATTGATAAAATCCTCATAAATACCTATACTTATTGTATATATATATTGTTTCATATCCAAACTAATATCATATTGACTTAAAAAAATAATAAAATGTGAAAAAAATTGCATATAATGTACGTCCAGGCAACACTAGGTCTAGGCCTACACACAACATAATTATTGTCTATGCACACATGTGGCACCCATGATACATATTATTTTTGTGTTTTTTAACAAATACACAAACATTCTTATCAAATAACAACATATTAAAAACAACAATTACAACATGTAGTCACGATCACTTACCCATGCCACATGGTACTCAATTTGATAATAAAATACGGCACCGAAAATGGCCAAAGTATCTCCATAAATACGTTGACCTATCTGCCTGCTTTCCCCTTCTTACAGTAATAATGTGTAAAGGAATTTGACTTTTAGACTGCTACGTATTCCTAGCTTCATGTGGCGGGAATTTCTACGTCATATAAGCTTTACTTCGTGAAGTTCCGTACTCGCGGTTCAGGCACTATCTGTTAGGCTATCAAACTGAGACAAGCTATGTTATGTGTGCTTGAAATATGGTAGAGGATCAATGCGAACAGCTGTAATCTTAAAAAAAGTTGCCAAAAATGCACATTCTAGGAATGTGATGTATGATGTGACACAAGATCTATCCTAATAATAGCAGTGAACAGTTTGGTTTGCTAACGTTTTCTGCAAGAAGATTCTGCCAAATATTAGTCTCTGGAAAATCAATCTCTAAGCCTGAGAGTAAACAATTTTAGCTAAAAAACCGGCTTTGTGAAAGATGTTCACATGCCTAGAGTAAATTAAAGTAGGAAGCATTAGGATAAATGAAAATAATTCTTATGGCTAATGAGTATTGAATCGGGTCCTTCCTAGCAACACCGAATCACCCTGCAAAGTAAACAGGTTTTCCATACTTGACCAACCACACCCACAGGAAAAAATTTGATCTCGTCAAGGCATTCAACCTTTGTACTCAAGTCATTGAGAACGGACCAATGGAGACAATGACTATTGCAGCAACAACAAACATCCCATACAAGTATTGAAGTATTATCAGGAACAAAAAATAGAACATCCGTATTTGTACTATAAGGACCTATAGCCCTACTTATAAACATAAATAGACAGGACAATGTTGCTTCAAATAATAGCGTATACAAGTAAATTCAAGTAGGAAGCATGAGGATAAATAAAAATAATTCTTAAGGCTGGTGGGAATTGAACCAGGTATGGACCTTGTTCAATTCCCATCAGCCGTAAGAATTACTCACTTGCTTAGAGGAAAACTACAGCTAGTTGATGTCCGCCTGCAAAAAGATAACCCAATCAGCTCATATGTTCCTGTTGGACCATAAAACTTTTACCAGGAATAGAAAACTCTATACAGAATATAAAGACGAGCTGACCTAGATCTAAGCGCCTTTAATTAGTATTGAAGATGATATGACTTCCCAAAACCCTCTTGGCCATGGACCAGAGTATATTATACACATAGCACAGCAGAGGAGGCAGGAGGAATAGTGGAGGTGCATATATTTATATATGTATCTATATATATATATAGAGAGAGAGAGAAAAAAAAAGATATATATATAATTTTTTATATGTATATAGAGTGGTCCAACAAAAGCAACTTGAGAAACAAATAGCCACTGTTGTTCATTCTACAAATTTCAAAGCATAGTCTGAAGCAATAAAAAAGCAACCCCTTTTCTGCTGGAATCAACCTACCCAAGGGAAGCCAGATAGTGATCCTTACCAATATCAAGTCTACGTTGCAAGCGTTCTAGAACCCAAACACAATCCACCTGAATGCCATAAAAATTACTTCTTTTGAGCTAAACAATCAAGCAAAAAAGTAGTTCTCCAATGGATTCCAGGTGATTCACAAATCGGGGAAATGAGATAGCAGATCAGCTAGCCAAAAATTTGAAGTAGCTGCCCGCAACGACAGATAGGAAGACATGGTATCATTTCAAATTAATTCAATCATCAAAAGCTTAACAAAAATAAAATAAACGCTAAAGGATATAGAATGGAACTCAACTCATCCATGCAACCAAATAGACAATGACATCCACTAGCTTGAAAGAAAATTAATCATTTTTAGATTTAAAACAAACCACAGCAAACTCAAACAATCCATATATGATTTATATCCATTTATATGTTGCTGGACCCCAAAGAGTAGCAATGCTGTTTACTTCTGCCTCTGCTGTTCTTTACCATGTAATCCTCGGTCACATCTTGTGTTTACACTCTTGTGCCCATGTCAACTCTTGTGAGGTAAATTATCTAACTCTTCTGAGAACTTGCCCAATCCAATATCGTTGTCTTGTTATCATAGAAATCTGCAATTCCTTCTGATTACCAGTACTTCTAGTTAGTGGTTCCTTAGTAGTGATTTTGTCTCACCAGAGTATCCTGTGTAAATTTTTACATAGCTAGTTAGCTGACAGTTTAGAAATTAGTTTTCTACACCTCTCCAGCATTCATCATAAAGTGCCATCTTCGCAACAAAGATTGGAGTCAACTCTGTAAAATAGAATAAAAAATACTCAACTCTTGTATATTCTTACTTTTGTGATGTTATACTGGACTATTTCCATTTGTTACTTAGATCAAGCATAGAATATGGACTAGATATTGATACCCAAAAAGCAAAAACCATGATAATCAGCATAATCAAAGAGAAGAAACCAAAGCTAACAATAATAATGTAGGGATGGATACTGCAACAAGTAAACCATTACCTTTATGCCATTTGCTTTGTATTAAAGAGATTGCGGTTTTGAATCTTGTCAGCAGTATCATGGTTAGAAAGTGCATTTTTATTATCCCTTAAAGCCACAGTTACATGCTATGAATGGTACTCTTGGCAGGTGACGTGCCTGTTCATTGAAAAGGACAGAGTACATATGGAGTAACCTGAGTACAAAGAAATAAATCCTCTATGCTTTCAGAGTCATTTTGGACACATACCGGTAATCACAAATCATGGTAGATGTGAAACAGAAGTTAGAATTGGAATAGCTAAAAGTACTTTTAATTTCATGAGAAAACTCATCATTAAGTGTCGTCATCGGAATGAAGGTTGCCTCCAACATCCTGTCTCTTGTTTTGGTGGTGCTCTCTGCTAGACTGAAACCTGTCCATCTTGTGATGTTACTATCCCACTTGTATCTTTGTCTACCTCTTGCTCGCTTCCCTTTGACTTTACCCTCAAGTAAGGTCAATTAAGGTGTCATGCCTTTTAATGTGTCCAAAATATTTTATTTGCCTGATATTTATTTCTCTTAATAATTCTTTCTTCATATGAAGTGTTTTTAGAACCTCTTTATTTATTTTCTTCTCTTTCCATGATATTCTCCTTATTTTCTATGAGAAAACTAGTGACATCCAAATAAATTACAAAAAATGATAATCTTAATTGCTAAATATAATCTACACTAGTGTCTTATTCAGAAACATGGAGAATGAATAAATAGCTAGATGGCAGAATTGATTGTTTTAAATTGTGAATATATAGAAGACATGGAGGACTTCATGGAAAGAAAAGCAGAGACAACATTGTGAAGGAAAAAAAAGAACTTTGAAATCTTCTTCAGCGTTCATTATCAAACTCCTGCTGGATCTCTCTTGTATCAGGACAATGCTCCTACTAGATATACAGCAGGATGTAGTTCAGATAATGGAAATGCATTGTGTCGCCATTTTATTTGCGCCAATAGCCCGACACATCCGTCTTCGGCAGAGAAATTGGAAATAAAAATCAAACACATAATATATTTTGGATATATTAGAAGAAACACTTACTTGAAGGTAGAGTTGAGTAACTGTAAACGATGGGTAGAAATACAAGTGGGAGAGAAACATGAAAGGAACATGATACAGTGTGCACCAGGTAAGAGACGGAATAAGATGGAGGCAACATTCAATGTAGGGACGGCACTTGCTGATGGCTTAGACTGACACCTTCAGACCTTATTGATTTTGTAACTTCTAGGTGTTGCCGGGACTTGAAAGGGGAGCAAAGAATAACAATGCGTGTCATAGATGTTTGGGGATGAAGTAGGCCGTTTCATCCTAGAGAAAGTAAAAGTGATCTAAGAATCCATGCTGAAGTTGGATGCACCAGGTCAAAATAACCTTTCTTTAGCATTTCCTTTCAATTGCTATTTTCTTTTCCACTGTGGATGTCATGCTGAAGTCTCACAACCATATGTCAACATTGAAAAATTATATCTTCTTATAGTTTGAAAAGACTTTCAAATCCTGTTTTCTGCCTTCTGATTTATATTAGAAAATATACACCAATATATGCAATGATATGACAGTAACTAGAATTAGGAGGAAGCAAAGGCAAGACTTTGAGTTCACATGTAGAGAACAAGCGTTCATCAGTTTCTACGATAAGTCAGACGGAAATTTACAATACAGTTGTGTCAGGTGTGAGCAATTTTACTGTAGGTTGTGATAGTTCTTCTGGGTTCAGTCTCGTATAAGGAAACCAAATAGCGTATTGGTTAAGTCACCTGTTTACTGACCAGTGTTTCCTACTTCTCTCATTATTCAGTTTCCATCTCACACCAAACACATCTGCGGTCAACTCAGACACTAGGAAATTAGTACCAAAGCCTTGTGCTCTTAGAAGATCAAGAAATTGTGACACTACTATCCCAACACTATTGAAGTGATATCTGGTTAACCACTGAATATTTATGGAGTACTTTGCCCGTGTGTTGTCGGGGCCCGAAAGGGGAGCAAAGAATAGCAACACTGTTTACCTTCCACGCATGTCGTAAAAGGCGACTAAGGAGGTTATGGGATGGAGTTGGCTGTCCCATCCCATATAGGGTCAGTGACCCAAAGCCATGCTGAAGTCGGATGTGTCAGGCCGAAAGGCGCAGATATCGCAGCAATGCTGTAAATCATGACACAACACATTCCGTTCTCCGGACTACATCCTGCTAATCTGCAGGAGTTTGAGAACAAACGAAGAAGAAGATGGAGTACTTATGTTTACAGTCTGAACAATTGGATAAATATTTTGTCTAAATCTTAACATCTGTTGGAGTAAATTAACCACATATGGTTTTCAGAGAATCCAATGACATATTCATAACCATTCTAATAAAATTGTTTTGTAATACAGTTCAACAAATTACAGGGTGTTTTTCAACTATTATTGTATTGCTAGGCATCACTTGTGCTTTTTATTAACCTTGCCACATGCATGTTGCCAGGGCCAGAGAGGGGAGCAAAGAATAGCAACAATTTTTACCTTCCATGCATGTTGTAAAAGGTGACTAAGGATGTAATAGGGGTGGAATTGGCTGTCCCTTCCCATATGGGGTCAAAGCCATGCTGAGGTTGGGTGTGTAAAGCCAAAAAGTGCAAATATCGCAATAATGCTGTAAACTACGACACAGCGCATTCCTTTCTCCGGACTACATTCTGCTAATCTGTGAGAGTTTAGTGAAATAACTTGATCTACTCCTGGTTTTTAAATTGACCAAGTTGCGCCCATCTGGACTATTTGGTAACACACACATCCAAATTTCTTTGTAACTTTAATGTAAAAGTTGTAGTACATTGTACAACATAGTGCAGATGTGGGAAACCATTGTGGGTCTGTAGGCTGAGTGCAGTAAATTTTGTGTTGGGTGTGGACCAGCAGTCTTTCTTTTAAAGTTCCAAGTAATATTTTCAGAGCTAAGGGGCCAGTATATATATATATATATAGTATTTTTAATCAGACGGACAGACTTGTAAATATGTCTTGGCTAGTCATAGTATGTCAACCCATGGTACAGTGGTGTTTTTTTTTTCACATTATAATTTAACACACAATTTCATAGGGTGTGATAGTAAAATGTTTGTTTGTTCTCAGACTCCTGCAGATTAGCAGGATGTAGTCTGGAGGACAGAATGAGTTGTCTTGTTTTACAGCTGTGCTGTGATATCTGCGCCTTTTGACCAATCACATCCGATTTCACTAAAACTGTGCCACATTGACCCTTTATTGGTTGGGACAACAAATTCCACCCCATAACCTCCTTAGTCACCTCTTATGACATTCATAAAAGGTAAACAGAGTTGTTATCCTTACTCCTCTTTCAGGTCTTGGTAACATGTAGGCGGGAGTAAATTTTGATGAATAATGTAAATGATGAAAACATGTAAATTTTGATGAATAAGAAAACATGTTGTTTTACCAAATACATACTCTATATCTTTCAGATAGTCTGTGCTCCTGTCTGTGGAGATTTCCAAATAACATAACAGATTCTTGACAATGATGACTCAGGACAGATCAAATCATGGTGTTGCTGTAAGTATATTTTGGAATTACGCATGTTATTTTTTTGTAGATCAGTGCTTACCAAACTTGGATTTTGACTCTCTTTACCAAACATGGGCATTATCAACACTTAACTAGAGTTTTATTACTTGTTTTATTAGATTTTTAAACATAATTTATAATTTTTTAAAGAAATATATTTCCTTTGGCGGAGCGGTGAAAATGGGTTCACAAATCATCTTGTCTTTCACGTGATGAACTATTTGGGAACCACTGATTTAGAGATGAAAAAATTACACAGAATTATTTTGCGCAGTAAGAAATTGTCATCTCCATGTGTGTGTCATTGGTATTCAGTATAACTGCATTTTGTGACAGAACAGGTGGCTGTATCTGATTAGGCTGTCATTGGTGGTGTAAACTGTTTTTCGTTAATATGGATCAAGCTTTCAAATTGTCATGAACTTATTAGTCAGAAATTTTGATTTAGTATCAAACAGCATACTGCTTATAAAGGCATACATCGCAGTGGTTTCTCTTCTGCGTTTGTTCTCAAACTCCTGCAGATTAACAGGATGTACTCCAGAGAGCGGAATATGTTGTGTTATAGTTTACAGATTAGCTGCAATATATGCGCTTTTCAAGCTGACTTCAGCATGGCTTCTGGGTCACTTTGACCCTATTTGTGATGGGAGAGCTAACTTCACCACAAAACTTCCTTAGTAACAATCACGACATGTATAGAAGTAAACAGTGTTGCGATTTTTTGTTTCCCTTTCAAGCTCTTAGCATATGAGTGGCAGTTATTTTAAATATGAGCAAGAAAAAATTTAATAAAATTATGCGTCAAATACACAAAATCAAATGTATAATATAAAAGAACAAGGATATATTAATAAAGAAAAATCATGTAGCAAATGGGATTTGAATCATGTCCACTCATATGGCACCCAATTGCCTTGCAGCACTTGAGTCAACACATTTTCTGAAGTGACATGTCAAGAGAATGTAACATACAAGAAAAGTATGAATGTGACAATAAAAATAGAAATTATAGGAATAATAAGGCAATTGGTGGCAGATCTTTTGGGAAAGTTAAGGCAGTGGGTGTCTTCTTCTGCATTAATTCTCAAGCTCCTGCAGATTAGCAGGATGTAGTCCGGAGAACGG
Source organism: Meghimatium bilineatum (assembly GCA_034231615.1). Classification (NCBI taxonomy): domain Eukaryota; kingdom Metazoa; phylum Mollusca; class Gastropoda; order Stylommatophora; family Philomycidae; genus Meghimatium; species Meghimatium bilineatum. The sequence goes on from CM067305.1 coordinate 53,449,305, forward strand.
AATGCATTTTGTTATGGTTTACAACATCGCTATGATATCTGCACTTTCGGCCTGAGACATCAGACTTCAGCGTGGCTTTGGGTCACTGGCCCTATATGGGATAGGACAGTCAACTCCATCTCATATCCTCCTTAGTTGCATCTTACGACATGCATGGAAGGTAAACAGTGTTGCCATTCTTTGCTCCCCTCTCGGGTCTCGGCAACACACGGGTGGCAGTGGGTGTGATGCTGACCACATATCCCTAGGTATAACGTTGGTCAAAGACATGTTTAAGCTTTACATCCTCAAGTTGTATATTATCTTGAGCAGGAATTATTATATGTTGTGTTGTCGCACACAAAAATAACCCCATATCTTCTTTCTCCCCCCCCCCCCCCCCCCAATATTCCGTATAGGAAAATGTTCAGGACTTAATTATATGTGTGCTAACAATAGCACACAGTGTCTGCAATTAAAAATGTATTGTTAATAAACAATGAGACTGTGTAATCAACATTTATCAAATTGTGGGAAGGTTGCCTAAAATAAATAACGTGTGCAGTATTTATCATTGTTTCTGTCTTTCTATATCTGTCCATTTATTGTAAAAGTTCATAATATTTCTTCAAGTCTTTGCGGACTCTCTGGAGACTTCCTGGACTCCCTGGTGTCTGTTGACCACAGTTTAAAAACCGCTAATCTAGAACTTAAGGATTATCATTCATTCTTTAACAGCTCAAGAATCTGCAAGTGTTTGCGACTTAACATGTTCAAAAAGAAATTACTGTTTGTTTAGTTGTTTTGCAGCATGTTATTTTCCACCCTGGAAGAGTTTTTGACATCCTAGCAGGTGGTGCTTTGTTTTATGTGCGCAGATGTGACAGTATGCTGCCTTTATATTTGTTTAGTAGTGTGGTCACGTAGTTTCAGTTGTTCGATTAACTCTTAATTTTTGCAATATGGTAGTTTCTCCGGAGCTTAACTTCGTACCCAGAAGACAAACTCTCAGCTGTGTGCAGTACTTTGAAGTCTGCTACTGTGGAGTAGATTTTAGAGGTTTTGTGACTTTTCTACGATTTTGGCAACATGCGGAGTTGGAGTTATGTGCTTAGTTACCCTACCAAGCATCATTTCTTGCCAGGTGTCCAATACTTACCCAGTTTTGGTCCACATTCACTTTGATGGGGGGCAGCCACCTGAGAGGACTCTAATTATACATGACTAATATCCTGCAAGACTGCACTACACTAAACCAGTTAAGGGAAGAACACTGGCCCACAGAGATGGATATCCACAGAAAGTTATATGGGAGCACTGAGGAGCTTTCAAATACAGCAGCATTTATTAAGAAAACAGGACTTGCTGTATAGACATGTCAAACTGCAAACGAGAAGAAGATACAAGACTTTATTTTTGCCTGATTCTGGGCCTTTCCTGTTAATTGTCATATCCTGCAGTTACTTTTCACCACATGCCATATCCCACCTGTTCATAACCAGGGCTCCACGTACATGTTGGTAGCTAAGATCTTGGCTTGAATATATCCGGTTCCAAGTGTGTAATTTGCATTGCTGGGTTCTCTTAATGTTGCACCATAAATGGAAATGTAATTGTAAAGATGGAATTCTGTTGGACTTCCACAAGAGGGAGGCCTCACTATATTGACATACAGTTACTTTTGCATAATGGTTGGTCTGATAGGCCAATTGTCATGTGACGTATTCCTTCCAGAACGTTGTCTTCCCAATGAACTCTCTGAACCTCTCTCTGTCTTGGGCGATGTGGCTTGCATTTTCTAGAAGCGATGTATTCATGTTATCTTTAATGTCGTCAGTCCATCGTCTTCTTGGTCTGCCCCTTCTCCTCTTTCCAGGTACTCTTCCCTCCATTATTTGTCTTTCTAAACAGTTATGTCTCTTTATATGACCAAACAGGCGTAGTTTTCTTTTTGTTATTGTGTTTAGTAACCAACACTCTGGAATATTCAGCGTGTTTATAATATCTGAGTTTCTGATTTTATCCTTCCATGATATTCTAAGTATCTTTCTGTAGCATTTCAGCTCGAAGGCGTTGATCTTCTTTGGATAGGCCAATAGTGAGGCTTTAATCCATCTACATATATGTGATCTTCATTTAATTATTAGAACAAACCCCTTGAAGAGAGTATAGTGGGTTACATATTCATATCCCAACTGAGGTGAAAGAAATTTCAAGTGAGAATGAACACAATAGTGTAAAATGAAAGACAGTTACTTGATGAAGAATACCAATATGCCATATGGATCAGAGTCTATACAGGTGGGTCAGGAGAGAATGCAGTGAAAAATGGAGGAGCAGGAGTATATATATATATATATATATATATATAGAGTTCCCAGACAATGTTAGGGATACAATTAAAGTACCGACATGGACATTCTGCCATAATTACAAGACAGAAATCAAGGTGGCAACTGAAAAATGCCCCAGTCCAGAAAACTACCAGACCTGCAGATACTACTTATTGAACTATGCGGTATCCGACAAAGACGGATGTATCGGGCCATTGGCGCAAATACAACGGCGACACAACACACTTCCATTCTCTGGACTACCTCCTGCTGGAAATCTAGTAGGACCATTGTCCTGCTACAAGAGATATCCAGCAGGAGTTTGAGAATGAACGCTGAAGAAGAACTATGCGGTCAACGTGGGATAGCTATGAAGAGGACTTTGTGGAATACCTTGAAACGAGAAAGCAAGGCAATTAGAAAGCCAACTCCAACTCAGAATGACTACCACATTATGAACAAACCAGATCAAGTTATCATTCTGCGCCTGAGTACAGGACACAACCGACTCCGCAGCCACATGTATACAAAGATTGGCAACATAGCCACGTGGACACGCACCTCAGATAGCAGAGCATATTCATTAGGAATATGAAATGCTGAGGCAAATATAGTCCCAGAGAAACAACAGTGGAAGAAAAACTCTACGGACCTCTTTACGAGTTACAGAACAGTCAAGTTTATAGAAGAAACAAAACTTCAGATATAAGTATGTTCCAGGCGAACGAAAGAAGACATCTTCATTTAATAAATTGTGCTTCGTAGTTCATTGTTGATCTAGATGTCTCATGTTGAAGTATCGTGCACAAGGATATCACATAATTCCGGATGGGTCATGTTATGCTGTTCATATAAATGAGGAACCATAGTGGCCGCAGCAAACCTTGTCTTATTACTGATGTTACCACAACCCATTTGGTAATCCGGCACATGTTTTAGCAGTTCTACTATTCTTCTTCTTCTTTCGTTCACTTGAAACATGTCTATATCTGTAATTCTGTCTGTTTCCATTGTGTTTTGTGCGTGGCATCCTGATTATCTGTGCGCCTTTTGGCTGGATGCCTCCGTCTTCAGCACTCTGCTTACTTGGGCAGGAATATGGGACTGCCCGACCAGTCTTAGTTTCCAGCCCCTGATTGCTGAACTAAGCCCCATCACCACTGCACGGTGCTGGCCTTGATGGGGAGTTCTACTATAACAACAGTTCTTTAATGAAAACTTGATGGCACTGCTCGTAGCTTGGACTTGACTGCTTTTTTGTCAGTCCTCAATGTCGAAGTCTGAATGTAAAGGAAGAAGATGATACCGAATTCTCCAAATTTCAGCCTAGATGTATCAGCGAAGACAGTGTCCGCATCCTGCAACGACTGCTCGAATATCTCCTTAAAGCAAGTAACAAGTAAAGCAGGACTGCCCGAATATCTCATTAGTCGCCTCTTACGACGTGCATGGCAGGCAAAAGTTTATCTATTCTTTGTTCCCCTTTCATGCTCCGTCAAGACAATGGCGTGATCAGTCTCATTTAGCAGATATCGAAATGTTTGCATGCTTATGGTTCCGGTGACTCGCCGGTTGAATGTTATCTATATGAACACTAACCTATTCAAATATCAGCCTAGAGGTGTCATCATAAGCCTACATGAATAGTTACTACACCGAACAAGCGGTTTCAGCGCATTGACCTTCTCCATTGTAAACCCTCCCTCTCCCCTTTTTCCCCTCGTCTTGAATGCGTTTTATGTCGCCGTAGTTAGGCCTACATGTCAAACATGTTTTCTTGAATATTCGCATTTGTTTGATATTGTTCATCCAGCTATCTTAAAATACAGTCCGCGTAATAGTTAATGTGTCGTAATGTTACCAACCATAGTAATAGTATTTACCAGTGTTTTATACTTTCTTTGACCAAGTTCGGTCAAGCGTCTATTACACAGATTTCAGACTGGACAATAAAGTATCACGTTGACAGGTAGCAAGGTGTATCATGTGCGTAGTGTTTACACACCCCCCTCTCTCTCACCTGTACGGAACTAAGTAAATGAACACGTTCAAGGCAGTTGTAAACACATTGATCATAGAAAATAATAGGGACTTTATACACATCCTCCCAAGTTTAACTGGGGCCAGAAAGAGGGGTAAAGATTAGCAACACTGTTTGCCATCCGTGCATGTCGTAAGAAATGTATGAGGTGGAATTGATTGTACCATCTCGTAGAGAGTCGAAGTGACTCGGATGTCATACCGAAAATCTCCGATATCGCAGCAAAGTTGTAAACAGTGACTCCGGACTACATCTCGTTACACTGCAGGAGTTTGAGATGGAACGCAGAACATACACATCATTCATGATGGTTCGAGATTTCAGAAAACGTCTGTGTCTAGAGTTGAACTGTGTGATTGTCGGATGTGATGTCACCGCAGCCATTATTTTGATTGGTGTTACACTGGAATCCATGACGTTGGATCGTTAAAATTGTCAAAAGTGTGCTATTTATAGCACAGCAGAGAACTATTCTGTACTTTCACCAACCCGGCCTGCCGACACAAGCATTGTTTTTGTTTGTTGAGTAGTGGATTCGACTAGGCCATCTCGGGATGCCTAGTCACGTCACTTTCAACCTAGTCCTAAGAAGGACTTTTTGGTTATATCGCGACGCTGGGTGCGGACAGGGAACTGACGAAAAGTTCTTGAGCCTTGTCGAAAAGGCTGTCGAAAGTTTTGCTGAAGCTTGTTTACAATCTCGGGACGTACTGCGGATAAGAAGAGTCTTTTCTCTCTTGGAAGTTTCCAAGTCCACAGCAGGTTCCCACCTCAGCTGGAGATCGTCCGATCCTTGCTACCTTAGCCAGATTTCTCTGTTGCCCAGGGTGCTCCGCGGGGAGGCGTAGCAAGGTCTGAACCAGTATGAGTCCTGGCGAGCGAAGCGAGCACAGGTGCTCGCTTCAACGTCTCTGCACCCCCCGACACAAGCAAGGTTACCCAACCCTCCTTTAAACAGTCTCAGTGGAAGCGTGTTAAACTCATTTAACTCCCATTTGTTCCATAATGCCTTATTTGAATGTAGAAAAACGACGGGATTAACTTAATCGTACTCGCGTTTCCCTCATATGTATTCCCCACTTCTAAACAAAACTACCGAAAGTAGGATGTAATCATAGCAAGCATTAATTCTCTAGGGATCTAGGAAAAGTGTACTTGTAAACAAAACATTACGACACAGCATGGAACCTGCAACCACTTGAACACATGACATGTTTTGACCACTGTGCCCATCCCCCAATGTCTTATTTGATCGTCCACTATCCTTTGTTATGTTCGAGTTCATTTTCACATTTGATTAGAAACAGCATCATGGGACATTCCCATAAGTACCGGATACTTTGCTCTCCTTTCCATGAGTCATACAAGAGAAGGCAGACTCCCAAAAATTCACAGTCAGATGTCATGTGATCTTCGTATCTTTGCATAGAGAATTCACTTTCTCCTTTCACACCTGGTCATCCCCATTTCTGTAATTCGATGTTTGTGCACGTGAGCACGTCTTGTTCATTATGTAGTAAATCAATGACTGCCTTTATTAGGTCTCCACATCTCTTTTTATTCATTGCCCCATCAATATTCCCGTAGATATGGGGTGGGAATTGGGGGTCCAACCCCCCCCCCCCCCCCAAAAGAAAATCTGAACATGATTTTCAGTACCGGAAACGTTTTTATTGACCTTATGGTCGGTACAATCACGCTGAAATGTGTTTGAGCCAGTATACATCACATCCCTGTTTGATATTTGTAATTTGACATGTATCTAACAGTTACCCATCTTTTGATACTCGGACCATCATTTCCTCGTAAAACTGCATGACAATCTTGATAAATTTATTTAGGAAGTCGAATTTCCCCATGATCCTTTATATAAATTAAAGCTATTGAAGCTAATGGTTTCTTCTATAATTTATAGTCAATTTCTGGTGACATTGTCGATATATCTTAGAAAGTTAGGTAGAGATTGCATACAGAGATAATTATATAGTTGCGTCAATATATCTTGGAATGGCTCTGCTTGAACATTTTTTTTATTCTGAGAGAATTATAGAGGAAGTTGAAACAAATTGTAAATGACACATTTCGTACATTCGCAATACCTTTATAAATGTATACTTTATATAGAAAATGTTTTAGTCTAGTTACATTTATAAAGGGCAAAAAATTGTTTGATATGGTCATGATGAAATTAAAGTTGGATCCAAAAGATCTTTCCATCTTGAATTAGGGACGCACTTTAGAAACGTGTTATCGAGCTTATCTATTCTTTAGTTCTAATTTCATGTATAGTTTTTCCATTCTATTTGAACGCTGCGCTGCCTTCTCATTGTACTCAATATTCAGGATCACAGCTATCGTGACATTTGCAGTGGCCGCATCTCCAATCATCTTCATTTTCGCTGATGGAGCCATGTTTTCTTGGTCACTGTGTTTCGACAGTGCCGCTGTATGTGTTGGCACAATGGTGTCGGAGACATTGCCTGTCATTTTGCAGTCAATTCTCATTCCATCTGCATCCTCCACACTCACGGACACAATGTCCAAAAGTGTTGGCAGGAAACAGCACGAGCCGTTGTTTCTGTTTCGATGAGGTGCTTTTAGGATCATGGTTATCTGCTAACCTTAGGACCGCACAAGATCAATGCGGTAACAATTTTCACCCCTGAACGTATTTATGTTGCCTAGAAAATCATTAAAACATAGCATGTTGGGTTACATCCTGGATAGTCAACTTGTTTGTTTACTTATCATTTAGTCTTGTCATTCATTTGAACAATATGAACTTCATTTAAGCATATCTCCTCATTCTCTAGATTATAATTTATGTTCTGAACTGGTTTTCTTTACTTGGGCGTAAGCTAGCAAATTTACTTCATAATAGTTTTGATAGGGTCACCCATTATTCCAAGCGGTCACTTAGTCGGACGATTTGTTTTGGTCATATGCCGTTTGGGTCTCAACTTCGTCGGGCTGGCCACGTCGTCTGTGTGTCAGTGGAGCGTCTCTCAGTTTCTGGCTGTTTCCCGTCATTGGAGCTTTATCTCTTGGTCTTCCAAAGAGTGTTGTACTGTGAACTGTGCAATGCATGATCATCTGCAGTATATAGAAGACATCTACACATAATTAGTTAGAACTTAATTCGTTACGTTTTTTAATTATTGTTTTGATTTCTATTGGTCACTATTTATATACCCGGAGTCACCATGGCTATTTTTGGTTTTTGATTCCAAGTATATAAATAGTGAGCAACGGAAATCGCGACAATAATATAAAAATTGTTCAAATTAGTTTCTACTTAATTCTGTGGAAGAGGTCATCTGTTGCACGAGGTCATGGTTCAAAGATAAGCTTTGAAGTGAGGACATAACAAGTGTTTTATATTACATACTTGAAAACATCTATCAGACCTTGCAGCATTGATTCCATATCTTGGGCAACCGTAGCTCTTGACCGTCGAGTCTAAGATCAGGGCATGTTTTACATGTTTGGACAAGAAGCGCACCGCAGGCAATTCGGAGGAGATAAAAATGAAAGAAGTCAGTTCCCCCCCCCAATCACAAGACCTTAGTTTGACCTCATAGCTTGGTAAGTTATCGCTTGGAACTGATTAATGGACGGTACTATGGTTAGAATGTCGCGATCAATGATCGTTTCCACCCCGCCGGCCAATGATCGTTTCCACCCCGCCGGCATGGCACATGACGATGACATTGTTACCATTCGTTATTTTACAAGCCTCTGTTCTGATATGTAACAAGTTTTGCAAATCCTCTCAGAGATTTTCTGTACAAGTGGAAATATAAAGTAAAATAATATCCAATGGAAGAATGATGACATGGCTGATACACTGCACATCAACGGCGGGGAAAAAAAATCCAAATTACGTGCCGAGAAATCGTTTTGCATAGTACAGGAATTCGCCATGCACATTATCAGGAATGTCTCTTAGCATTCGGGAAATCGGAGAATGGTTTCCTACCAGTACCTCTAACGCAATTTAGTGCGCCAATATGTACAAGGAGGACTCTTCTGTGGTGATGAATGCAGTGTGGTATCCATAAAACCCTTACGGGTTTATAGATTGATAGACTATCGAAGATTTACTTGTATTTACAGTATTTCAGCTTTGATATAAATATATGTCTTGACATTGAATACTGTTTTTTCTTCTTCATTTACCTGATGTTTAGTTTGTTTTAGAATGTTTTCTAAATAATCTCGCTCAAACAGAATCATTAAACAGAAGCTTAAACATCCTTCACACTTTCTTAGGTAAGTAAAGCATATATATACAAACAAATAGGGAAAATTCTTGTCAACACCCAACCACCTCACTCTTTTACGATTGTACCTCAGGGAATTTTGTGGTTTCCCCAAAAAGGTACATTCGAAACCGAATGAATATCATTTTTTAAACAATATGGATCTGTGCCCCTCTCCTTTTCCAACGTAGTCATAACTACGGTCCTACGCCCAACTGTTACTGGTGTCAGAGGGGGTGGAGAAATAATAACACTGTCACCTAGTCTTATCGTGTATGTCACAAAAGGCGACTAAGAAGATTACCGTATTAGCTATCTCACCCACGGTGTCCTCTGTTACGAAACTTTTTGACGACCTATGCATTGACTTTCTTTCTTTTCGCTGTGTACCCATTTACGCCTTGCATCTTCAATGGTAGAAACGTTCTCTAGAGGACATCCTTTTTGTGTGATTCAAACATGTTTTTTTCTCATGGTCTCTTATTTCTGTAATCCATCTTTTTCATGGTCCCTGGCTGTGTATCCATCTGTACAAGTATAGATGATCGAAACTGTATAGAAATGCTTTCTGAGGGACACTATCTGATGGTAGTCTGGAAGCATGTCAAAACCACTTAATCTGTTGTCTTCTGGTGTAATCCATGATTGTCAGTGTTTATTAGTTTTCAGATGTTTTCATTTATGTATCTGTCTCTTTTTGTTACTCACAATTCTACGTAGACAAATCATTTCTGGTGTGGTCACTAGTTTTCATTTGTCTTTTGTTGTTAGTGACATTGGTAGTATAGTGATGGTATGATGATCGTTGTATAGAGTGCAGTTTTTGTTTCACATGTTTGTTTGTTATATGCATAGACTTCTGTAATTAAATCAACCATTTTATCTGTAACTTTCTTCGAGATTACAAGAAAGTCACGATAACGTCCCATCTGTAGTATAGAATTGCACAGAATAAAGAACAAGAATGCGTGCCAATAAGCACCAACGAAAAACAAGACAATAATAAAATACATAACGAATGAAGTCTTAATTAATTCTGTAGAGAGGTGTTCTATTCTGCCAACGGTCACGTTTCCGATATAGACAGACGATTTTAAAATAGAGATTGTTATATCCTTAGAAAGAAGTCCAACAACAATAAATAGAAGTGGAAAAAAGTGAGCATATAATATGCTCGTGAGTATATTTGAAGAAGACGGCGGAGCACAGAAATCACCGGAGAGCGCGACAATTGCAACCGTATGTTCCACAATGAATTGAGAGGAAATACATTTTAACCCTATACACGACGTGGCGATCACAGTGGCTTAACGGCTTTCTTACAGCTAATACCCTCCTTGCGTTTCTCAACACATGCATTATCGAAAGTTGTTTGGAAGATTATGCTTTGTCTTCCTAGCGGAAGAACTAATACACGCAATATTACCACATGTATCAGTACACGAGACCACCCTTGTGTTGCCTGGGTTGGAAAGGGGAGCACATAATATCGAACTGTTACATGCCACGCATGTCATAAGAGGCGACTAAGGAGGTTTGATGGGTTAGGATGGATGTGCCATCTCATAGGGTCAAAATGACCTACAAGCCATGAGGAAGCCGCATGTGTCCCCCATTCTCCGGACTATATCCTGCTGATTTATAGGAGTTTGAGAACAGAAGACGTATACGAGACAGATCTAAACTTCAACCACATTTGAATCACAGCTTGGGGATGTGAAAAAAATTTGGTACAGTACAAGTAGACTGCCCTCTATGTTTAATTATTTCCCTTGTCTATGTTTGTAAATTTCATGTTCATCATTTAATAATTGAAATATTTATTTATTTAGGGTTAGGGTTTGTTGTGTAAAGCACAACTATCCTAACTCAACCCTTAAATTAATATTTAATGAACATGAAATTTACAAATATAGACAAGGGAAATAACTCAACTGTGGTGACGTCTACATGTACTGTACCGAAAATTACCTAGACTAATGGATATTTTTTTAAGCGTTTCAACCTCCCCCATGGATCTCTCGTAGGAAATTAATGATCCTACTAGAGTTTCCGCAGGTTGTAATCCAGAGAAAGAAGATACATTGTATGGGAGTTGACATATTGAACCGACACATCCAAACTTTGACAGTGTCCAAAGATTTGTCTGAAATGCTATAGAAAAATCACTGAGATTATTTAGAAAATATATCAAATATTTATTCAGTGTCTGTAGTGGAGTTCGTCAATTGTAATCAAACGCTAGAATATTGCCATGACAATTTGACAAGGACATGGACAACTAAAAGGGCAAATCAAGAAGTGTTAAGATTAACAAACGGCTCCTTAACAACAAACATCCCAACAAGAAAGCTGTGGGTTTGTTTTTGTGGTCATATGAAGAGATTTAACAGCATGGAAAGATTAATAACCGAAGGAAGAGTTAACGACGATGGGTGCAGTGATATACCATTGCTTAAACATGTCTCTAGCTGCGGCAGGTCAATTCGCCCAGAATCGTGGAGTGTTGAAAAAATCATTAGAACGACCACGTTCTGGAAAGAATATGTCACATGTTTGACAATATGTAATTTTGGTTATTGCTTATCACACTGCAGTCAGAATATACCAAAACTCCAGTGTACATCGGCCACAAGTGTGTTTTAGTATACAAGAGGACAATGACATTATGTCAATACCCGTAACAGTATATAACTCATACAGTACGTGCACAATAAATAACTTCATAAATGTTCCCTTCCCGTCAAAAACTACCAAGAATTCGGGGTTCAATTGTGTCAAATCTTGCGCCCCCCCCCCCCCCTTAATGTGCAGTTATAAGAAAAGTATTAACATCTTTTTTTATTTTAGAATTTTCAGAACGATCTTTCAATTTAAATGTCATTGATGTATATATACAAATAATATTTTGAAAGGAACTATTGTCATTTTCTTCAGCGTTCATTCTCAAACTCCCGCAGAATCTCTCTTGTAACAGGAAAAAATGGTCGTACTAGATTTCTGGCAGGATGTAGTCCGGAGAATCTAAATGTGTTGTCGCCGTTTTATTTTCGCCATTGGCCCGACGCATCCTTCTTTGTCAGGATAAACTTTTGTCAGACTTCCCCTTCCTCTTGTCAACAAGTGTCAAACTTTTCCCGACCCACAAATTGTTGATTTAATTTATGAACAGCCCCTTAGAACTGGAAAACATGTTCTTGTAATTAATACGGATTTAACGACAGTAAACAGTATTATTTTTTTTCTTACATATTATATTTTCTCCTTATATCCGATTTTTTTTGTGGGGGGGGGGGGTCAATTCTAGAGAAAAAGGACCACTGGTCTAAATCAATGCGTTAATGTAGAAATACTCGGGGGGGGGGGGAATGCATGTCACAAAGCAGCAATTTTTAAAATATAGAACAAACACCGTTCCCATTGGCTTAGGTAATAATAGTTGTCTACAATACCCTTTCTTTTGCGTTGTTAAAGTTGAGTTGACGACCTCCAATGCAGTGATGTCATCGCATCCATCAACTTCTCAATTTACCTTGATCTTGTAGTGACTAAATGATCAGTTTATCTCACTATTCTCCTATGTACTTTGTTTACAGACAGGTACTGATTGACATCGATATACATAAACAAGAAAAATCACCTTATATTTTATACATTGGGGCACTTCAGTGTGAAAAGGGAGAAGGGGTGGAATGATGTGTATCGCAGATGCTAAGTGACACTTACCTTCGCGACGCCACGGCTTTAAATTTCCGCCTGTACAAACTTTCCGAGCGATACTTGTCTCCTGTGTCAATAAGTCTTACGCGTTATTACACGTACTATTGATAAGAATTACGGTCTGCCTTGAGATAGGTTAAGGAGTCCGATGTTGGGAAAAGAGAAGTCTTGTTATAATTTTCTTGTTAAGAATAATTATAATCTTATGTTGAAAGAGCAAATCCAATGGAGCAAAATTAAGTCACAGTGTACGTTTAAATCATGAGTACCGTCTCTATAGCGAAGATGACTACAACGGACTTCCAACATATCTCTCTTGCCCTGGTGATGTCCGCTGTTGGATTGTATCCTGTCCATCTCGTAATGGTTTCCTATAAATTGTATCTCTGCCCACCATCCCTTGGCTCTACCTTCAAGGTCCTCAACAAGATGTCTTTATGTCCAAAATATTTAATTAATCCCTCCCCCTATTTCCTTTTAATGGTCCATTTAGCGCAGTGTTGTCAGAATCTCCTTATTTTCTTCTAATTCCGTGAAGTTTTCTCTATTCTATATATCCACATCTCAAATTGATCAATTATGTTTTTTTTAAATCTGGCTGTTTATTATCCATGTATCTGGGCCATGCATTAATGTAGAGTAGATGTTTCAGCTTATAATTCTCATTTTTTATGCGTTTGTGATATGTTTAGATGTGAGTAGTTCCCTCGTGTCATTGAAAGTACTTTTAACCATTCATATTCTCGTTTTAACTTCTGTGTGACATCTGCCATCTTTTGTAATTATGTCTTCAAGATACAGGTACTGGTTACCCCCCCCCCCCCCACTGTCTCTCCGTGTAGTTTTGTGTTTTGCTTTGTTCCTCTTTTTGTGAGTTTGTTTATTGTCATGGGTTTTGTATCCTGGATGTTTAGGAGAATAGAAATCAACGATGTATCTATTTTCTGAATTGTATCATACATTTACCTGAACACACGTCGTTAATACTATAGCAGACAGGCTGTTGGTGTCAGATCTGACCATTGTTGGTGGTCATAACACGATCCCACACCAGCTGGTGGTTCCTGGTGACATGCGTACATCACTACCGTTTGACGGCAGGAAAAGTTGGCGACACTGATATGTGATCATGTGGACAATCAACACACATTTTACATAGCTCAACATATTTTAAAGAACTGACTCATGTACCATACCAAAAGAAGAAATCTATGTTTACCTGAAACAGTTTTTACGGACAAAATATACTGCCTTGTTTGTATATGTAGATTGACATGCCACCATATATGTGGTTAATTGAAGAAATCCATTCTGACTCCCGACAGGATAACAAGGAAACGAAAAAAAGCAGCCATCGTAAGCTAGGACACTTGAGTAATAAATGTTTTTTTATAGAGCGAATGGAAAAAAATGTCCGTAATGCTGGCTACGAGTGTTATCAGTGCTGGTCGAGAGCTAACGACATCGATTTTGAAATGGGCAGTGTTATTTGATGTCACCAAATCGATTACCCATGTTTGTCATCGACATTTCACTGGGTATTAACCCGAAGAATTGATGGCAAATTATACATTAAACGAACTAGTTAAAATATATATTGGTTTTTCAGTTTAACCCTACATTATTTTGATTGTCTCAATAAACAAGTTTTGTTTGTTATGTTGATTGTCAGCTGTGCTTAATGTTATTGGTGTTTGTTTTTGGGGTAGAAGATACACCTTTGGTAAAGATTTTCTTTTTTTCTAACAAAAAATTATCTCGAGTGTGCAGAGAGCCCGAAAGGGGAGCAAAAAAAAAAGATAGCGATACTTATATTCCACGCATGTTGTAAGGGACGACTGGGGAAGTTTTGGTTGAAGTTGGACATCGCAGATATTGTTGCACAGATATCGCAGTTAAGCTGTAAACTTATAGCAACGCATTCCGGACTAGATCCAGTTAATATGTAGGAGTTTGAGAAAGAACGCACAAGAAGAATTACCGTGGCGCAGGCAAAGCTGTTGCTCCACATCTCTTATTAATAAGTTCAGTTGGTGACAATTCTCCCATGCCACGATGGCAACTCTTATTCTATCATTAATAAGTTCAGTTGGTGACAGACAATTCTCCCATGCGACGATGACAACTCATATTCTCTTGTTAATATTTTCAGTTGTGACAATTCTCCCACGCCAAGATGACAACTAATATTCTCTTATTAATAAGTTCAGTTGGTGGCATTCTCCCATGCCACCTCATATTCTCTTATTAAGTTCAGTTATCACATTCTCCCATGCCACAATGACAACTCATATTCTCTTATTAATAAGTTCAGTTGGTGACAGACAATTCTCCCATGCCACAATGACAACTCATATTCTCTTATTAATAAGTTTAGTTGCTGACATTCTCCCATTCCACAATGGCAGCTCATATTCACATATTAATAAGTTCAATTGTTGAAATTCTCCCACGCCACGATGGCAACCCATGTTCTCTTTTCTTTAAAAAAAAAATATGATCGTCCTAGTTAAAACTCGTATGACCTAAATATGATTAACGAATACTAGTTTAAAAAAATCTTTTATTTCAAGTGTAATATGTCGCACTATCACTATGTCATTGTCAAGAGCGTTCTTTTTATATATATATTTCTTTAAAAAAAAATATACAACATACAAAAATGTACACATACTTCTAAAAATATTGTCTCGTGAACACAACATTGTGATTTTTCCCGCTCAAATTTATTTTATTCGCTTTATTAATCATCGCTAGCATATAATTTCCCGCTTAAATTTCTCCCAAATCGTTCATTGTTAGCTGAATAAACCAGTCACTATTGGACTGAACTAGGAAATCTGTATTGCTAGATCGTGTTTGAACATTGGACAAACTTGACTCGGCTGCTTTGTTCAATTTTAATTTTGCTAATGTATTAAATGTAATTGTTTATATTTGTATTTGCACGTTCACATCTTCACAATAATATGGATCTCTGGTATAATCATGTAATTAGAAGTCTTCATTCAGAAGTGTATTAGACGTTCCATTTCCGTCTCAGGCAGACTAGTTCACCAGGTGATAGTTCACGGCTTCATGATATAATGGGAGAAAGCACGAGCAAAAGAGGTAGAATGATACATTACACGATACAAACTCAGAAAATAAGTCAGGGTCGACCGATCCGCCCATAACGGAGTCGCAAAAAGCCATACCCAGGAGCGCCACGACGGAAGTGAATCTAGTTTATGTACATGGGATGCTCAAAATATTCTGAATACAATGAAGTCCAATTTAATGCATATCAACAAAAAATAGTTATTGATAAAAAGAACAATTTGAAGACATCAACAGCTTTGAATATCTCCAGTCAGCCATTAACACCACGGGCCATTGTTCAACGGAGATCAGAAAAGATTAGGGAGAACAACAGGTGAAAAACGTATGGCAAGGGGCAAACAGAAAGGCAAAGTTACAACTATTAAGGAGCTATATTTCTCCAGTGGACAAGTAGTTGTGAGACTAAGGCAATGACATCCTCTATGGAAAAGAAAATATCAACGTTTTATATGAAATTCTATAGAAAAGACCTAAAGATATCATGGATAGAAGACGATCCAGCACAGACGCCCATAAAGATTTGAAGAATAGTAGAAGATTGTCAAATTATCATATTAAAAAAAGCTAACATATTGAATATATAAAAATAAAATGGCATAGAAAGATTAATCATGAAGTAACGATTCCAGGTAAGAGAACACGAGGCAGACCAAGTCTACGGTGAGCGCAGGATATCGAGGACCCTCCGAACATCACACTGGTAGAGGTTGGACAACTTGCACTGAGAGGTTTATAGAGTGGCCGTGAGGACAATGTTCTGCAAAGGACACACCACTCAGAAGAAATGGGGAGGGACTGAGCTTGCTTAGGGCACCACGATTGCCGGCTTTGGCGCTGCAAGAGAGTATGAGTGGAGATAGTGTTACCAGTAGGTAATCTAGCGTATTTGACAGCAACAAGAGAAAGCACCAAAGATGGAATGCAATAGCTCAAGATCAATGGAAAAATTATAAACAACTTTTCTTCTGCATTCATTCTCAAACTTCTGTAGATTACCAGGATGTGGTCCGGAGAACATGACGCGTGTCATGATTTACATCATTGCTACAATATATGCGCCTTTCGACGTATCTGATTTAAAAAAAAAGTAAAGGTATGTCCCATGGCAGGAACCTGCCGTTGGGGATGAAGATAACTCTTCATATACTATGCCGAAACAACTGTTAGGTGGGGGCCAGTTCCTTCCCTTGCTGTCTTTACCTCCCCTAACTCATGCGTCATGTACTTATTTACAGCTGAGTCGACTGGAGGAGTGGTCGTGTCAAGCGAGAAATCATAACCCGCTTTTTTATTTGTTGCTTGGACGTGGTATCGAACATGACACGCTGTAATCCACTATAGAAACACAGCTGAGAAAAAACAATAATGAACATAAAACACTAGTATGGGAAGGGGAGTGGAAGTTTTGAAATGCACTGGGGCCCCCCCCCCCCATCTTAGAAATTCAGAACATGACTTACAATGGAAATTTTCTAAAATTAGAATAAATCTTCCCCCCCCCTTTCCTCCTGTCAATGACAGTCCAGCAAGACGCAGCATAAAGCAGTCTTGGTAGAACCACTGCGCGGTACATGTCCAACATAGTTGTCAGACTGAGACCACACCTGTACACATACTTCAGGACTGCCCAACATACAAAGAGCAGAGACAGCAGACCTGGCAGGAGTATTGCAGATTTAAGGCAAAATCTATGGGGCATTCGCTCTGACCCTGAGAAGACAGTGAACTTCGGCCTGACAAGATATAACATGAGCACAGGTGCTCAAGGTAGATGTCCACATCATCAAGCTACCGCGCTCTTCTGATTTTAGGAGTGATGAATCTAGGAGCGATCCGATTTTAAATAATCTATAATATACAGATGCCAAAGTCCTTTTAGCAGAGAGTGAGTATAAGCTATACATATAAATACATCAAGTCGATAGATCAAGTAGAGGATGTGGACTATACATTAATATACATAAACCATGATAAGCAGCCAAATAAAAGAGGAACAAACGCTAAGCATGAAAATCCACTGAGAAATACTGCAACATGTAGACAGGTTACATGTATCTTTTACAAGTATACCCGTATATATACTTTGAACACATAATTTCAAATGATTGTATATGTGAAACGAGTTGTTTGTTTGTTTTGCGTTCGCTCCATTGTAACCAGCACGGATATTGGTGCAATTTTCGCCAGGAGCGTGATTACGTTGTGCCACCGTTATGCGCCTTGTAGGCATAGCACATCCGATTTCGGCATGCCTTGACAATTCGGGTGGGCTACCCTAGCCCGTGACAGCCTTCCTATCTGTCGCCAAACGGTAAATGTATACTGACTCTATGCCGAGACAGTTTGTCTTTTACGTCTGTCCTGCACGAGGCGTTCCGCAGTCAGTGAACATGCCTCGTGTAATTAGACGTATTGTGCCCGTGCTCATCGGGTACTAAACCTTTTCTCGTCCTCAAGCCTGGTTCCGGTTTAGGAAGAACTTGACAGAAGAGTTGGGCTCGGGCTCGTTCGTCTTCTTAGCCGAAGCGTTATTCACCAACTTCGTGAGCCTCTCGTCCAGGTATGAATCTGTACACATATTTAGGAACGTTAGGAACTTGTGCTTTGTTCTAGAGCTGAACAGTGCTTGTCACCTCGGACTGCTATGCCTGTGCCCATCGGGTTCTGAACCTTTTCTCTCCTCGAGCACGCTTCCGGTATAGGAAAGACTCGACAGTAGAGTTGGGCCCAGGCTGGGATCATGGTAACTAGAAGCTTGTCTCAGCAAACAATGATTTAGTTCCAATTTCATCGAACCGTCTTCCATGCTTTTTACACATGACGTAGCCCTCTAGCGCTGTGCATCTTTCTCAGTGTACTCATTGTGCTTTTATTTTTATTGGAACATCTGCCTGCGTCGTACCGACTACATTGGCCGCCCTCCAATGCTTCTACCAGACTTTCTAGCTTCACTGTGTGTCGACAGTGTTGCTGCATGTGTTGGCACAGTGGTGTCGGAGTTATTAACTTTCTTTTTGCAGTCAAATCCCATTCCATCTGTTACATCCACATTCACGGACACGATCCCCAAAAGGTTTAGCAAGAATCAGCCGCTGTATTTCTGTTACCAGGGTGCACAACGAGGAGGCACTTTTGGGATCTTGGTTATCTGCTAACCCTGGGTCCGCCAAGAGCAATGCGTTCCCTTTGCACCCCTGAAACGAGTTAAAAGAATAGGAGTGACGAAAGGGGCTTTTAATGACACCGGGAATTTACTAACATTCAAACAAATCACAAAAATATTAATTATAAACTGCTACACCTACTCTACATAATGTATGGTTCAGAAAACATGATTCTTGATTAGAAACTAGCATCACAGCACGCGGAGCACTCTCATAAGTGATCTGCTCTCCGTCCTAGTAGCCATCCCAGTGTGTGTAAAGTCCGATCTAGTGTTGATTACGCAATCTTCGGGTCTTTAAAAAAACCACATTTTTCTCCCTCACCTCCATGAGAAAACATGAATAATGAACAGAAGATACAATTGATGCCTTTGTGATGTTGGCAAATAGAAGAATCGTGATAACTTCGCGGAAAGACAAGAGGTTCCGATAATGCTGCTATAAAAAAAGAACGATTAATGGAAATAAAAATTGCATCAATTTTTTAACACATTATTAAAATATATAAAACCATGTTGAATGCCTTACTTGAACGTAGAGTTCAAAGACGGCGAGCAAGAGGTAGGCAGAAATCATCAAGTGACTCCTCTACCCCCTCCTGCCTTCAATAGATGGGATGGTAAACATTACACATTACATTAGCATGGTAAGTCTATCAAAGTGCATCACTAGAGCAAGAGACAGGGCGTTGTAGGTTCGTTGTTGCCAATTGTCGATGCGAAAATGTCACTTAATGATTGCGAATAGTAAAACCCGCATATTAACAACAGAACACAAGCACATGTAACATTTCCACAAGAACGTCTTCTAAACAAGAAATATTTCATTCTCAACAGTAGCTAGACTCTCGCAAGACTTTAAAGGGGGGGGGGGGGGTGTGGTTCTGATGGCATGATCATATGAATCGCGACCTCAATTATATTTTCATTTCGTATGCAATTGTACGTAAGTGAGTGTTTGAAGGAGACATTTATCACCATAAAAGGTATATATTTTTTAAAACAAATTGCATTA
This sequence comes from Meghimatium bilineatum, assembly GCA_034231615.1. Classification (NCBI taxonomy): domain Eukaryota; kingdom Metazoa; phylum Mollusca; class Gastropoda; order Stylommatophora; family Philomycidae; genus Meghimatium; species Meghimatium bilineatum. The sequence goes on from CM067305.1 coordinate 53,468,920, forward strand.
TGTGAGCAATTTGAAAGGGGAAAGATTTCTCTCGGGGACAAGCTGGAGAGTAAAGGTAAGGGTAATATGAATTGTGAACCAGCGTGTCATAGCACACTGTTTTTCATTTCCATAACTACTCAGAGGTCTAGTCAGTGGTTGAATCCCCTGGTCGAGGGAGTCGCCTGTCGAATTGCTTTGTAGCGATGGCGCTATTCCTCAACCTTCCCGTAACATGAGTTATGGTACCCTACTTCCTGGTGTCAGGATGAACCACAGTGTAATTTTTATTTCAAACAACGAATTGGTTCATAACCTGGGTTTGCTGGTCAGCGGGTGAATGATATAACAGTACAAATCCGCGTCTTCGAAGTTGAAGAGTGTTTATAGCAAGTATTCGTATGGACGTCATGATAATATGAACCCAACAACATAACAGTAGGTGTAAGATACTTATTTTCGGTGTATATTTATACACTGAGCCAGTGGTAGAGCAAAAGAAACACTCAGAAGAACAATAATTAGAGAAAGTAAAACAATCAATGTACATACTATTCAAGAACTGCATAGAATAGCTTTGAACAGACATAATTGGAGAGATTGATCTCTGCCCTATGCGCTAACTTCAGCGCTAAAGAAAAATGAATGAATATTTATACACTAATTTGCAGTATCTTTTTCTGAAACATTTGTTAGTATCACATATGTCGACATCTCTATATACACTGTGGCGATTCTTTATATACACTGTGGCGATTCTTTATATACATTGTGGCGATTCTTTATATACACTGTGGCGATTCTTTGAGACAATACACAGAACGTCTTATATTTTGGTGGTTAAATGTCCACTAAGATGAACTAACTTCAGTAGTTAAGAGAGATACCATACAGTTGCTTAAAAATGAGATTCAAATCATTCTCCAGTTATGTCCTACTGATTGCGTCATTGTTCTTTTTCTGTGTTCGTTCTCAAAACTGCAGATTAGTAGGATGTTGTCCGAACAGAATATCTTGTGGCATCGTTTATAGATTGACTGCGATATTTGCACATTTCGGCCCAATACATCCGACTTCAGCGTGGTTTATGCGTCACTATGCCCTCTGAGACGAGGGAGCCAACTTCAACCACGAAAATTCTTTGGCCATCTTTCGAGTCCCGACAAAACACGGGAAGGCAGCACACAACTTGATGGATCCGATGTTTTCATTGGACACGTATACTGTGTTGCGAACCAATGAAAAGCACTGTTCAATCAAAGGACAGCCAAGTGAAGTGAATAATTCACAGTGATATATCTGGCTTGGGTTAACGATTTTCGTGTTTTATTTTTCTATGCCGATCTGGGGTTATTTCTGAAACGGTGATAGTATCCCGCACAGTACATATAATAAAATTGCGTGACAGAGACGCAGACCAGTGAGACTGCAAGGTGTAGTCTCAAAGACTAGAGAAGCAGCAACATTAACTCACCTCGTGCGATAAATCAATAATAATAATATGATATTTTCAAACACAGCTATGCTGTACGTATGTGAATGGAACTATAGGTTGGGTTGTAAAGAACTTTACAGAGCACTTGCGGTAGAAGCATTTATTGTAATAAGTTACCATTATTGACCTGAATTTCGTCTTGTAATGTTCTTTTATGTACATACGCGGTTTTGTAGCTATATGTCGTGACCCGTCAACACAGTAGCGAAACAAATTTAATGAAACTGTTTGCAAGCACATTGAAAATAGATACTTCTTTTAACTCAAAAGGTTCATCATCTATGTAAATAACCAAATGGTCAGAGGGTGTCCGACAAAGTGGATGGTGCCGCAGTAACCTAATGAACAAATAGTAACGCAAAATGAGGTAAACAGGTTACTAAAACACTTACCTAGCCTATTAATAAAAAATATTTTATTAATAGGCTAGGTAAGTGTTTTAGTAACCTGTTTACCTCATTTTGCGTTACTATTTGTTCACCATCTTTGTGACTTGTGCTTTGCTGGAAGTTATCTTCACTGCCACTCCGCATTGCTCTCGGCTATATGCATACTGTCCATCTTCTTCTAGCGTCATGTTCAGAAGGTCTTCGATATCCTGTGCCCATGGCACAAGTTTTGGTCTATCTTTTGTTCTTATTTTTCTGTAATCCTTTGCCTCCGTGATTATTCTTTCAAATCCATTGCATGTTTTTATATGTTTTTAAAACTTGCGTTTTGTATAGTTTGAAGTACCTGCGTTGTTTTTGACGTGTGTCATATCAAAGGTCAAGATATTCTTAGGGCCTTTCGAGCTCACAATGAGTTTCTAGGCATTGTATACGTCTAAATAGTTTTCCATTGCTTTCTGGGCCGGTTCTGGTCGATTATCTGTTACTACTTGATGCCATCGGCCCAATACGGGGTCTTTGCAACTCCTCCGAAGCCGTTGTCGATCTTCTTCTTCTCGTTCGCAGTTTGACATGTCTACACAGCAAGTCTGGTTTTCTTAATAAATGCTGCTGTATTTGAAAGCTCAGTGCTGCCATACATCTTTCTGTGGATATCCATCTCTGTGGGCCAGTTTTCTTCCCATAACTGGTATAGTGTATTGCGGTCTTGCAGAATATGTTCAGCGGTCTGTGCTGCCTGCACAGTTGTCGATAATACCATCTAATACGGTCTACAGGCTACCAAAAAAAAAACGATCTGCAGAATCGCAGAGGAACAGGTGCTAAACATCAAAATACATAGAGAGATACCACAAGTAGACCATTACCGATATTAGACAGATAATCACAAATTATGGTAGATGATGAAACAAGATAAAAGAATAGGAATGGCTAAAAAGTACTTGCAATGACATGGGGAAAATATCAATATCAAAAACAATCACAAACTAAAAATACGTAATAAAAATGCTACATTTTCTATAAATTAATGTATGACCAATAAACATGGATAATGGACAAGACATAATTTATGCCTTTGAGATGCGGATTGGTAGCCTATCCTATTCAGGGCGTAGCCATCAACCCATCATTTTTTGGCTGTAATGATTTTCTAGGCAATATAGTTCAGTAGTTTGCCATTGCTTTCTGAATGGTCCAGATGCTCAAGTGCCTGCGGCGGGGATCGAACTCTGTACTTTGGCCGTCACAGACGCGTTATGTACCACTTTGCCACAGAGCCGGGCAGAGATGCGGATATATAGAAGAATATTGAGACTTTCATACTAAAAGGAGAAAATAAACAAAGAAGTTTTGAAAACACTTCGTGTTGGGAAAAAAATATATTCAAGAAAAAAAAAACAAAGTATTTTGGATATATTAAAAGACATGATTCGTTATTGAAGACCTTACTTGAGGATCATTGAGGGGAGACGATCAAGAAGTAGGCAGAGATACAAGTTGGGGGCGGGGGCATTTCAAGAAGGACTAGTTACAGCCCAGCACCGTGTACCATCAAGGTTGGACGTCCGTTTCAGTCAACCATTGTTGCAGAGACGACACATGATGCTGATGAGCTATATGTAAAGAGATATAAATTTGCAACCCTAAATTAAGTCAGTGAAATGTTTTCTTTGCCGTGTTGCAAGATAAGGAAATATTTCACCAGTGTGTTGCCGGGGCCCGAAAGGGAGCAAAGAATACTATAAATTTCCTCTCATGGTGAATTACGCTTATTTCATCCAATGTTAAAAACGTTAGTACAATTTAGTCATATGAAAGCTTTTAAGGAGCTGCCCTTAAATTGCTTCAACAATTTTAACCAATTGCCTAGAATTCAAAACCAGCGTTCCGCCCAATTCTTAATTATTATGCCAATTTATTGAGCTGAATTAGTAGGATGAAATACATGTTTTGTTTCACATTGTGAGATAAATGCTTCGAATTCGAAATTTTATTGTCATGTTAACGCCCTTCTGTAAACCCCCCCCCCCCCCCCCTTGTCAACAACGTTTTTCAGACCCCCACCACCAAATTATTGATTTACTATTTGAACAGTCCCTAAATATAAAAAAAATAAGTGAAATCCATAGTTCTGGTATTTCGCTTCTTCGCCTGCGTTCGTTCTCAAACTCGTGTAAGATTGATTATTAGGATGTAGTCCAGGGAACGGATTGCGATGAGCCATTTATATCTTAATTGTAATATCTGCGCCTTTCGGCCTGACACATGCAACTTCTGGGTTACTTTATTGGGATGAGGCAGCCAACTCCATATCAAAACCTCCTTAGTCGCTTCTTACGACATGCATTGAAGGTACACGGTTGTTGCTATTATTTGCTCCCTTTCGGGCATTGTCAACATACGGTCGGTGTGATTGCACTTACAATTTACTGATATTTTACAGTAAAACTGAGCTCTTTATAACTTACCAGAAGATCCCAACCATTTTAGGCAAATCATTTTTGCATTGATAGTTCTACAGTATAGTGTATACCCACTACCTCCATGTTTAATCACTTGATCCTACACGCGTGTTAAATCACAGGCTTACTATTAATGCATTTCATTGTGTTCCCTTGGTAAAACTAACACGGTCGTGCACAAACTAATTCATGTCGTTCCACGAAGGAACAATGTATCTACCTACCCCCCTGAGGTGACCACTCGAAGGTAGATGCCACACAATTTGCTGTTGACGCACGGCCGGCCTTAGAAAGTTAGCCTTGATGACGCAACGCCTAATGATTGCGATTGAAGAGTTGGTGACACCCTGCAGAAACGAGATGATGACGCTATTTGTCCAGATGGTGACCTGTCTACGATATTCAAATGTTTGTTGAACATTATATGTTGAATATATCTCGTCTGTACCACCATTGGTTCGGAAATACAAAGCAGAGCCTGATGATGTGTGATAAGAGGCTCCATGGCTCATTGGAGACAAACTTAGTGTAGCAACAAGATACATTGTGTTATTGCATACTGCAGTACGATTGGAGCAAGGTGTCTTCGAACACTAAATATTTTATGTATTTCTGTGATAGTGGATTTACTAATATTCACTCAAGAGGGCTAGAAATACGGACATTTACCTTGCACGAAGGCTTGCCACGTACAATTCTTCTATATGTGCATCTTTGATACTGTATCGGATTTCTACAAATTAAACTAATAATAACAACTGGTTATTGTTGAATTGTGTGACGATACATCTACGAGACATACATCTGCAGATTTTGTTGGAAGATGATTAGAACAATTAGATATCCTGTGTTTGCTCAGGTAGGACTAACAACTTAAATGATTGTTTAGATATTTTCATCATGATATTGTGTTTTTCTTCAAAGAATAGTTATGTGTGTTCATCCAATTTTAAAAATAAATAATTATAACATCAATATATGTTTTAGTAGGGTTAGGAAAATTCTGCAGTTCCCAAAATCATGTTCTCAGATTTCATTCAATATCACAAAAACGTTTGCATGTATCACCTCTTCACGATATCACTCACTGAATGTAGCTTTACAATACCATTATGTTACGATTCAATAATTATCCAGATACTGTGATCTCCTTAGACCAATTTTGTTTACCAGTTACGGCTAAATAATTATTTTACACTTAATATAGGAATAATTTACTGTAATTTATCCACGTGGGTCCATTTGTAAGTAGTTAGTTATATCTTGTACGTTCAAATATATTATATACACGTGGATGCCGAATAATGTGTTTAAAGTGGAGGTTGCCCTGAAACAATTTTCATAGGGTATAACTAGAAAATTTTAGATAGTATAGTCTACGTATATAGTCGAATATATATATATATATATATATATACCATTTGTCATAGAGTAGAGTGTTCATCTATGATGTTTTTTTGTAAGGCCATTCATTGCTAATCTCTTTCTGATAGTGCTGAGCTATGTCCTGTGGTGCTGATGATTGCCCCGAAAGTTTCAAAGTTGCTGACATTTTCTAATTGTCTTTTATCAATAACTATTGTGGGTAATTTCATTTCTGTTCTGTTGATATGCAGAATTTGTGTCTGATGTGCACGGAGGAAAATATTTTGTGCCTCGCTATGTATGACTGACATAATCATGTGTTATTGACATGTGAAGCTACTTGATATTGAAATGGTGTCATCTGCATACCAAATTTATATAATTTCATGTCCTCCGATATTGAGAGGTCGAAACTGTTCATAATGTGGGTCTTCTCGTACATTTTGCATGATGTTGTGTGCGCATATGTTGAAGAGATGTGATAAGAGGATGCTTGCTTTAGTTTCATCATCATTAAGTGCCGTCTCCGCAACGAAGGTTGGCTGCAACGTATCTCCAACATCTCCTGTCTCTTGTCTTGGTGGTGCACTCTGCTACACTGTAACCTGTCCATCGTGTAATGTTACTCTCCCACTTGTATCTCTGCCTATCTCTTGCTCGCTTCCCTTTGACTTTACCCTCAAGTAAGGTCTTCAATAGGGTGTCATGTCTTTTAATGTGTCCAAAGTATTTTATTTGCCTGATCTTTATTTCTCTTAGTAGTTCTTTCTTCATATTAAGTGTCTTTAGCACAACTTTATTTGTTTTCTTCTCTTTCCATGATGTTCTCCCTATTCTTCTATATACCCACATCTCAAAGGCATCAATTTTGTCTTCTAGTTGTTTATTTAGTGTCCATGTTTCTGAGCCATACATTAATATGGAATAGATGTAGCATTTTATAATTCTCATTTTTAACTTGTTTGTAATTTGTTTAGATATTAATAATTTCCTCATGTCATGGAAGGTACTTTTAGCCATTCCTATTCTCCTTTTAACTTCTGTTTCACATCTGCCATCATTTGTGACTATGTGTCCAAGATATTGATACTGTTTTACTTGTAGTTTCTCTCCCTGTATGTTTATGTTTATCTCCTGTTCTTCTGTGTCTTTGCTGATTATCATGGTTTTTGTTTTTTGATTGTTTATTTGTAGTTCATGTTCACTTTCTGCTAAAAGAACAGTGTCATCTGCATATCTAATGTTGTTTATTATTTTCCCATTGATCTTGAGTCCTGGTATTTCTTCTATATTTTTAAAGATATTCTCTGTGTAGATATTGAATAGGCTTGGTGATAAAAATGCATCCTTGTCTTACCCCTCTTCTTATTTCTATGTATGGAGAGTAGCTGTTTTCACACCTTATTGATGCAGTTTGTTCCCAATATATATTTCTAATCAGCCTGATGTCTTTTCCATCTATGCCTATTTCTTGAAGACATTTGATTAATTTTTCATGTTGGACTCTGTCAAAGGCCTTGCTGTAGTCTATGAAGCAAATATAGATACTTTTTTGGGCTTCTATATATTTATCTATCACTAGCCGGATACTCAGTATAGCTTCTCTGGTTCCTTTGTTGCTTGCACATTTCATGCTTTAGTTTACAAGATAGTAAATTCAAATTATGTTAGGGTTAGCCTATATTTTAAGTTGAAAATCTGAGATAAAGCATTCATAATATGGGTCTCCTGGTACATTTCACATGATATTTGTTGCCTATATATTGAAGAGATGTCATTAGAGGATGCATGCTTTAGTTTACAAGCTAGTAAATTCAACTTGCGCTGGGACTAACCTATAGTTTAAATTGAAAATCCAAAATAAATCATTCATTAGTATTTAATTATATATATTAAAACATTAGATGACCAACCGTTGTATGTAATGAGCCAGTTGTGGTACATTACGGGCAGCAGATGCCACTTTTTAAACAAATATATACATTATTCAACGAAAAGGAAATATTGATAAAGACACATTTCATAGTAGCAAAGACTGCTGGTGGATCCAGCGATTTTCCCGCTACACACTAAGACCCTCTCACTTTTGGGGATGAGGGGGGATATGTGGCCCTCAGTGTTTATCACGCAGATCGATGCATACCTATCGGCTTTTAATCAGCGTGTTCATGTAAACTGAATGAAACTACGCATATTATTACATAGTTGAAATCTGGCCACTGCTCCCCGTAATGAGCCATCCAAGTTTTGCACACTCTAGTTTAAATGTGACTATATACCCACATTCCATTCTTTAAAAATATTCATATTGACACAATTGTAAAGTGACTAATTAGCAAGTCTTCAACATCAATGAATATAACAATAGATAACACCAAAGTGAAACGAGCCAAAGAATTTAAATATCTAGGCAGCATTTCTTCCGAAGATGGAAGACTAGACAGAAATATAAACAAGGTGCCAGCAAGCAAACACAGTGACTTACCAACTTTCACCATTACTTCTTCATCCAAAGATCAAGATGGAAATTAAAAAACAAATAATATCCACAATTTTTATACCAACACTGTGCTACCAATGTCAAACATGGTCTTTAAGAGCTACGCAGCAACGAAAAATCGTCACATGTGAAATGAAGTGTCCGAGTAAAGCTGCAATGGTTACCAAACTAGATAAAATAAGAAATTAGGAAATTAGGAAAAGAGTTGGTATAATATCATGTATCGAACATATTGAGAGACAGAAAGTAAAATGGTTCGGTCACCTTATGAGAATGAAGTCAAAACGAATACCAATAAGAGCATATAACACAAGAATATCCGGGCGTAAGGCCAAAGGTGGCCCAAGAAAATAGTGGATAGAAAACATCAGGATAGCCTTGAACAAACATGGACTAAATGCAACCTCGGCGACACATCTGGCCATGGAACGACAGCTTAAGCTCCCACCCCTACGCTTAACGGCAAGTGTGAGTGAAATGCGATCAACAATCATTCACCTGGGGAAAGACGATAGTAAAGTGACTTAGAAAACGTCCCATGCACTTTGGTTTGGGATGGGAGTATTAACTTCAATCCCCATTCCGGATTCAAATACAGAGATGTTTAACTATTTCACTTTTGTCGTTGATAGCACAGATGAATGTGTTTCTTTTTAGCTTCTGTACACATTTCATCCTCTTGAATCTCTGACGTCTTTGATCTTAGATATATAAAAAAAAAAATTTGAAACTAAAACAATAGCCATTGTTCAATTTGTCGAAGATCACACAATCAACACCTGACCGGGACTTGAGTCTACATACACTGGGATGGCTCCTGGAATGAAGGACGGAACACTTATGGGAATGCCCCGTGTGCTGTGAAGCCAGTTACTAATCAAGAATCGTTGATGGGCATGTTTCTTCTGCGTTTATTCTACAATCGAAAAAGAGAGAAATTCTATTCCATATATGACTTCAACAATTGGGGAAAGGGGCCTGAAAAAGTATGACAGTTGTTGTCAAGGGGAGTGGCGTGACACAAGGTGATGTCAACAATGCTGTTATTTATACACCAATGCAATTTTAGGAAGTATAATTTGTGTTCTAAAAATGTGAAACAAAACAATGTATTTTGTATTCATATTGGGGGGGGGGGTTGTGTGTGTCGATTGACATAATTAATAAAGGAGCATCTGAATTCTCGATATTTGTTGATCAGGAATTTGGGAGTCCAAATTCATTTAAAACAATTGTCTACGTAATTTATGGAAATTCCCTTTTACTAATTGAATGTTGCTTGTACTCCTTAAGGAGAAATGACCACATCACAAAAACGTGTCTAAGTGAAATATGGCTGTAGGACATACATATTCATGCCTCACATACATATTTCACTCGGACATGTTTGTGTGGTGTGGTCATTTCTGTTCGTCTTTTTTATGTTATGTGCGTATCTTGATACGTTTCTTTTGGTTCGAAACGTCGAGTATGTTCTGTGTATTATTATGTGTATGATTATATCCTGTGTTTTGTTTTGTGTATTATTTCACGTGAGCATCCGGCAGTGTGTTAGTCGTCGTTCAGTAAAACATCATTACCTGTTTCCCACATTTATAATTAAGCAATGCGCCACAGGTTGGCCACCCATGTATTAAACTATATTGATATGAATAAACAAGACTCTGATTTACCTCTTAACCTCTTCCAATGAACAAGTATTCGGATCATGTCTCTCTCCCTCTCGCTTGTTCTACAATCGACAACTTTGTCCTATATACCTTCGCACACGAATCGTAAACGTGAGTCGGTTTGTGCAAAGTGTACTGGGTAAATTACAGACACCACGTGACAATATTCTTATGCTCGCCGTGCTTTGTAAATGTGAAGGACAAGTCTAGGATATCATTGATAAGACACACAAAACAAGCACACCATTGGCTGACTAGTTAAGATGTGTGAAACTCCTTTGTCCTTTTTCTGCGTTCTATCATATAGTTTACAGCAAGGCCGCGATACCTACGCTTTTCCATGACACTTCGGACTTCATCGTGGCTTCTGGGTCACTTTGACCATCTATGGGATGAGGCAGCAATCAGCGCCCCCATAACCTTATTCGTCTCTTACGGTATGGCAAGTCGCCGTGGTGCTATTTTTCCCCTTTCGGACAACCACGGGCAAAACTCCATTTAATAGCACCCGCCGTGTGGTGCTCATGTCCCGTCCCCCCCCCCCAGATCTTGTATGCACAATGTATGCTCCCGATATACATGACCATAAATATGTAATCGGTGTGGGGGGGGGGCGACTTTTTTTTTTAAAAAAGGGGGTCACGCAGTTGTGGTCGAGTCCGTCTTCAGAAAAGATCTCTATGCAGAAAGTAAACAAGCCTTCATACGAAACGTTTTTTTTATTAATGTGATTTTCGTTTGTCTATTATTTATATATTTGGAGACGCATGCCAACGAAAAGCTCGGAATAATAAACAATATTTTCAGGTCATGTTTACTTTCTGTACACATGTTCTTTACTAGATCTCTGTCATGTTTACTTTCTGTACACATGTTCTTTACTAGATCTCTGTCATGTTTACTTTCTGTACACATGTTCTTTACTAGATCTCGGTCATGTTTACTTTCTGTACACATGTTCTTTACTAGATCTCGGTCATGTTTACTTTCTGTACACATGTTCTTTACTAGATCTCGGTCATGTTTACTTTCTGTACACATGTTCTTTACTAGATCTCGGTCATGGTTTTGACGAAGTGTGTGAATACCCACTTTTTTGCTTGCATCATCGTTTTAAATGACATATTTTCCTAAAGGGAGGGACAATTTTAGTACCCCCCCCCCTCTCAACTGCGGGCTTGCTGATACAGCTAGATTGTTTCCCCGCGGGTGCCAAGTCTAATGTCAGTGATCTCTTTTTAAATATACTATTTGGAGAAGAAATGACTATCCTCACATTTATAATAAAGGTCATATATCATATTTGGTATGTCCTTCAGCATGTGGTAACTGAGTGCCCCTGTCCTGTGTTGGTTGATAGCTCCTATGATTTCTATATGTCGCTCATTTCTAGCAACACCACTCTTCACTCTCAGGACTTGCATTAGAGCGATAGACAAGGAGAAAAGACATAACCCCGTAACTTCCCTATCTACGCGCCTGTGTTCAGATGTAATTGGAGCATTTGACAATATTGTAGGACACCAGTCTAAATTGTAACAGCTCTGATTCTAATCGCACAAGAATCTCACTTATTGGTGGTAACATTTTCTGTCACCACTTCTCCCAACATAAGATTTGTAGATGACAGCTGTGTACGATTTAGTGATTGAATCTCACATAAAATTATCATATATGAACAGTGCCTGGATATTGTTCTCACCTGCAGATGCATTTGTTGTGTTCTCTGTATCGACCAATAAGAAATGGATTGATACATATGGCATGCAATGTGCTATAACTGTCAGATCTGCATCATTACACATACAGCACAACCACGTTCTTACTACTGATAGTTCCAGTTTTCTGTTGGTTGAGTAACATTCTTGCAAGTCCACAGTGATTTGTTTCTTGTGATGCCACATTTCAAGGGCAGTTGTTATTCTGGGCACAGAGAAGAAATCTTCAGAAAAAGTGATGATTCCTTAGCTAAAGAAATTAATTGACCACAAACATTGAGGTTTGAGGTTCTTTAGTCAACATTGCTGCATTTAGGATCAACATAAACAGCCATTTAAATAGACTAGACTGGTTCCATCAACTATGTGTCCATCCATTATCTATGTGAGCAGACAGCAGAACATATCATGCAAAACTGCATTACACTAAACCAGTTAAGAGAGGAACACTGACCCACAGAGATGGATATCCATAGACTGCTGTATGGGAGTATGAAGGAGCTCTCATATACAACAGCATTTATTAAGAATAAATGAACTCTCAAATACAGCAGCATTTATTACAAATAAATGAGCTCTCAAATACGTCATTTATTACGAATAAATGAGCTCTCAAATACAGCAGTATTTATTAAGAATAAATGAGCAGACCTGGTTCAAATCTCATCTACAATTTTCTGGGTTTCTTCTTTCTTCCCCCCCCCCCCCCCCCCCCCCCCCATAATTCCTCGGAACTTCCTAATAATATTCAAGTGGGTTTAACAAGAGAATCAAATAGTAACACAGTGACCTGTCATGCAAGTCATAAAAAATGCAAGTTTGGGTGTAGTTGACTGTCCCTTCCCATGTCACCCTAAAGATATGCTGAAGTCAGATGTCTGATTGAAAGATACATATATCACAGTTTAACTGTAAACATTGACACAATGTTCTCTAGACTACATCCTGCATACCAGGAGTTTAAGAATAAATGCAAAAGAAACTGGTATTATTTGCAGCTTTATTATTGTAGATATTCAAGAATAATGGAGAATCTTAAATCAGGTGTAAACTCCAAGATAATGTATGAATATTCCAGATTGTAGATTTGGAAGTGAATGAAGGGAGATAAGTAAAATACAGAATATAAAGATGTGATTAAAGGAGAGAGCAATTATAAGTATTTTGACTTGTTTTGCAATATCTTATATATTCTATGTTCGCATTCTCTCTGGAAGATTGTTGGTTCATGTTAGGTTGGTGGTTAGTTGGTTGCTGATCCAGTGGTCCATGGGCTCATGTCCTTTGACCCAATGCCATTAAATGTCATATTGCTGGGAAGTCTGTGGATTTTTGGCCCACCCCGGGACAGAGCCAGAGAATAACTATCACACCTCTAGGAAGGTAGGTTTCAACCTAGGCACTGCTCCCAGCCACTGTAGCCAAGATAGGGTTCATTGTGCTCATTCCCCGCCACCAATTGACTACTGGTTATGCCGAATTTCTCTATTGCTTCAGGCATGTAACCAAATGTTCAAGTCAAAAGGGTTGTCACGTCCTGAGTCACTGTGCCTCTATGATGGGTCTCACCCATAGGAAAAAAAAGTGCTGTCAGTTTCCTCCTCCCTAGTACTGCACAGTACATCTCTGGCTCCCTCCCAACCACAGAGGGTGCATACATATATATTCAGGTAAACATGAAACACATTTCAATAACAAAATTCTTCTTCTTCTTCATCGTTCTTCAGTCAGATATCAGGTTACAGCACCAATAGCTTCAATGAATTGTGTGATTCGCTTCAGGTCATCCATGGGACCCCTCAAGTCTGGAAGCAGTGCCGTCTCAGTAGGCCATATTTTCTCCCTCTCTTCTTGGTAGAGTTGACAGGCATGAAGAATGTGTTCTGCAGTCTCTGGGCTCAGTCCACAGTTGCACAGGTCTGTCTCACCAATCTTCAGCTTTCGGAACATGTGACTTCTCAGTCTGTTGTGACCAGTTCGTAGTCTGAAAATGATGGTTTGTTCCTTGCGTGACATTTGGTGGTAGGGGTCATTTGGTTCTGCATTTGGGTGCATTTGCTTCCACTTTTTCTTATATTCTGCTTTTAACATGGTCTTACTTTCATAGTACGTATTATCATTTTCTACCAGTTCCAGTCCCTTTCCTTGCCAGGAGATCAGCTTTTTCATTTCCAGGTATGCCACAGTGACCTGGGATCCACTGCAGTACTGTTTCTTTGGTGGTACTATACCGGCATGTTATCCATTAAGGTTTTCTGTTGCATGGGTGGTTTGTCTAGTGGGCCATTGGTGAGACCCATAGGCGCAACTACATGCGTATTCATGTTAGGTAGATGTGGCCTTTTTTTAATGGAACAAACAACTCTCATTTAAAAAAAATACGGCTAAACTAGTGCACGAAACTAAGTAGGGGATGATAAGTTGTGTTAACAAATAACATTACATTTATTGTGTACCTTTACTCGAGTGCAGTTGAGGAATATAGCTTGGATGGGAGACATCACATTTTAGTTTTTTTTCTGACTGAAATGGGGGACGGTTAGTTGTTGGGGGAGGGGGACAATATCATGGGGAAAAGGGGGGAGGGTTAGGATTGGTGTTCGATTTTTAATTTTTGCAAGTTCAGCAAACATAAATCTGTGATTGCATTAGCCATTTTAGTTTAGCGTTGAGTCATCTGCTAACCGCGTGAGATTTCTGTGACGACACGGAAGATACGCAAACTGTAACAGAAATTGCATGATTGTGTGAATAACATTACAAATGTTTAAAAAGTTGAACGGTTTTCACGTGAGGAGACCACATTTGCTTAACATGTACCAGGTGATTATTCCATGTGTGATCAATCTTTATTTGGTTTGCTTTCAGGCATCAACCTCTCCAAGACATTTGAATCCTACAGCACCTGCCTTTTATCAGACTCAGGGCGTAAGTACATGATTTATCATATTGCTGTCATCAATAATCTCATCTGTGAGCATTGTCTGACAGGGGGTTTTCTCTAACACTACTCTTCCATTATTCTTCATCCATGTGGCAGTTGGTGCCTGGACCTTTAGTTCAGGGTGCAAAGAATAGCACCACTGTCTTTCCTGGCATGTCGTGGGAGGCAAGTAAGGAGAGTGAGTGATAGGCTGACAACCTGTCACCTGCGAAAAAGCCAATTGTCACGGCATATCTTGTCTCAGTTTCTGTCTTCTATGAAAAGATCCCCATGAATGATAAAACAATATGCAGACCAATGGACATTGCACAGTTATCCTGTGGTGGCAGACTCCTAGCTGGGGAAGAATGCTATATGTGACATTGCTGAAGATGGGTCAAGAAATTTGCCAAAAAGTGTAGATTGTTGACCCAGAAGTGTATGCTGCGCTCCTGGCAGTGCGTGATGATCATAGGATACTGCAGAACTGGAGTTTCTCATTTCTCGGCTAAACAAGCATTCATAAGGTACTCATAAATGTTCTCAAAGTCATTCCTTTGAGAAAGTCATTCCTTTGAGACAACAAACTTTATACAAGTGTGTTGGGTATTGCCTCAGTTACTCAACTGAGGATCCTGTGTTCCTATCAAGTAGGCTATGTTCTTCAAGATCTACTTTCTCACAGCTAAAGAGGTTATTTAATTATCTATTATTCTTCATATTTTTTGTTAATTCTTTTCGATTGTAGACATGTGCCTTTTTTATTCTACGGCTTCCATAATCCTGTTGATCACATATTTGCTGCCTGTGATTTGCAAGTGAACACAGTAATAAGAAAGCAGACAGAATTGCATCTAATGCTTCTATAAACAGGAAGCTTACTTTCAATAAGGGACTCTGAAACATGCTCGCAAAGAGAAAGGGTGCCATAACCGATAGGCTCAGGCAAGAAAGGGACAAAGATGGCAGTCCTTGCCCAACTCTACTGTCAAGCTTTCCTATACCGGAAATACACTTGCAGAGAGAAAGGGTTCAGTACTTGATGGGCTCAGGCGCTATTGGGACAAGGTCGCTCAGCTCGAACGCCTTGTTCTCAAACACGTGGTGTGAGACTCGAACTTGGGCATGGGGTTCACAATGTCGTGAATGACACCTCGGCTAAGAGGGCAAAAGAGCCAGGGTCCAACTCTACTGTTGAGTTCTTCCTCTCAAGGAACCAGGCTTACCGATGTGAAACAGTTCAGTACCAGATGGGCACAGTCACAGTACGTCCAATTACACGAGGCAAGTTCATAGACAGTGGAACACCTCGTGCGAGACAGACGTGAGCAAAAATCGTCTGGGCTAAGAGTCACCACACACGCGTGTCTGTCACAGTCTAGGGTAGCCCACCCGAATTGTCAAGTCATGCCGAAATCGGATGTGCTAGGCCTACAAGGCGCATAACGGTGGCACAGCGCAATCACGCTCCAGGCGGAAATCACACGGATATCCGTGCTGGTTACAATGGAGCGAACGAAAGAAAAAAATTTAACAAAATAAGGGACTCCTTGCTTAAGTTGCTTTCTATGCACCCGCTGAAGGCTGATGCTGGGTTTGATTGTGCATCTAGATTTCGATTAAAAGAATTTTGTATTAACCCCCTAATGGTCTTTACTGCATGTGGTATTATTATAACTGGGAGGCTGCAGGACTAAATAAAAGCATGTTGAATAAGCAAGCTACAGGAATCATCAACATGAATACTTTTCATCTACTTGGGAAGCTGAACATCTAGGGGATCTGCCTCTAGCTATTTGTATGAGCTGCTGTGCGTAATACTGATACCTTGCACTGTCGGTTGTGCCTCTGACAGATGAGAAAAGAAATTATTCGCAGAGCACAATGAAGCTAATTCAATAAACAATAGCGAATTATAGCAGTTACTCTCAAAGTTGTTATTCCTTTATCTCAAATACTTTCTATACAGTTATTCATGGATATTTATTTTTCTTTTGTGTACATCATTTAAGCAACAACAAAAAACTGTTGTACCTTGTAATTAGATATGCAATTTCATATAAAAGATTAATCAATGGTTCAAGTCTAGATCATGGGTATTCAACTCTCAATCAATGGTTCATCTCTAGCTGCTAGATCATGTTCAGCTCTAGATCAATGGTTCATCTCTAGCTGCTAGATCAATGGTGTTCAACTCTAGATCATGTTCAGCTCTAGATCAATGTTCATCTCTAGATCAATGGTTCATCTCTAGCTGCTAGGTGAATGGTTCATCTCTAGCTGCTAGATCAATGGTTCATCTCTAGTTGCTAGATCAATGGTGTTCAACTCTAGATCATGTTCAGCTCTAGATCAATAGTTCTTCTCTAGCTGCTAGATCAATGGTGTTCAACTCTAGATCGTGTTGAGCTCTAGATCAATGGTTCATCTCTAGCTGCTAGATCAATGGTGTTCAACTCTAGATCGTGTTGAGCTCTAGATCAATGGTTCATCTCTAGCTGCTAGATCAATGGTGTTCAACTCTAGATCGTGTTGAGCTCTAGATCAATGGTTCATCTCTAGCTGCTAGATCAATGGTGTTCACCTCTAGATCAATAGTTCTTCTCTAGCTGCTAGATCAATGGTGTTCAACTCTAGATCGTGTTGAGCTCTAGATCAATGGTTCATCTCTAGCTGCTAGATCAATGGTGTTCAACTCTAGATCGTGTTGAGCTCTAGATCAATGGTTCATCTCTAGCTGCTAGATCAATGGTGTTCACCTCTAGATCAATAGTTCTTCTCTAGCTGCTAGATCAATGGTGTTCAACTCTAGATCGTGTTGAGCTCTAAATCAATGGTTCATCTCTAGCTGCTAGATCAATGGTGTTCAACTCTAGATCGTGTTTAACTCTAGATCAATTGTATTCAACTCTAGATCAATGGTGTTCAACTCTAGATCAATGGTTTTTAATTATAAGGGGATTTCTTTAGTGCAGTAGTTAAACCATTTGCAGTGTGCTTGAGAGGTCATGGATCTGATCGCAGATCGTGATGTATGACAACCCTGCAGAGAGAAAAAGAGGGTGTCTGGCCAAATGATACATATATTAAGCATACGCTATGGAGCAACTGCTCAGACCTGGAGAAGACAGCAGACTTTTCTCTGGCAACATGCATGACAATCTAGCATGACTGCGGATGCTGAACATTTTTTTATTTACATTTTACATTTTTTTTATAGTGTTTGAAACTGAGACTACAAAAAAATTAGCCTGTGCACATCTAACTACCTGTACTTATATATTAGAATGTGTTTGTCTTAACTACTTATGTATTAGACTGTGCTTATATAACTACTTATGTATTATACTGTGCTTATATAACTACTTATGTATTATACTGTGCTTATATAACTACTTATGTATTATACTATGCTTATATAACTACTTACGTATTAGACTGCTTATATGACTACTTATGTATTAGACTGTGCTTATATAACTACTTATGTATTATACTATGCTTATATAACTACTTATGTATTATACTATGCTTATATAACTACTTATGTATTATACTATGCTTATATAACTACTTATGTATTATACTATGCTTATATAACTACTTACGTATTAGACTGCTTATATGACTACTTATGTATTAGACTTGTTTAAACTGTTCCTGATCGAATTATTCCTGAATTGTTCTCAATTATTCTTGTTTCAGGTTCCATTCACACAAAACCTTACATCAGCTATGGCATTTCAGCATTCACCCACAGGAGATAGATCTTCCTCAGACATCATGTACTCAAGACTGGAGACTGGACAACAGGGTATGCATTAAACACAATCCATGATTTTATGGAGTGTATAAATCAAATATTAGGTGTTGTGTGATGAATCAATGTGACATGAAAGCTTGGAATTATATGTATGAATTATTAGAGACAGCTACCACTAAATCCTTTTGTCCCCAGGGCTGCAAAAACTGATAAGACTGTTGCTGTCTACCTAACACTATTTTAGGCCATTTTTCAGTTTTATGTTCTGATGTGTCTCACCAAATCAAACTATTCTTTTCCAGGTATTGCATAGCCTCTTCCATGCTGGTTCCAGTTAAATTGTTTGTTCATATTACCTAGTTCTATAACGGTTGCTTTTTCCCTGTTTTTAGGTAATATTCTTTAGCTCTACCTTCAAGGTTCTACGTTTTCTGACCATATACTGTTAACCAGATAATAATTACCAGGGTAGCTTCGCTTTCTGGTTCCAGTTTAGATCATGTCTGGTTTTGTGCAGTACTTCTTGAGTTTGTCAACTTTCCTTTACATTTGTTTGACAATCACAGTCTGCTGACTATCAGTATACTAACAGTCTGAACATACAGTATTAGATTCATTGCAGTTAATCTCCAGTTGAGAGAGTAATTACGATGTGAAAAACCCACAAGCTGTCCATAATAGGTGAATCTGCAGTAAAAGTATATGCCACAGTATAAAAGTATAGAAAGTATACGCTCACTTTATCCTAATTTATTTTAAGACATTTTCAAATACATGTTTAACCAATGTAAACATATATAGATTTCATTGCTTAACATTTTTGTATATAATACATGTTCTAGGAATTAAATGATTCATAACAAAATTAGTGACATCAGTCATAATAAAAAATCCTTCAGAAAAACTCCTCTAAATCAATGGTTTTCACTCTCGTCCATTAGAAGTTAATAGTCATGATAAATGGTCAAACCTGTCACAGGTATGAAATCAAACCTCCATCAATGTTCAGATGGCTTTCATGTATCAGCACAGCTGAAGTTCTTCCCTGTTGTGACTGTTAGAAGCAATGCATGAACTGTAGATCTGGCTGTTCATGTCTATGTATTTGTGTACCTGAGTATTTGTGTATGCACACCCCGATAGCTCATCACCATAGCTGACTCACTCCATCTTTGGTGCATCTGATTGTATTTTATGTGTGAACTACCTCCCACAGATTTTCCAGTTCTCAGTGTTGACTTGAGATGAAACCTCCTTATTTTTTATGGTCAAATACCCTTATATAACATTATATAACCCCTAACTCTTATCTTATCCATAGGTAATATTTAGTTCCTTACTAAAATAGGTACATTATATATTTTTTAAGTATTTTGTGCTTGATGCTTTAATCATTTGGAAATTTATGGTTGAATTAAACAAGTATCATCCATTGCCTCACTCATGGGGTTTGGAGAAAAATTATAGCTTTTCTTTTGGAATGCTTGTGTTTGTCCAGTTTAAAAACTCACTGCTATTGCAGCTAGCATTCTATTTTTTATAGGTTGTCACCATGTTCAAGTCCAGTCTTCTCAAGGTTCAGGTGGAAAGCTTCATAGCATACCAGATTTATTTCTCCCAGTCATGGCTGATAGCAATGTGGGATGGATACCCATTCTGCCAGTGTCCATATTCAAAATGTTGTTTATGATAAAGTGTTTATAATTGGTCTTTTCAGGTCTATTGGTCAATGGAGACATGAGTGTTAATGGCACAACCTACTTGATGCCTGTGGGCGTGGGTGGTGCAAGTATGCTCAGAGAATCAAGTCCCCATTCACACTTGACACAGATTCAGAGTCCTATGGGGCTTGCTCTAGCCTCACATCCCACAGTGACAAACAGCCATCAGCCATCTGTGTCCTCCCAGCAACAGATTGTTTATGGCATGGCTGTACCAGATAGCATGAATGGTCAGCAAATCCAGAAGCATAATAGAGCTTCCAATCACATATCTCCATATATGGGTAAGCTGGCATCATTTTGAATACATCTATGTGTTGTGCCTATGTTCATAGTTAATGTATCTTACTTAGTTGCTCCTTCTCTACCCTGTCATTCAGTAATATCACTATCCAATTCATTTAGCAAACTCTTCAGGATCTGAAGATCCTGCACAAGAGTATGGAATGGTTTTGTCTTACTGTTGCACTCTCATTATTCCAGAGACAAAAGTAAAACTTCATTACTTTGTGTTTTGGGAGCTGAGCAATGCAGTGGTTAGTGCATTAGCTTCTTACTGTTATGGTTGAGGGTTAGGTTCCCATTTTAATTTGACTTTTCTCAACATTACACACCTTCTCGGTAAACACAGCCTCAGAATACTGATGCCAGAACAAATTTAAAAAAAGGCCATATTCTGACCATATCATACATGTGTTGTGCAATTTCACAGAAAAATATTGGTAACACTGTGTCCCCCATACACCACAATATTGTGCAAATGAATGTTTCCACATTTCATACTTTTAAAAATTGTTTTACAGATGAACAGAAAAAATAGTTGGAAGTTGGATGTTTGTCAAAATATAAAACAGAAATAAAAAATAATGTACTTTAGCATTAGGAGACAGAGTAAAATCAAGTAGACTCCAAATGAAAATAATTTTATTTAATGATTAGAAAAAAGTTTTTGCTGCAGATGAAGAAAAAAAAATTTCTGATCACATTTAAAAGCAAGATTTAAAATACCCAAGGTATACATCAAGTAATTCTCTCAAAAACATGTCAGTTATTTAATACTTAGGACAAAATTATGACATTTGAAATATGAAATACCCCTCAGTGATCAAAATAATATGATGACAGTTGAAATATGAAGTAATCCTCAATGATCAAAATGATATAAGTGATGACAGTTGAACTATGAAATACTCCTCAGTGATCAAGATCATTAAAAATGATAAGTTGAAATATGAAATCAATCAATCAATAAAACCATAACCCTTCAGGGTCGTAGGGGTACCACATTGGATGCTTCAGCACACAGATATATCTGAATTTCTAGATTTACCTGTATATACACATACAAACAAACAATGCACCTGTTTTGAGTTTCTCCCTGCATGTAGAATGTGGGATAACAATTGACTTTCCGACATACACAAAGAATCGAACAACCTTCTCAAATAGGTTTATTTACAGCGTAACTGAATAAATAAATACCTTATTGTTTGTCGTATATTATCCAATCCCCGTGGTTTCATACTTTCATTCTTTCTTCCCTGTGCCAGGTGGTGGTAGGTGAATGTCTTCTTCATCTGAGTTGTGTCTGTATAAAGGTTGTTAGTGATGGAGGGGTTTGGTGGTAACAGTTGTTTTCGTAGGTCTTGTAGTACAGGGCATTCATTAAGGTGGTCTTCTATAGTTGCCCTTTCTCTTCTAATGTCTGGTAGCTCTATGTTTGCATTGATTTCACAGGCCACTTGGTGTTGATCTCATGATCTCTGAGTTTGTGCAGGAGCTTTCTGATGATGTAGCCTGCAAGGGGACATAGTCTAATATGGATCTGAAGTATCCTATGTATGCATGTCTAAGTGTTGTCTTGTCGCTCCCCAGGATGTACTAGGAAGTCGCTTTAGCAAGTTCAACCTTTAAGATGCTTTTTCTGTGTAGGCTGATGTACCAATAAATTGCAGTACTTTAGAAACACTTAGTAAATCACAAATGCTTGTTATCAAGCATTTGCCTTTTGTGCAACAAAATATTCAATCTCTTTCCTCCCCCACATGACATGTGATTTAGCATCACTACAGATCATATAGTTATAAAATGCAGGCTCAGAAAATGGTACTTGAAAATGACACATATTTTTTGGAGTTTCGGCTGGTAGTTTTGGGATTTTTCATGTGATGTATTTGTGGAACTAACCTTAACTTGTAGTGGATCAAACAACAACCTATTTGTCGTTTTGCCCAATTTGCTGTTTTTTTTCCTGGTCCACTAAGAGTTAAAAAGCTGCTATGCATTGCAAATGTGTTTTCAAACTTTCATATGTTTATTACTAAACTAATTTTTAATCTACTTTTTGACAAATAATTATATGCATGTTATGGAAAAGTCAATGTATGACTTTTTAACAAAATTGTAATTGTGCATATAGCAATATCATTTATTCTTTTATAACACCAAAAGTCAAGGAAAAAGTCATATAAGCAAAATTAATTCTCTTAATACTGCAACATTTTTTTAAAGGTCAAAATTATGGGAATTGTCTGAAATAATTTGGTATGGCAACCCCGACTTTCACCTTAATTTAAAATCTGCTCCTAGAATTAGAGTTGTTTCCCAATATATAAACTCTGGGAAATGAAGGAACTACCAAATTCAAGTTACTTTAATTATAAACCTGCATTCTTAGGGGAAAATCTGTAAAAATGCCTATTTTAGGCATAACTGAAAATAAAGAATATCTATCAGATTTTCAGTTTCCCATAAGACTGACAGGCCTAGATTTGTATTGCATTGACATATCACAACTATGCTGTTCTGATTAGGTAATGGAGAGTCATACGAAAATCCACCCAGTGATGCTCTTGGAGGAGATGAAGAAGCTTCAAAGAATGCTGGTCATGCTGCAGAACTAGGAGCTGGTGGCAGACAAGGACAAGGTATATGCTCTTTCTTTTATTTGACTAATTGTGAGAATTAGACTATTGAAGTTGACTGACCATTCCCTTAGAGAGTCAAAGTGAGCAAAAGTCATGCAGAAGTCTGTGTTGGGCAGAGAGGAACAAATAAATCAAGATAAGATATTCTGTTCTCTGAACCACATCCTACTAATCTCACAACAGCAGCAGAAGAAGACTAGGTTACTAATCTGTAATAGTTTACTGTGACACACATGTTGTCCTCTCTTCAGGTGATACCATTGTGGTTTACAGGTGAAATCTTCTGTGTTCATTTTCAAACTCCTGCACATTAACCTTTAGCAAGCCGGATTAAAAAATACAAAACCTCTTCCTGCCACCGGATTCTGTTTTGAGAATTTTCATCTTTTCTGGTTGGAGTTATGGAAATGCAATAACTTTTTTGTTATTCATAATAAAAAAAAATAATTTTCCGTTTAAATGCAGAATTGAATACTGCAAATGTATGTATATATTTTTTTAAAATGTAACATACCCGGGGTTTGCGCAAGAAGTGAACACCTTTTTTGCGCAAAAAACCAACAGAAACAACAAGACATGGGTGTTCGGAAAACTCAATAACATTTTTGCTATTAGAGATTTTAAAATAATTCCAACAGATTTAAATGCAGAATTGAATACTGCAAATGGATGTGTAATTGGGTTTTTTTATGTATCCTACCCGAGGTTTGCGCAAGAGGTGAAGACATTTTCTCGAAAAAACAAAATACATGCAAAAAAGACATGGGTGTTCGGAAAACTCAATAACATTTTTGTTATTAGAGCTTTTAAAATAATTTCAACACATGTAAATGCAGAATTGAATACTGCAAATCCGCCGAAGACGGATGTGTCGGGCCATTGGCGCAAATAAAACGGCGACACAACGCATTTCCATTTTCTGGACTACATCCTGCTGGAAATCTAGCAGGACCATGATCCAGCTAGATCCAGTTGGAGTTTGAGAATGAACGCAGAAGAAGAAGAAGAATACTGCAAATGGGTGTGTAATTGGTTTTTTTTAATGTATCCTACCCGAGGTTTGCGCAAGAGGTGAAGACAATTTTTATTTTAAAATTACATAAAAACAAACAACACAAATGACTTACCCACTGGCCATGCAGCTCTGGAGTAAACCTACAGGCTGTGCTGCTCTCCTACTTGCTGTGCAGCTCAGAGGAACAATCAATTTTGAAATGTACCAATGTGTGGTATCTAAGGAAGCAGGGGTAGGAGCACAGAGTGACCTGACATGCTGCGCACACGTACTGAGTCTGGTGACGCTTCTTTGACCGATCTGAACAGACTACACAGTCAGGAAGCACAGGCTTGCCACTGGACAACCATTTAGGATTTATAGCAATATGGTGTGTTGGTCCTATTGTCAACATATCCTGTGGGTGGCTTGTTCTTCTTCCGGCACTGGAAGAAGGCCTAGAGTTGCAACTCTGAAGAAGCCCATGAACTATCTGCAAGCGAAATTTTTCCGCCTTGACTCAGCCAGCCACAGGACAATTGCATTTACAAAGCAAGCTTCCAACAAGTAAAAGAAAATTTTCTTCCACCACTTGCAGGACCTAACATAATATGGCATCTCGATGAGACCATCATTAGACCAATACAATTCAAAGGAGGAACGTTTGGTCAGTCCCATCAAGAGCACCAAAGCAACAAAAGCTGTCATCTCATCAGCTGTCACTTCCTTCCACAGCTTCACACGAGATGCATTGCTGGCGGCCTGTCCCTTTGAATCACTAACCTGCTTAGCGTAACTATTAGTTTCAGTTACCAACATGTTCACAATATCATCTGTAATAAACAGACAAAACATGTCTACCGCACTAATGTCATCAGCTAAGCCTATAGGTCCAACAACCTCATCGAAGTTGCTAAGCCAATCATGGCTATACCCCGAAGGAACACTAGAATCTCCAACAATTTCTTCTTTCAATATGTCGTCATCGATCATGCTGCCGTATTCATTATCTCTATCTAACAACACATCATCTATTGAAGCGATATCTGCATCTGTTAGCGGCACACTTTCCTCCTCATCCGAATCGGGATCCATTACGAACTCAAAATAAATTGTATCCATTGTAGGCCTAGGTTGCTGTCGGAAAATGCGATGGAACAATGTCTGGACGCTACAGTAAATTATATCAAATAGACAGGGCGGACATGAACTGGTACCGGCTTCGATTGCGCATGCACTGAACTACATACAGGCTGTGATTAGGCTGTCGTAGGCCTATTTCGCACGATGTCTCATTGAGCGAGTGCACTTGACAACTGCAAACAGCAGCCATCTTTTTTTGTCAATCACACTTAAACACAGTGCGGTGAAGGTTAACAGGATCTAGTCCATTGAATGAATTTGTGAAATCATGAAAAGCTTTACACTGTGACTACGATATACCTCCACTTTCAGCCAAGCATTGCTTTTGGGTCAGTTTGACCTCTATGGGATTAGACAACGAACCTCCATCCTCAAAATCTCCTTGTTTACTTTTATGACATGTGGCAGAAAATATTGTCACTACTCTTTGCTCCACATTTGTGCTTTGACAACACACGTGACAGAAGAAATAATTGATAAACGTGAACAATATTTTATTGCTTAAAAGCAGTTGGATAACATCTGAGAAATATCAGTTGCTTAACTTCTGAGATATTCGGATCTGCATTATTTTTACAATGCTTGTCTTACTTTTCAGAGTTCTCAGAGGAAGACCTTGCCCCAATTAGAAAGCAAATGCAATTTTACTTCTCCAAGTAAGTATTTTCATCTAAATCTTTCAGTTCCAGACACCTGCACTTTACTTACTGACATTAAGATTATTTTTAATGCATTCTTAAGTGACTATTTATGCATCCAATAAGGTGAAGCATAAAGAAATTGTAAAAATGTTAGACAAAATTAATGTTGGTGTGAGAGGCCTAATGATAATAAGAAATATGTATTGGAGACAAACAGCTGCGATGAGGGTTGACAGTAAAAAAAACCTGCAATATTACTGGTTTTTCATTTATGACATTGCATGAAGTACTTGTGATAGTCACATGTCCTTGCTGTTGCCACATGTGTAGGATGGATTTTAAAATTTACACTTGGACAGAAAAAAAAACCCCAGGACTCTTACTGGTAGGCAGGCTCTGAATTTCACAGTTTTGAGACCAACACTCTACTCTCTACCACACTACTGATAGTACTGTAGGAAAATTCCAAAAAATATTAAACGGAATCTAACAAAGATGTGCCATGTCACCCAATCTTTTCTCCTTCTATACAAAATATATGAGATAGAAAACATGCCATGAATAGCAGTTGGAGGTTACAATCTAAATAACTCGATATGCTGATGATACAGTAGTGATTATATGTAGTGAACAATAACTGCAGACCCTGTTGAACATGGTATCAGAAGTTATAATATTTGCACATATTATATATATATTATGTATAGTAAATTAATAATGATGGTGGCATATTTTTTTGCAAGTGTACATCCTTTTTTATCATTTTGATAGAATGAGACTGTCTATAAATTACTTCAACAATAGAATTATTTATTCCAAGTCGTTTCAATTGTGGTGTACATTTTCTTGTTATTATGTATTGACTTGCTACTGTTTTAAGTATTTTGTGTTATTTAAACAAATATTTGGACCCCAAATCAAAACTATTAAGTATTCGGGTCTTAAATTGAATTATGTTTTTTTAAAAAAACAGTTATTTCCCAATATATTTTGAGCAAAAAAAAAGTTGGTACATACTACACACTTTATGTCACATTCTGAAATGAAATAAATGTTCCAAAATTGTACATAAAACATTGCAGTTTAAAAAGTATTATTGACAGAAACTTGTCAACATTTCCCCCTCCCAATCCAATCCTATGAGCAAGTATAATTTATGGACATCCCTTATAACCCTTTGTTTGTACATGCCATAAGTGCTTTGATTTCAAAGAAACATTGATACATTGCTTTTACAGGATAGAACTGTTCTGTGTGTGGATAATTAGTACTAGTCTGTTATGTGCTTACTTATTGGTTTGCACTGTTCTATAAGTGTTTGATGAAATGATTGGCCATTGCTGTTTATGTACTATTAATGATTGGTTAAATAATCCTTAGTTTGGTGTTTGGGTAACACCTATCCTTATATATTTGATATTTTTTAAATACTAATTAGTATATCCTTTAGCAAGCCAGATTAAAAAATACGAAACGTATCCCTGCCACCGGATTCTTTTTTGAAAATTTGCATTATTGATGGTGACTGTTTTGAAAATGTGATAATTTTTTGGTTGTTAGAGATATTTAAATAATATTTGCACATATAAATAAAGAATTGAATTATGCATATATTGGTGTAATTTATGTACGTGTGTGTGTGATACCAGACGTATGAGAAAGTGGTAAAGACGTTTTTCACAAAAAACATATATTTTATAACAAATAAAGAGGGAAAAAATAAGGGAAAAAAATAACGTACCTTACATATCGAATTCCTTGGCAACACTGTCAACTAAATCACGCAAATCTGTTGTATTTATGTTCTTTCACTGCGAAATTATCAAAATATAGCCGGGGGAACTGTATAAAACATGTAGATTTGCAGTAAAATCGTTCTTTGAGCTTAGGCCTAGAGTTTTTTTTTCTGCCACTTCAAAATATACGATATCAAATGTACAAGTCCCCAAACCAGCACAGCATTCTGTATATTCACTGCTGTGAAACTAAATAACCTAATAATCCATGATTCAAGCCACAATTCAATGTTATTTTATTCGAAATACGATGAAATAAAGGTCTATAAAACCGATCCATCATCATGGCATCGTACCGGTGTACAGATGTGGTCAGATTAATTGCTCTTAAACATTTACAAATAGCTAGCCATTTTCAAAAACGAAAATTTCGGAAGTGGGGGATGTACCGGCTTCGATTGCGCATGTCCCCAGCTATGTGCACGGGCTGTGGTACGTGTAAATCTCACGATAATCTCGCTGGGTGGGACGGCCCGCCATCAGCGCGCGCGGCCATTTTGTTTTCCGGCGGCTGCGATTGATATAGGCTCGGTGAAGGATATACCTAATAAATGTCTTCCAAAGTCAAAATTAAAACTCTTATGTTTTATTTGCAGTGAAAATCTTCCTAATGATAAGTTTCTCAACCAGCATATGGATGTGGATAAGTTCATACCTTTAGAGCTCTTCCTAGACTTTGGCAGAATCAAGCCAATTTGTAGCAGTGTAGAGCAACTTACAAAAGCAGTGGAAAGTAAGTTAAGAAAAATGTTGGTTCACTTGAAATAAGAAGATAGATTACAATACAAATCAGATGCCTGCGTGTTGTCCGGGCCCGAAAGGGGAGTAAAGAATAGCAACACTGTTTACCTTTCCATGCATGTCGTACAAGGTGACTAAGGAGGTTATGGGATGGAGTTGGCTGTCCCATCTCATATAGGGTCAGTGACCCAATGTCATGCTGAAGTCGGATGTGTCGGGCCGAAAGGCGCAGATATCGCAGTCATTGTGTAAACCATGACACCTCACATTCCGTTCTCCGGACTACATCCTGTTGATCCACAGGAGTATGAGAACGAACGCAAAAGAAGAAGAACAAATCAGAAATACACAAGACTTGAATGTTCAAGTGGTACTTACAATAAGAAGTGTGACGCAATCCATGAAAATCCATGGTTTCTGTCACATTGCTGGAAGTCAGTGTATCATGTTCATATCATGCTCTTGTGTTGTACAGTTTTTAGATACTGTAGATAATGTATGAACTCACTTCCATACTGCATTCAGAAAATGGATTTTATCATGTGAACAAAAGCACAGGTTTTCTCAGTTATGTAACTGAGGTGACACACGGACTAACAAAAACACAATATAAGAAAGACAAGCTGTTCAACATGCCACAGAAATTCAGTATTGTAGACAATTTCAGGCACACCATACGACTCTTTAGTCACCGTTGGACGCACCAAAGACACCATCATCCCCATTGAGCTGAATGGTCATTGTCGACTATGCCAGATGTACATCATGATATAGAAATGTAGTTAACTTGTAACCCATGACTCAACATATTCTGTTCTCTGGACTGTATCCTGTTACCAGCATGGAGAATGAACACAAATTATTGTAGGTTATCATGAACTTGCTGCCATGTTCCTTGTGATATGAAGGCACTATCTTTAAGTCAAGAAACACAGTAGTCGTTCATGTGATTTTTATATCAGGTGCTGCTTTCTTTAAATATTTATGCTTCAGTGAGCTGTCTTAGATATGCAAATTATTAATATTCCAAATGGTTTACTGGCTGCTGTTTATTCTTTAGCATGTCAAAGTGACGGCTGACTTAGATAGCTTCAGGGTTAGTGGAACGGTTAACAATTTCAGCTCGTGCAAACTTTATCAAAGATTTAATGAAGCAGAAGTCATATTCATTCACATTAAATTGGCTATGCTACTGAATATATAAGTGGGGGTCTAAAACATTTAACAATAGTTAAAGTAACATTCTTTACATCATATGTTGCAATATTGGTGTTGGGTTGGTTTAAAAAATAAAAGTATTGAAGCTACAGTCCTCCATCATCTCACTGAAATCACAAATGTATCACACATCCACCTGCATATTAAAAATAGGGATAGTAATTAAATTTAGAAAAAAGTCACATGAAATATGGCAAAGCCCTAGGACCAGACAATATTACATTAGAGGAATTATTAGCTTTAGGCGACTTTGTGACTTTGTTTAAATGATCACAAAATTGCTGATTGATGTAGTGGATACATACCTGATGACTTGATGAGATCTATATTTATAGCCTTACCAAAGAAACCAGGGACCACCAGATGTGGCATCCCAACAACCCTGATGTGTTATGATTATTATTATTATCCCTGTTCACTTTGAGCCTTTAATTATTCAAGATATTAAAAGTAAGTAAAGTAGTTTCACAAAGCAAAACAAATGGACATTTCAAGACCTTTATAAAGAAAAGTGTACAAGGATTTTAAAAAACACAGCACTGCATTATTTGGAGAGACTGGATTAATAATTACTCAATTTATTTGAAGATTGCACTAATTATTTTTCATTTGCTTTTTTTGCAGCTAGCTCAATCTTAGAGCTTTCTGAGAATCGTAAGAGAGTCCGGGTGTCTCAGTGTAGGAAAACACTTACTTTGAGAGGTTTCCCACAGTCTGCAACGGAGGAAGTGAGTAGTCGTTTCAATTGTGGTGTATATTTTCTTGTTATTATGTATTGACTTGCTACTGTTTTAAGTATTTTGTGGTTATATTTAAGTATTTTTTAAGTATCTTTACACAAGACAAAGAATGCACAAACATGAAAAAAAGCAAAATTATTCAATCAAGACTGGAGATAACACCAATACTGGTAGATGAATGTGTGGTGTTCTTTAAACATCTTTCTCCAGCTGAATTTCTCTTGTAGCAGTACAATGTTCTTACTGTACTGTTCAAAAAAAGAAATGCAACATTATTGCAGTGCTAATGGATACCATATTTTAAATGTGTACACATATTTTATTTTATGAATTAAATGTTTCAACCTTGGGTGAACCTTTCAGACTTCGACAGTGAAATGATGTACATTAAATTTGGTTTGGACTTTATTCTTTGCGACTGAGGCCTCCATTTCAGTAAGATGTATGGCCTCCTCTGACCTATATCAGAGAATGACATCTCCCAGACATGGATCTTATTAGCCGTTGGATCTATTGTGGGATGGCTGTCCACTCTTCTCGCATTGCAAAAGACAACTGTTGGAGATTGACTGAAACCACGCCTCGCTGGCGGAGTTGTCTGCCGAATTAATCACATGAATGTTCTATGGGGTTCATGTCTTATGACACGGCTGGTCATGAATGGTCTTGGCGCTGTTGTCAGTGAGGAAATGGATGGTGACTTGTGCCACATGCGGTTGAGCGTTGTCTTGCTGAAAAAAATCGACCCTCATGCAGCCAAAATTGGAAAGACATGAGGATGAACAATTTCAGTGATGTAATGTTTGGCATTAAAATGTCCTTCAATTTGCACCAGGCCACTTCTTCCTGTGAAGTTGATCGCTGCTCACATCAGTACACTCCACCACCATGTGGAGTAGCCGCATCAAGAGCTGTTCTGGGTGTAGCGATCACAGACTTTGCTCCATCTAGTGTGTTGCTGGAGCACAAAAAATTATTAATCTCTAAACCAAACCAGCCTACAGTCATTCCCAACGGTCCATTTGATGATACTGGGTTGCCCTCTGTAGTCATTTCTGGCAACTTTGGTCAGTAAGAGCCATATTTGCCTTCTGAATTTTCAACTGAGTTTATTTGAGGGTCATCAATTTTTATTTTCATTGTTCAATAATATGGTCAGAGAGTTTTGTGTTCAATAAGTTTCACATGATTCTAATGAACCTGTCACAAGTTATTGCCAAAGATGCTGTTTTGTCCGTGACCTCTTTCATGACCTCATGAATCCTGAGGGGAGTAAAATTCAAGTAACATTGAGAAGTTAATGACCAGGTGGACATATGGTTATACGGTCGATAGGTTGAGTGATGTCCAATTAGCCAATATCTTGTATAAAAGTAACTCCCAAAAAGTTGCCTTTTTAATTTTTTTTAGCAGTATAGATTTACAGCAATATGTATTCCAACAAATAAATATGCATTGTGCTCCTTTATTTGTGCCAATGATCCAACTTAGGATAATAATGTGCAGTGGAAATCAAAAGAAAGTGAAAGCTATTAATTGTTTAATATCCAGCAATGTGATTTATCCTTTTCAGAAAGTTATCTTCACTTTCATTCTGTAAGAGTCCCTCAGTTCTGTGCAAGTTTTCCCACCTTCTCCCAGTGTAATCCGGACATCTCCGTTGGTTCATCTTTCTGTCCATATTCTTAGTACCTTTCAATAACATTTCATTTTGAATACCTATATCTTCTTTTCTATTACAGATGTCATTGCCCATGTGTTATAACCATATGTTGCCACTGGAAAAATATAGCTTCTTAATAGTTGTAATTTTGTTTTTATGTTTGTCTCATGCCATAGATTTTTCATCTGTAATGTTTTTTGTAGAGTCATTGCTAATTTCTTTCTGATTTCTGCTTAGCAATTTCCTGTTGTTGTTGATGGCTGACCCAAGTTATTCAAAGCTGCTGACATTTTCTAATTGTTCTTTGTCAATGGCTATTGTAGATCTGAGGTCATCTCTGCTGATATGCATTATTTATGTCTTTTTTGCATTAAGGAACAGATTTTGCGCCTTGCTATGATTTTTGACTGATGTAATTATATATTCTAGACGTGTGCGGCTTCTTGATATTAGTGTGGTGTCATCTGCATATCTAATTTATGGAATCTCATCCTCCAATATTAAGAGGTTGAAACTGTTCATAATATGGGTCTTCTCATACATTTCACATGATGTTTTCTGCGTATATGTTGAGCAGATGTGTTGAGAAAATGCATCTCTGTCTGACTCTTTTATTGGACTTCAAACATACTGTTTAATATATATTGTTTAACATATTGTACAATAATAAATGGTTTGAAAACAATGATCAAATAACTAGAAGACAAAATTGATGCCTTTTCTATGTGGATATATTGATGAGTATGGAGAATGTCATGGAAAGAGAAAAATAACTGAACTGTCTTAGAAACACTAGGTATGAAAATAGTAAAAGAAATAAAAAAATCAAACGGTGCTTAAAATAGTCTTGAAATTCCCCCTACATGAGGCAAGAGATCTGTGGTATGTTAAAACCAACCTTTGATGAGGTGGATGTACCTGATTATTATAGAGGTAATGTCTCTTAAACAGACTTTGGTGTAGCATTTTATTAACATTTAAACAAATTAAATCAATTCTGTTACCTCATATTGATATGTTTTAACAGATCATTCTGTGCTGATTTTGATGTTGATTTTGATAATCTTTCCCAATTTAGGATGTTCGACAGTTTATTTTGAAGATGGGAGCTTATGAACCAACTCACATTGAATTTGTTATGTTTAAAGATAAGTACTCAGTGTGGTATGTAAGCTTTAAGGATGAGGCAGCTACGCTTAACAGCTTTTTCCAGCTACATAACCAGAAGGCTGTGTATAAGGATCACATAATTGGGGTAAAAAGATAAATGTTGTCTGTTCTAGAATAGATTTGCAGCTAGTAACTGTTTAACCCTATCACTCCTATGAGATTTCCCAATTGTCAATCCCCCATCCCTAACACAAGGGGCATAACTCCTCCAATTTGTTGATATGATGATATTAAAAATGCATTTTCTTTAAAACTGTCTGTCCTATCACACTCAGACTTGGTAGATAAACAGAAAAATGAACAGTCTCACAGGAAACTATACCAACAATAATCTAACACTTATACATTCCAAAAAAATAAACTGTTAAAGTTAGAATTATGAGGTGAAAAAATTTTTTAACTTACATTTTCAGCACAGGAAAAGTATCTGGACTCATCAGTAAACTTGTCAATGTTGCATGATACTGCGAGAAACATTCTCCTTTGCCCAGCCAAATCTGACACAAACTACAACCATAGACGGTCTCATGTGCCCTGTTTCTGCTTCCATGCTGCCGGTTCTTCACACACCAGAAACATGCCCTTTTGTTCCCTACCATACGAATAAGCCTGTGCTCAAGCAGGTTATTGTTACCGACACCCGAAGTTGCAGCATGATTGGTGGGAGCCTTCCTTTTCTTCGATATGTTGCCACTTAAGAAAGCTGAGCTCAAACTCAATCGGAAGGCTATCTGCGCAACATTCTTTTCCTTCGGGTGGGGTCGATGGGAACAAGAGTGAAGGATGGAGCTGTTGATGATGGCAGTTTGCAGGAGGAAGCGAAACATGTACCTCCACCATTTGACAGATTTCCTGCCCACAGGGTAATAGGAACAGAGTTGGTCAAATCTGTCTACTCCTCCCATAGACTGATTATAAACAGCCACCGGGGATGGTATCTGCAAATCTATTTTGCCGTGTGGGGTACGACGTGCCACAGTTGTGAGACCTGGTGTTGTGTTTGTACTCAGAATGGATACAAATCTCTTGTCTCTCCAAACAGTGGCCACTGTGTTACCTTGCTGCCTATACTGCACATCACCTCGCTTCATAGATTTGGTACTCTTAGGTTTGAAAGCATCTGGCCATCCCTTGTGATTTGGCCGTATCGTGGAACATGAGTATGATTTGTTTTGCAACAGATCATTTGCCAGCTGAACAGATGAAAAATAATTGTCATAAAAAATATGGTGATTCTTTCCAAAGAAAGGCTGACATAATTTAATGACAACATAATGTCCAGATCCATGTTCCAGAACTTTGCCAACATAGACATCAAAGTCTAACAGATAACCTGTTGCAGAGTCGGCCGCACACCAGACCTTGATCCCCCATGGGTGTGGCTTACCCTTGATGTACTGCTTGAAGGAAAGACGACCATTGTAAGCTATCATAGCTTCATCAATGCTTATGTTCTTTCCAGGAGAAAAAACAGAAGCAATATTCCTTTTGACCATATCCAGAAATGGTCTGACTTTATATAGGGGATCATAATCTTTGTGGCCTTTGGGATGCTGCCTAGAAGAATCATTCAGATGAAAATATTGAGATATTTTCTCAAATCTATTTTTCCCCAAGCATGATGATATACCTAGAACATTGAGCCTGTCATCTGTACTCCAATACATGCTATACTCAGGCAATACATGTATGCCCATCACGATGTAAATATGGAAAAAAAGTTTTATTTCGCCGGCAGTTACGGGTGACCAGTACGTGTCTTCTTTTCCTGCTAGTTCTTGACGCTGTGTTGCGTACAAATTGGTCTGATCTGCTGCAAATTGATAAAACTCCTCATTGACGATGAGACTAAAGTAATCAAAAGGAGTAGCATTCGCATC
Organism: Meghimatium bilineatum; assembly: GCA_034231615.1. NCBI lineage: Eukaryota > Metazoa > Mollusca > Gastropoda > Stylommatophora > Philomycidae > Meghimatium > Meghimatium bilineatum. Next base: position 53,503,821 of record CM067305.1, read on the forward strand.
AAGATCATGCACAGGGCCAACGTTTTCAATAAAGTTCTCGACTTCCACAGGAAAATTTTTGTCACTCCAGCCGTCATTCATGACGCTACTATTAGTGTCGCTAATTTCGTCCTCGTGGTCCGAATCACTATCGAAATCGAATATAGGAACTTCAACGTCGCTTTCAACATCTTCTACAGCATGTAAATCACATGCATCGTGCATATCACCATCGCAACTGCGGCCGGTCACATCAGTATACATACGAATAATATTTTCCATTTCAAAAACTAGGTCTAAAATTTCGCTACGTCTAAATAATTCGTATAAATACAGTCTTACGTCCTTTCGCTCCGATTGAAAAACTAAAAAGGAAGCTGAACCACAGATCTGCGCAATGGTCGTGGTTTTTGATAGATCCGGCGGAAACTAAAAATGTACTATCGATCGCAACGGAACACGTAAAAAAAAGCGACTACGCGGCGCTCCAGGTGTCAGCACATAGAAGCGACTCCTCGCCGCTCTAAGGGCGAATCGGTTAAGGAGATAGAAGTAAATTAATTGCTATGTGATATTGTAGAGAATATGCCTGCCAGCTGATGGAGCAGTTCAAATAATTTATTGATAAATCAATTGACAATATGGCACTCTGAGCAGACCCATTGGTGTTTGTCCTAGTAAGTGTCAAGAGGTTAAACTCTCATCATACAATATGTGTGGATATCATGTCATACCCAGCTAGGGGTTAAACACTCATAAATAGCATACAAGTGGGTATCATGTCATACCTCACTAAGGGTTAAATACTCATACCATGAGTGGGTATTCTGTCATGAGTGGGTATTATGGCATACCCCACAAATACATTAAACACTCATCATACCATATGAGTGGGTATCATGTCGTACCCCACTAGGGGTTAAACACTCATAAGAATAATATTAGTCGCAGAGCATTACATAGATCTACTGTCCAGGTCATGCTGGAGTCAGTGGAAACGAAAGAGCCGATGTGTTGGCTGGTAAAGCCTTGGTGAACGGCACAGAGATAAGAAGAGACAGGATTGAATTGATTAAAGCAGTCATGGATATCCTAAGAGAAGATGAGGAGGAAGTCGAATGAGACTGTACATATTCAGAGAATGTTAGAAATAGGAGTGACTATGGGCAATGGGAGAAAGTGCTCCCTCTTCGGGAAAGATCAGAAAAACGCATAATCAGCAACTCACTGTGACACGAGCGTATACACTTTCAGATGGCTAACGGAACGGCAAGCAGAGCATATATGGGAATGCCCCCAGTGCTGTGATGCTTGTTCCTAATCAAGAATCAAATATGATATGATCAGGTATCATGTTATACCATATGAGTGGGTATCATGTCATACCCCACAACAGGTCAAACACTCATCATATGGGTCTGTATCATATAATACTCCACAAGGGGTTAAGCACTCATCATATAAACACTCATTATCAAGTCCTGGTTGTGCTTCATGTGTTGCCAAATTTCTGAATTCTTAGATATGTATGAGGCATGTTCAAATGAAACCTGTCCAAGTGGGTTTATTACAAGATTAGGAAATGTATATCAACAGTTGAGTCATAATTAAATAAAGAAATGATTAGGGAACAGTTATGCTCATGGAGTCTGCAGAAGTCACAATAGGCATTCAAACATTTAACGCAGTGTTTGGGTCACACTGAATTCTATTCGAGAAGACTTTGCTCTTTGAACCATTTCATCACTGCTGTCATTTTCATAAAAGTGGAATGTTTTATCCTTTAGAACTATCTTTAAGGGTCCAAACAAATTATAGTGACATGGTAATAGATCAAGGCTGGGCGTGGCAGAACACTTTTTTTGGGTGCTAACACTTCCTGTACATGGATGTTCATAAAAGATCTTAAAAGTCCACCTACAAGAATCTTTATTCGTCAAAAAAGGCAGTTAGCATATTTCCTGCATAACATTTTTTTGCTCCTTGGTGATCCAGGATGTTTCTACTGCATGCTGGCTACAGTGCTGCATGACTCAAAGTGGTGACACCACATTTCATTGTCTGCCACTACTTGCAACAGCAATGCATCATACTCCACCCCATTCATTCTTCCTTATGTTAGCCAGTCAATAACCTTGATATCCACTGAGAACATACCTTCCGATACTTAAGTTTCTCCTCATTACCAGTAATGCTTGCACATCAAAGACAGTAGATCCATATTAGACCATGAAATTTTTTACACACACAGATTGAAAGAAAGCTTTAGTCCTAGAAGAGCTGCAATTAACCATTTTCTTAGACCAGATGTCACTGTACATGACCACACAACTTGGACCAGCCGGCATCCGGCCTAGTAGATAAATCTGTCATAGTACCCATTATTGTGATAGCAAGATTGCATGATGTGACAATCCTATTGGCATAAGAAGGTAACAGCTTCACCAAACAGCTGTAATATATACCATCCACAGCTAGTCAGAGGTGGCAGAAATTGCTTACCAGTGTGCCACAGTGTGAACACACAGATGAAAGTTGCAGACAGGGCATACTTGGATAGAAACGGTTTAGGTAATGGAGGTCATATGTAGATCGAACACTCTAGCGAAGTAATGCAATCTATATATTAGGACACACAAGCAAAAACACTGAAGTTGGAGCGGCACTAGCCCTTCTAGTGTGGGTGCTCATACTTACCCAACTACCGAGGAACACAGAAAGACATTGAAGTTTGGACTTTACAAGTTTGAAAACATGTTCGCTCATGCTGGCACACACTGTTTCTGACTAGGAATTTGATAAATTTAACATAACACATATAGGAAATTATTAGAGGACTAGACTAGCTTTGGAACATAAGTAAGCATGATATCCTTACTGTAAGATATTTTGTATCACTGACATTCATTTTTTATATTGTAGCTGTGATCTTATCGTGTGTAACTTTTCTTTCCCCAGTGTTGCATAAAATCATCGGGTACACTAGCAGCAGCTGGTTATTTCCCTTCTACTGAAGAGTCCACTCAGCGCAGGTTGGCCTACCAGAATCAGGTCGCTGCTGTTGCTGCTGTCACTGCTCCAGTTCATGCAGTGCAGAATACTATACCACAGCCTCAGCAACCACAAGCCATGATCCAGCCATTCAGCGCAATGCAGCTCCATTCATACCTGCCTGGGTCACCCGCCAATATCTATTACCAACAGGTCAGATATTCTGCATAATTGTTTATGTTTTACATCTTTATTTGGAATTACTGAATCTCATCGTGTCTGGTAAAATAAAAGCGTTTTATGACCAAATTTAACGTTTATTGCTGGCTGCAGCTCATGATATGGTATTGAAACTAGTTGGTTGGTTGCTGATCCATGTGCTCATGTCTTTTGACTTCATTTCATTGTGTGATAGATGGATATGTTTGTGAACTGTTATTTTGTTTCATATGGGGTATTATTGAAACTGGTTAATAAAACTTTAAACATTGGATATAAAAGTTATATCTAATTACCAAAAAAAAAAGCGCAGTTACAAAAGAACTTGCAGCCAGCAATATAGTTCGATGATATCTTTCTGTTAACTTTACAGTGGGGACAGAAGTAATACAATATTATAGAAGGAATGTATAAATTTAGAAAAAAGCCAGAGAAAATATAAGGATATTATGTGTGAGATGTAGTAGCATACATGTGAAAAATGATGATATAAATAAGTAAATAAGATTTACATAAACTGACTAAAAATAATGAAAGTAAACAGAATAAAGCTTAAAAAAAATTTTCATTTTTATTCACATCGCTATTTTTCATTCTTCCCATCGCTATTTTTCATACTTCCCATCACTATTTTTCATACTTCCCATCACTATTTTTCATACTTCCCATCACTATTTTTCATTCTTCCCATTGCTATTTTTCATACTTCCCATCGCTATTTTTCATACTTCCCATCACTATTTTTCATACTTCCCATCACTATTTTTCATTCTTCCCATCACTTTTTCATTCTTCTCATCGCTATTTTTCATACTTCCCATCACTATTTTTCATACTTCCCATGACTATTTTTCATTCTTCCCATCACTTTTTCATTCTTCTCATCGCTATTTTTCATACTTCCCATCACTATTTTTCATTCTTCCCATCACTATTTTTCATCTTCCCATCGCTATTTTTTATTCTGATTTCGATTTGATAACCAACACAAATTTTCATGTGCTTTCCACCTGGGAGCTTGAAATACATGTAATTTGTATAGGCATTGTATTAAAAAAACAGGCCTTACCAGAGACCTGTTCACTGAACTCTTACTTTTGAACCATGCTTCCTGACAACATGATTGTAGTTATTGCTGTTATAAGCTACTGCAACAATTTTGTAGGTTAGGTTATTCATCCAAGATCTAGGTAGCCCACTCACACTGTAGTAAATTCCTAAAATGCTGATAAAGGTAAATCACCATTGAAGAATTGATACAGAACTATCAGTATGCATATCTGTATCAATTCTTCATTCCCAAACTCCTGTAGATCAGCTAGAGGAGAACAGTATGAGCTTTGTCATGATTTACAGCTTTGCTGCGACTTTCTGCCTGCCTCATCCTGCTTCTGAGTCACTTTTGACTTTTTGCCATAATGGGATGAGGCATCCAAATCCACCCCATAATTTTCCTAGTCACTGCTTATGACATGCATAGAAGGTAAACAGTGCCACTACTCATTACTCCCCTTTCGGGCCCTATCAATACTCAGACATCTCTTTCAATTTATTTCACAAATTTGTTCACCTATAATATTGTCCCTGCTAATATTTGAGAATGATTATGCTTAAAAAGCCTCAAGGTGTAAATGAAAGGATAAATTCTAATTGGATTTATCCATATATATATATATACTTTGCCTTTCTCAATAATGTAGCACAATTCTGCAGAAAATACACCTCATAGCATGTAACTCCATAGTTTCAAGCGATGGTTGTTGTTGTTGGGAATTGTTGTATAGTCGTGTTGCATGACACCATGGTTGCTGGTGCTCCTCTCAGCCTGGTATCTCCGACTTCAGCACCATTGATTGCTGTGGTCCTTCTCGATGTCAGTGATGGCCTGACCAATCTTTCTTTGTTTTGCATGCGCTCCTTAATAACCAACATGAAAATTTGTGCGATTTCCACCGGGAGCATGAAGTATGTTGTGCCACTTTTATGCACCGTGTAATTCCAGAACATCCAATTGCGACATGCCCAGTCTTAGTTTCCAGCCTCTGTTGGCTAGACTAAGCCCCCATCTCCACTTCAAGGGATGGGACTTCTTCAGTAATAAGGGACCACTTCAAGTAATAATCTTCAGGTGTATCTAAAAAAAAATTTACAATCTATCAAAATGCGGCTGTCTGGTTTTGAACCCACAACTTCTTGAGCACGTGATAAATGGCATAACCATCATACCATGGAGAGATCACCTCAGGAGATTGATAAGACTTGGAAAAACAGAGATGACAATCTAATTCCATACATTTATCCTCTCAAAATGTAAATATCTTCTGCAATTCCTTGAACCAATTTACATTTTGATAGTTCAAGAATAATTTTGTTTAAAAATCATGAGTAGTTTATTTATTTATTTTCTGATTTGAAATGTTTGAAATTTTCTAATAGACGCCGCAAGGATCTTACATGCCATACATGGCAGGAATGATACATGGTTGGCCAGGAGCCACAGCGCCCATGGAGCCTGGATTAGTGAGTATTGAGGCAATCTGTATGGCATACTGGCAGAGACGAACAGCCAGCCAGCAGGTAGAAACAGTCAAAGCAAGACGTTTACCTGGCATGGCATGGTGTGCTCTGAAGATAACTGTGTCACATGTTTCACAGTGTTTTCTATTCCCAACACTTATTTCCCTAAGTTATTGTGCGTTCTCTATTCCTAAACACTTGTTTCACTAAGTTATTGAGTTCTCTATTTCCAACACTTGTTTCACTAAATTATTGCGTTAACTATTCCCAACACCTTACTAAATTATTGCATTATCTATTCCCAACATTTATTTCACTAAATTATTGCGTTCTCTATTCCCAGCACTTATTTCTCTAAATTATTATGTTATCTATTCTCAACATTATTTCACTAAATTATTGTGTTCTCTATTCCCAACACTTATTTCATGAAATATTTGCATTCTCTGTTCCCGAACACTTGTTTCACTAAGTTATTGCATTATACTTTTGAGTATCTTTTATTTCTCCAATTTCCCTCCTTATTTATTGTTATTAAAAGTACCATAAAATCATGTAATTCCACTCTCGGTACCACTATAGGTACTCAACCTCTTCAGCTCAGAGTCAGCAGCAAAACAGTTGCTGGGTCTTTTTCTGTGTTATTTTTGTGTAACCACATAGACTTCTCTTTCTATGGTTTGATATATGGGGATTTATGTACACAGGGTGACTATGAATTGCTGAACATAAACCGTTATAATTTTCAATTGAAAAATGGCCACAACAAATCTATGTCCTATGTATGTGTAGTAGATAAGTCAGTGACGTAACATATAACACATGTAATCAAGCGCACCAAAACTGCAGAGTAAATACATATAGAATGCAGAAACTAGGATGGGCATATTCATACTAACCTTCCATTGGAAACAAGAAAAAGATTAATGTTCAGGTTATTCAGGAGGGTTCAAAAGGTGTCTGATATGTGCTCCTTCCCTCTCAACATAGTGGCACACTGCTGAATAGCATTCAAGAATAGCATGTAATTTGATACCTTCAAACAATAATTCCTGGGAATCTTTGAAAAAATATCTTTGTAGACAAGACATCATGACCCAGGATCAAACTCATGACCGGTTGAGCACAATGTCAGGAAGATTCCCATGTTTATTTATAATATTCAGCCAAAGATGGATGTGTCTGACCATTTGTGCAAATAAAATGGCGACACAATGCGTTTTAATTCTCTGAACTACATCCTGCTGAAAATCTAGTATGACCATCCTGCTACAAGAGAGATTCAGTGGGAGTTTGATAATGAACGCTCAAGAAAAAAATGTTTAAAATACAATGGAAAGTAGAAATATCTGTCCCTGATAATAATATTTGTGCAGTGTATGAGATTGTACTTGAATTATAATTCATCTGTCACTCTTATTTCTCAGATCTACAACTAAAACTGCAGATTCCCAGATTTGTTATCACTATAATATTCCATATTTTATTTCTAATTCCCTTTTCCCACATATGTTTAATTACCTGTATACCAGATTTGAGTTCTCACGTCACTTCCAAGATTTATTTCTCACGTAACCCAGATTTGTGTTGTTAAATTATTTTCCCAGGTGTGTGGTTACCTTCTTGTCCCAGCTTTTTCTGTCATTTTCCTGCTCTGTGTTTCAGAGCCATACTGTACTGCTGGCCAGATATGTGGTGAATATGTTACTAGTTGAAGCTTTATTTTTCAGTACAAATGGCAAAAATCTTTTGAATTAATTTCAGCTTCACTCCACAAAACTTCTGGAAATATTTGACCCAAATGAGAAAACCTGTTCTCATTCAATGATCCTGCATACTAAATATTTGACCCAAATGAGGAAATATCTTTCTCGTCCAGTGGTCCTGCATACTAAATATTTGAGCCAATGAGGAAACCTTTACACTCATGCAATGGTCCTGCATACTGATTATTGACCCAAATGAGGAACACTCTGAGCTCATTCACTGCTCTTTTCAGTTATGTTTATATTTATAATTTATGCTTTGATGGCTTCAATAATACATTTGTCAATCAACTATAACTTGATTTGTTAAATACAGTGTCCACATCAATGACAAATAAACAGAAGCTGTCACTGGAAACAAAGCAGTTTATTACTTATATATTACTTATGCTGTATTTCAATATAAAGTTATGGAAAGTGATCCACATTGCATGTGTGTGCTTCCCAAGGTTAGTTTACTAACAACAATACTATTAGCACTGCCAAAATACATCCTGGATAACGCTGCCTGCTAAATCATATAACTGCATTAAGACTGGTCGACAAATAATATTTCCTTTTTTTTTATTGATGCAAAAAAACTAAGTATTACATGGCAAATTGTGTCAGCTGATCTCTCATACACTTTAAGCTCTTCAGTGGCAAAATGTGTGTAATGAGAGCTAGCAATGGGTAAATGACACATTGGGTGAAGTTAAAATCAGCATATAATGATCTACCATGAGAACTCAAGAATCACACAAACATCAACCGTCTTTAGTAACAACTATAGGAGATGCACATTCGTTTTTAAAAAAAGATAAACAATTGTCATACACCAAGCTACAGAGTACTTTGCCTACCAGGTTGCGGAATCTTAAACATAAAAAAAAATAGCAGTACTTACTATCTGTATCAAAAATACCAAATAATCTTAGCAAAAATATCAGCTAGATAGATACCTGAAAGCTAATTCCATACAGGTATTAAAATCCTATATACTTTATAGTGTAGTTTGACAGACTGCCTCTAAGTAGTTGAAACTGAGGGAAAAAGTCAAGAGGCCCCTAAATTTAAACAATCAGCTAGGATGAGGAGAGAAAAAAATAAGAATTGGTTCAAATCCTATCTTCTAATTTCTTATTATTTCTATTATAGAATGATGCTCTCACCGACTTCCGGTTGCACCTTGATGGTGACTTAGATTAGACATACATTTTTTGGAAAAACAATATGTTCTTTGATTCTGCTAAACAAAGCAAATCTAGGAAGTCCCCAGAAAACTAGCTTCAGGAAGTATCACGAGATGAATTACTCTACCAGCGTAGTCGGAAAATGCCGACCCAAGTTGCAAAGAACTTGACACAATGCACTTCACAATCAAATCTATGCACCAAACATCCTGAAACATTAAGTGATCAAAATGTCATTCAAGACCAAGTCACAAAAGAACGGGTCACACACAACCATAACTACAGAGTGTATTATTTAATAACCACGTTAAAGATTTATGATTATTATCTAGACTGAACAGATTTATCTCAGCAGTTGCTATGAATGTCATTTTTAAGATAGCAATGATTTTATTTTATGCAAATAAATTTTACAGTAATTCTCGATAAGGCATTGCGTTCATTTGTTGTTACATGGGTAAAAATGAAATATTTAGAATGTAATATTTTTCTTTCATTGTATTGAGATTATATGCAACGAGATATAAAGTTAACAGTTAAACGTTTATGAATTTGTAGTATTATGTGTAGTATTATTTACATTCTTGTTAATTTAAAATAAACATGAACATACATTGTACTTACCATAGTCACCATCTTTGTCCTAATGTGAATATTGTAAGTACTAGTGGTGGCATTCTGAAATCTTCGAACAAAATATTTTCTGAGTTCTTGTAGCAATGCGGAGAAATTCAAAAAATGTCCAACCTTTAATATTATCAGTCGAGACCTTATGTTGTCCATGTCTTCTCCTTACACCTTCTACTTTACTCTACAGGATTGTTTTAGAGAAAAATTCATTTCTCAGAAAATAGCTAAATCACACAAACTTACTACGTTTAACAATTGTAAAGATGGTCATGTTGTCCAACAAGGGTATATAATATGTATCTCACGTCTTTACAATGATATATGTATCACTTCGGTCGTGTTATTTTCAAATTCGTTCAATATTTTCTTAATGTTTCTAAATTTCTATTTGTTTATAATGTTTATAATCATCTATTTGGTCTCCAGGCATTCTTTCTAAGTCTTATTGCTCTATTTATAATCTGATGAACATAAAGATTGATAATTGTAGTTGGTTAAATGAAATATAACCCATCTTTCTGTCAATATTCTTCTTCCACTGTATGGTCTTCACATTTTATCCAGAATGCTTTGTCAAAGGCAAAGAGATGTGCAATTTTCTGAACATCATTAAGTTTGAAGGTTTTCTTTTTCTTTGCCACTGCTCTCTGAATCAAACAAATTCTATTGGATATAACTGAATGGTACAGTGGTAACTTAGACATCTATGTCCATGCTCCTGTATTTGATCAATGAGGAAAGTCTTTGCTGTGTGTGCATTCTTTATCAGCAACGGTAACTTTGGTTTCAGTTGCATTTCAGTAAATAGAATATGTTCTTTTTTAAGCCATTTTGTGTATCTCTTCCTTAGTAGATGAGGATGTAGGATCTTATTTTCACCTGCAACAACACCATGGTAGGAAGCATTGTCCATAACCAAACAGTAAGGTCTATCTAATAATGGAAGTACCATTTTCTCTATCTATTCACTAAATATATGACCATTCATCTCAGCATGGTAGTCTCAATTATTGGTAGATTTGAAAATGAAAATACACCTCACTACAAACACGTCGAATATGTGATTGTGATACACCTTTGATTAAACTGCAGATTAGCTATTATTTTAAGATATACTTATGAAATCTCTAAATTAAACACTTACTGAATTTCGTACTCATGGAAAAATTTTCGTTCCAAGATTGATTTAGTGTGAAAGAGAAACATTTCACAGCAATATAATTCAATCATTGATGACGTCTTATTTTATCGTGCTTTTAATTGGCTAGTGTATTTATATATTGTCTAATGACCAATGAAGAGTTGGAGAGAAAGAAAATAAAACCAATAAGCATTTCCCTCATTGACAGAAAATATGGTAATTTTACCGCAAACCCGTTTACTTTTATGGCTATCAACAAACAAATATTGTTATCTTAAAAACTACATTCTGCTGACCGAAATAACAGACTGCTGCGATAAATCTGTTAAGTCTAAATAATAATTGATCATAAATCTTTAACATGGTTATGAAATAAAACACTGCAAATACGAAGCATATACGCTCAGTAGTTATGGAGATAATAGACAGTATCAGTGTTCAACTATTGATGAACACACTATAGACTGGATGCATGGTAATTTATTGCAGAAGAAGGTGCTCTTAATAGCTAAAGATAATAGACAATACATCAATATAATGACCTACCATGCACCTGAGTCCACAAGCAAAGGGAATAATCTGGAGGTTGAAAAAAAAATACTCGTAAAAATGATACTAGACAAAGAGAAAAAAACCTTAATGGACAAGATCATGAAAATAGACTAGCTGAAAAATGTGATAAAACAAGAACCGTAGTCATGTAACACAAAACAGGACTATATCTCAAAATAACACAATAAAATACTGCAGATTTTGATAACTCACAAGTTTGTCTGATCTTGGTGTTTTATAGATGTGATTACTCAAAGCTTACTACACCAATTTCTTTGAAGTGTCTGATATTTGAGATATCTAATTTCAACAGTATATGTGCATAGTCACCTAATTATACCTTGTCACTACTTCTACAGATTATGCAAAATAATGGGCTCCAACCTCAACATATACGAACGTCAATGCCTAGGGCTCATATTATGCCCCCTGGTGGTGCTGTTCAGCATAGATTTAACAGGTAAACTTTGTGCATCATCCCTTTTATTATATAAAGGTGTATGTATTTTGCTGCTGTTCTTATACAACTTTTTAGGGTCTGTGCTATAAACAACTATGTTTCACTGTTGTAACTTCTTTCTCATCATATCTTCTATAAATGCAATATATATATATATGTATATAATTTCCCAGCCAAAACATCAATTTCTTCTGTGTCTGTTCTCAAACTTGTGCAGATTAGAAGGATGTAGTCTGGAGAATGAAATGCTTTGTCGTGGTTTACTACTTGACTGCAAAATATGCCCTTTTTGGCGTGACACATCCAACTTCCGCTAGACTTCTGGTTCACTTTGACCCCCTATGCACTGGGACTGCCTATTCCACCTCCAAACCTCGTTAGTCAACTTGTATGACATGCAATGAAGGTAACATTGTTGCTATTCTTTGCACCTCTTTCATGTCTTGAAAACACAGGCAGCACCACCAATTTGAATGTGATTACGCCCATGTTTTGCCGGGGCCCGAAAGGGGAGCAAAGAATAGCAACACTGTTTACCTTCCACGAATGTCGTAAAAGGCGACTAATGAGGTTATGGGATGGAGTTGGCTGTCCCATCCCATATATGGTCAGAGACCCATAGCCATGCTGAAGTCGGATGTGTCAGGCCGAAAGGCGTAGATATCGCAGCAATGCTTTAAACCACAACTCATTCCGTTCTCCGGATTACATCCTGCTAATCTGCAGGAGTTTGAGATTGAACGCAGAAGAAGAAGAAGAATGTGATTATTACTCTTGTGTAAGATTTCCCCCCTAGATTTATTATAGTTTCAATGTTGCATATGCGTTACATTTTCATAAGTAAAAATAAAATGCTATGTATAAAGATATTAATGTAAGATTCACATTGACACGGGTATAAAATGTAGATTTACTACAATTAGGACAAATGTAAGATCAGTTAATAGATTAAAGAAAGTAGGTGCTGTGGGTGAGGATAAATGGTATATTTTTAGCGAGAATTGTCAAATGTAAGGTTAACTGGGTTTATAGAAGGCAGTGATTTTTATGTTCAACTCTTTGACAGAGGAGTAAAGTGCGCGCTCAAAAGGACAAGGAACCAGGTTCGAATCCTCCCACATATAGCTGCATTCAGAACTTTTAGAAAGCACTGGCATGTTATATACTGGAAACACATTTATATTGCCTAAAATATAACTACAATTTAAAAAATTGATGAGTTGATCACTGCTACACCCTGAATAGAATATCTTACTGACATCTTTATTTTATAAGGAAATTAATATCCTAGAAGAGAGTTCCATTCCTATTGTAGGTTTGTGGTTTTAAAAATGATATAATTACATTCCAACCCACATACTTATATTGTAATCTTGGATTTATTGTCATCACCCCCAGAAGCTCTTTCTAGATATGTTTATAAACACCAAGCATATTAACAGTATCATACTCTGAAGTGTTGAGTCATAAACCAATTATTAATTTGATAAAGGTTGAGAAATTTGTAATAAATGTTCGGTTTTATCATTGACAGACCACAGCGTCCCAGACAAAATTTAGATGGTAGTACATCTGAGCGTCCTGCTGATCGACCTTCTATAATGACTGTGTCTGGACCATCTCGATCCAGCCCACAGATCACTGACAACAGTTCAACAGTAGTGCCACAAGGAGCTTATGCACAGCGTCATGTAACAGTCCCAGAAGATGTTATTCCATCAGTAATGCCCCCATCACAGGTGATCTCACACCAGTATGTTGCACCTTTGGTTGCCCAACAACAGCAGCATGCCATTACAACAAACGCAACCATAGCAAATCCACACGGACTCGAGTCTGTGGCCGTTCTACATTACCAGCCACTTCCACATCACCAATCACTTCCTCATCACCACCAGCATCCTGTCATGGTTCAGACTGCTGTAACTGATACAGCCACCGCTCCTCCATTACCAACATCACAAATAGCAAGCAATCTTCCTCCTAATGCCCATCACCACCATATTCAAGCACCACCCCCAGTACCCCAACAACAACATCACCAGCCTCAAACTATTCATCAACATCATCAGACCGGTCATCCTGTACAGCACAGCAACCAGAACCACCACTTCACCCAGCCACCTCATCCACCACCACAATCTTACCACCAACAACCACCCTCCCACCAACAGCTGACTTCACATCAACCATCGTCCCAGTCCAGCCATCACCAGCAACACCACTCACATCAGCAACACAACATGGTTTCACCTCAACACCACCACCCACAGCAACAACATCATCAGTATTTGTCCCAGAAAGTCCATCACCATCAACAGCTGCCACCAGGCAACCGCAGCGACAAGTAAGTCCTAATTAGCATGAGTTTTCCATTTTAATACCAACGACATTAGTTATTAGATGTGTCATTCTGTTTATTTTATACATTTTCTGATTAACTTTTTAAGACCAGCATTCTTAAAAAGTAGTTTTCCCTGAATTTAAAAAAAATAAATGTGGAACTTTCTTGTGTAAAATCTATATCTCTTAGAGATTACACAATTTAGGTGCGCATGCTATGCATCAAATCTAAATAAAGATAAATGACTGTAGAATTAGGTGATAACTCTTGACTAGTTTCATAAACATATTGAATTATGATTCAATCAATAAACCCATACCCCTTCAGGGTCATAGGAGTACCACATTGGATGCTTCAGCACACAGAGTCCTCCAGCGAATTCTATCCTCAGCAATGCGGAAGTGTGGAGATGTCCTGACCATTCCTTGATGTTGTCTGTCCATGCCTTTATTTGTCCTCCTCTGCTTCTTCCCCCTTTGACAGTTCCCTGCAGGATTGTTTTTGACAAGGAATCATATCTGCATACATGTCCAAACCATGCTAGTTAGAAGAATAAGTAAAAGCTAGAGAGGAGATGGATAACACTAGCTAAACCTTTCGTCCGCTGAAATACTATATGAAGGAAGAATTATGATTAAAATTACATTAATATTTTTGTTTAAAAAATATTGTGAATGTACAATTTATTCACCAAACCATGCAGCAAGACTGTGACATAAAGTGGAGTTGTTAAAGTGTCCATTATTTTTCTTGTGTTCACTTTACAATAATTGCATGGCATTCTAGTTGTTGAAGTGGGTTTTTTTTAGCCAAATGTCCCTGACCACAGTACCTAACTTAGCATGGAGGACTATGGTCCTTTCTGCTGGGTTAAATTCTGCCGCAGGCAGTTGTGCATTAACCACATTCAGATAGCAATGGCAAATTACTGAATGTATTGATATTGCCTAGAAAATCAATATATCCATGTTCCTTCAATGTCTAATACAGTGCGTAGGGCAGAAACCAGAGCGAGATATGATGCTACAGTAATTCTTGAATATTAAGACCCATAGTCATACCATACCATCTTTGATGGTTGTTCTACAAAGTGTCTCTCTTACTTTCCTCTTTTTGTTTTTTCATCTGGTACTCATTTTTATGCTTGTAGTGGCAGTCCACTTGCAAACCACTAGCAAGTTCTCAATTATTATCAACAGCAACGAATTAGAGTAACCAGTTGTGAATACCTTGGTTCTCTTATCAATAGTAACAGATTGCTATGAAGAAGTCAGAGGTTGGCTATTGCGTCAAAGAAGCTGATACAAATTAAAAAAACATATGGCTGAGGATAAACTAACATTCCTAAGAGCTTGCATATTCCCATTGGCAATACATGGATGTGAATTCTGAACAACCACCAACAAAGTGAAAAATAAAATAGCAGCATTTTAAACAAAATGTTACTATTTTATACAAAATGAATTAAATTTCTTCTCCAGTGCTTTTGTTATTTTCCAACTTTCACAATCATATGTTAATATGAATATTACATTGCAGTTAAACAGTTGTAGTTTGGTACTTTTTGTATATTTACTTCGTTTTTTATGTCAAGCTATTTGTTAGGTGATTAAATGCACCTGACGCCAACACAATTCTGGTAGGAATCTATTTCTATCTCCACCTTGTGTCATTTTGCTGCTTAAATAGGAAATGTTATCAACTATGAATTATTTCTATGTAGAGGTTTATTTTAAAATTACAGTTAGTAAAATTCATGATCAGCCTGGGAAGTATTGACTTCATGGCCAATTTTTTCTGAAAGATGACAAATTCGATTCAATATATTGTGTGCCTTAGCAGGAGTTGAACTTAATAAGCCAAGTCATCTGCATAATTAAGATCACTAAGAGTTCTATCGTCATTACAGCCCAAAAATCAATAAAGAAAATTAGTAACGCCAAAAAGTGTTGGGTTGATGGCTACATCCTGAATGCCACCAATAGTCTTCCTTAGCCTTGTAGCAACTTTCAAATCTGTTGAACTTTGCTTTTCAATCATTGATACATTTTTTAGGTATATAAAAAGTAGCATAGCCAATGTAGGAACAGTAAACACTAGTTGAGAATCCACTGAATATTCCCAATTTGAAAAAAATATTTGCTCCTGTGGTTCACCCAGCTACCTGGAAGTAGAGGTGCCAAGGCTCATGCTCTGGGAAAGTCAAGGACTGGCACCATTGAGCACATGCAGTAGGCAACACTCGTATGACAGTTTCTGGTTAACCACTGACTAGACATCAAATAAATTCAAGTAGGAAGCATGAGGATAAATGAAAATAATTCTTACAGCTGACGGGAATTGAACCAGGTCTGTTCTAGCAGAACCGAATCGCTAGACATCAGAGCACTTATGGGAAACCGTGTGCTATGATGTTCATAACTCATATTACCTTTATGTTTTTGCCAATTTATAAACTTTGGATTCTTTTTCTTGAACCTTTAAATAATTTTGTTGAGTTAGGATTTCAAAACTAACTTAATAACCCTTCTTTCGCAGAGTCAAACAATTATTATACTAAATTGCAAACAAATGTCTTTGGTTTCTGCATATCTATGCATATCTGCATAATCTTCTGTCTTCTTCATTCGTTCTGAACACTTTTCTTACCAGCAATATTTATCTGCCATTACTGAGGGTGCACGCAAAATTGTATACATTGACATCGCCGTCTTAAACAATATGTATAAAATCGATCTAGCACGATAGTGCCTTGAAACTTTTTATGTATTGTAACGACTGTTTGCACTTTCTGAATGAATTTGAAAGCTCCAGAGTTATTTAAAGTGCAAAATGCTACTTATAATGTTAGACCTAGATTTACATTAATTTCTATATACTATACAAACGCTATTTTTAATAACATCGCAATGGGTATTATCGTATTTCTGATCTATCATAGCAGTTTCGACAATCGTAGAAATTGGTCATCAGGGTTCTATAATGGAAATTGGCGGTATTGATGGTCTTCGAAATTGGTCATGAAAGTGTTAAATAATCAGTATGAGTTTATGGGATTTTTTTTCTTTCTCCGTTGATTCTCAAACTCCTGCAGATTAGCTGAATGTAGTTTAGAGAATGGAATGTGCTGTCATGATTTACAGCTTGGCTGTGATATCTGCAACTTTCAGCCTATCACATTTGACTTCAGCAGTGGCTTCTGGGTCACTTGACTCTATGGGATGGAACAGCCAACTATAACCCAAAACATTCTTAGTTGCCTCTTACAATGTGCATGGCAGGTAATAGTATTACTATTCATTGCTCACTTTTCAGGGCCCGGCAACATGTGGGTGATAATTTTCCTAATAGTTTTCTGGTAATACTTGTCGTGTGACATTCTTACCAGAACATAGTCTTCCTTGAGAACTTCTTGAAATCACCGCATTCCCTGGAAAATTGTCCCGCCATCTTTAGTGACATGTGCTTGCATTCCTGAATATCTCTTGTCCAGCAACGTCTTGGTTGACATTTTCCTCTACGACCTTCTATCACTACCTCCAACAACACTCTTTCTATGCCATCGTGTAGTAATGGTAATACCCCCTTTCTAATAAATTTTACACTGAAATTAATTGAAAAAAGAATGGTACCCATTTCCTTTGTCTAGGTCAACCTAGTAGTCACAGTTTTTACAGAATCATAATTTTAGAAATACTTAGGTGAAGCATAGTAAAAAAAAACGATTGGGAAACACTGCTCTAGATGGACAACTGCCTGTGACAAATTGAACCAGGTACTTTTGATTTACTAGACCTGATATGTACTCCTTTCAGCCACAGGGCCAGATGGCTTCATTCATGAAGAATAGTTAATACAATTTTCTTTTCTCCCCCAGAAGAAACAGACGAAAAAAGGAAGATGGTATAAAAAATCAGGTGAGTTGAAAGATATACACTGTTTTTTATGGGTTGGGGGGGATGGGTGTGCATTTGTTAGCATAAGGGGAAACATTCAGGTTTGTAATGTTTCTTACAAAATTTGGAAAGCTCTACATTTAATTTGTTTTGAGTATTTGTATTTGTTTCCTATTCTCAGTTGCCGTTATGTTTTTATTGCATCATTTTTTAGCATCCATTCCATTTCTTTTATTGCAAAAGTTTGGTTGTAAAAGACAGGTTAGTTGTGTAAAATCATGTGCAGTGGGCATTGTGTTCATTTGCATGCGTTCTGTTGATTGTTACATTGACTAATCATCATCAGGTGCCGTCTCTGCATTGAAAGTTTGCTGCAACAGATCTCCCAATATTTTCTATCTTTTGGCTTAGTGACACACTCTGCTAACTCTAGCCTGTCTATCTCATGGCATTTGCCTCCTACTTTTGTCTCTGTCTACTTCTTGCTCACCATCCCCTTAATTCTACCCTTAAGTAAGGTCTTAAACATGTTGTAATTGTCTTCTACCATTAATAGATAAGGCTTGTCAATGAACCTAAACAACACAAAACAATTGAAAGACCTGGCAACACAAAGACAGAAATGGAAAGCTATGGTTTCTGCCCTATGCGCCGCCTATGGCTCTGGAGGAACATAACATAACAATTGTTTTCTAATATATCCAGAGGGCTATGACATAGATGTCCATGGAAATTGACAACCTTGCTGGTATAGGGATCAGACAATGGAACAAGCTGATATTGAGAATGGAATTACACAGATAAGATGAGTGACCGATGCAACTAAGTCTGCTGTATTGAATAGATTGCATGAATATGTCAATACGGGTGTTGCTAAACAAGAATTGTGATGCACGTAACCAGAACGGCTTCACAATTGCTGTAAGTCGCTAGATGATGAGGGATATCTTGAGGAGATCCAAAAAATTATGGAATGATGGTTTGATAGAATGTGCAGTGAGGATGATCTGTTGACTGTCAGCAGAAAATTGTCTGAGTGTAGTCCAGAATGCAATGCATTGTATTTTACAGTTTGGCGGCAGTTTAGCAAGTCAGTTTGATTTCAGTCTGACATTTGTTTAGATACAAGGGATTTTCAGTGGGATGAAGAAGCCAACACCAGGTCCCCCACCCAGTATTCCTTGTACATGATGCTAGGCACGACACAGGTATTGGTTAATAGCCATTTGCAGTTACTTCTCTTTCAGTCAATTTTTTATAGTCTAGACTAACTTTTAGAGCAGAACATTTTCACCATACTCTTTTTCTGAACAATTATTTATTCTTTTAAAATGCACAAGACCACTATGTTTATCACTTTTCTGAGAATGTTGGACACTTACAAATTATGGTTCATTTCAAATTAGCTCATTATCAACTTTCATCATCATCATCAGATGCCATGCCGGGTGGCGTAGGCGGTCATGGCTCTCCACAGCTCTCTGTCCACAGTATTATGTATCAAGGTCGTTGTTGTTTCTTTGCCGTGCCAGGTTGTCAAACTGTCTAATATTTTCTCACGTTGTCGCCCTCTGTCTCTGGTGCCTTCAATCTTGCCTGTTGTGATTATGTTCTCTAAACCTGCCTGTCTCATGAAGTGGCCAAAAAAAGAAGATTGCCTTTTTCTTATATTGTTGATTAAGGTCCGTTTCGCATTTAACTCTTTTAACACCTCTACATTAGTTTTTCTGGCAGTCCATGGTATTCTCAGCATTCTTCTGTAGAACCACATCTCCGTTGCCTCCAATCTCCCACTTTCCAGTTTGTTTATTGTCCAAGACTCGCACCCATATGTTAGTATAGGGGTTATATAGCACTGCAGAACTCTCTTTCTCACCTCTAATGACAAGGTCATATTACACAGTATATTTTTCATTTTTCTGAATGTTGTTTTTGCCTGTCCTATTCTGCATCTTATTTCTGTTGAACTTCTTCCATCTGCTGTTATAATTGTACCTAGATATTTGAATTGGTGGACCTGTTTTAATACTATAACTTTGCGAATACATAAAACCACAACTTTGTGACAGAGAATTCAATGTTAACTTTAACGCAAAGACAATCCACTGACAAACATTTAAACAGATTCTGAAAAAGAAGTGTGTTTATCCAGCAGGACATATGAGCTGTAAGCATTGTGAATACCATTTGACATCTGTTGGAGGAGACTTTTGAACTTGTATGGAGTGCAGCAGTGTCAGATGATAATCAATAAACAGAATGAACATCTGCAAAAATAAAGCAGAAATAATAGAACAACAATCACCAGGGCAGAGAGAATGAATTTTGTCAAGGTTAAACTTGAAAGTAAAATTTAATCAATGACTAGAGTGCTGGAGAAAATGATTTTAATGTGCAAATCATTTTTTATGTCATAAAATTTGTTTAATCAAGTACATAGATGTTTTACATACATTATCACATGACATATATTCAGATGTTTTGTAGCAGTGAAGGCTGACATTTTCTTCATAATTGTATTACAGCGTGCAGAACGCGGTCAATCAAGTCGAGCTAATTTCAGTTCTCAGGCTATGTCCGTCACAGATAATTTCACTATGGAGGCCAATTCTTTTCCACCTCTTCCAGGAGCGCTAGTAAGTCATCAATTTCAGTTTTGTATTTAAATTTCACACTCGCTGGTTGAGTTGTGACTCAAAATACAGACTTCAGTTTGTTTATATTGTTGACATGGACTTTTAGTTTGGATTGAAAATGTATATTTAATTACATATGTTGGTTGGCGGTAAGTTTTCCATCATCATCATCGGTAAGTTTTCCATCATCATCATCTGTCAGTTATTGTCCTGGAAATATATTCCTGTAAAGTTTTACATTTGTTGCTTATGGGTGAAACTTGGAACAGGGTAATGAAGTTTTGCTTATCACTAGTAACACATATTAATGCACACGAATCAACATTTCTACCAAAATGTCTTTATCAAGAACACATTCACAAAATAATATGAAGAGTAAGAACTGCTAAATATAGATACACACCAGTAAAGTTAAAAACTAGAAGGCCGGAAGGTGAACCAACACAAAAAGAAAAGTGACAGAAAGAGCACAACCCAATATTGGTCAAAAAAATATAAAAAGACAGAACATATCTGCCCGTAGGACTGCAGGGAATTAATCCCAAAGGGCTTTATAGTGTCAAACTGATAGATGTACTGATTCTCAAATGCATGTAGCGTACCACTTTTTTTTTCTGGTCATTGCACATACATATTGCAGTTTGTGGTTTGTTTATAGTTTGTAGGAATTTTCTGTTGCAACATTTGTGAATCATTCTTGTTTTTCTGATTCTTAAACAGAACAATATAACAAATTCAGAAGTCTCACTCGAAAACAGAATGTCTGATATTGTACGAGGTGTACCACGCAATTCAGGCCTAGGCAATTATAATATCCCACGAGCATCTTCCACCACACCAAGTCCAGTAGCAACCCCTACTCCTGCTTCAATGAGTTTGATGACGGCCTCTGGACAACCACACAGTCTCCATGGATCTGCCATAGTGGACAACAGTAGTGTGGATAACGGAGATCTGACCCTAGATGATGATGTGACATCTTCATCCCAGGAAGAAGTTGATACAGAAATTAACGCATTTGAGTCAAGATCTGTCAGATCTGAACAACAGTCTCTGCCTTCTACTGCTGAGCATGTCATACTTCCTTCCCAAACACGGTATGTTATTCATATCAGCTTTTCCAGAGCATAGCTTATTTTGTTTGTGTCAGCGTTATAAAATAGTATATATTGTTTGTATCAGAGTTCATATAACAATAACTTATGTTGTTTATGTCAGCTATATTATTCAATCTCAGCTTTACCAGATATTGTTAAAAAATCAGGGCAGCAAATGGGATTTGAACCAGGTTTGTTCAGCTGCAGCTTTTCACCTCACAATTTGTCAACGTTTTCCATATTCAATCGAACTCATCGGGCATCTACAAACTCACAAACCAAATGAGACAATCACAAATGTGTTTTTTTTTTTTCCCTACTTGTTCATCACATTTATTGTTTTTCATGCCACGCTCATCTTCGCTTGTGAAGGAGGAACTTCATCATCATCATCTAGTGCCTCTGTGGTGGTAAAATTGTTTTTACTGTTTTCATTGTTTTTTCACTGTTTTATATATTTTTGAGAAAGACCTAACAGTTTGAAACGTTGAAAATGTCTTGCTTATTGTAATTTGAATGTTTTTGTGATTAATCCTCATAACACCTTAGTCTTAGTAATAGTCTGTCTGTTGTGTTTAAGTGAAATATCAAAAACCTGTGTTCTACGTAAGTACTATTGCTGTTCTGTTTCACTGCAGTATTACCTTATATTGATTGTCGTATTACTCAAATTCAGAATATCACTGAAGTAAACAAGCCATCATCAAAAGAAAATACAAACATCTTCTTCAGCATTTGTTCTCAAACTCCTGCAGATTAACAAGTTTAGTCTGGAGAATGGAATGCACTGTGTCATGGTTTACAGCATTGCTGCAATAACTACACCTTTTGACCGGACACATCCGACTTTGCTCCCCTCTTGAGCCCTGGCAACACACGAGCGTAAACATACATTAATTCTGACAACAGAAAGCAACTTTCCACATGAATGTTTTCCTAAAGAGGAGCAGATCATAGCTAACTACCATCTTCAGGCTCTGTACAGGACATAGTCTACAAGTACATTTCTACACAACACGGATTGTCCTAACTGTCCATGTCAAAGCTTCCCTTGACTAGATTTAGAACACATCCTGGTACACATGGTCCACTCATTGGCAACCTGAAGACTAAAACCTGGTCCCAAGAGACAGAACTGAAAGTGACCTCCTACTAAATGACTACATTTTTCATGAAGACAACCCACTTACCTATAGAGACTGTCGACCATAGGAAACTGATCACAGAAGAAGCATACTTCTGAGAATTGAAGTCTTCTGTGTATGAAAAATTTGGAGGAACATTGCACATAAGAAAGAAGATATTCCTTGTGTTTGAAACAAGCAATTAGTAGACTAGTTGTTAATTTACTTTTAGAATACAATACTACACTAGCTCTGTGAAGTTTCCATGTTTTAGAGAATAGCAACTCTGACCTGCCATGCATGTCATAAGCGGCAACTACTAGGGTTGTTACAAAGCAACCAAAACAATAATCTTTTCTTCATATGGCTAGATTCCAGAAAGTGAGTGCACCAGCTACATCACCTGCAACAGTATTGACCCTGAGACAATCAGAAAACCATCAGAGCTCTGTACCATCACAAGCTGACAGTAAAGGGCCTTCACAGTCTGCTCACAACCATCAGCAGCATCGACAAGCTTCACCTGCAACTGTCAGTGCTGTTGTGCTGACATCTGTAAGTCAATCTAACTTTATTATGATTCCTGCATATGAGATATGCAAGTAAATTTTCCCAGTGGCATTGTCATATCAACAAATATTCCATTTCTTTCATTAAGAGCAGACCACTTCTTACCGCTGGGTCACCTCTTATAGGCTTAAAATATCGCATACAAATTACTGTTAATACTATTCTATAGTCTAGATCATTTTCAAAATAATCTATAATCCAGATCACTTTCATATTAATCTATAATCCAGATCACTTTCATATTAATTTATGGTGCATGGGAACAAAATAATAATAATAATCATCGTCGTCATCAAATCCTTCAGGGATGTGGGTGCCACTCTGGAAACAGCAACATACAAATTTCGCCATGCCTACGTGTTCTCATTTCCTTGTTTAAGTGTGGAGCATCTTAATCCTCTCCAGTCTTTAATATTATAAATTCATACTTTCTTCTTACCACATCTTCTTCTTGTCTCTCAACTGTTCCCTGCAAGATATTTTTGGAAAGGGAATCATGCCTCATCACATGGCCAGACCACACAAGCCTGTGATATTTCATCACTGCCATGAGATGTTCTTGTTGGCCTGCAAGAGTATTTATTTTGTTTCGCACATGATAAACAATTTAAAAATGATTTGTTACAAATTTTTTTTTAATTAGCGAAGTTTTAGACATGGTTTTGAAAATGGAAGATATTATTCGTATGTATATACTGATGTGACCGACCGCAGTTACGATGGAAATATGCACGATGTAGGTAATTTGCATATCAAATATAACGTGGAAAGTGACAGTGATGTTCTATATGTTCATAGACCTGTTTCTGACAAAAGAGATGGACATGCATGGTACTAATTGTGACATCACAAATTTCACCGTAATGTAGTTTTTTGAGTAGAAGAGAATTTTGTACAAAATGTTGGGTCTATACATAATCTTGATGAGATTGTCACACGTTATGAATACTTTAACATCATTGTCAACGATGAGATTATCAATTTGCAGCCGATCTGACAAATTTGAATGTAACATAACGCAAAGAACAAACAAGGAAAGAAGACACGTGCTGAATATCTGCAACTGCCATTGAAATAAAACATCATTTAAAAAAATGTATATTATGATGGACCTGTGTATTCTGTTTGAGTATGGCATGTACTAGAGTACAGATGACGGGTTCAACGTTTTGGGCATATCACCCTGTCTGGGAAAAATGAGATTTGAGAATATATCTCAATATTGTCGTCTCAATATGACTCCTCTACTCAGCACCCCCCAGGAAAAAAAATAATTTCCCCCACATTATGTTGAGTTCATCAGTTTATTATTTAAAACATATATAATGAATTATCTTTGATATAGGTTTATGCAAGACTATTCATTTTTCTGTTGATCTGCCAAGTCTGAGTGTGATATGATGAATAGTTTGAAAGAAAATGCAATTTTATCATCATCATATCCATAATTTGGAGTTGTGCCCCTTGCCTTAGGGATCAGGGATTGACAATTGGGAAATCTCATGGGGTGAAAGGGTTAAAAGCCAGAATTCTCCTTTCATTGTCTGCATTTGAGTGTCTGCTTTCACATCTGTTAAAAAATATACTTGGCACTATCGATCTAAATATATTTACCTGTTCTGTAATACTGATCTTACTTTTCCAAATATATATAACTCTACCATGGAGGAGGCCATAACCATCTAGACTTAAGTTTGTGACCGTTTAACAAGATATTCGTGGAATATTGATTGATATCACTAGTTAATATCTTGCTTTTATCCATGTTAATTTCCATACCATATTACCGACTGATGCCTTCCAACTTTCAGCCAAAAGATTGATATCATTGACATAATGCAAGTTACAAAGTAGTCTACCGCCAATAGTTATTGATGTCTGGTGACTTGTAATGCCTCCTGCATTATATATTCAAGGAAAATAAAGTACTAGGATCAGTATGCAACAATTATCACATTATTTACGGAAGCCGGGTTGAAACATTTTACATGTTTATACATTTCTTCCTCAATGGTACCAACATTTCATTTGCTATTGTGTCATATAGAATTTCAATCCATTGCAGCATTTCTTAAAGGAGAGTGTTCTGCAGTAGACAAGACAGTTCATTCCAGGGGTTCTTCAGTAGTCTTTTAAAGGGCAGTTACGTGTTTGTACATCAAAACTCTAGGATGTCTTAGGTGATCAGATAAAATGGAGAGTGCGATAACACAGGTCAAAACAATGATATGAATTTTAATAGACAAATAGTGACATCAGCAGTGATAGTATATGATTGATGATTGTTTAAGCAATGGATTATTGTAGGTCTGTGAGCTTTTAATATATATATATTTTATAACATTGCTCAATTTATTCACAGGAAGCTCCTAGACTATCATATGCCCAAATTCTCGCACAAAAGAACAATGAAGCTTCTAACAGTTCTGGTAGTGGAGAAAATTTACTTAGTAGCAATCCCAGCCCAGGAATTTCATATGAGTCTAATGAAGGCAACAATGCATTCACCACTGGAGGCAATCGAACCTCCACCCAATCTACAAATGCATTTAGAGAACATGGTAATTATCAGAGTGGCCAGTATCATGGCTCTCGCTCATCTCAGCGGGGATCATCGAAAGATGGCATATCTAGATCTGAAGATCCACCACCTACCTCTCGGCAACCAAATAGCCGAAGAAACTCTAAAGAAAATCGGACCTCTAACAAGTTTGAGAGGCGAAAACCTGATTCTCGTCAAAAGTAAAACTAGTCTTACACAGTGATTGGTGGTTTTTTTTTTTAATTTCCTGAAAAAAATTTCCCATCATGGGACTTATTCAGGATATTCCTCATTGCATATTCAGGATGGATTACCTTTAGATGTGATACTCTCCTTACACACCAGGGGACTCAACAGTTTGATTAAATACTGTCTTTTCTGGATCACTGCAAGTGCTTAATGTTTAATTGAGTGAATCATTTGTTTATATTGATTAATGTATTAGTATTAGTGAATCCATGAAATCACTATGAATTTTGATAGTTTCATTATGAATGTTATCATGCCCTTATTGTTATTCTTCTGTGTTTGCTTTAGTAAAATCAATTGGTTTCTCTTTCTGATTTAAGTGTAAAATGTATTGTCCAGTTAGTTTCTTTCAGCATATGACCCTCAGGAACTGTGCCTTGGTGGGTATTCTAAATCATTCCCTCAGATATTGGGGTATGTGTTGATTTTCCCTTCTGATTGATTTCCACATCACCTTCAGACAAATAAGACACAGGATACTTGTGCCTGTACTTTTATTTAACCACATTGTAAAGCATCCACCATGTGCCAATCCTCCGTCCACAGGTAAAAACAGAGACCTCCAGTCACACTGCATGACCAATTCCGGCAGTTGTAGGGATATGGCACTTTTACAGATTTACAAGCCATATCAATTGTACTGTGAAATATTCTGAATCTGTGGTCAAAATAAACTGACTTGCAGCCTTTGCTTGATATTTAACTGTTGATTGGGCACATATCTCAAAGTTTGATTTCAGCATACTCCTCATGAAGGTGCATTAGGTTTTAGTTAATCATATAACCCTGAGGTTTCTATAAGAGCAATGTGCATGGCAAAGTCTTCATGAATTGTAGTATTGCATTTTGATTGATGTGAAGTAGAGCTAACTGATTACTAGTTGAACTTATAATGAAATGTTTCTAAAATGGGTTGGCAGTGAATTGTTATGAGCTTCTTGACTGATTTCATGATAAATGACTAGGTTTCCTATGTCATGAGTTGCTTGAAGTGGATTTTATTCATAATCATCCAGCTCTAGTGGAGAACTACGACTGTTGAGTGAGTTGCCAAGGTACTAGGTTCAATCAGATAGCTGTACATCCAGGTTGTTCCGAAAGCAATGGCAAGTAGTTCAGTTAAGTCATCTACTGAACGTAAATACTGCCAAGAAAATAATTACAGCCAAAAATTGCTTGTTAGATAGCCGCATCCTAAATAAGATATGCTACAATTTTTTGGGTTAAATATTCATAATTATTGTAGATTATTTTATAAATATTATTAGTTTATTGATTGAATTCATGTGATGGTGAATGAATTTTCTTGATGGATATTGTAGTGAATGTTTGTAAATGTAATGATTGATTGATTTCACTGTAGATAATTGTGAATTTAATAGTGAATATATGTTTTTGGTTTTTTTGGGGGGCTCAAATCCTATTGATGCAAGTTGAATGTCTGAACCATTCAATTGATGTACATAGTAAATCACTTAGTTTTATATTGATTACGTGGTGAATAAATTATGATTGATTTTTTTTGGAACAATTAGTTATTTGCATGGTGATTGCTTTGTTGATTTCCTCAGCCACCAATTTGTTATGTGCTGAGAAAAAAATGGCATTGAAAATGAAAAAATATTTGTTTGTCATCATGTTTTCATGTTCTGTATTTTGTATGTTTATGTTTTTGATGACCATTGTTCATCCAATTTTTGTTTGACATCTATGGGAATACGTTGCTGTTTCTGTTTCTTTTTTGTTTCACAGGTGCTGGAATACCATTGAATAAATTAAAGGTATTGGGAATTTTCTAATTTAATAGTTTAATTGAAATGACACGTTGACCATTGAATGTAAGTGTAGGTAGTTTTGGATGTTTTTTTAAAAAATAATTATAATGTTCCTGTGAATCTTAAGACTTTTGGGGAGTGCACATATATTTGCAGATAAGATATCTTCATAATTCTATGTCATTGTTGCACTACTGTTTCCATTATTGTGCTTGCACACAGAATATTATAATTGTAGCCTGACTTTTGAAAATGGCTATTTGGACAATACAACCATACCAAAGGTATTTTTTTGCAAGCCAAGCAAAATATTTTGTTAATTGGTTTGTACACGTGGAAGTATTGCAAAAAGGCCACATTGAAAACTTCCTATGGAACAGTATCATTTTTTTGCACTTAAAGACATTCTCTGAGTCTAGTTGTTGTTTTATTTTCTTTCTAAAAGGACAAGAGAGAACATTTAAATGATCATAAGTCCCATAAATTTCAATAATTTTTTCATGTGTGTTAGAATGTTTGAAGATAGTGTAATAAAATTGTTTAAACTCGCTATATTGTTGATGAATCTTATGTTGTGTAGTATTTTACAATAATCCAGAAATAACTTGGCTTCCTGTGCGACAGTACACTGAAAACTAAGCAGCGGTTGCTGGTTAAGATCTAAATGTCTTTTGAACATTGTTCAAATGTCATAGCCAAATTTAAAGTATATGGGCAATGCACACTTGTTTGTATAGTAAAAAGAGTGTGTGGTTATTATAGCTGTTCAAATGTACTGAGACAGACATTGGATTCTGTTTGCCTTTGTAACAGAAGGTTCCAGGTAAAATGAGGAACAATATATATTTCTCATATTGTATATTTATTTCTTTGTAACAGGTTGTAAATATTATCTTCTAGATGTAAAAAAAAAAAAGTTAATTACCACATCAAGATGAACCCAGATTTATTTTGGTATTCATTATCCAAAGACTGGGACAAGCCCAACTGTTTTCTATGTTATTAAAAAAAACTACTTCATTACCACACTTCCTTAATTGTGAAACTGTTCTGTCAGATAAATGGTGAATCAATCTTGATATTCTCAGAATGGTATCGCAATTTTGAAACAAGAATAGTTCTACATATACATCATAGTCATTCGTATTTCATATTTTTCTCATTTGCATTTAATAGATCTCATTTTTCATTGTTTGACTAAGTTTTATATTAATATTTAAAAAAAAGGCAATACTAAAAATACAAAAATTTACTTTATGCTATAAACCTATAATAAAGTACTACAGAATAATATAATATATCATTTAAGAAACAATTGTAATTAAAATCAATGTAACCAGTGAAGTCAAGTCTTAGTTTTATGTAGTCAATAGTTGTCTGCTTATGTTCCTTATTATCTAAACGCTAGTGTAATTTCTTTGTTGTTAAAAGACACTGATTATTTAATAGTACAGATGTGCATCATTTGATATTTTAAAGAAATTGGTACCCAATTCACTTATTGTGGACAGTGGAAAGTTAGCAAAGAAGTCATCGCTACCTCATCTCCATATATTAAATTTAGTGGACCAGGATATATAGGTAAAAATGACAAACATGTTGTTGCTTGGTCTACTATGAGTTAACACTTAGTACTGAAAATTATTTAACGAGCATTTATATGTTATAGATTACTTTGACCAGGTAGTAACAATTATGTCATTGAATCCACTTGAGACTACAACGCATACGACTTAATGTAAGCATTCATCTGCTCAAGTGATCCCAATTTTGTTGCTGTTGTTTAATCTTGAGAAGAGTAATTCTCAGGAAAATGTACTCCTAATAGGTGCAATAAATCAAACATAAATATTGGAAAGAATGAAAAACATGGAGGAACTACCACAAGAAAGCTCTATTAAAAATGCGAGCATGCACATTTTACAAAAACTCAGCGTCACAGACAATACTAATCTAACAATACAACTAATATAATACTTTCTGTGCACATAAGCAGTGAAACCGGTGAGTATCAAATCTGTTGATCAGTCATTCTGAATATGATTCCAAGAATTTACTTTCTGTGCTGTTTGTTGGTGTCACTTCAGTCCAATATCTTGGTTTTTCAAATCTAGGTGTGTGTTGTTAAATGAATGATTTGAACCAAGTTTATATAAATCCAGTAATAAGAAGACAGATGGATGGTCTCCAAAGCTGTCTTAGCAGTTCAGCTGTTACAATACATAACAACTGCTCGATATTTTTAATATAATTGTGTCAAACAGGTTTGTGGTGTTCATTGTTTGTTTATGTTAATGCAATCTGGTATGAACTGGGGATGAAGGTGCTGAGATGACAGAAGTTGGGGCTGACGAAGATCCTACTCCACCTCCAAGTGGTGGCCCTGGAAACAGACTGCATCATTGCAATCTGGCTAAGTGAGTAGGGTTTGCAGAGGAACACAATAATTTGTGTGCAAGCTGAAAGGTGCAGATATTGGAACCTAACTATAAACACGTCACAGCTTAGAAAATGCTCTTATCAGAGAGAACAAAGGATGCTTGACATGTCTATTTGCAAAATTCAGTTGTATCATCCTTGTTGTTTTTCCCCACTAGCTGAAGCATAGAAATACTACTGCAGTTGTTCTTAATATTTCATGTATGTTCTCCTGCAGTTATGGTTTCTGTAGCTTCTTTTGTATTTGCTCTCAAATTTCTGCAGATTAGCACAATATAGTTTAGATAATGAATGCATGGTTTATAGCTTGGGTGCAATATCTGCACCTTTCAGCCCAACACTTCCGACTTCAGCATGACATTTTTAGTTCACTTTGATCTTCTGCTGGTTGGGATACCAAACCCTCCTTAGTTGCCTCTGATATGTATGGCAGGTCATAGTGTCACAATCCTTTGCTCCCTTTAAGACCCCGGCAATACACAGGGCGTATTCTGTCGCTGTTTTATAAAAGCATGCTATTTTTTATATATATCTTTTCTTAGTTGCTTTTGACATGCTTGATTGATTGCAAAATAATAATTTTTTTCTCCATTGAAATGACCACTGGAATCATACAGGTGTGTATTTATGTAATGTCACTATAATTTTGTTGATATTCCATGAATATCTGTGTTTTCTTCACAAATGTGACACAATTTGCTTCCAGAATGTTGAACACAAGGGAAATATTAAAAATTAACTGGCAACTTTTGACTATCCTTAAGAAATAGTAGGAAAGACTTAATGATAATTTAAAAATATTGCTACCACTCACAGTCGTACATGTTGTACTAAATTGATATTATGTAATTTTATTTAAAGTTGTCTAATATTTTATGTCAATACATTTGAATTATATCAAATGTATGCACAGAAAATAGTCTACAAGTTTACAAATCCAATGTAGACTGACACATTCTGTTATATTTCTGTTGCTTTTAATTTAGTTGGAAACCATCTAAATTTTTTTGGTTCATAATTTGAGAACTAATTTTTGTTCTAACAGATAAGCTAGAAATGTTTAGTTATGAGTTTGTTGATTTGACTATGCAAATTTTTGCTTATAAATATTCATAATATATAGTCTTGCAACAGTAGTGTGATGTGAAACGTAAGAGCTGGTATGTGTGTGTGTGTGATAGTGAGATGACATTAGAGGAGAAAATATACCTCAAATACAGTTTTGAGTAAAGAATGTGACAAATATTTATTGTGAGAAAAATATTTTCAAATGTTAATTGTAAATTTCTACTCAGAAGAATGTCAGTTCATGTTAATATTGCGATCATCTGTCAAGATCCTTCACTGTACTTTAAAACAATAATAATACCTACATTTAGTTACTTGACAGGTAATTTCTTTCCTCCACAAATCTGCTACAACAATGGTGTGCATGATGTGAATCGCATTAGTAATAGCCAACCATTTAACTAATTAGTGAACCTTCAGAAGTTGAGTTAGCAGTTTGTAAACATGATAAGCACTTCTCTTATACTAAGGACAGTTTCTGCCTTGCTAAATCATAGCCTCCAGGTCATTTGCTGCACCCCAGATCCGACAAATAAGTTGATCTTCCTATGTGACATCCTAGCAAACAGATTTTAATCAGTTAGCAGCTATGCATGGGTCTACAGTCTTCTATCTTATTGCAAAAGAAGAATTAGCTTGTATTTTTTTCTTTATTTCTGATCTCATTTCTATAAATGAAATCACCACATGTTAGTAAGCATCAAACATCCCATCCATGTATGTATATATTTTTCGGTGTCAATAAAAAGCCAGTAACATTGAAGAAATTGAATTAATTTGAAAATAAAAATGTGTTAGAAACTCTTAAATATTGGTTGGAAAGAAATCAAATCAAATACGCAAGTAAGAGAAGATACAATGTTTCCACAAAAATAAGATGACAATGGACTGATTTATGTCAGACATGTACTTAGAATGAATGAAAACAGACTGTCACTACAAGCATTAAAATTGGTACCAGATGGCAAAAGAAAAAGAGAAAGACCAAGAGATATTCTTCGTAGAACAACCATCAAGGAGAGTTATGGGCCTCAACAACATAAACAAATTACACACAGTAACATCACATTGCTCGAACTGGAAAGCTCTGGTTTCTGCTCTATGCACTGTATTCGGCGTTGAAGGAACATAGATAGATAGCCCATTGAAGCTCTTATTTTTGTAGGACAAAAAAAGGATTCAGCACAAGGGAAAGAATTTATCACAGCTGGGATCTAGAATTTATCACAGCTGGGATCTGTTACTGAGAACAATGTAGCAAATTGGAGTTGAAAATTTCTGTGTATGATTGTTTTAAGCAATATTCGTTCTCCATGTATTATGTTTTCATATGTGTACCAGTGTTCTGTGCTGTTTGTTGTACAGATTCATTTTTATGTTGGTATGTAAAATCTCAGCCATCATACTGACAAGTGTATAATATTGATGCAGACGCTGGTATGATACAACAGATGATAAACATAAATACAACATTTATAAGCAGTTTTGTGTACATAAATGTGTAAATATATTTTGCTAATATAAATAAACGCCAAGAGTAAGTTGTTATATCTTTGATAATGTGCATATGTGACCAACCATGGTGTGTATAGTGTGTGTGTTGATCTGAAATGAATGTGGTCACTTTTTGTGCTGTACAATAATATGTAGAATTTCTGTCTCCAAGTCCTTCTCCTTTGCACTTATGTCTACATGCAGTCTTATTCTATTTATGATAATGTTGTTGTGTTTGAAAGTTTAAGGTTCATAGTTTTCTATGGTCAGTACATATTTTGTAGAATCTTAGTTCTTTAGTTACCTGTCATCTATCTTGATCTTCTCTTCATTCAGTATATTTATATAAATCTCTGCTAAGAACAAATGCAAACAGCAATACCTGACTTAGAGAATGAACAAATCATGATTGGCAATTGTTGATTTAAGTAATACAAATAATGAAATCTTTTATAGGAACGTGTTTAGATTGAAGTAGTACTACTAAGTAGGAGATGTGATAGCTCTGTCTAATAAGTAGAGAATGTGATGTTATGTTGTCTATAATTCCATGCTTCTGAACTAAATCTTTATGTGGAAGCCCCAATTTTTATTTGCAGAAAAAATACTGGAAAATGTCACCAACCCCCCCCCCCCCCCCATTTCTCCCATATGTTTGAAAAAAATTAATTCAAACTATTTAATTGGCGTGTAAAAACACTATTATTTACGTCAACTTGAGTTTCCCTAGCCCCCAAATTGTGGACATAAATTGATGGATAACCCCTTGGTTAAGAAAATTTGGAATGTGCACTTGCTGTATGTAACTTTTGCACTTACAAGTTACTGAGTGTAGCTAGTACTCTGAAACTGCCAATTTTAGCTACTAAGTGATTGAATGAGAACTAAGAGTTATGTTCATGCTTATGTTCAGTTCAGTGTTGGTTTATGTTTGTACACAGTGTAGTTTATCACATTACTGGACGGGAACTACATGGGTGACATCATGGTTATTCTCTAGAAAAGATTATGGCATGTATGAACTATAATTATTCTGTCCATACAGCTAATTTTGTTAACGCTATTATCCAAATAGTGTGGTGCATGGCCCGAGAGGTTAAAGTATTAATCTCACAACAGTGAGGTCCAGGGTTCGACTCCTGGTGAGGCTTAGTATTTTTTCTCTAAGAAGGTAAATTAAAGCACCCATAATGTACTCACATTCATGACATGTCAGCAGTAAGGATTTGTGACCTTTATCACACAAGCCTTAACGTAGCCTCCCTGCACCTCCTTAGCTGGAAACATGCAGTACTGAAAGTGACAGTTATCTATTTGCACAATATATGTCCTATTCTTTGTTTCTTTTTTATGTTTTTCATTGACTTCATGTCGTGGTTTGAAATATCTTGCTTTTCTTATCTCCATTACGTTGTCTGACAGCCATAGACCGTTTAGTAATAAATCTAACAGATGATCTATAAATGAAATATCAAAATAAATAATAATTCTTGTTTCACCATGAATGGAGACCAGGACATTTTCCTAATTTGTAGACAAGTTTCAGCCACCGGAGATGTGACATTTGTATCCACAAGTCCAAACCTATGACTGTTTGAAATTTAATGAAAAGGTCCTGTTGACTGTGTGATGTTTTATTAATTCCATGCTATCTAGTTATGTATGAAATGTAATTTCTACATGAAAAAAAAATGTCCCAGGCCTTTCCTTTTTTATATATATAATAAAACATATTTACCATAAAATTATTTTTGTTTTAAGACTGCATTATTCACATTAAAATTGTCACCTTTTCTGTCCATAGTATTCTGAAGTGTTTGTACATCACCAGTATTAACATTTGATGGTATTACTATTGGTGTTCTTAGAAATCAGCACGAGCCAAATTCATTAAAGACCATATTTATTTGTTGTATTCACAATATTAAATCAAGGTTTATTTTTTAAACTCACTAGATGCTAAATTAATCCAATGCACATTTTTTTTAACGACAGTTAATTTATGTATAATTAATTTATGCAAACAATGCATTTCAATCAAGTTCCATGTCAGGTGGCATAGGTGATCATGCTACTCCACAACTCTTTGTCTCTTGAGTTGTTAATAAGTTCAGTTGGTGACATCTTTTTGTACCACAATGACAACCCATCCAGTAATTTCCCTCTTTATCTTCCTCTCTCTCTTCTCCCTTTGATTGTTCCTGTGGTTACTAAATATTCAAGTTTGCTTTTCTCATCACATGCCCTAAAAATCTTGATGTATGCTATAATTTGTCATTTTACTCCATCTCTGAGGACTTCTACATTAGATTTCTGTCGGTGGAATTATCATCATTCTTCTGAAAAGCCACATCTCAGATGTGTCAGCTTATCTTGGACACTTACCATCATACACTTACACTTGTTTACCGTCCATGCTTCACATCCATAAAGAATTGGCTTAATATAACATCCTAGCATTGGAACTCGCATATGCATTGATATTACTAGAATGTTTCTCAATTGCATATGAATTTGTTTTTTAAAGTTGATTTTTGCCTGTGCTATCCTGCTCTTTATACAATGCGTCAAGTGATTAAAATATAGTGGGTTAATATACCTAATATAATTAATAAAGGAACAGTAATCGCAGAGCATATCCCCTACCACTTTCTGTTGACATTTTTAAAGAATTTTGCAGCAGTAGAAATTTTTATTGTTGCGAACATACATGAACACACTTGTTTGTCTCCCTCACAACGCAGGGGTGGGACATGTACTAGCGTTATATTTATTGTAAAGACTATACATAATCCTGGCCACCCCATACCAGGGTCCTAAAATCTAACATCATTACACTACCAATGAACATGTGCATTGAATCTTGTTTTGTTCACATCCCGCTATAACAACGAAATATAGGGGGTATGCTTTGCGATTATAGAACCTTAATAAATATAATCTGTAACTTGTGATTGTTGTTAGACTTGTAGCCAAAGTCTTCTTACTGACTAAATACATTTCTGAAGCTAACAAGTAATAAAAAGTTGGTATTGCCTACTCAGAGATATATATATATATGTCTTTTTCTGACTGTTTTTATGAATATGTTTAGAAAAATCCAGTCATGCTATTTATGGAAACAGTGGCTGGAGTTGATAAAAAGTTTGAGCTGAAGAGAGCCACTTAAATTTTCCTGCCCGAATATATGTGTGTAACAATGATAGCATCAGGTTAAAGAAGTACGGCAGATAAAATAAAAAAACAGAATAGGACAGGCAAAAGTAATTTCTTTAGAGCTATATACACCAATTATCACAGGAATGCGAGTTTTGGGCAATAAAAAATTAAGATAATGGAAAATTAGAGGCCTCAAAAATGTTGTTCCATAGAATTCTGGACAGCTAAAAAAAAAACAACACATTAGGAGGTTCTGAAAAGGTAAATTGATAATCTCTGAAAGAGACAATCATGTTTTGAACATGTTATGGGACAAGGAAATCTGGAGAACATAGTTACGTCAGGCAAGAGAGATCAAGAACAACAGTATGAGAAAAAAATTAGATGATTTAACATCAATTCTAATACTAGAAATAGAGAATTGTGGAGATCCACAGTTGCTTACACCAGTTAGCATGGCACTTTATGATATAAGTGTAATGGTAATTTGAGTTTAGAATCAGTTAGACAATTATAGCAGACAATTTTCTGATAAGTGCTCAGCTGTCTAGTCAGTGATTGACTAAAAATTACTTGACTTGTGTTGCCTTCAGCATTCACAATTGTTACAATGGTGACATCTCTCAACCTCCCGAAAGCATGATTCCTGGTACCCATTTCCTGTTAGTTGGGTTAACAAGTTTTTTTTAAATTTGGAAACTATGAGAACTTAAAATGTGGGTCTCCTGGACTTATGATATGTGGGTGTTAGATGAAAGAACGGACTTACCAAGATTACCAAGAGACAAGAGGAACAATGAAGTTTAGATATTATGAATGCAAATAAGAATTTAATCCAGTTGGAGGATGAAGGATGTGTTTCTTTTGTTTTTGCCCAGAATGCACAACTCGGGCAACATTCTAAGATTTTTTCCAAGTGTGTGTGGATTGGACAAAGATTTGGGCAGCCACAAAATTGCATGTGCAAATACTCTTGACACTGGTAAATTTATAGTGTACTTATCTCCCATTACCAATGGTGTTCACAAATTTTTGAGACATTGACAGCGCTGTCTTTAAGAATTTGTAGAAAATCTAACTTGTGACATAGATCTTTGACATTTTTGTATTTATTAT
This sequence comes from Meghimatium bilineatum, assembly GCA_034231615.1. Lineage (NCBI taxonomy): Eukaryota > Metazoa > Mollusca > Gastropoda > Stylommatophora > Philomycidae > Meghimatium > Meghimatium bilineatum. Next base: position 53,540,757 of record CM067305.1, read on the forward strand.
AATGTTGATGTGAATTTACATAACATTTAATGTAATGCAAAAACTCAATTTCAAAACATTTCTATTTTCCAAATTGAGAGACTGTTTTATGGGCGCAGCCATTTTGGAATGATGTGCTATCCTGGGTGATCTATTCTTAGTAATATTATCGCTACAGTTGCCGTATTACTGAAGTATCATAATACCTGGTAGTTTCAGTGATCGCAGTTGGGCACCTAGGGTATATATTGAAAATGTAACTACTGTTGAATTTAGTTGTTATGATATCTGAGTACTTTTTAGATGGACAGTTCTTGATTTTGTGTACAGAGGGTTGAATTCCTTGCACAGCAATTTCTAATCAAATGCACAGCTTAGGTGGAATGTTGCTCAGGAGTGAAACATGGAGTTGCCAAAAACAAGCAACAAATAGAAATTAAGAGAATATCAAAAACATGAAACAGTCAGTACCATGTATTGAAGGGCATAATGAACACACCGTTGGGTGTCTGGAGTTCATTGGGAATATGAATAAACACAAATATATTGCAGTCATAAAACTGAGGCTGCAAGAAAATAGCATTGATGTTTTCACTGAATTTGACTTGTCATTATAGGGGACATATGATTGTAGCCAACTTTCGTTGTAGAGACTACATCTGAAAATGATGTCATTAAAATTAATGTAACCAAGGAAGACTTAGTTTTTTTATGTGGTCAAGTGTTGCCTACTTATGTTCCATATTTTTTTCAGTGAAGCTATTCAAGGCTAAATTTAATTTGGAAAAGGAACATCAATGAAGTGAAATAAAACTGTTATAACTCAGTAGTTCTGTCCATTATTCTGTATGGTTGTTGCACACTCATTGCAGATACAGAGAGACAAATACAGGCCATTGAATAGATATTTGCAGAAGACAAATGTTTCGGGACATTGATGCAAATAAAACGGTGACAGCGAATTTCTATTCTCTGGACTACATCCTGCTGGAAATCTAGTAGGGCTATTGTCCTGCTACAAGAGAGGTCCAGCGGGAGTTTGAAAATGAACGCCGAAGAAGAAGAATAGAAATGTTGCCGATTAATTGTGTGCATCTCAAAAACAAATGTGTACAGAAGAAATAACGTAATCTTGCAGGTTCGCAAGAATCACTCCTTTCAATAGTGAAACAGCAAAAACATGCATTGTTTGAACATGTGTGCCACATTGATTAGTTATCAAAAGCAATACTGCAAGGAAAGATCAAAGATGGAAAAATCAGAGGACACAGAAAATATGATGGACAGACAACAGCAAAGACTTACAGGTCAAGATTTTTCTTCACTCACCTGCATTGCTGAAGATAGAAATCTCAGGAGGACTGTTAATGAATCCAATCTGGTACCCCTACGACAATGATGGTTGTAGTGTTATCAATGGATGGATGGATGCTTGTTTTGCAATGCTGATATAAACTTGAGGTTACAAACTTTTGCCTTTAACTTGTAAACAATTCAAGGTTATGAGTGTAGTATTGCTTGCATAGTGTACAGATCAGAACTGTCAGAATCGCTAATTGGAATATAACTTATGATCTACTGTTACAAGTTGTTCTGCAGTTAGAACAGAATGGTGCAAACGTTTTTGGAAGTGGAAAACCATGGCCATGATATCAGATTTGCAAATTTAACTATCTGATTTTTTAAATGTTATTTATTGTAGTAAATAAAAATATTGAAATTGAAATATTTTTCTGTTCATTCTATACCATTTCATAGAGAAGAGGACAGAAATCAGCCTGAGGTCATGATGAATAAATTAAATTCTCTATGCTGTGAATGACTCAGTAATGTGTTATCATTATATCAAATAGTTGCAAATGAGTTATCATTGTGCAACACAATTTGTAATTCAGTTTATTTTGTTTAATTCGTACACTAAAATATTGGATTATTACTGTTTTTAAGAGGATTATTTGGTTTAATTGTTGTGTTGATATGTGTGTTTATTGTAAACATATGATATTGACATCTTGGTGTTTCAATTCATTAATAATGTTTGTTGATATTACTGCAATGAAACAATTCATGTCATTACTTTCCTACGTTAAATTAACTTTTGTGAAGATAGCTTGAGGCTAATATGCATGAAATCATATTCATTCTTTATGTGTGGTAATCATCAGATTTCAGTCTTCTCGATGGATGAATTATGGAAGGGCTTCTAATATATCTGATCTTTTTATTTGGTAGTAGTACTTGTGAAGTTATATGGTTTGACCATGTAAAATATCTTATGTATGTTCCTTTTTCCACCAGGCTCCTGAGGAACATAGTGTCGCAACTGTTTATCTTATATAGTTTATATATGCTGTATTATAATTTATGTTTTGGATTATCTCTGACATCCTGGCAATTTGATTTCCACATTATTGATTCAGCTGCTAGCTATCCCCCCTTTTTTTTTTTTTACTCATCCACCTATCTTGCTTCCTCATATTCCACATCAATATATTGCTATAAAGTTACTTGTCTAATTCTGCATCTTTTGCATTGATTAATCATGCACAGAAATAGAAAACACATTTCCATAAATAATTTCTGTATGTTATATTAGCATATCTGGCATATCTTGACAAGGTTATATGCCAAAACATTGATAATTTTTTACCCCATAGTTTTCCTAATTGTACATATTATTTTACCCCAGATTCCCTAAATGACTGCCCATGTGTGAAAAGTGTTTCCAAGCAGTGTGCTCATCTTCTAGATATCCCTAATATTTAGATGTAATAATATTTTATCTGAGTTTATATACAGTTACATTCTATGAAACATCTGTACTGCCAAGACCTGCGAAAGCAACTGTGACCACCAAACCCCTCCATCACTAACACCCTTTATACAGACACAACGCAGCTAAAGAAGACATGCACCAACCACCACCCGGCACATGGAAGAAAGAGTGAAAGCTTGCAACTCCAGATAAGTTAGTTCTATGAACCACAGGAGCCAGTCAGTATTGCTGGGTGGGCCAATTCTAGCTTGTACAAATAAACTTTTAAATTGTAATCATGAATTCTTTATTAAGAACCAGCATCACATCACTGGGGACATTAGCTTAAGTGACCAGTATCCCACTCAATTGTTGGTTAAGGATTCTTTAGATTTTCTGGAAAGAACATACTTTCTTCAATATTCCCTGATAACTCCTGTTTCTACCATTCTCTGAATGTATAAACTACCAAACATATTTATATTTGCTTGAAAATCACTATGACAAATGAATGAGAATATCTAGGTTATCTAAAGTGTTACATGGATATATTGCCCTGGTCATGCAGTGGGCCATCATCATCAAGTGCCATCTCTGCAATGAAGGTTGGCTGCAACAACCATGCAGGGATCAGAAACACCAAAAGAGCAGATTAATTGTTATGCAATTTTGTGGTTGATGGCATAGTAGTGAGAAGAGATAGGGCCGATGTAATAAGGGCAGTCATTGATTTACTACAGAATGAAGAAGATGATGCTGAAGGTGATATCTTTGCACAAAAAAGACTGACAGAAATGGTTACCGGTATTATCAGGGTTGATGGGAGAATGTCTTCCTCTCTGGAAAGATCTGAAGATCACATTAGTCAACATCTTAATGGGACAGAGTCTGCATGCTCTTGAGTGGCTGCTGGAATGGAGAGCAGAGCACTTATGAGAATGTCCTGGTTCTTGTTTGGAATGCGAGCCTACCTATTTGATTATTTCCCTTGGCTATATTTATCATTTATAAATTTAAATATAGATTTATTTAGGGTCAGTAATGTGAAACACAACTCTCCTAACCCTAACTAAAAAGAAATATAAATATTTAAAATAATTGATTAATTGTTTATATAATATTTCGATTAATTATACCTAAAATAAGCATAAATAATCCTTGTATGAATGCTTTCCAAACAAGAACCGAAAGTCCTGTGTGCCATGATGCTGATTTCTAATGAAGAATCTTAATACTTAATATCTACTATCCATTTTGTTCAAATGTCATCAAGATATCTTTTTTATTTTATTTATATAGCTTGTAGAAAAAGATATTTGTTAAAGCTATTATTGAAAGCTGTGTTTGAGAAGTGGTCAGTGATCTAATTTCTTAACTCTGTAAGTGAAGATGATTCCTAAGCTGAACTGAAAATTAAAATAATTTTTGGACTTTAAAAAAAACTTCCTTTATCAATTCAACCTCAGGAAATGGAGACCAGAACAAATTAGGGAAAGTAAAGATGGCCATCAGGGTGCTCAATACACATAGCCATGGTCAGATTAAATAGGGACCTAACACCATATTCTCTTGTATATCTAAAGAGTATAATTAAAGTGAGATTTTATAAATGGAGTGAATTCTTTCTGGGCATATTTTATTTGTGATCTTGAGAACAAATAGAACAATACATAGCAATAACATCTGGATTAAAGTGATCAAACCTGGGACAAAGATAATAATGTAAGAAATGTTGTGCATGTCCACTCATGAACACAAAACAATTGTGCTAAATCAAGATAGGTATAGTACATGAAACAGCTACCACAGAAACTAAAATCTACAATGATTGACTGGCTCCTGTGGTTCATAGAACTAACTTATCTGGAGTTGCAAGCTTTCACTCTTTCTTTCATGTGCCGGGTGGTGGTAGGTGCATGTCTTCTTTAGCTGCGTTGTGTCTGTATAAAGGGTGTTAGTGATGGAGGGGTTTGGTGGTCACAGTTGCTTTTACAGGTCTTGCAGTACAGATGGTTCATAGAATGTAACTGTATATAAACTCAGATAAAATATTATTACATCTAAATATTAGGGATATCTAGCAGATGAGCACACTGCCTGGAAACACTTTTCACACATGGGCAGAGTCAATTAGGAAAACTGGACTAAAAAAACATGTACATTTAGGAAAACTGGGGTTAAAAAAAATATGTACATTTAGGAAAAATGGGGTAAAAAAATATGTACATTTAGGAAAATTGGGGTAAAAAAATATGAGTAAAATAGAAAGAGGCACACACACAAATGTTCTGTGGCTTGATCACAAAGAATAGTCTGTCAAGAGAGATACTGGCTGCTCAACGAGTTACTTTTTTCTTTGTTTAATGATTGCAAGATAAAAAAAATGGCCATACATCTAAAAATAAAAGCACTGGAGCTCATTTTAAAATACTTTTGGTTTTGTATTATCACATGCAGAGTATTAACTATATGTCAGAATTCAGACTTGGTTGACAAAGTTCAAGTTTATCTATCTGTAAAATTTGAATTTAGATCATCTTGATTTATGATTGTGTTTGTATGGATAGGGCATATGTCTTATAATTGTGATAGTCTGGGTTCTCCGTTCACTCTCTAATTATCAACATGAAATTTTTATGATTTCTGCCAAGGAGTGTGAAGTATGTCATGCTGCTGGTTTCACCTGTCTTATTTTGCACCTTCCAACCCAGCATATCCTATTTCAGCATAATTCAGAGTTCAGTTTCTAGTGAAGATTAGGTTTTTATTCTAAATGGAAAATCCAACCTAGTACATGTCATTGACAGCACGAACATGTAGCCTTAATCATAAATCACCTCTAGCCCTCCTAGTATCCCTTTGTGAACAAATGCATAAAAAAGACATCATGCCCATTGTGATAACATGTGTAAAGATTTTTTTTTAAATCACCTGTTTCTTCTGTAGTAATAACATGACTACAGCATTTTGACTCTACTTAACCAGCACATGCATTGTCTGTTTTTTTTTGTTCCTCCTGTATTTCTCTTGATAAAGACCTTAGGGTTGAAACATTGATTTAGTATGTCTTGTATATATAGTTGACAAAATATAGTATCTATATTTTTTCATATCAGTGTTTGTACTGTTGAAAATGTAATTACCTTGGTATTTTGCAACTATGTAAACTATGTGAAACTTATTTTTCCATTGAAGAGCCATTTCTCAGGAAATGAAGGGGAGTAAATCCAAAGCAAAAAAACAACTGAAGAACATCTGGAGTAGATACTGCATGTTGCAGTTAGCTAAATACCACCAGACATGGATATGCTTATACTTAAATTATAAGTATAAAATTCTCATTAAATCTGTACAGTTACCATCAGAGTTAATTGGCTCTCCACAATTCTCTTTTTCCAGTATCGGTTATCAGGATCATTGTTACGATGTCAGAATATATATTTTCTCACACTTTCATTCTCATTATTTCGTTCCCTCAATCTTGCCTGTTGTAACTATTATCCAGACCTCCCTGTCTCATAACCTGTCCAAAAAATAAAGACTGTCTCTCTCTAATATTATTGAGTAAACCCTCGCAATTTACACTTTTGTCACCTCCTCATTAGTATTTCTAAAGGTCCATGATACTCGCAGTATTTTTCTTTAAAATTACATCTCTGTTGCCTCTCATTTTCCACTACCTTATTTATTTATTGTCTAAGATTCACATCCATATGTTAGAATTAGTGTTATGTAGATCTGAAGAACTCTTCCTCACCTCTTGACATGAAAATATTACAGAGTAAATTCTTCATTTTTAAGAATGCTGTGTTTGCCTGCAATTTCTGATTCTTATCTTTGTTGAACTTCTTCCATTTGATGTCATTATTCCTAAATATTTGAATTCTTGTACCTGTTTGAGTATTGAGTCATTCACTTTGATCTTGGACGTTGGGAATTTTGTTTCTTACAAAAGAAAGTAATGGGTAATGTGTCCACATAAATGCACAAGACCTGCAATCCTGGCAACTGACCGACAGGCATGGAGAACTATGACATCCGCCCTATGTGCCAAACTTGACAAAAGAGGAATTGACTGACAAAAGAAAGAGGCATACACAAATGTTCTATCACATAAAAACAGCTATCACTTCTGACTTCTTGCTATTTAAGAAAAGACCATTGTCTTTTGCTTTCTGCTACTGCAGTGTTTATTAGTTCTTGTCAGACACACTGTAGACATCATCATCCCAGTTGAACTGAATGGTCATCGTCGATTCTGACGAATGACAGTTCTTGTAGATTTTCTTGTAGATTGTAGGTTTATAGAACACATTAAATGAAACAATCCTAAAATAAAAATCTGACTTTGAAAATGTGTCTACATGTGTTTTGTGTAATTTGTTGGTAAATCACAGATGATGTTATGATTTTAGGTTGTGTTTTTAATTTGTGTTTTGTGTAGAACAAAAATTATACATTGCAAATTATTCATGGAAGGGGGGTTATAGAGAACTGAATTTAATTAATTAAGGCAATAAAACAGAACAAGTACTCAAAGCACTTGATAGAAAGAATATTTTTTTAAAATAATTTAATACGTTGAGGCAGAAAACAAAACCAATCACTATACCACTTTTAATTGGAAGTGACAAAACATTAAATTGTTTTTGACTAGTGGAGCATAATTGACACAAAATGTGTACATTTTAATACGAGTACCCACACCTTTTTATGTGTATTTACACCATAATCAAGACACCATATTCTGCACTATGGAATCCTGTGTACACACATTTACAAAGTCCTGTTTTTATTTTAGTATCATATATGAATGAAAGCATTAAACCCTGCTGTTACCTTCAACACACTCTATTTTTTTCCAAACTGGTTGGCAGATTTGACAACCATACTAATTTATTTATATATTGTATGTTACTTCTATAATTATTTTCCTGAAATTATAATGTACTTGGTTTTGGTCTCTTTTGTTATATGATTATAAGCAGGGAACTAATAATTTGGTGGTGGACGATGCTGATTCTAGATGTTGCTGTGGTTATTGTTATGAAATGTGTTATGAATGTTTCATATGTACCTTGTATGATCTGTCTGTAGTCTGTCTGTGATGTCTGATAGCTGGGTGATGACAGCACTAATTCGAGATGTTGCAGTGGTTATTGTTATGGAATGTGTTACCAATGATTCATATGTGTTCTGTGGTCTGTCTGTGATGATGGCTGATATACATTGCTCTGTTTATAACATAGTCAGACACATGTTCTGTAAAACACTTGGTTTAGGAGCTTCGACAAGACTGCAAGTATTGTCATCTGAATGTTTCATGTTGTCATCTGTTAAATACCTACACACAGTCTTTCTGAAACTTGTTTCAGTAATGTTTTTCTTGTCTCATGATGTATTAAATGAATCTTATGACAAGATTCAACTATTTAACTCTGGCTCTATGCTAGCACATTTTCATGTTTTATTGTGGTTTTATTTTCATACTTCCATTTTTTGCAAGGCCAAAAATGAATCTAATTTATTTATACATTTTTTAATCATCCGATGTTGCATTTTCTAAGTTTAGTTAATTTGTAACAAGCTTTATCATATTTCAATGTTTGTTTTGCTAATCGTCATTATCATCCTACTTTTTTTCCTTGTTTACTTCCTTCAAAAGACTTCTACAATAAAGCATTCTTTCAAGTGACTTCTGTATCAATTTATTTAACTTTAATAAAGTTCCTAGCCCCAGACATAACCCGCTGTTTTGTTAGTAGACAAATTGGGAGGGGGTCATGTGTCATGCCACAGGTATTACAGCCAAGCCTATAAATCCCAACACAATGCATTCTATTTTCAAGACTATATACTACTTCTTCTTCTTCAGTGTTCGCTCTCAAATAACCACAATGAATATTTCGTTTGATTTCCGCCAGGGAGCGTGAAGTACGTTGTGCTGCAAGTTCCACAGTAAAACTGATTATTTGCACCCCGGTTGGCCACTTGTGGTCAGGACGTCCGAGGTCAAGCACATCAGTTTTCGTCATTCCTTTATTTCGGGTTTGGTCCCTACTATATACTACTGAAATGGTAAGAGGTTGTTTTTTTATTTTTTTTAAAAATTGGTAGCATATCCTATCCAGGACGTAGCTATCAACCCAGTATTTGTTGGCTGTGGTGATTTTCTAGGCTATATAAATACGTTCAGTAGGTTGCCATTGTTTTCTGAAAGGTCCGGATGCACAATTGCCTGTGGTGAGGATCGATCTCGGTACCTTTGCCGTCACAGATGCGCTCTGTACCACTTTGCCACAGAGCCGGTAAGAGTTTAGAACACTGAAATGGAGAATTGTACAAATGTAGATCTATGGTGATGATTGTAATCCCTGTATAATTAATGGTACAGTTTTGTATAACTAACCACTTTTGGCAGTAGTGAAACACTGTAAACTTGTTTGGTTTGGATATGTAACAAGATGTAGCTCACTTTATAAAATATTTTGCAAGGAATGGCCAAGGGTGTAAGGAGAAGAGGGGCCAGAGAAAAGCAGGGATTGATAACATCAAGGAGTGGTCTGAGCGTGATTTTTCTAAACTTCTCCGATTGGATGAGGATAGAGATGTCTGGAGAGCTTTTGTGCTGATGTCTTCAGTGTGGTACCTAGAACTCGTCCGGGTCTTATTATTATTAATCTTACAATGAAGTCCCATTATAATGAGTTGGTCCAGTTCTAGGAAAGGTTTTGTCATGACAGAATTTTTCTATATACAATAAAGAGTACAGATAAGTGAGGATTTTTACAAGTGTTGTTAAATAGGGAATTTACCTATGTGTTGTCAGTCATAAAGGAGAGAAAATATTAGCAAGTTACGTACCATGCATGTCAAAGGAGAGAAAATATTAGCAAGTTACGTACCATGCATGTCATAGGAGGTGACTTCGGAGGTTTTGTGTTGAAGTTGGCTGTTCCATCTTACACAGTCAAAGTAAGATCCCAGAATACATGCTGAAGTGCAAACCATGGCACAGTTGCATGCCATTTTTCAGGAGTTTGAGAATGAACACAGAAGGAAAAAGAGGAAATAGGAATGCATTTATTATAAATGTATGCGGTATAACGAGGGACACACCAACCCCAATGTATAAGGATGTGAAGATTTAAGACATATCAGGTCTTGTATTTGAAGGTGCTATGATCATTTCTTTTCCTTGCTGTCTTACCATTCTGGTTCCACAAACCAGGTTCCCTTTTACAAGCAACCCTATCTGAAACTTTTTGTTTGTGGCAGATAGTATTCTCAGTACAGTAGAATCCCATTATAACAACTTAGTCCAGATCTACAAAATATGTATGTAATAACAGAATATCGCTTTATACAGTATTGTTTTTACTTTATCTCCCTGTGGTAGTGAGAATAAATTATTCTGATAAAGAATAATGACATGAAAACAATATCAAATAAATAGAATTGGGGATTTTGAAAAGTATTGTTGTATAGGGAAATTTGTTATTAAAGAATACTCTATACTTGGGATTCCACTGTACCATCATGTGAAGAATTAAAAGCGAGGGGATACTGCAATAAAACTATCAACACAGCCTGATGCTCCCACACTATGGACATACTGACTGACATTCAGTAGGAAGTGCTTTCTTCTTCACTGAGGCACCAATATCCTCAATAGTCTGTAGTCATCTGTATTTGTTCTCAAACTCCTGCAGATAGCAGAATGTAGTCTGGAATATGTCAATGTTTACTGCAGTCGCCTGTATGATTCACTTTTGTCATCCATGAAGGCACCACACCCCCCCAAAAGGTTAGAAGTATAGATTTCTAACAGGCAAAACTAACACTTTTTGTAAAACTAACATGTATGAAGGATATGTTCCACAGTGTCTGGGTTCAGTTCACAAGTCTATCTTGACACAGTGTCTCTGGGTTCAGTTCACGAGTCTGTCTTGATACTCTTCAGTTCACAAGTCCGTCTTGATGCAGTGACTGGGTTTCATTTCATAAGTCTGCCTTACTTCAATGTCTGGGTTCAGTTCCTAAAACTGTATTACTAATAACCACCAACTACCATCAGACAGCATACCACAGCAAGCTATGCTACACAGATACAATGAAGGCAGAACTAGAGACCGACCATGAAAACAATGAACTACCGAAATAAAAGAAGCAACAAATTCCACAATATACTCAGAACACATGAGGGCCATCTCCAGAAATCTCTTCTACCCCTGACGCTGAAAGGCAACAAAGGGTTTAGCGAAAAGATAGATAGATTTATTCTTCGTGTTGTGTTGAGCTGATAGGATTCTAGCAACTGTTTCCAGTGTTTCTTAAATTCTGACTTTATCATACTGAAGATATCAGTAGTCAGGATCGTTAATTTGTTTCACTCCCCAGAAACTATGAGCAATAGAGCTATTGTACCATTTTTGTTTTTAAAAAAAGGGGGGTGAGGAAGTGAAGTTTCCTCTAAGAGTTTTATTTCCAGAAGACTCCAGGTTGTGTGCAATGCTTTGAGAAGTCTTTTGCTCAGGGAGGTAAAAACATTGTAAAGATGAAATACTGTTTGATTTATACAGGAAGAAAGCTTCAATGCATGCCATCTACAAGCAGGAAGAAAAGCCTCAGTGCATGTCATCTACTAGGAATTTGCTGATGTGGGGTGATTGATCTGTTCAGACGTTAGTGAGACCTTCCTCATGCTGGATTTGATTTCTGATATGCCATTTTTCAACAGGATATATCTGTAAACTTTATAGGCTAAAGATGTCAAGTTTTGTAGGATATATGTAAACCTTATAGGGTACTTTACTTGTATTGACTCAACTAGAAAATTAAAACTCATCTCTGGGAACGTGTTTTATTATTTTTTTTAAAGACAAGGATGACCTTCACCTCTATTATTTCACTATGATTGTTGTAATTAGCAAGAATTAAATCTTCCATTTTCTGTAACCTGTGTAAATATTCTATTCTTTTTCTTGAAAGTTCCAACAGAAAAATTATTTTCACCAAAAAAATACAATTGTTGAATAAATACCACTGTGTGTGTGTGTGTGTGAGAGAGAGAGAGAGGATGGACAGGAATATGAACATTCTTAAGATATTTAACTTATTTTGATCCAGTAAAGAAATTGTTTTTATGGATTTTTGTTTCTCTCTTAATGTTCTTTTCAGAACATTACATTTTGTGGTGTTTTTTTTTTTTTTAAAGCGGGAGGAGGGTGTGATTATGTGGAATTTTAATTAGGCATAGAAGTTTTCTTTGCCTCAAACATTTCCAAATCCTTGATATGTGTGTAATTGAACTTTATTTTTTGAAATTATGTTTTCAAATGAATTGTATCATTACAGGTATTAAGAATTGTGATGTTTAACATTGGTCCAAGGAAGTTACCAGTGCCACATTAAATGTATTAAAAGTGTGCAGATGATGGGTTGTTGTTTTTTTTTTGTGTGAAACACTATGACTGGATATACTTACATACTTTCAAATTGCTTATTTATGCCAAAGTTTGTATAGAGAAAATGTACTTTGTGTATAAAAGACTGCTTTGTGAGGTTTTTTTTCGTTGAAAGATGTGTGAATTATTAATGGAATAATCATATATGAATAATCAGATTTTTTAAAATGCTAGTGTGAATATTTGTTCTGTATTTGTTGATAATCATGTTACAGAGGATCCTAAAACGTAGTTCTCATGATGATATCCATCCATCCATCAATAAACTCATAACCCATTAGGGTACTGGGAGTACTACATTGAATGCATTAACACACAGAGCCTTTCAGTGATGCAGATGAGGGAAAAATCTTGATCTGTCCTTTTATGTTGTCTGCCTATGATTTTCTTTGTTCCCTGTAGTATTATTATTAAAATAGAAGAAATTAATTATGGAAAGGTAAAGAGTAGCTGAATTATGAATCAATGTTGTAGCACATGCTTTTACCCATAAGTTCTAAGCTGCCAAAGCAGTGGTTGATCTTATCAGACATTGCCAGACTAGTGTTGCCTTCAGTATGTTCTCTGTAGTCATGGTACCATTCTTTCAACTATCCAGAACATCACCCCCGGTACCCATTCCCTGGTGACTGGGTTGACCACATAAGTTCTTGTTTGCATATTACAAGTTTCGGGTGAACTAAAAAAAAACATTTGACTTTAAAAAACATTTGACCGGTTTAGTCATTACCGGATATATTACCGTGGTTTCATTAATTAAGCATCAATGTTAAAACTGCAGAAGCTTGATATTCTATGTCACACAAAAGTTGCATCAAAGTACATGTTAAGCCCGTACAACTTGGAGAGCACTCCCTTAGATTATGGAGGGCACATCGTTAGATTGTGAGGTAGTTTTAGGGTATAAACTCAAACATTTTGTATAAATATTTAAGATGTTATACTGTGGAATCCCTTTATAATGTATGGGTTTATAACTTCTTCTTCAGCGTTCATTCTCAAACTCCTTCTGGATATCTCCTGTAGCAGTACTACTAGATCTCCAGCAGGATGCAGTCCAGAGAATGGAAATGCGTTGTCGCCATTTTATTTGCGCCAATGGCCCAACACATCCGTTTTCGGCGGAGGGTTTATAACAAATTAATCTGTTTAACCACCCCGTTCAAAATTCCTGAGTTTTGGTTATTATATAGAGAGTTTATATAGAGAGTTTTGGTTATTGCAGAAATAATTTGTTACGTAGGAATTCTTCTGTGTAGATTCTCAAACTCCTGCAGATCAGCAGGATGTAGTCCAGAGAACAGAATAATGGAGAACAGAATATGCTCTGTAATGTTTACAGTGTAGCTATGATATCTCCACATTTCTTCTTCTGCATTCGTTCTAAAACTCCTGCAGATTAGCATGATGTAGTCCAGAAAATGGAATGCGTTATGTCATGGTTAACAGCACTGCTGAGATATCTGCACCTTTCAGTACTACTTATGTATTTCACGAGATATCACACACATTTTGAGATTGACTAAGGCTGTGTGTATATGTATTGCACCTAATAGACAGTCAAACTTTGACAGCTGGCATTAGTAGTCTGCAGTAACATTTATACTGTCTTTTATCTGTTTGTCTGATGATAAATCACTCCTTCAGCTGATTGAGTTTGAGGCTTGATTAAGATAATCCATATCTGACAAAAACACAAATGCGGGGCTTATCAAAAACTGTTTCAGAGTGGAATAAGTGTTGCAAATGGATTTCCCCCCACTTATGTACAGTTGTTGCATTTTCAGTACAGTCAATTCTTTTGAAGTACTAACAATTTGGAATCACCATCTGAACTTTTGTGCTAAATGATCTGTTGCTAGCTCAGATGTTCACAACATGTAGAGGATTGGCTCAATTATACTATGCTCACCCCATATGTATTCTGTCCCTCTCATCATTGCAACACACTACACCAATCCTTAGTTGTTGAAACTAGCATTGATTGCTACTAGTGCACCTAAACTTATTTATAGAAAGTGACAAATAAAGTCATGTTGATATCTTGATTATTGTTTTACAGGATATTAAGACAAGACAAGATGAAACATTTTACATCCTTATTTTTTCTGAGTCTAGAATGGAAGAAACAAAATAGTGACACTGTGTCCAGCCATGCATGTCATAAGAGGTGACTAAAGAGGTTTTGGTGGTGCCTGTCCGCTTTCATATAGGACCAAAGTGGCTCAAAAGTCATACACTTAACTCAGATGTGCTGGACTGAAAGGGGCAGATATTGCAGCTAAGCTGTAAACTATGAAGGAATGCATTCCCTTCTCCATGCTACATCCTGCTAACCAGCAGCTGTTTGAGAAGAAAAGGAGATGAAGAAGAAACATTTGAAAATGTATTTTGTTATCTCATGTGTATGCCTTACCCCCAGTTATATGATATTGTATACAGTTTCCACATTTCTTCATGAATTCCCACAGCATTGTTAATGTGTCTGTGGATACTCTGTCCAGGTTTGCATAGAGTATTCCAGAGATTATTGAAGTCAATTATCAATATTATATCAGAGTGGAAGTATTGTTGTGTCTGTGTGCGGATGTTGTATCCAGATTTGGAAAGAGTATCCCAGGGATTATTGTAGACAAGTATGAATATTATATCCTAATGGAAGTGAGATTTTGTGTTTCCAATTGTCTTTGAATTATTTGCTTCTTATTTTAGTGTGTCTTCTTTTGAAGAATCTTACTTCACCGCCTCAACCCAACTTTAATTCAGAAAACCTCACTGTGATAATTGGTCTGAAGAGTTGCTGTAATGTTTTGTTTATTATTACTTTGAGGCAGGTGGAGATGTTTGTCATGTCCCAGTAAGAAGTGAAATGTTGGAGGAAGAGATGAACAAGAAGACAAGTCACCGAAATCAGTTATAATGAACAGGGAAATAGGTTGATAAACTCACTGAAGTGATACTGTCATATCATGAATGGAATAGTTTTGGTTGGCACATGACTTTTAAATATGGTCTGTATTAACACTGTGACTAATTGTGTATGCTGGAACTATATGTATGGTCTTTGTTTAAATTTATCTTTATGTGCTATAATTGTGTATGCTGTGTTTATATGTATCATATTTATGTCCACTGTGTATATAATCTTTTTTTTATAGAGTTTGACAGTGTAGGATAATTGTATAAAGTGATGCTGTAACATAGCATGCTGAAAGACAAACCATGAAATGCTAACATCCAGTTTATTCATCCATTTGTCAGAAACTACACTTACATCTACATGTGAACTATATTTTTTTTAATTAGGGTAGGTTTGGTTTTTTTGTAATTTTTTTGGTTAGAGGTGTTTTGTTATAACCATCACATTGATTTGTAAATGTTCCATCATAAATATTCACAAAACAGTTTATAGATGTCGATAGTGAGCTTGTATTCACGGGTGTACACTGTGATAATATACACACATACGTTCTGCTTTAGAATACAGCAGTGCACTTCGGACAACATACTCCAAAACAAATATAGAAGCCTTAGTCAGTGCAGAACAATGCTCTACACCTTATTAGTGGAGCAGTGAAATCTACACTAATGGCTGCATGTGAAATACATACAAATGTAGAACCTCTAAAGATACAGAGAGATATGTTGGCAATGGAGGTTTATGACAGAAGCAAAAGAATTAATAAATAATACCCAAAAAACAACTTGTAGAAAACTGGCACTTAAAACAAGGAGTAAAACAAAAGACAGTTCTCAGCCATGTCAGTGAAATAAAAGACATCTATCACCTTCCAGACAAGAGACAAGAATTGCAAAGAGTAGCAAATTGTTTACAACATACACATTCTAAATTGCCAAAACTCAAGACACAGTTAAGAGATAATGCACGGAAAATTTCTGACCAGTAAATCTTATAAAAGCAACATAGAAAACAATAGACACCTACCCAGAACAGTGGATTCATTATTATACTGATGTTCTGCTTTCAAAGTCACCATCAAAGTAGGACATGGTGTCTATTTAAAATATCCAGACAAAACATCTGACGTGTTTCTTGATGCCTTTTTGGAGATGTTCTAACTATGAAGCTGAAATACCACTTGAAGACCATATTTGATGCCTTTCCATCAAAAGCCCAAAACATTGTGATTGATTTTACAGACTCTTATGTCCACTCTTCAAGCACTAGAATATGATGGATGTGTAAGACTGAACTAGTTCAAATATATTACCATGCCAACTATCTTGCTGCAAACATTGTATGAAGTCAGCATTTTTATGCAGTGGGTTCCTGGCCACACAGCTGGCAATGACAAGGCAGACAGACTAGTCAAGCAGGGAGCAGGACAACATTAACCATGCACACAAATGACTAAGCCCACAGATAAAATGATGTTGAAATATGTGAACAAAGAGCCTTGGCTGAACAGATGGGGTTTGGGTCAAGGGGCATGAACCCATGGACCACTGTATCAGCAACCAACAGATGAGCCAGGGAGGGAAATATATTAAATATATCACCAGCCCAAAACCCAAAGACAGCATCAATTTCCTGGGAAGGAAAGACCAGATTGCAGTGGAATCCCTCTAAAGGGCATCCTTTTATAACACATTTCCCAATTTAACAACACTTTTCAAATCCCCAATTATATTTATTCTATATTGTTTGTACTATATATAGCTAATTTATGTTATTACATATATAGATCATCAGTCAGTACAAAGTTGTTATAATAAGGTCCACAGTATGATCTTCTGACTTTGCACACAAAATGTACAATTACCTGAAGAGAATACAACCACAGCACACTCCAGGGTGCAGACTGTGCACTCATCCCTACAAAACTGTTGACTACCACTTCTAACAACACTTAATATGAAGAAAGAATTATTAAATTAAATAAAGTTCAAACAAATAAAATATTTTGAACATATTAAAAGATATGACATCTTGTTGAAGAGCTTACTTGAGGGTAAAGTCGAGAGGGATATGGACTGATACTAGGGAGAGGGATATAGGTGGAGATACAGGTGGGAAAATAACATCATGAGATGGACAGGTTACAATCTAGCAGAATGCACCACCAAGACAAGGGGCAGGGAATGCTGGAGGTCTATTGCAGTCAACCCTTGTTGCAGAGACAGCTCTTAATGATGATGGTGATTCTGTAATGTCATGGCTGAATCTGACTCATCAATCAATCAATAAACCCGTAACCCTTCAGGGTCGTAGGGGTACCACATTGGATGCCTCAGCACACAAGAGTCCTCCAGTGAATTCTATCCTCAGTGATGCGGATGAGTGTGGAAATATCTTGCCCTGTCCATTCCTTGATGTTGTCTGTAATAATCTGACTCATGCCATATGTGGAATCTTAGATCAGTTTTTCTTCTTAATTACTTGACATATTTTCCCCCTCAGATTTTAACCTTCATACACAATTTGTGACACACATATCTTTAGAACATTTAGAATCTTCTTCAGTGTTCATTCTCAAACTCCTGTTGGATCTCTCTTGTAGCAGGACCATGGTCCTATTAGATTTCCAACAGTGTGTAGTCCAGAGAATGGAAATGCGTTGTGTCACCGTTTTATTTGCGCCAATGGCCCGACACATCCGTCTTTGGCAGAATTTGGAATCTTAAGTCAATGCTACTTGCTCCATAGTTCACTTCTCAGGAGTTTTTCATATATTTTCAAGAATGGATGGTGAATTATTTTTTTAAAATTGCAAATGTGACATTATTTAGCAGATCCACTATGTGTTACTGGGCCTGAGATGGGAGCAAAGAATAGCAACACTGTTTATTTCCATGCATTTCATAAGAGACGACTAAGGAGGTTATGGGATGGAGTTGGCTGTCCCATCCTATATAGGGTCAGTGACCCAAAGACATGCTGAAATCGGATGTGTCCGGCCAAAAAGCACAGATAGTGCAGCAATGCTGTAAACCATGACACAATGCAATCCGTTCTCCAGATTACATCCTGCTAATCTGCAGGAGTTTGAGAATGAACGCAGCAGAAGACAAATTTAGCAGATGATTATTGAGAGAGTAGTGCCTCATCCCACAGTGATTGGATACTTGTTACAACAAAAATAATAAAATCCATTTGATAAATTGTAGCACAGTTATTCTTTTTATGAGCACATATTCTAATGTAGAGTTTTCTTCATTGTTTTCTATGACAGAGAAATACTGTATATTTTTCAGAGAAATGATGTTGATGTGCTTTTATATTTTTTTACAAAGGTATTACATTTTATTATGTAGCTTAGTGAATGGTGTAAAAACCTGTGGTTCTCAACTTTTTTTTTATAGTGGCCCTTTTTTAGGACAAATGTTATGCCATGCCGACCCAAGATCGTGTAAAGCATAAAAAATTAAAATATTGTCTGCTTCCTTCAAGTTTTATTACATATTTGAGTAAATATCATCTGAATAATTTCTAGTAATTACCCACCTGCATTTACTTTTTCTTTCTTCCTCCTCCTTCCCCCCCCCTCCCCCATCAAATCGGAGTTGAGCTTCAGCATTGTATGAACACTTTTCCTTCATGGTCCACCAGATAACCACTTGGGTGTGGGTGGGAAACATGGCCCATGTTGAGTACAACTAGTGTAGATAGATTATTCGATTTACAAGAACCCAAAAAAGTGACAAGATTTATGTTAACATTTTCATGGTTAAAAATATCAATAAAAAATATGCAGTCTGATAACATTTCACACTTCTTCTTCCATAGTTCCATAGATGATAACACACGCTTTGCTTTGCACACTATTGTGATTGATCTTGTCATGTGACAATGAGTTTAATTATATCAACCAATGGGGGAGAAAACATAATAGTTATCATTCTGAGGAGAGTGATCTTCTGAATCGTGTGCAAACTGCTTGTGAGTGATTTCATGTTATGTTTAAATGATTATGTATATTAGTTGTGTAAATCAGAAGAAAGGTGCCCATTTTTTTAAAAATTCAATGTGTTTTTCTGTTCTTTTAATTTTCTGAATATGAGAAGATATTAAATAATATTTTGATAGTTTGGGCTATAACTTCTGCACAATTGTGAGGATTATATGCATTTATTATTTCTGTCGCCAACAGCGACATGTTCGTATTGCATAGCTGTCAACTTCCAAAAAAATCATTTTGTATTGCAGTCCAAAAGAACCCTACAATTCTGTATTTTTACCCCATATTCTGTAGAAATATTAATTACTTAAGTAAAGGGAAATACTACAGTTCAATATGGTCATATTCAATGAAATATTAATATTTTCAAATACAGCAAATCTGCTACGGTAGTTGACTGGTTAATTAAATCATCTGAGTGGCAGTAGTATATCCAAAATATCCGTAAGATTTAAGTCTAACAGATAAATTCAATACCATTCATTGCTAAACACACTAACATAAGAATAGGACAAATTTACATCAAATTATAACATTGAATGAATGGAAGACTTCAGTAATTAATGTACCATATGGTTTCTTCTTTCATTCATCTTGAATGTGTCTATATCTGAAGTGGTGTCTTTTCTATAAACTTGACACGATAAGATTTTAAACTCTTTTTATGGGTGTAATAAGTTTTACATAGAGCAAATTCAATAACAACAATGAATACATTGATGTTCTGTCCAAAAGGTTGTCACTATAGGGACAAATAAACATATAATTGATGGAACAATAATTGTAGCTGAAGACCACATGGAATTATGTAGTCTACTAAAAACTAATAAATAATAGAAATAGTATAGCAAAAAAGAAAGGCAATACGATTATGTGAAATTAAATTATAGAGGAAGATATAACATACAAGGAACATGTGAAATTACATTATAGGAAGATACAGGATACAAAGAAAATGTGAAATTATAAACAAAAATAGAATCGTTAGTGATAATAATAACGTAACTTGATAATTGATAAGGAGCCTCAGTGTCAAACTTATAAATAGGGGAGACGGATGTCTAGGAAGTCAGAATGGGACATTTACTGCTAAGAAACAAGCCAATAAAGGGGCTGACGTCATATTTGCTATGCCGAAAGGTGCATCAATCGCAACTCAGTTGTAAACGATGGTACAGTGCATTCCATTCTCCGGACTACGGCCTGCTAATCTGCATGAGTTCAAGAACAAATGAAGAAGAAAAAATGTTAAATAGCTATGCACACTCTTGTAGATACACTGTCATGATTCCCACTCTTGTAGATACACTGTCATGACTCACTCTTCTAGATACACTGTCAGGACTTCCACTCTTTGTAGATACACTCATGATTCCCACTCTTGTAGATACACTGTCATGATTCCCACTCTTGTAGATACAGTCATGACTCACACTTTTGTAGATAAACAGTCATTGTTTGTTTATTAGATGGGGGATTAAAGCCTCTTATCTGAGGTACGACTCTTTCAACCTAAGGCAGAAGTCTATTTTGGTTATATCAGGCCATATTAGCTTTTATCTAAATGTGACCTAATGGTCTGGGTATTTGGAAAGCCGTACGTGCTATTGCTAAATATTATCTATATTGCTAGGTGGAGTTGATGTTTATTTTTGGCCACGATGCCATGTCATGACTCACATTCTTGTACATCCACTGTCAAGACCCCCACTTTTCTAGATGCACTGTCATGACTCCCAGTTGAATGTAACTGGTCAGTATTTGTGTACTAATATTCAAGCTGAAATGTACAATGATAGACATCATTATTTCAGTGTTGAAACTGTTGGATCAATCGAATGATGTAGGTACTGATGTGCATCAACTGATCAACAACAAGTGCTAGTCATCTTTATTAATTGTGCATGTCCTATTTAATTTTGGATTAAAGGCTATATGGAAGAGCAGAATATGTACAATGACAATAAACTTATATAAATCTCTAATAATACCTATTTTGTACAGATGTCAGAGTTGGACAATTACAGCGGAAATGGAGAGGAGAATAAGGGCATTTGAAAACAAATGCTATAGTGGAATATATTACGTATTTATTATGCAGAATATATAATTAACATAAACGTGAGAAGCAAAATAAATCTTGCAGGCCAACAAGACATCTCATGGAAGTAATGAAGCGTCGTAAACTTGTGTAGTTTGGCCACGTGATGAGACACGATTCTCTTTCCAAAAATATCTTGCAGGGAACAGTTGAGATTGGAAGAAGAGGAGGCCAGAGGAAAGTATGGATTGATAATATTACAGAATGGACAAGATTAACATTTTCCACACTCAAAGAACTGATAACAGAGACATGGCAAAAATATTTTATTTGTTGATGTTTCCAAAGTGACACACCTACGACCCTGAAGGGCTATGGGTTTGATAATGATGATGATTTAATTTTGTGGCTCTGCTTCTTTATATTGTAAAAGAGAAAGTATTTTATGGGCCTAAATTTGTTACATGTTTACTATCTGACTTCGGCCTGATAAATTCATACAGCAGACCAGATCTAACCCTCATGTTGGTTGTTGCACCTTCCTGCTGTAGAAGAAAGCATACATGATCTGTAACTAGAATTCCTACAGTTTTAGGCTTATACCAGGACTAGTGTTTATTATACATCAGTAATGAAAAGCTTATTTTTTTGTTGAAGTTATATGTACTGCTGTAAAACTGAAGATACATAAGAACACTTTTTCATGTGAAATTTGTATGGTTTTTTTTTGGGTGTGTATTGCTCTCATTGTCAATCTTACTCTCAATGTTGCTTCACTGTGATGTATGGATCATATTTTCACCCCCAGGAAACAGATTCAACAAATATTTCTTAATAATAATGCAATAAAATTATGGGAAATGTAAGTTGGATGGAAGTTGAGAGCTAAAAAAAAATAAAACTTCAAAAATTGTCTTTGCAGTTTTTGTTCCTTTTATATAGACAAATGTTTACAGTTTGAAAGATTGATTTTCCAGTGTTCATTACTTATTTTATATTTTATTTTCAGGATTTCTTCATGGAATCTCTTTCAGTGTGTTTTTTTTTAGAATCAGGGCATTTTTATATGTGTTTAAAATTTTCTTTATCGAATCTGTTAAATTTTCTTTATAGAATCTGTTTTAATTATTCTTAGAATCTCAGAACTTTTTTAAAGAATTTGTTTTAGGTTTCTCTGTAAAATCAGGATTTCATAATAGAATCTGTTTTTCTTTATAGAATGTGTTTCAGAATTTCTTTATAAAAATCTATTTCAGGATTTCATTATAGAATTTGTTTTTAAAATTTCTTTATAAAATCTGTGTAGGAGTTTCTCTATAAAATCTGTTTCAAGATACCTTGATAGAGCCTAATTGAGGTTTTCGTTACAGAATCTTGTTTCAAGATACCTTGATAAAGCCTATTTGAGGTTTTCGTTACAGAATCTGTTTCAAAACTTCCTTATTAAATCTGTTTCAGAATTTAATTATAGAATTCTTTAATTATCGCAAATTCTTTATAAAAATAAGTTTCAGGATTTTAGACTTTTCATAGAATTTTGAAAGGGTGGATGTGAGTCACATGATTCTTGTAGGTCTGCACACTAAATATTGTTTTGCATTACTTATTCTGCTGCCATATTTGCAATGACACCAGCTATTGCTACCTATCTTGTAATGACACCAACTATTGGTACCTATCTTGCAATGACACCAACTATTGGTACCTATCTTGTAATGACACCAACTATCGGTACCTATCTTGTAATGACACCAACTATTGGTACCTATCTTGCAATGACACCAACTATCGGTACCTATCTTGTAATGACACCAACTATTGGTACCTATCTTGTAATGACACCAACTATCGGTACCTATCTTGCAATGACACCAACTATCGGTACCTATCTTGTAATGACACCAACTATCAGTACCTATCTTGCAATGACACTATCGGTACCTATCTTGTAATGACACCAACTATCGGTACCTATCTTGCAATGACACCAACTATCTGTACCTATCTTGTAATGACACCAACTATTGCTACCTATCTTGTAATGACACCAACTATTGGTACCTATCTTGCAATGACGCCAACTATCGGTACCTATCTTGCAATGACACTATTGCTACCTATCTTGCAATGACACCAACTATTGGTACCTATCTTGCAATGACACCAACTATCGGTACCTATCTTGCAATGACACCAACTATCGGTACCTATCTTGCAATGACACCAACTATCGGTACCTATCTTGCAATGACACCAACTATCGGTACCTATCTTGCAATGACACCAACTATCGGTACCTATCTTGCAATGACACCAACTATCGGTACCTATCTTGCAATGACACCAACTATCGGTACCTATCTTGCAATGACACCAACTATCGGTACCTTTCTTGCAATGACACCAACTATCGGTACCTATCTTGCAATGACACCAACTATAGGTACCTATCTTGTAATGACACCAACTATTGGTACCTATCTTGCAATGACACCAGCTATCGGTACCTATCTTGTAATGACACCGGCTAAGTATATATGGTATAAGTAAGTTCTGCAGTATATGTGGGTAAGTGTTTGCAAAATAATTACATTTGATGGCAAAACGAACACATTAATTATTTTTTTGTGCTGTTCGTTCTGAATCTCCCACCAGATCTCACTTATAGCAGGACAATGCTCCTACAAGATTTCCATCAGGATGTAGTCCAGAGAACAGTAAATGTGATCATTGGTAGCTAAATACATTCAGTGTTTTTACCATTTACACTGAACAGTGGATGTCTGTAACCATACTAATATTTTAGTCACCCTTACATGAGAACTGGTGGTTCCTGTACCCTACCTGCTGGTCACCACTCTCAAAGCTAACCGTGATCACTGATGCTTCGCCTTTTGTCACTGTCTTTCATCTCTATAGTCACAATTGCAGACGCCAACAAGCAGCATATGAACATAAAATAATATAGTATAATCCCTCTATAGCACATTCTGTTATAACATATTTCCCTATATAACAACACTTTTCACAATCTCTATTTATTCTTTATTGTTTGTACTGTATATAGCAAATTTCTGTTATTACATACATATTTTGTCGGTCCGGACCAAGTTGTTATAACAGGATTCTACTGTACTTGTTGTTGGAATCAAGATTAACACCCTCTTTCCAAGCAAAAATGAATTTACAATGAATCTACAACATGCTTTCAGTAGATACATAATTTTTCAAGATTTCAGGAACTTATATTTTTATGGGTAATTCAACATAAGTTGTTTTGACAACATGGTCCAGTACCGTAATAAGAGAAGAATCTGATGAGGAATTAAATAACGCAATAAACGAATTGCTATTTGCTGATGATCAATGCTTTATCTACAAAGAGGACCAGCAGTTACAAAATCATATTAATGCACTCACGATAACATGTACCATTATAACATGGAAATAAATACGCAGAATACATTAGTAATGAAAATTAGCGAATCACCAAATCCAGTAAATATAACAATACACAAAACTAAAGTGAAATAAACCTCTGAATTTAAATACCTGGGAAGTATATTCACAGACAACGGAAAATTAGATTGAGACAAGATGCCAGAAAGCAATCATAGCGACCGACATACCAGTTATCACCAGCTATCATGTTTAACCCAAAGATCAAGATAGAAGTCAAGATACAGATCTTTAGCGTTCATTCTCAAACTCCCACTAGATCCCCCTTGTAGCAGGACCATTGTCTAGATTTCCAGCAGGATGTTGTCCAGAGAATGGAAATGCGTTGTATCGCCGTTTTATTTGCGCCAATGGCCCGACACATCCGTCTTCAGCGGGAAGATACAGATTATAAACAGTATTTATATGCCAACACTCTGCTATTAATGCCAGACATTGGCGCTGACAGCAGTCTAGTAGAGAAAACTTCAATATGTGAGATGAAATGCCCGAGAAAAGCTACAAGAGTGACCAAACTAGACAAATGAGAAATGATGATATCAGGAGAAGGATGGGTATAAGAGCATGCACAGAATAATACACCAAGAAACAACAAATAAAATGGTTTGGACACCTTATGAAGAATGAACCATAACCAACTACCGACATAGACATATAACATAAGAAGATCTAGAACAAGATGGATAGATAACATCAAGACAACACTAAATTTAAAAAAGTATTCAACACAGCCAAGGTGACACATCTGGCCTTGGATAGACAACTAAAGCTACCAGTCACCACCACTACGCTTAACGACAAGTGTGGATATTCTATCATCCACCTGGGGATAGACAACAGACAAATTCAACATATATTTCTGATAGTTTGCTGAAAATGTGATATTTTTTGGCCGAAAACGGTCAAACGTATGTGCATGGCGTTTACTCGGTATCTCAAAAAGTAAAATCGCACTTCTCGCCCATGTATTGCCATGACCCTAAAGGGGACAAATGAATCGCAACACTGCAATCTGCAACGCATGTCGTATAAGATGACTTCATCTTCAGCGTTCATTCTCAAACTCCCGCTGGATCTCTCTTATAGCAAGACAATGGTCCAACTAGATTTCCAAAAGGATGTAGTCCAGAAAATGGAAATGCGCGGTGTCGCAGTTTTATTTGCACAATGGCCCGGCACATCCGTCTTCGACGACTAAGTAGGTTTTGAGATTGATGATAGTCATCCCCTCCGATAAAGGATCAATGGGACCTTGACACCATGCTGAAGTCAGATGGGCCAGTTCTAAGTGTACATAAGTCGCAGTCAGTCTGTAAACCATGACACTGCATTCCGTTCTCTGGACTACATCTTGCTAGCTTGTAGGAGTTTGAGATTAAACTCACAGAAGAAGAGATGCACTTCTACCAGATATAGCCTTTTTTGCAATGAATTAATGTCGTATTTAAAATAATTATGAATAATAAACCTACCATCAGAGCCGTGCCGTGCTATGATGCAGAGAGGCGGTACCAATCAAAATATATTGTCGGGGCGACATTCCAAAGACAAATCGTTTAAGGGGGCGGCATTTCAAAGACTTGCATCATACTGAGAAAATTTACAACACGGCCCTGTCTACTATATCAATAACTTTGATACATCAGACACACTGAAGTCGGATTTGTCAGGTCGACAGGCGCAGACATCGCAACAATGCACAAACACATGCGCGAGAAGTGCGATTTTACTTTTGAGATACCAAGTAAACACCATGCACATATGTTTGACCCTTTTCTGCAAAAAATATCACATTTTCAGCAAACTCTCAGAAATATATGTTGAATTTGTCTGTTGTCTATCCCCAGGTGGATGATGGTCAGAAAATCCATGACACAACTCATCCCGTTCACCGGACTATATCCTGCTAATCTGCAGTAGTTTGAAAACGAACACAGAAAAAGAAGATGCGTCAGACTTCCATACAGTCATGATCATCATCATATGCCGGCTGGCGTAGGCGATCATGGCTCTCCACCGATTTCTATCTATCGTGATATAATTAAGCAAGAAAGTCGTGGGAGGTCCCTACGTTCTTGACAAAAGGGGGCGAATGAGTAAATATGGGGGAAAAACTACTGAAAAAAATTATGATCAGTCCCTTATAATGTCGACTGTCACGACGGACTCATGACAAAACACAGCTTATAATTAGACAATACGTGAGATTTATCTTTTTAAAAAAAAATATTCTATATATATATATATATATATATATATATATATATATATATATATATATATATATATATATATATATATATATATATATATATATATATATATATATATATATATATATATATATATATATATATATATGCTTGTTTGTGAAAATAAAGATGCAAATTGAAAAGATTGTAAAGATGCATCAAATCAATTTCACTGCTAAAAATCACTGCATCTAAGCAATGTGAATAGTGAATGCTAAAAGATTTTAAAAAATTTTTAAAAACAATTATCATTGACAAAAACTGAGTTATTGATTATTGCAACCAAAGGGGAAAAAGCGAAGTAGGAAGAAATATATAGAAACAAATCGAAAATGTAGCAGAGCCATTCAGGTCATTGACCAGATGTCACCAATATTACATATAGACAAGTGTCGTTAAGTACAAAACGAGCACTGTTCAAATCGGTATGTAAAGAACTGCAACCGTCTAGTTTATCTGACACGATCAATATTGATGACATCAGAATTGTGTTAGATTTATAGATGTCGTTCACAAACTGCTGTGATTATGATGTATGTTTTGCGCAGATATTTTAACATGAGTTGGTTAATGATAAAAGTAACAGTGTAATTTACCGTTAGACGAGTCTAATGACATTTTAGATTTTGTTGCTTACAGAAACGGCGTGAAGTTGGTTGAGAAATCTTCATCATATTCCACTGTCACATCGAGCATGAGGATGGAAATAGAGGGAGTTACAGCAATACTTAATTAGTTGTGCGCAAGATAGAAAAGTTCATTTTGACAAAAGAATGGTGAGACTTAATTGAACAACTTAATTGTCCAAAGCATTACATGGATATACTGCCCTGGTCATGCTGGAGTCAGAGGAAACGAGAGATCTGACGTATTGGCAGGCAATGCGGCGATAGACGGCACATTGCTGAGAAGAGATAAAGCAGACTTAATGAAGGCAGTAATAAATACATTTCCAGATGAAAGATGATGTCAATGAGGCTGAGACCGTACACATACAGATATTGCTAGAAATGGGAGTATTCAGAGGTGAGGGAAGGAAAAGTAAATTTTTTGGAAATTCCCAAAGATCACACAATCAACACCTGACCGGGACTCTGAGTCTACATACACTTGGATGTCTGCTGGAACGGAGGGCGGAGCACTTATGGGAATGCCCCGCTTGCTGTGTAGCCAGTTTCTAATCAAGAATAACATTTTAGTTCATAAATAAATGTTTAATTGTCTATTATTTGCTACAATGACATAAATATTTCATGTAGTAGCTATCCATCGCAGGCTTATATTGCTGTATATCTCTGATATTTGCACGGAAAAGTCAAATGTGGCGTCATTTAGGACACATATGATCAAAGTTGGACATGTGTTTGTTTGTCTGTCCTTTCGAGCAGCACGTTTTCACTGTACCTCCAAGATTGTATGCTTTTCAACAACTATAGCACCTGTTACAACAGACATGACTTGTCTACGCATAATTCTTGGAGTAACAATAAGAGACAAAATCAGAAATGAAAAGACTAACAAACACAATGCCAATTCTGGATTACATCAGAAGACACAACCGAAGACGAATGTGTCGGGCCATTGTCGCAAATAAAACGGCGATATAACGCATTTCCATTCTGGACTACATCCTGCTAATTTAGTACGAACATTGTCTTACTACAAGAGAGAATTAGCAGGAATTTGAGAATGAACGTTGAAGAAGAGGAGAAATGAGAAGATAATGTGTTTTCACATGCTTTCAGTCTCAGACTACCTTCAGGTACTGCCCCCTCAAAAATAATTGATATACAAACACGACGGATACAAAGTCGGCGGCAGACCATGTAAAAGATGGATTACATTAATAAAAGAGTCATAAAACAAACATATGTGAAGCATATAAAAGGGTAATCTCCAAAGAACTCTTCTACCCTGACGGTACAAGGCATAAAGAGGAATAAAACGAAAGGAAGAAAGGAAGACATCACTATGTGTTAGTGTTGCAGTGCCACATTGGACGAGTCTGATCGATAGATTACCAAGATACGACGTTGATGGTGAAGCGTTTTAGAAACACTTTGGTGAGAAATGAAGCGTTTCTTCTTTCTGTCTATCGTCTAGTAGTTTCCCTTTACGAAGGAAACATACATAAGTTGTTTTGAAATGCGTTTGCCATGTATGCACGTAACATGTTCGGCCAATCTTGGTTGAGCTTTCTTTAGCATTGTATGAACACTTAGGATATTTTTGGCTACAGTGAAAATTGTATGAATACCGGGGATATTGGTTATAGTGAAGACTCTTCTTCTTCTTCTTTGCGTTCGTTCTCAAACTCCTGCAGATTAGCAGAATGTAGTCCGGAGAACTGAATGCGTTGTGTCATGGTTTACAGCATTGCTGCAATATCTGCGCCTTTCGGCCTGACACATACGACTTCAGCATGGCTTTGGGTCACTTACCCTATATGGGATGGGACAGCCAACTCCATTCCATAACATGCTTAGTCGCCTTTTACGACATGCATGGAAGGTAAACAGTGTTGCTATTCTTAGCTCCCCTTTCGGGGCCCGGCAACACCCGGGCGAATAATGAAGACTTAAACAATGTATAAACGCTTGGGACATTGGCTCTAGTGAAGACTGCAGCACTGATGTGGAGGCAAAAAGCACTAGACAATAGTTGGGACAATAATTTAATTGAACATGTAGTTACTACATAGTGAAAAGTGAGATATATAATTTTACTATGCATACAACTTTTAAGTACCCTCATTGATTTCATGTCTAAAGAATGATCAAACTCTCAAAATAACATTAGAAGAACTAAAATTAAGTTCACAATAACATAGGGGGGGGGAGCCTAAGTGTAGTTGTGAAGAAATAAATCTTTCGTTACTACATGTTGTCCTGTGGAGTGCAGGTTGGCTTTCTATGGACTGTGGAAATAAAGGCCGCTTTGCCTTAGCAGACGCCGCGACGTGTAACAGGAAGAGTTTTGATCTGAATGTGAATGAATGAATGTTGATAATTGGAGAGAGGTAACACAAGTTTATGGAAATATTGTATTCTTAAAAGTTCTGCATGTTTTATTTAGTAATTTACACACAATTTTGATATTTGGCAATTTTTTAAACAAATAATTTGACTATAAACAGTTACAAAAGAGACATAGTACTACAGGTCTCCTAGCAGAATTAATGAGGCCTTCATTCGTCACTTTTCTTGATTATTCCCATATTTTCCATTGGCTAATATTTGTTTTCTTGGAATTTCATGCTAATAATAGCAAAGGCTACTCTAATTATATAAATAGTAACCAATGGAAAACGTGACAATAATCAAAAACGTACCAAATGAAAGCCTGCTCACGTTTAGCAGTTAGGTCTTATATAACTGCCGTCAGTCAAGTTACAAGCATCTGGCAACCCGGAACTTAAATAATACATGGAGATAATAATATATTATTTATCTTCTTTGGTAATAACATCTCTCACATTTGGGTCTCCTGCAGAGCCGTAAATGCTTTATACATGACCGTGTCCAATAAAGACCTTCCAACATAATTAATTAGGACCCCCATTTGTTACGTTTTTGACTATTGCTGTATTTCGGTTGATCACTATTTTTATACTTGGTATGACATGTCAAAGATTGGCAAGGCGATTCCAAATAGCCTATATAAATATAAATGCTACTTCCATCATCGTCAATCAGGAAAAACTGCAGGTAGTCGACAACTTTACTTACCTTGGAAGCACTCTCTCTCGCGATGTCAACATTGATGTGGAAATTAACAATAGACTGGCAAAAGCTAGTGCTGTATTTGGCAGATTACGCAACAATGTATGGGACAGAAGAGGTATAAGAACAACCACCAAACTACAAGTATATCATGCTGCTGTTTTACCAACCTTACTATACGCCTGCGAAACGTTTACCTGCCTACGTAAATTACTAAACATCCATTGGTGGGACAAAGTACCAGACTACGAGGTCTTGGAAAAATCAACCTCAATAAGCATCCACACAATACTTATGAAGGCGCAGGCACGCTGGGCAGGCCATCTTGTGCGTATGGAGAACTCGCGTTTGCCAAAACAAATATATTATGGAGAACTCAAGGCAGGATTTCGAAAAGCTGGTGGACAGAAAAAGCGTTTCAAAGACACGCTCAAGTCATCCTTGAAACATCTTAACATTGACGTAGGCGTTTGGGAGAGCCTCGCTCAGGATAGAACATCATGGCGTTACAGCATTAGAACGGGAGCACTAGCGGCAGAAGAACTCAGACAAGAAACTGCAAGACAGAAGCGGACACGTAGAAGAGAAAAAACATCTCAACCTCACACAGATACCTTCTATTGTTGTCAATTCTGTAAAAGAACATTTTGTGCGCATTGGACTTGCTAGTCATTTAAAAACGCACTATTAACTTTATTATTTTATTATTTATTGTTATTATTATTATGGTTGAGTTTTTGGTCATCGTCGATCACGACGGACGAACATCATCATATAAATAGTGACCAACCGAAATCCAGCCTAACAATAATTAAAATACGTAACGAATGAGGTTCTAATTAAGTCTGTAGGAAGGTCTTCTATACCACCAACAGTCTCACATTGTATGTTTTCAGTAAGAATTGGGTTTTACCTTTTAAAAAATGTCATTCGCCCATTTTCCTGTGTAAATCCCTCTTTTTTTTAGATGATTGTCATGACCATATTACGAAAAATCGTTACGGGGTTTATCCACCTTTTGACTACATTCTTAATAATAAAATCGTGTTTTGATTTGCCACGGGTGTGGGGAGCCAATTGCGAAGTACAATTTCGCAAGATGAAAAAGCATTATATATAATATATCTTTGTAAATTAAAGTGAGAGAGTTTTTTTTAGAAGTTTAGAAACTAAAGAACTAATTCTGTTATATGTAAGTGAATCCTTGAGTGGGAATCCTTGACTGTGACGATAGAAACGCAAGACAGGACAACACATCAAGCATCTGTAACCGCAGCTAGTTTTTTGTGTGGTGGCAATCCGGTACGTACAGGAACTACTTTTTTGTACTGCTGTTCGATTATACAATATTATCAATAGGCCCCTGTGGTTATATATGTCTACCATTCAGTGGGAGTGGTAAAAATACTGAATGCATACTAACGCTGAGGTTGGTTGTGTCGGGCCTTTGAGACAAATAAAACGGTGATACAACACATTTTCATTATATGGACTATATCCAACTGTAAATCTTGTAGGACCATTGTCCTGATGTAATAGAGATCCGCGGGAATCCTTGATGATAATATAGTCCCCTTAGCCGTGAACAGGAATCCTTGATGTTGATTAAATTGTCATAGTAGCTGTGAGCAGGAATCCTTGATGTTGATGAAATTGTCATAGTAGCTGTGAGCAGGAATCCTTGATGTTGATGAAATTGTCATATTAGCCGTGAACAGGAATCCTTGATGTTGATGAAATTATTAGCCGTGAACAGGAATCCTTGATGTTGATGTTTGTTTGTTTGTTTTGCATTCGCTCCATTGTAACCATCGCGGATATCCGTGCGATTTCCGCCGGGAGCGTGATTACGTTGTGCCACCGTTATGCGCCTTGTAGGCCTAGCACATCCGATTTCGGCATGCATTGACAATTCGGGTGGGCTACCCTTAGCCTGTGACAGCCTCTATATCTGTCTCCAGGCACGCGTAGTGAAGACTCTTCGCCCAGACGATTTTTGCTCTCGTCTGACTCGCACGAGGTGTTCCACTGTCTATGAACTTGCCTCGTGTAATTGGACGTGCTGTGCCTGTGCCCATTGGGTACTTAACCGTTTCTCATCCGTGAGCCTGGTTCCTTAAGGGGAAGAACTCAACAGAGGAGTTGGACCCTGTCTCTTTCGCCCTCTTAGCCGAGGTGTCATTCACCGACATCGTGTACCCCTTGTCCAAGTTCGAGTCTCACACCACGCGTTTGAGAGCAAGGCGTTCTCGAGCTGAGCGTCCTTGTCCCAATAGCGCCTGAGCCCATCAGGTACTGAACCCTTTCTCTCTTCAAGTGTATTTCCGGTGTAGGAAAACCTGACAGTAGAGTTGGGCCAGGGCTAAATCGTTGTCCCTTTTGTGCCTGAGCCCATCGGGTACATGACCCTTTCTCTCTGCAAGTGTGCTTCCGGTATAGGAAACCTTGACAGTAGAGTTGGGCCAGGACTACCATCGTTGTCCCTTTCTTGCCTAAGCCCATCGGGTACAGAACCCTTTCTCTTCGCGAACATATTTCCGGTTTAGGAAGGCTCGACATTAGAGTTGGATTAGGTCTTCTTGCTTTACCAAACGCCAATGAATAGGTCTGGGTCTCTGCCTGTAAGGGCCACAGGTAACTAGAAGCTCGTCTCGAGCTGACGGAGATTGTAGTCTGAGAAGAATTATGAAAATACCATGGACTGCTAAGAAAACTAATGCAGAAGTTCTTATTGATGCTGGCGTAAAAAGATCAATTATCAAATATTAGAGGCAGACAGTCAAGATTTCTAGGGCATGCGCTGAGAACACAGCTTGAACACTTTATACCCACTGGAAAGATCAAGGGTAGAAGAGATAGGGGACTACAAAGAGAAAATTTGCTGGATATACTAGTATTGTAGCACGGTAGAAGTTCACCAACAGAGCTTATTGACAACACAAGAGACAGAGAGTCGTGGAGAAACATGATCGCCTACGCTATTCGGCATGGCATTTGGTTGATTGAACTTGATATTCTTTGCTCCCCTTTCGTGCCCGCCAGTAAACGTCAATTTGTAGTATAAGCGAATTTGTTGGACACTTATTTTCAAAAACCCCACAGGATTTTTCTCACAGATTTCTAACAGAACATAGTCCAGTAAATGAAGATGCTATGTGTCACCATTTTATTTGAGCAAACAGTCCTTTCACATCCGATTTCAGCGAATCAGCTTAGGATGTGCTGTTCCATTATAGTACACTTTATACTTCAGAGTAGGACCGTAGAAACGCCTTCGGTAAGGGAAGTGGTTTTACCTAAATTTAAAAAAAAAATCCGTTCGCTTATTTTAGTGTGTAATTCCTTCGCGTTTAATTAGTTTCTTGGTTATCGGTTTTGAAAAATAAGTAAGTTGGGGTTAATGGAGGGTGGTTGGGGAGGGGGGGAGGGGGTGTATCCTGCCTTGTCGCTAAATTTAGAATACTAAAAATGCAATTCATGTTCTGACTTCCTAGAGGGATGATTTGAATATTCCACCTCCCCTTTTCATCTACGGCTTGCTACATAGGTTATAATCTAACAAAAACCTCTACTATTTGATGGTCACATTTCGGATACAAAAAATTTGGATTAACGTCCGCGATCGATTAAAAGGAACGTTCCTCACCATAAGAGGTCATTTTTTGTTTACTTTTTTACCATCATCATCAAGTGCCGTATCCGTAACGAAGGTTGACTGCAACGGATCTCCAACATCCCCTGTATCTTGTCTTGGTGGTGCACTCTGCCAGACTGTAACCTGTCCATCGTGTGATGCTACTCTCCCACTTGTATCTCTGCCTACTGCTTGCTCGCTTCCCTTTGACTTTACAGTCAAGTAAGGTCTTCAATAAGGCTTATAAGAATAATAACTTATTCTAAAAACCCCACAGGATTTTTCTCACGGGTCTTTTAATATGTCCAAAATATTTTATTTGCCTGATCTTTATTTCTCTTAGTAGTTCTTTCTTCATATTAAGTGTGTTTAGCGCCTCTTTATTTGTGTTATTCTCTTTCCATGATGTTCTCCCTATTATTATATATACCCACATCTCAAAGGCATCAATTATGTCTTCTAATTGTTTATTTAGTGTCAATATTTCTGAGCCATACATTAATATAGAATAGATGTAGCATTTTATAATTATCATTTGGAACCTGTTTGTAATTTGCTTCTTCTTCTTCTTCTTCTTTCTGTCCTCACGTACCTTTCGGTGTTGAGGGGAGAGTGAGTGTACGGTCTTTTACCCTTCTATTTGCCTCCTCTGCTGTTATATTTCCGAGTGTCTCTAATACACTATCTATCCACGTTTTACAAGGGCGTCCAATAGGTCTCCTGTTTTCGTATAGTTTGTTAAGTGTTTTTTTTAATAATACTTTGCTCTTTCTGTCTGGTGATGTGGCCGTACCATTTAACTTGTTGTTTCTGTATGTATTCTATTGTTGGCTTGATCCCTAATTGTTTCCTTAGTGCTTCATTCCTGATTTTGTCTCTCAAGCTAACTCCAATCATACGTCTCACACATTTCATTTCAGTGGTGTTAATCTTATGTATTGTTCTAGAATCTAATGTCCAAGTTTGACACTGATAACACAATGTTGGTAAGAAAATGGTGTTAAAAAGCGCTTTCTTTGTTTCTAGTGTAATATCTTTGTTTCTTAGTAAAGGTGTTAATTGACCAATGATCTGACATGCCTTATTACATCTTGCGTTTATTTCTGCTTCTTGTTTGTTGTCATATCTCAATGTGCTGCCCAGATATTTGAATTCATCTACTTGTTTTAGTTGTTTATTATTTATCTGTATGTTGATGTTCTCCTTTTCTCTTGCAATATTCATTACTTCTGTTTTGTCTATGTTGATTTTCATTCCAAATTGCTTGCCTGCTGTGTCTATTATGCTTAGATGGTCTTGCAGGTTTTTAATGCTGTTGTGGAATAAAACCTGGTTCAATTTTCTCTACTATTTTTGCATATAGTTTTCCTGCATGGCTTAACAAGGAAATTCCCCTGTACTGGTTACAGTCTCTTTTGCTGCCTTTCCTTTTCCATATTGGCACTATGATAGCTTTTCTCCAGTCTGTTGGTGTCTTCTGTTGCCTCCACGCTGTGTTAAAAATTCTGTGTAGCCAATATAATCCTGTTTCTCCTGCTGCTCTTATAATTTCTAGTGGTATGTTATCTATCCCTGGAGCTTTGTTATTTTTTGCCTTTTTTATGACCTCGGCAATTTCCTCTATGAGAATATTTGGCTCTTGTTCATTACAACTCTTTATGGTTTCTTTTGCTGTATTATTGCTTGGTGTTGTATTTAGTAACTCAGAAAAGTATTCTTTCCATCTTTTTAATGCCGTTTGCTTATTTGAAATGGGATTACCTTCTCTGTCATTTATTAGTTCTGTAGGATCGTGATTTTCTGTTCTGGTTCTCATAAATTTGATTGTTTTGTAGAAGTGTTTTGTAGCTGTTTTGCAATCCTTATTCAAGTTCTTGCCAAAATCAGACCATGCTTTACTTTTAGCTTCTTTAATCAGTTGTTTTACTTTTTTTCGTGCTAATGCATATTTTTCATATGTTTCTTGTTCTTTGTATAGTTTCTTTTTCTCTTTCACGCCTTGTCTTATAGTTTCACTCCACCACGTGGTGCTCTTTTTCCCCGCTTTACCACGTTGTTTAGTACCACATATTGCTTTAGCTGTGTCCATTACTGAGGTTTTAAATTGTGTCCACTCTTCTTCTACTGATCTTGTTTCTGTGTTTAATTTCTTGTATTTTTCTGCTATTTGTCTTTCAAAGAATTTTAATATGTTTTCATCTTGAAGCTTGTTAATTCTAATGATCTTGTCATTGTCTTTCTTGTGTATTTTATCAATATGTTCGCTTGCATTTGGCTTTCTGATGGTAGCCATCACCATATGGTGGTCTGTATCATCTGATAAATTAGGTACGGCTCTACTGTCCGTGATTTGTCTTCTGTTCTTGGTTTTTGTTAATATGAAGTCAATCTGGCTTCTGCATTCAGGCTTGTTCCATTTGTGCCAAGTATAGATGTGTGACTCTCTGTATTTAAAGAAAGTATTCGTGATGTATAGTTCATTTTGACTGCATATCTCTAGTAATCTGTCTCCATTTTCATTTCTTGTTGTTAGTGTATCCCCAAAAGGTCCTAGGTATCTACTGTCTTCACTCGTTCTTTTCCCTGGCCTTCCGTTAAAATCTCCCATTACTATTAGGTCATCCTCTTTATCTATTTTGTTTATGTTTTCATTCAATAGTTCATAGAATTCTTCACTGTCTATCTGGTTGTTGTTGCATGGGGAGTAAATTTGTATGTAAGTTGTTCTTTTGTTGTTTTCTAATATTGTAATGATCATTATTCTTTCTGAAGTATAGCTTATTTCCAAAATTGTGTTGGGCACTTTTTTCTTCCACTATAAACCCTACACCATGTTTCGCATTGTCATTCTCGTTTACACCTGAATGTGTAATTGTAAAGTTGTTGTGTGCCCTCTTCACACCTCTACCTTTTGTTCTTGTGTCTGCAATTCCTAAAATTTTTATTTTCCGTTTTTAATCATTTCTTCTATGAGTTGTTCTTCCTCTTAGTGCTTAGATGTTAATATTTTCCTCATTTCATTGAAGGTACTTTTAGCCATCCCTTTTTTTACAGTTAAGTAATGTACCCTGACAGCTGACCTGTACAGGTTTGGGAACCACTTATGTGCGTAGCGTTTTTTCTTATTTGTAGCAAAATCTGCAATAACCCTCGATATACAACCTGTGATGTCTCTGTCATGATCTTTTCTATAAATAGTAGGGAAACGACATTGGTGCAAGCTATCGCCTGACATTTTAGTAAAATGATCTCGGTCCCGAGCTATGTATGACAATCATATCGGCTCTTTATCGACATCTGTGTCATATCATGAAACAAATGTTATACATGTTTCATGGCCCATATTATATGTAAATTGTGCTTCCGACACAGAAGAGTCCGATTTGAAAGCACGGATTATATGCGTGTTGATTTGGAAAATAATGATTCAAGTAAGAATTTAGTTTGTGTCTGTCTATATGTATATTAAAAATATGTGATTCTCTTAGTGGTATTTTAGCACAGTTAAATATTAATTAGAAAATGTGTTATGTCTCGACATGTGTTATGTATGTAGATTCACCGTTTAATTAAAGCGATACGTGCTGCATAAGTAACAGAACACGGAAACGATGGTTGCACCTCTCGCTGAACAAGGGGCACGTGCAGGGTTGCCATATTGGCGTTTTAAAAGTGTATTTCGCAAATGTGTCTTTTTTTCGAGATTGTTGGCTTCAAAGAATTGATTTGGCTTGTTTGGCAATTTCTTGGCATTTAAAAAGTATTTGTATAAAAGTAACATTTGACTCATTATTTAAATAAGGGCATGAATATTCATGTGGACACTTCGTAGTTTTTATTAGATAAAGCTAGATTGAACTTTACACATTTAATTATCGAGGTGAAAACTTGGAGAAAAAACACGGTCTAAATGTAATACATTTAGCAGATTCTTGATTAGAAACTGGCCTCACAACACGTGGGGCATTCCCATAAGTGCTCCGCCCTCTGTTCCAGCAGCCATCCGACCCGATGATGTTTCCAGTCTAATACCACGGAAACAGACGTCGACATCAGGGCACAACTCTGGCCATTGCGACAGGTTTCTTTGTTGTTCCGCCCACCCACACCGTGCCTGTAACTAATTCAAACACAACGCCGGCCTGTCGGAACAACATGGTAACTGTTATCGAAGGTTACGACTACGGGATTGTATAGATGACATGCCATGAAGCTTCTATAAGAAGATAACCTCAATATAAAGGCATGTCAACTACTAAGGTTTTCTGTTGCATGATTGGTTTGTCTAGTGAGCCATTGGTGAGACCTACACATGGAACCGCATGCGCACATTTAACAGAATAGTATCTACATCCGTCTTTTTTGTTTTTGTAGCTGTATTAGAAATAACACAATTATGTGACGGTATTTTTATTGTTATAGATTTATGTTATATTTATGCAAATATACTGCAGTTTATTTTTATAAGGCAACATCATTGTCATTGAGAAATATATTCCTTCAGGGCCGTACATAAGACTTCACCAAGGATTGGATGGGGGGGGGGGGGGGGAATTACGCAAGAAAAAAATAGTCCCTTTGCTTTTAATTATGTTTTTTTCTTTCAATCTTCCAGGTCGGAGGAGTTTACCATCAATTTTGTTTGTTTTCTAGTATTCAATGACATGTTGTATTTCCCTGTTTTCTAGTATTCAATGTCATTATATTTCCCTATGTTGAGATGGATGGTTAGAATACCATCACTATGCTACCAATGTCAAACGTGGACATTAACGACAGAAACCAAAAGAAAACTTATGACAACAGAAATGACTTGTCTATATAGAATCCTCGGAGTAACACTAAGATATAAAATCAGAAAACTAATAAACACAATACCAATCCTGGATTACATGAGAAGACAACAGATTAAGTGGTTTATACATGCTTCCAGGCAGTAGACAGTGTCCCTCAAAAAACATTACAATACAGGCACGATGGTTACAAAGCCAGGGGCAGGCAACGCAAACAATGGATTACAGAAAAAAAGTAGTCAACGAAAACAAACATATATGAAGCACACACAAAAAAGCCATATCCAGAGAACTCTTCTGGCCCTGTCGCTGCAAGACAGATAGGGTTATAAAACGAAAAGAAAGACACTGATTATATGAAAGTATAGCGTACAACATGATTGTACAAAGCTAATTGTAAATAATAATTGTGATAACGATAAATACAGAAAATAATAATCCTACTATTAAAAGGTTTGTAGGTAGGTTCCATGGCAGCAATCTGCCGTAGAGAAGATAATTCTTCATGTACTAAGCCGCAACAACTATTAGGAGGTCAGTTCCCTTCCTTGCTGTCTTTATCTCCCCTTACTCATTCGTCAGTAGTTATTTACAGCTGAGTCGACTTGATGAGTGGTCGTTTCAACCTAAAAATAACGACCCACACTTTTTGGGGGGTTCGTATACGCTGTAACCCGGTGATAACAAGCTAGCCCACTATCAACTAGGCTACCGCGTTCCTTCGGTAGAATTAAACTGTAAAAGAAATATTAAAACAGGCTGATAAATGTGTCTCTATGATTGAAGATATGTACCCCAGCGAAGCATGGATACAAGTATATACCGACAGATCAGCAACCAGAGCAGTGAAGAATGGAGGTGCTGGCGTGT
This sequence comes from Meghimatium bilineatum, assembly GCA_034231615.1. Classification (NCBI taxonomy): domain Eukaryota; kingdom Metazoa; phylum Mollusca; class Gastropoda; order Stylommatophora; family Philomycidae; genus Meghimatium; species Meghimatium bilineatum. The sequence goes on from CM067305.1 coordinate 53,580,649, forward strand.
ACATAAAATATCAAGAAAAAGAAAATGAATCCACATGTTCACCAACTGGAATATTCTGCTCCAACTGCAGAAGTACAGGCGTTAAACATTGCTGCAGAAATAATTAAAAACACAACAAGTCAATGCCAGCAGGTGGTATTTCTTACTGATGCTATGTCTGTCCTACAAGCCATTGACAGCGATAAGCTGTCAGACCTGAAGAAAGCTATGCGAGAAGTGAGCATCCAAAGAAGGGTAGTACTACAGTGGATACCATCCCACTGTGGCATACCAGGAAATGAAGAGGCAGACAGACTAACAAAGGATGGAGCAACACAGGAACAAAAAGACCAAGAAATCACCTACCAAGAAAAGAAGACCCTCATCAAAGCCACAGGAAAGTCGACCATCCAAAAGATTATTACCACTATCTCAACAGAGCAGAGCAGGTTATTATCTTCCGCATCAGAACAGGACACAAAAGATTAAACAGCCACTTAAATAGACTAAGATTGGTCCCATCATCACTGTGCCTTTGTGGGCAGGCAGCCAGACAGCTGAACATATCCTGCAAGACTGCAATACACTAAACCAGTTAAGGGGAGAACACTGGCCCACAGAGATGAATATCCACAGAAAGATGTATGGGAGCACTGAGGAGCTTTCAAATACAGCATCATTTATTAAGAAAACAGGACTTGCCGTGTAGACATGTCAAACTGCGAACGAGAAGAAGAAGAAGAAGAAGAAGAAGATTACTCAAGCATCTCTTATGACCTCTACATTAGTTTTCTTATCATTATTCCCAAATCCATATATCAGTAACCTCCAGTTCACGTTTAACTTTTGTGAAGCTTTATAAATAAATGGGTTCTTTATATAACACCATATAATTTCAATTCGTATATCATTTGATGTGTTTCATTGCATTGTTATTATTACCGACATCTAGCAAGGAAAATCCAAAAGGAGAAAGACGATGAAAACTTCCTAATAATATAAAGGAATTTGACGTGGCAATGTGCCCTGTGCATAATAATGATCAACTTAGTCAGAAAAATAGTGCTATTTTGTTAGGCTTTTTTCTTGCTCTTTTCTAGTATAGTGTATCCCTTTTATGAGAATTTAAACATGGGAACCCTGGACACGTGTACTTAATGAGTTTCTAACTATTTTGGGGTCAGAAGAGTTCAAGTGTAGCCCGGGTCATAGAGCCGTAAACCAGGTATGTTGATATGCTATACTGCATATTTTGTGTGTGCAGTAAGTGTGTGCTAAACTATGCAAATGCTATTTGTTTGGGTTTTTTTTTAGTGGAAATTGAACGTTTTATCTTCGTGATTAATGTCAAGGTTGAGATAATTGTGAGGCGTTGAGATTTCGAAGTGGGCCTTCGACCAAAGTTGGAGTTCCATTCAATCTATTTATCTATACTCGGTGGCCCTTGTTTGACTTGCGGCGTCAGGGGTAGAAGAGTTATCTGGTGATAGCTTTCTTGTGTGTTGTTTGTAAGCTTTTTCCTGTGGCTTCTTTGATTTAGATTTATGTGGTACATCTCTTGCATGGTCTGCCTCTGGCTTTATAGCCGTAATATCTATGTGTCATGGCCATCTGTGGCCTGCTGTCTGTTGGTAGTCTGGAAGTGTGTGAAAACAACTTGATCTGTAGTCTTTTGATATGTTCCAATACTGGTATTGTTTTGTTTATCTGTCTAATGTTATCGTTTCTAATTCTCTCTTAATGACACTTCGTAGGCATGTCGTTTCTGCTGTTAATATTTTTCTTTTGCATTGTGCTGTCATTGTCCAGGTTTGGCACTGGTAGCACAGTGATGGGATAATAATAGTGTTGTATAATGCAACTTTAGTGTCTATGTTTACATTTTTGTTATTAAAAATACGTGTCATCTGTCTTAGAATCTGATGTGTTTTGTTGCATCTATTTTGTATCTCTTTACTGATTTTCCTTTCACTCGATATAATGCTTCCTTAAGTAAATGAACTCCTTTACCTGTTTAATGTGTTTATTATCGATGGAGATTGTGATATTTCGTTCTTTGCTTTTGCCATTATTACGATCTTTTCAATATTAATCTTCATGTTGAACTTTTGACATTTTATGTGCAATCTGTTCAATGTGTTCTTGCAATATGTCTTCTGGTGTCGATATTAGTACTTGATCGTCTGCAAAGAGTAGTTCGTTCATTTTTTCGTTGGTTATCTTCTTCGTTAGTACTTGTTAGTTTACACATGTGGTCGATATATGTTATAAAAAGAAGAGGGGATAGGACACACCCCTGGTGAACTTCTGATTGGATTTGGAACTTATTGGACACTCCTGTAATTGTTCTTACTTCACATTGGCTATTAGCGTATATGCTCTTGCTTATATTGGTTAAATGTTCTGGTACTCCGTATATTGATAGTGTTTTCCAAAGTTGTTGTCTGTCTACTCTGTCGAATGCGTTTTCTGGTCCATTCAATGATAAATTCAATTCAGAAAACAATTGAACTGACTTATTACCGTAAGTAATAAGGTCAAGTGCTTACAGCTGTCGTCTCAGTGAACGGTAAATCGACATTCTCGTTTATTTGTCCGTATGTGCGCATTAGACTTACATGTCCGTGACTCTTGAGTTCGTAGATGGATAATAAACGCTATAATATACTGTCACCAACAAAGTGAAAAATAAAATTGTAGCATTCTTCTTCTTCAGCGTTCATTCTCAAACTCCCACTGGATATCTCTTGCATCAGGACCATGGTCCTATTAGATTTCCAGAAGGATGTAGTCCAGATAATAGAAAACGTTGTGTCGCCGTTTTATTTGCGCCAATGGCCCGACACATCCGTCTTCGGCGGGGTAGCATTTGAAATAAAATGTTACAGAAAAATCTTAAGAATACCATGGGCCAACAAGACCACCAATGTAGTGATCCTGAGAGAAATTAATGTAAAAGAAAACTGGCTAAACAGCATGGTTCTTTCCAGAAAACTACACTATTTTGAACGCCATGACAGCCTAGAGAATGCCATAATGGAGGGGATGATGCCAGGGAGACGAACAAGAGGCAGATCACGAAGAAGATGGATGAAAGACATCAAAGACCACCTTAATATGACAGTAACAGAAGCAGGAAGACTGGCTCAAGATAGACAGAAGTTTTGAAAGATTGTGATGACTGTTACATCCTGTTCAAGATATGCTACCTAATGATGATGATATATACTGGTGTTTTTTGTTTGAAAAGAAACCCAACATTATTTCAAATGTGTACCAAAATATTATTTGTCGGAATTAATTCAACCCTGTCATGAAGAAACGTTTAGACTTTAACTAAACCAAGCCTGTCTCCAGTCATTCACAGCGGTCCATTGACGATGCTAGTTGACCCATTGCAGTTGGTTCCGGCCATGCCGGTTCGTAAGAACATGACCTCTGACCTGCCCAAAGACCATCGTCGTGCAACCGGTCCCTGATCGTTTAATCTGTATTCGACAAGCTGCTGACATTGACTGGACTGTGGAGGACGCAGATGCAAATCGAGTCATGAGACTTATGAAGCGGTCTTCGGCAGGAATTGTGACTATGGGTCTTTCACTGCGCGGTCTGACTTCCACTGAGCCAGTTTGTTGAAATCGCCTCCAAAGGCGACTAATGGTGCATCTAACCACATTAAATTATCTGGCCACTACACTTTGTGATTTCCAGTCTATAAGCGTCCAATGATGATGTATCGCTGTTCTGTAGTGAGATGAGCCATATTTGCTCACTGAATTTTCAACTGAATTTATTTGATGACCATAAATTTTTATAGGAATTCAATAATATTGTCAGATAGTTATGTGTTCAGTAAATTTCACAGGATTCTCATGAATCTGTCACAAGTTATTGCCAAAAATGTTGTTTTGACATTGATCTCTTTCATGACCTCATGAATAAAGAAAATGCACTACATTCGTCTAGTCTGCATGAATTTGAGAACGAACGAAGAAGAACATATGTTTATATTACGTATACTACTCAGGTTCAGTTTTCCCTCTTAAAAGCTATTTCACTTGTGTCTCAATTTCCACCTATTATATCCTACAAAATAATAAGTATTATTAAGTATGATGTTAGTGACTAATGAACAATACATCACGTGGTTTCGGTAAGAGTTTGAATGCTGTCTGAGTTGCGTGTTTGAAATGTTATTGTCGTCATTAAAGGTCACGCTAGTTACGCTGCAACACATTTCCTACTTAAATGGTCTTCAGATCATAGTCATAGGGACCAAATCCGAAATAAAGAATTGACGAAAACGGATGTGCTGAACCTCGGACGTCCAGATCACAGAGTGGCCAACCGAGGTGCAAATAAAACAGTTTTACTGTGGAACCTGCAGCACAACGTAATTCACGCTCCCCGGCGTAAAAATCACATGATATATTCGTTGTGGTTATATGAAAGGGAACGCTAAAGAAGAAGAAGAAAGATTATAGTCATGGCACTCGAGACACATCAGTAGGTGTTCCGACCTAACACTGAGTATGTCCTTCAGTGTGTGGTAACTGACTTTCCTGTTCTGTGTTGGTTGACTACTCTTCTTTTGATTCATATATATCACTCGTTCGGGCCAAGAGATGACATGCACATAACAATGTACAGGCTGGCGCTCCATATCTGGTCGAGCATCAGGATCAGCGAACCACAGCTGGGCAAGACCATCAGTACACTTTCACGCAGTGGGTTTGGAAACAGGAGTGCAGCAACCCTGCTGTAGCCTGGCCAAGTACTAGGGATTGAAAATACGGGAATATCAACCCGGTCCCCCCACACCCCCCCCCCCCAAATGTTGGCTGAAGACGGGTGTGTCAGGTCGAAATGCGCAGATAACGCAGTTTGCTGTAAATCATGACACAACGCAGATCACCCTCATACGTCCTTCTCAGGACGGTTAGCGGAATGGTTTCAGAGGTTCCACCGCAAGGCGTACAACGAAGACCACGGTTCACTCCCAGGTTTGATTAGGTTTGTATTGGGTATATTGATTATCCTCGTCACACACTGGATATGTTCATAGGTGCTCGAATCTCCGCTTCAGTATTACGGCTAATGGTTCCGGTTCTATTTTCGTTCAGTGCTCTTTTCGTTATCGTTGTTATGTGTTCTCTACGTGCCATGATTATCCTCACTCGCAAATCAGAAATTCTCGATATTGACTAATGCTAATGCATCTCAAAATCCTCTGTTCGTGCGGACTCACGAAGAAAATGGGGTACTTCTGCTCGGTTCATAGGCTGACCATCTGTTATGATGACGAAGCTAGTTAATTTGTCGGCCCGTTGTTTTTTCCGCCACATCCGCTTGTGAAAAAGAATAGTGATTTTTCGCACCAAGGCTCACAATTTAGCTCTCTGTAATGACTCCACCATTCCTAACGTACATCACCTCTTTTACTTTCTGAATCATATTCATTGAGTCATTGCCCACGCACATGGGAATATGCTTGCAATACCTGCGTTACGGCAAATACTTCCATCGGAAGACTGCTTGTTGTTGCGGTAAAGGTCCCACTGAATTCGTGTTCTGCTATTCCGTGTAATCTGGCGGTAAAGGTCCATGCGCATCGCAGGTTGCGGATGACTGACTCATCCGTGTAAATACCAGTCATCTATATCATCGCAAGTTCACAGATGAGTGCCTTGACCTCAGCAGCCACACTCACAGGGCTACGTTCCATGAACATTCTATTGATTGTAATTACTGTCTCCTGGAAAACTATATGAATATGTATCCATTCCTAGCCATGATTTATATGTGGCATGATTGATATTTCAGGAACACGTTGATCACTCCCAGGTCCTGCATTCTAACCATAAATGCCGAAGAAAATATAGCCCCCACATATCCAACTGGTCTAACTCCTTGATTGCATTCACAACATCAGCACGCTCCATTGAACTACCACTAGCCACTCTGGTAAGGCTGTCTGCTCTTTCTGATATTTCCCCCAATACTCACGTGTCCAGGCACGAAAACCCCTTCAGTACAGACTTTATCAGCGACTCCAACCACTGACATCGCAGAAAACCGACTGGTTCTTTCGAAGGATACTCATAGAATCAGTCGGAAAACAGACACATGTAAACTCTTAGTCACTATTCCCTACGTACTTTGGACATTGCTTTGTTCATTGCCATCACCTCCATCGTCACACTACTAGTGGTTGGACAGAAAACACCACTTCCTCAAGCAATACACTTCCCCTGTATTGAGCAGTGAGTGCAGAAGCACTTACTTAAACGTAGTTCATAGAATGAACTACTTGCATATTGATTTTACACACGACATTGTTCCTACACTTGCGTTACAGAATCAGTGTTGCCAGTAGCTACAATTTATTTTGACACATAAGTTGTATCTAGTGTCATATATTGTTAATTTATGTTGTGAAATGTACATTAAATCGTGCCTGTTCTTGAACAACGCGTGCGTGCGTGAGTAAATTATAAAAATGTACCTCTTATAACGAGTTTATATCCTTTCAGTCACATACGTTTAAAAAAAATGGGGGGGGGATGTAAAGCCCCCCCCCCCCCCCCCCCAAAAAAAAATCGAATTAAAAACATTACTTGTAGTACTATAAATTTAACCAAAAGGTGGGGTTAAAGAAAAATGTAACCACCCCACCCCTTTGACGTTTTTTGTTCACAAAAAAGGAAATACGCACGAAAATGAAGAAGAATGACTTTTTAAAAGAAAAGTAAGCATTCTTCCCTTCCCTTTAAATGAATTCGTATCTACGGCCCTGTTATCGGTTGGTGTTGCGTTTGTATATCAAGTGTATTCACTTCAAGACCCTAACGTTGCAATCGGGCGTGTCGGGCCATTGACGCAAATAAAACGTGTACAATGCATTTCCGTTCTCTGGACTATATCCTACTGGAAATCTTTTGTACTTACGTAAAACACAGGTTTTTATATTAGCTTCACTCAGACAAGACGGACTATCACTGAAACTAATGGGTACATATCATTACGCATTAGTTTCAGTGATAGTCTGTCTTGTCTGAGTGAAGCTATTATAAAAACATGTGTTTTACGTAAGTACAATTGTTGCTACGTTTCACGCAGTTATCTTATATTGATTGTCGTACTGGAATACTTGTAGAATCATTGTCCTGTTATAAGAGAGATCTGATACGAGTTTGGTAACGAACGGAAATAAACTTCAAGACCCCTGAAGATTGTAACTTTTTCTTTGTATGCTCCTGTTAATGTTTCGGCTGTTATATGGTGTAGTCCAGAGAGCGAAATGTCGTAGCTTACAGATTGACTGTGATATCTGCAATTTTCAGTCAAGCTCACATATCCAACTTCTGTGCTGCGGAAACTGTTCCCTCCAAGACAAGAGTGTCCGTGTGCAAATATCTACCTATTGGGCTTATACATTTTCAACACTTTTTCTGGAAAACCTTTTACCTAAAAATAGTTCATCTTCTTCAGTATGTTAAATATACACCAATATTATTTATTATATAAACTTGTACACACGTTTGTATGCACAAGTCTTGTTCGCCAAGTCCAAACTCTGTGCGCCAAGGAATAAAATGTGTGCACTGCCGCACGGTAACGCAGCTTATCTGCTACATTGACCACTGCATGATTTTTGTGGGGTAATTTTGACTCTCCTTGCTCGCCTCCTGCAACATGCATGATAGGTTGAAATGTTACTAAAACTCTTTGCGGGTCAAGACAACTATTCGTGAAATTATTGCTTGAGTTACACCATGACCATCTCCATTAAAGACATTCCAAAAGAATTAATTATGACCCAATTGTTACATTTAAAAAATTATTATTGGGATTGTGATCGTGTTGTTCTCCTCACAGAACTGTATACGTTGTTCTCCTCTGTCATTTCTTGTCCCTAGTCCAAATTGTCATACAATGTTCTTGTGTCTTCCTTTCCGTATTTTTTCATTCATGTCTCCCATGACTATTAGAATGTATGTTGATCTTACTGGCTTTAATAGTTGCTGTAGGTCTTCGTAGTAATTTGGATATCTTCAGTGAAGTCTGTAGTCGGTGCGTGTGTTTGTACAATGGTTAGTGGTTAGATCAAAAGGTTTTGCATCGATATTTAGCATCATCATTCTATCGTTGTATATGAAGTACCGGCTTATGTATTTTTCTATTTCTCTCTTGATCAGTATTCCTGCTTATATTATATTATATTATTATATTATTATATGCAGCTGACACTGTTCTTTTAGCAGAAAGTGAACATGAACTACAAAGACTAATATATCAAGTCAATAAATCAAGTAATGAATATGGACTGGAAATAAACATTCAAAAAACAAAAACCATGATAATCAGCAAAGACACAGAAGAACAGGAGGTAAACATAAACATACAGGGAGAGAAACTACAACAAGTAAAACAGTATCAATATCTTGGACACATGGTCACAAATGATGGCAGATGTGAAACAGAAGTTAAAAGGAGAATAGGAATGGCTAAAAGTACCTTCAATGACATGAGGAAATTATTAATATCTAAACAAATTACAAACAAGTTAAAAATGAGAATTATAAAATGCTACATCTATTCCATATTAATGTATGGCTCAGAAACATGGACACTAAATAAACAATTAGAAGACAAAATTGATGCCTTTGAGATGTGGGTATAAAGAAGAATAGGGAGAACATCATGGAAAGAGAAGAAAAGAAATAAAGAGGTGTTAAAAACACTTAATATGAAGAAAGAACTACTAAGAGAAATAAAGATCAGGCAAATAAAATACTTTGGACACATTAAAAGACATGACACCCTATTGAAGACCTTACTTGAGGGTAAAGTCAAAGGGAAGCGAGCAAGAGGTAGGCAGAGATACAAGTGGGAGAGTAACATTACACGATGGACAGGTTACAGTCTAGCAGAGTGCACCACCAAGACAAGAGACAGTAGATGTTGGAGATACGTTGCAGCCAACCTTCGTTGCGGAGACGGCACTTGATGATGATGATGATGATATAATATATTATTAATCTATTATAATATATTAATCAGCATAATATATTAATAATATATTAATTATCAGTGTTCATGGTAATATCCTCCTGAATGTATAAAACTAATTTTGTTCTTTCTTGTGTAACCAGCATCTTTGCTTCTCGTCTCTGCTACTTCTAGAACATCTACATTTAAAGCTTTTGCATCTAATATTAAGTTTTCGCTTTCCTGACTGGTGTAGTATTCTAACATTCCATGTGCCTATTCTAATGTGTTGCTTTCTAATCTTTAGATGTTGTTGGTCCGTTGCTTGACTTTGGGATATATGTGGTAAGGTCCCAGTCTTTCCACGGTGGCCAGCCAACATTTATTGTTATGCCCCAAACGTGCCTCTTGTTACACACTTTGCTATTTCGCCGTTGATCCATTTGGATTCCTCTGCCTCATGCGCCGTCACATACCTTTTGTATAGTGATGGACATTCCCTACTGTTGTCTTTGGTTGTCTCTTTTCGATGACATTCTACTCTGTTAAATTAGTCGTTAGCTGGAGTAGTCGAGACGCCATTTTTTTTGTCTGCATCGAAAATAGGTAGTTATAGGTAATCGGAACAAATTTGAATGATTTACATTCCTCCTATAATCAACTAAGAACAAAATCACAGATGATAAACATGCTAATGTATAATATGTATTTTGAATGATAGCAGACAATATGTGTAGCATTGTCTTTCAATCCACGCCAATGAATACCTCAGTCGTGCTGTCATACGTGCTGAGTGTGACATTATCAGCTCGGTGTTGTTCTATTAGTAGCTCTTAGAACTTTGTTCTATTTGAAGATCTATAATAACTTAACTCTGACCTTTCCCTCCCAATTACCAACCTTAAATGTATTGTTATTTTAAGAAAGTGAATGACAAACGAGATATCTGTCTATATATTGGTATCGATCTATTCTCTATTATCCCAAAGTGCATTGAAGCGTAAAGGGGTTGAAGGGTGCTCCGGAGATGGCTTTGTTTCGTGCTTCATATATTCCTGTTATAATGATAATCAAATAAAATGAGGATTGGGGAATAACGCAACACATCTGCTCAATTCAATATTATACCTGACCTGCTTTCCCCGCATGGGAGCATACTAGATCATATTGACTCTGAACTGTGCTGGGATACGTGAAGCTACTCGTTCAGTTGGTCTTTAACTAAAATATTTGTTGAAATTTTTTTTTTAAATTACGCACAATGGCTACTACGCAAACACTGTGTGCATATTAATGATGCGTCCATCATCATCATTGGCATGTGATTGGACCGGGGGGGGGGGGTCCTGACTGAAAATTACATTAAGTAAATGGAGTCATTTTGAGGGCTGCAGAAACCGCCTCAACTTCCACCTTCATACTCCACTGTATGCCTCGTTGAGCTTTCTTTTGTTATACTCTTATTTATATTTGGTTTAAGTTCATTCTCATAAGGTTATCGAACCATTTCACTTGCTGCCTTTAGATATGCACAATGTATATTATACCTATTCTTTTCCGAATGTATTCATTTCTTCTTTTATCTACTTTAATTTATATTTATATTACTACTAAATTTGTAAAGCAACACTACACAAAATTTAATTTTGGTGCATATTTCAAGCCTGACCTAGAACCACGTGATTGTCATCAATTGTATCATTTTTTCTGCATGAAAATATACGTATGTAAATATTCGTTTACAAATGTTACAATATATATTTAGTCACATTAACGTGTACAATTTAGTTTTCATATTAGCTATTGTTCCGTCTTGCCTGCATCCAGCTGTATATTTCTGTATCCGGCCCTTGGTCCAAAAAACGGTGCCGACTTCTGCCATATGGAATAGGACAGCCAATCCCACACCCAAAATCTCCGTAGTCGCATCTTATGACATGCATAGAAGGTAAACAGTGTTGCTAATAATTTAGCCCCCTCCCTTTCGGTGCCAAGCACCACACGGGCGAAATTGTATTCAATATAACTGCCATTCTGTGACCCTTTTAGACGGGTCCTTTCCCCTCCCCCATTTCATTTTGTTTCCTCCGTGACCCCAATCCCACTGGCCCCTTGAGAAAACGGATATAGAACCCAAGCAGGCCCGTATATAGGGGAGAGTTGAGGTGTTCACCCACCCCCTTTTAACGGAATCTAACATGACTTTTAGCACTAGAAACGTAACCAATAGGTCGATAAGAACCCTCAGCGAATTTTTGCAAAAAAAGTCTCCACATTTCCCGCCATGCTGAAATTTACACACGAAAACGGACGAATAATTTTTTTTAGAAATACATTTGTCACGTAAAATCCCCCTCTTTAAGATACTAATATCTACACAGGGCCGGTCTTAGGCCATTGCAACCTATGCGGCCGCAGTGGGCCCCGCACTTCATAGGCCCATAAATAAATATTAGAATTTATTTTATTATCCTCTTCCCTACCCAGACTGGGCCCCGCGCTTTCAGTTTCGCATTGGGCCCCTCAATTGTTAGGGCCGGCCCTGAATCTACGGCCTTGAACCCAAGTCAGACTTCTCAACTCGACGTACAGATGTAGGTCCTATCAGTGAGATACAATGACATTAGCATTTTCAGCGTTATCAAAAATCATTTGACCAATTTCGAGTTTACTTTTCCAATAACCCAATTTCTACATTTCATTCCAAGAGTAATTATAGTAGGCTAACATTGTTCGGACTGATAATATTAGAGTCGATAAGGTGTAACTTCTCATATCTTTTCACCTTGTGTCCTTTGTTACGTTTCGCTTAATTCTTGAGCTTTTTTCACCATTAGATAATTACTTATAAATAAAAATATCAGAGGATGTCCGACAAAATGGAGAGTGCCGCAGTAATCAAAAGAATAAGTGATAAATACTAAACAAAGTATAAAGGTTATTATTCAATCCTAACTGTCAATGTTAAAAAAATTAATAACTAGTAATACACCAAAGAACAAGGACTTTTTTCCACGTTTCGGTCCAACAGGGACCTTTCTCAAGAAACACATCATAATAAAAAAAACACGATAACAATTTAAAAAAACAAAACACACACACAAAACCATAAAAATATTTAAAACTGTGATAACTTGGACATGTTTTTCTCACCACAAAACATTTTCAAGTGAAGACGCGCCATGCATATCTGGTAAACGACAAATTACGTGCGTTTAATATGTTTGCATGTATGTGCGCATTCAATCAATCAATAAACCCATAACCCTTCATGGTCTTAGGGGTACCACATTGGATGCTTCAGCACACAGAGTCCTCCAGCGAATTCTATCGTCAGCGATGCGGATGAGTGTGGAAATATCTAGCCCTGTCCATTCCTTGATGTTGTCTGTCCATGTCTTTATTTGTCCTCCTCTGCTTCTTCCACCCTCGACAGTTCCCTGCAGTATTGTTTTTGACAAGGAATCGTGCCTGCATACATGTCCGAACCATGCTAGTTTTCGTCGTTTCACTATTGTGCGCATTATTGATAGACAGAAATAGTCTTTACAATTGTTTACAATTGATTTATTGATCTATTGCTATATTGATATATGTCTATCAATAATGCGCAAACATATGCAAACATATTTACTTCTAACATTGATAGTTAAGAGTAACCTTTGAACTTTATTTATTATGTATTACGTAGATAATAAATGATCGTGTGCAGTGCAGTAGTTGCCTGTTGTCTGAACGATTCTGCAATAGCGAGTCTATCGTTATTTGTACAGTCTTGTTAACTTAAAAAGTGACTATTTAACCTTTCTTGTGATTTTCACCGGATGTCGACACAGTATACGCAGTGAACAACAGAAAACGCGGGAAAAATTGTTATAGCGTCACATTTGAAGGGTGATCTCGATTAGTCCACAGGATTTAGTGGACTAATTAGCGAAAGACTAGACAAAATCATGACGTGAACGAATTGCCTTATCTCCTCTGCTGATATTGGGAGGTGGAGAATATCGACCAGTTTAGGAATCCTTGGTTACATGGTTTATATCCACACCAACGAGGGTTATTTAAGGGAAACCATTCACGGTACCTTAATAATGACCGTCCACAATATAAAACGTACTGACTAATGTGAAATCAAGCGTTCTTAATGAATCATTTGACTATTTTCTTGATTCTTGATTAAAAACTAGTTTCACAGAACGCGGGACATTTCCATAAGTGCTCCGCCCTCCGCTCCAGCAGCTATCCCAGTGTATGTAGACTCATAGTTCCGGTTAGGTGTTGATTGTGTGATCTTCGGGACTTTCCAAAACATTTACTTTTCCTTCCTTCACCTCCAGATACTCCCATTTCTAACATTCTCTGTATGTGTACGTTCTCAACCTCATTGACATCATCTGCATCTTGAAATGAATTTATTACTGCCTTCATTAAGTCTGCTTTATCTCTTCTCAGCAAAGTACCGTCTATCGCCACATTGCCTGCCAATAAGTCGGCTCTTTCGTTTCCTCTGACCCCAGCATGACCAGGGCAGTATATCCATGTAATGCTCTGGACAATTGAGTTGTTCAATAAGTCCCACCATTCTTTTCTTAGCATGAACTTTTCTATCTTGCGCAACATGCTTTGAGAGTCTGAGTATTACCGCGTGTGTTGATGTATCAGTTATCAACCAATTAAGAGCTGCTGTAACTCCCTCTATCTCCATCCTCATGCTCGATGTGACAGTAGAATATGCTGAAGATTTCTCAACCAACTTCACGCCGTTTCTGTAGGCAACAAAACCTCAACCGCTTTTATTTGTGTTTCTGTTAACGGAGCCATCTGTGTATATAATTATGTCTTGTGGTTTTAAGTGTAGTTGGACGAGTTCGTGCACTATATCCTGAGCCCTGACTTCCGTCCATTTTCGACACGCTTTATCTAGTTGTATTATTACTTTAGTCAGTGATTTCTTTTCAGTTTCTACCTCCACCCATTCACTGCCCTTTCCTATTTCTTCCAATTCACATACTCTTCGCAGTGTGTCTTCAGCCTCTGCCATCCATGATCTGCCACGCTTGATTCGTTCTTTATGACTTCAATTTTAGAAGACCTATGAGGTTTTATAACTTGAGTATAAAACTAATTAAGGAAATTCTCGAGTCCTCGATGGACAGACCAGAGCTGCAACATATTTATTAGCTCTGGAGCCGTTGGGTAAATAGGTACCAGAGGTGTGTGACTGTACGATCGTGAGAATGTTATAAACTTGCATAGTTTTAGGATGATTTACACTAGCAATGGGCAGGACATCAGAGCGTTGTAGATGTCCATCAGTGAGTTGTTGTTGTCCTGGAAGAATTCAGTTACAGACAGTTGACTAGAAGAAGTAAGACGTTGACCAATGAGATCCATGGTTAGAAAGAAACTAATGGGAGACGATGGAAGACATTGAACAGGCGTGCACCAAACGAGGAACAAAAGGAGTGTGAAAGGCAGTTTCAGGAGTTATACACTTAGGGAGTTCGGACAGGCAGTTCAGGAGAGTCGTAGATCCGAATGAGGGAGTACCAACGTCTGTGGATCTAGCCTCGAGAGGAATAGTTAGAATTACTTTCAAGGCGGAGATATAGAAGAGTTCAGAGAGTTAAAGGTTAGAAGAACAGATAGAACAGTGAGGAAATTATATACCGAAGGGACTACGAAATAAGAGCGAGGGACGGAACTCCGTGTTCCAATATTATCCTTATAGCGTGGAACTAATTGAATGAGAACGTTGGATTTATTCGCCACATTGCATCATTCGCCAGAGAATAAATACATATACAAGAGGACAGATATCACTGAAAGTCTTATGGGTAGTTTAATAGTTGTAGAGTGACTCCATATGGGCTTTACCCCCAAATCACTACCAGTTAGAAGCAATACCCTATAGTACAGTAAGCATTCGAAGAGTTATAGATCACCGATCTATCTGATCATTATTACCATACCATACTCGTGTGCGATTGTGGCAAAGGGCGATGGGGCAATGGATAGCGCTGACGTTTTGAACTCCTTAAGAGATATAACACGCGAGAGTGAGACTAATGTGGATGATGATTCCTTTTCAATGGCTAGGATTAAAGATCAGGGATTGAGATGCGGTGTTGCTAGAGGTGAACATTTTGGAGGGCGCAGAAGAATTATGGTCAACCAGCATAGGACCGGTACTGTCAGCAGAAGTGTGATGGCGGATACACTCAAGGAGAGATCGGAGCAACTATGGATGTGTCCAGTTTGCAGTGATGATGATCCGACGACTAACTAACTAACTATTATTACCATACGCTTGATATATGTGTATTCCACACCTATTGATGTATCATTATCTTTTTATGCTGAGATGTTATAGCCAGTGACTTTAATAATAAATATTCTTCCTGTGCGAGATAACCACATACCAGTGTGTTATTGATAACTCAAGGAATACCGTTGTTACAGTTACTTAATTTGACACTGTTCTAATATCATGACACCCCACATGTCTAGAACACATGATTATGTCAATCAAAAATCATGTGACTAACACATAACCAACTCTTCGTGATTTTCTAAGATCGCAGACTGAATACATATTGGGTTATGTGCACAACACAACACGGGAGCCGCGTAGCACACTGGCTTCGCATATGAGTGGTGCTGGGTTCATTCCCCAGTTGAGGCGGAATTTTTTATTTTTTTTCCAGATCGCAACGGCTTCCGGGTTGACCCAACATTAAATTACAATGGGTGCCAGATTAATCCGGGAAGTAAAGACTGCGAGGAGATGGTTACCTCTCCCCTTTGCAGAGCCACAGAAATGTGAGAACGCTAACAGCTCACACCCCTACGGCATTAATAAATGCTATTGGTTACTTTACTACACAACACCGAGTGCTGTGGTGCCATTCTCCGGGAACACCAACATAATATTATCTTATTTTCCATTTCCAGAATATATAAAAATCACATATATTTTACGAACAACAGCATATGCGGTCCTGTAACAGATACATCTCCACGAAATACCTTCCATTATTTCTAGTGATAAGTGGTAGTTTAATGTGGGAATCATTCGTCCTGTGAACAACAATCCCAGATTTGGAGTCAACTCGTTATTTGTAGTTTCAAAAACAATTACACCTGTGGTTCACCCATCACCTAGTAGGTAATGCACCAGGGTTCAAGCTCTGGGAAGGTCGAGGTGTGGCGATATCACTACTGAGCAAGTTTGGTAGGTGATTTTAGTCAGGCGGGTTCTGAACAACCACTGATTAGGTTGTACTTCAGCTGAGTACTTATGGGAAACCATGTTCTATGTCGTTATGTGTTCATACCGCCTTTAATTTATCTTACATTTGTTACCGGGCCTGGAAGGGAGCAAAGAATAGGAGGTATGTAACTCAAAAATAATGACTTGTAAATGTGTACGCGGATATCCATAAAGTATGTTGGTTAAGCTGGGTCCCTCGTCAAATATTCAGTCCTGTGGACTCGTCTGGTTCATCCTTCAAACATGACACTATTTGAATTGCCGAAATTTGCATTGGCAACACAAAGTATATGCAGTGACCAATGAAAATCACGAAATAAATAGTGAAATTTTAAAGAATAAAACAATTTAGTCAATTAAACCGATTAGACTGTATAATTGACGAGGTACTCGGTTTAATCGCTGTAATATTTCTCTCTCTCTCTCTCTCTCTCTCTCTCTCTCTCTTTTAAAATAGGGTTACGCGCATTTTCAAAGTTGGGTAATATTCTATAAACTATACCCAACCCATAAACTTCGATCTGATGAAGCCTGCTGAAGACTACTGGGAAAAAACCAAACCTGCAGCATATTTTGAGATGGCAAGAAAGTTCCCTGCAGAGTAGAAGACATGGCATATTGCAACTTAGGGCCTACATTCCAATTGAGTAAGTTATCCGTGACTTGTAAAAGCAAAGGAAAATGTTACCATTAAAAAAGAATGCAGGTATGAATACTACCCCAATCACAGAAATGGAAGCATGCACAGGTTTGCCATCAATGGGAGAAAGAAGAAATGAAAAAATCCTCACACAGTATACAAAGTTCAAATGTTTGGAGAGTCATCAAATACTAAGCAGACCTACAAAAGAGCGACTCAAAAGAGGTAGCTTTCTACACTCCGATAAACAGCTCCAGAAATCACTCACAGATACAGACCTACAAAACCTAAAACCACTAAACACCTTTAACACATACCCAACATGGGACAGGAAAAAATTCCCAAGAATTATGGACAATATACCAAGCATTATTTCGAAAACAGAAACTACTATACAAGTACTAAAGGAGACAACTAAGAATCACATACAGAAAGCATACCCAAAGGATATATGGACACATGTATATACAAATGGATCAGCGAAAGAGGCAGTATTAGATGGAGGAGCGGGAATATATATAGTAACACCAGATGGAAAATAAATAGATAAATCCATACCCACAGGCAAACATTCCACAAATTTCAAAGCAGAAATGGAAGCCATAATAGAGGCAGCCAAAATGCTCATGAATTGCGTGCCGAGTCACAACAGACATGTAGTATTTCTAACGGATGCAAAGTCAGTATTGCAGGCATTGAAAGATCCAAAGAACACCAGCATGAATGAACTTACGGCCTGCTTACTACACCTCAGCAGTACTACCAAAGAAACAGTACTGCAGTGGATCCCAGGTCACTGTGGCATACCTGGAAATGAAAAAACTGATCTCCTGGCAAGGAAAGGGGGATCACTGGAACACATAGAAAATGATAATACGTACATAAAAATGATTAAGTGGAAGCATATGCATCCAACTGCATAACCAAATGATCCCTACCAGCAAATGTCACGCAAGGAACAAACCATCATCTTCAGACTACGAACTGGTCACAACAGACTGAGAAGTCACATGTTCCGAAAGCTGAAGATTGGTGAGACAGACCTGTGCAACTGTGACTGAGCCCTGAGACTGCAGAACACATTCTTCATGCCTGTCAACTCTACCAAGAAGAGAGGGAGAAAATATGGCCTACTGAGACAGCACTGCTGTCGAATCACACAATTCATTGAAGCTATTGGTGCTGTAACCTGACATCTGACTGAAGAACGATGAAGAAGAAGAAGAAAGAATGCATGAGAAATATAAATATGGAGCTGTTAGGAAAACGTCACCTCCTGATATAGGAAATAAGTGACCAACTCGTACTTCCTTAGGATTCGCTAACCATCATCATCTCTCCGGGGTGCATAGGGAACGCATTGCTCTAGGCGGACCCAGGGTTAGCAGATAACCAAGATCCCAAATGTACCTCCACGCGGTGCACCCTGGAAACAGAAATACAGCAGCTCGTGCTGATTCTGGCCAAATCATTTGGGGATCGTGTCCGAGAATGTGGAGGTAGCAGATGGAAAGAGATTTGACTGCACAATATCTCCGACACCACCAGCATCACCACATATAGCGACACTGTCGACATACAGTGAAGCTAGTCAGTCCAGTCCGAACATTGGAGGGGCGGCCAATGTAAAATGCACGTAAAGGTAAATGCATGGCGAGAGACAAATATGTTTCATACAGAGTACAATGAAACAATGAAAGGGCAGAACAGCGCTAGAGGGCAGCGCGAACTGCAAATAGAAAGTGAAAAGTCCCTAGGAAAGGGAACTACAAGCTCCGTCAGCTCGAGACGGGCTTCTAGTTACCAGAGTTCCTTACAGGCAGAGACCCAGACCCATCCATCGGCGTTTGGTAAAGCAAAAGACCTAACCCAACTCTAATGTCGAGCCTTCCTAAACCGGAAATATGCTTGCAAAGAGAAAGGGTTCTGTACCCGATGGGTGTAGGCAAGAAAGGGACAACGATGGCAGTCCTGGCCCAACTCTACTGTCAAGGTTTCCTATACCGGAAGTACACTTGCAGAGAGAAAGGGTTCCGTACTCGATTCGCTCAGGCACAAAAGGGACAACGATTTAGCCCTGGCCCAACTCTACTGTCAGGTTTTCCTACACTGGAAATACACTTGAAGAGAGAAAGGGTTCAGTACCTGATGGGCTCAGGCGCTATTGGGACAAGGACGCTCAGCTCGAGAACGCCTTGCTCCCAAACGCGTGGTGTGAGACTCGAACTTGGACAAGGGGTACACGATGTCGGTGAATGACACCTCGGCTAAGAGGGCGAAAGAGCCAGGGTCCAACTCCTCTGTTGAGTTCTTCCCCTTAAGGAACCAGGCTCACGGATGAGAAACGGTTCGGTACCCAATGGGCACAGGCACAGCACGTCCAATTACACGAGGCAAGTTCATAGACAGTGGAACACCTCGTTCGAGTTAGACGAGAGCAAAACATCGTCTGGGCGAAGAGTCTCCACTACGCGTGCCTGGAGACAGATATAGAGGCTGTCACAGGCTAAGGGTAGCCCACCCGAATTGTCAAGGCATGCCGAAATCGGATGTGCTAGGCCTACAAGGCGCATAACGGTGGCACAACGTAATCACGCTCCCGGCGGAAATCGCACGGATATCCGTGATGGTTACAATGGAGCGAACGAAAAACAAACAAAACAAACATCATCTCTCCGGGATACAAGAATTAAAACCAACATGGTATCTATGTGGTAAGTAGGTATGTGCCTATGATGGGAGTGTCTACTAACCAAAGTCACAGTGAACGTTTATAGAAGTCACGAGGTGAGAAATATTTGTAATAAAGAAGCGTTCTAGTAGATTATGACTCAGAAAAACCCCCATAAAAACTAACAAAACATGGAGTACAGAAGCAACAGGTGTCATATAGGTCAGTGGTTCTCAGTTGGGGGCTCAACACTCAACACGAAAAAAAAACTTGACAATTTTGGACACATGCTCGTCTGAGGGACCACAGAAACTTTATACAAAATTATATTTGGATTGTTTATAATAAGATGAATGATACTGGGACAAACTCTAATGGGAAATCAAATATAACACAACAGAGAGAACAATGAGCATCAATATATTACGTTGATCTACAGTCCCTTATTCATCCATAATGGGGTAAAGTGAACTCTGCTCAGCTGCCAGTCGTGTCCGCTAAATGAACTCGGTTAGGTAATTCGAAAAACTTTCTGTACGTCTCATGATGTTTTATGATTCTCAATTTGACACTTCTCCACGATCACTTTACATAATGCGCTCAGTGGAAAATTGCATCATATGAGCAGCAATTTATATCTAAAAATACTAATAGTTACACTAAAACACCACAAATCGTGTGTCCCCTTAACAGTAAACTATCGCCAATGTTGTTTTCCATAAAACACACTTCGGCTAGCAAAAAAGGCGCTCGAACAAAGCTTAACGTAATTTATTTTCCTACTTGGGATCATAGAAACAAATGTAACTTAAAATGATGTACGGAAGAAAAAAACGGTTGAGAACCACTGGTATAGTTGACAGATAGACAGACACATGTTTATGGACGAATCCGGCTTCCGTGGAAGAGTGATTAGTACGATAGTCTTACACTCACAACTCGCGCAAACGAGGTGAGGTACGAGCGCAGCGAAAGTCGAGCCGTTCGCATTGCGCTGCCAGGTAACTGCAAATAGTAGTTACATAGAACACAGGTAATGTAGTCTTACTGGACGACGGCTAACAGACTATCAGTGTTAAAAGACACTGAAGTTGCTATGTAACTGATCCTCATCTGAATGCGCCCGAGTGTATTCATTGTTATGGCCAGTTTTCGCATTCACTTTTTGTTTCAATTTCCGTTTCATTATATGTGCTGGCTCGTTCATTTTTATTTCTTCTTGTGGTACGTGTTATGGTGCAAACCAGCTATGCCACAACTGGGTTTTTTTCTACTTTATATGGGGTTTTTGGCCGTCTTCTTTAATACTGTATTTGTGCATCATAGTTTGCATTAATCTTTTTATTTTTACGTTCGACAACTACAACATATATGTATTGTGCGATTATTATTTTTAAATGTAAATTTTAAAATTCTAAATATTTTATCCGACTTAATTATTAATTATATGTTTTTCAAACCAGACCAATGGCGTTGAATTTTTTATTTGTTTACATTTGCTATTTCCACTTTTTCAATATCCATTTGCAGAAGCCAGTTTGCAAAACTCGGTTTTTATTACACCTTGTTATAAAGCATATGAACATTTGAAAATTTATCAGATGAACGTTTATTAGTTTTCCGAAAGAGACAATGTTCATGTTCAGGGAATGAGTGGCAAAGGGAGATAGGAGAAAATACCTGCTCTTTGGAAAGACCCGAAAAATGCGTAATCAACAACTCACTGGGACAATTAGCTTGTGCACCCTTGGATGACCGACATACAACTAAATAATACTTGTGAGCTCATCATTTATGGAAATACCCTCGGTGCATTGATATTGTTCCTAATCAGTACAGTAAATAAGAATTCGGTTATTTAAAAAAATTGGGGGGGGGGGGGGGGGGTTGTACCTAAAGAAAAATCATGTCTTCGTCTTAACGGAATTTTCGGGGTCCTTTTTGTGAATGTCATTAATGGTGAGGGTGCCTACTTTTTTTTGGCTTTCTCTCTAGTACAAAATGTCAGTTCTTAAATTTTAATGAAGCAAGAAGCAAGCTTCCTTCAATGCCCAGTGTTAGCTGCATACGTTTTACTTGAAATTGTATAGGTAATTTATAAACATTAAATACTGTGGGATAATAATCACACAATACAAACACTAATTATAATCGAAAGTCCGATACCCCCTCAGTATATTACGTCACGAGATATCGCCTAATGTAGATAGTGAGAGCTGGTACATGAATAATCACTTATTCAATATAAATAGTTCATCATCAGGTGCCGTGCCGGCTGGCGTAGGCGATCATAGCTTTATACGGCTCTCTATCTCCAGCATTATGTATCAAGATCGTTGTTTCTATGCCGAAACTGTCAAATATTTTCTCACGTTGTCGCCCTCTGTCTCTGTTGCCTTCAATCTTGCCATGTTGTGACTATGTTCTCCAAACCTCCCTGCCTCATGAAGTGGCCATAAAATGTAGATTGACTTTTCCTTATATTATTGATTAAGTTCCATTTGTTGGCAGGCGACTCTAAGTATATGACCAACGAAAAACACGACATGATCAAAGACGTCACGAATGAAGGCGCATTTACGTTCTGTTCAGGGGTCTAAACTGGAGCCCAGGCATGCTCCGAGCTGCAAGGAATAATCCTCAGAAAACCCTGAAAAAAATCTACTGTGTAAACAAGACGTCGCTAGCGGAATACGTACGTCATAACTGTCTGCAGTAGGCCTATAGAAGACCACAGCACAAATTATAAACAAGTCTTCATTCGTTACGTTTTTTATTATTGTCAAGTTATTCATTGGTCACTATTAATATACTTGTAATCGCACGCCAAAAATAGCCAAAAGTATTCCAAGTATATAAATAGTGACCAATGAAAACACGACAATAATAAAAAGACGTAACGAATGAAGGCATGTTTACTTTCTATGCAGATGTCTATACTCCAGACACCCATGCGTACGTGCGACATCATGAGCACATAGGGAACACTACCTCATGGAAGAGAGCCAAATGATAACAATAATAACCGCCCATCCCATGCGGTGATAACTGCAGACGTCTTGTGCTGCGGGCTGAGACCAACAATATCATGTCTTAATCTCAATATCTAGTAATAGTTTATTTTACACGTTTCACAACTTCCGAGTGCGACATACCATGTGCCAGCGGTTCTTATACTTTGTGTTATCGTAGACCCACTTTAAATATTTTGTTCTGTTTCTGCCTCTGTATTTTAACAATAGTAAATACTGCCTTCAACTGAAAATGTAATGATAATGTGTTGATTATCTTCTGAACCTGTAAATATGAAGCCAATTGATAAATATTCACTGATATAAGGCGGCGCTTTTTTCCCCCAGATGACTGAAAGAAACTTTATTGTGATTTGAACAGGATTCAGTACCATCATCATCACCCCCACCAATCACCCACCACTACCTCCACCAAGTTTATGTTTCACATTCATCCATTTATCCGCAGAGGCAAATGAAAAATGGATTGTAGCAAAGTACATTTAATTATTACTATAGCTTACTCAATAATGTTATGATGGAAAGATAACCAATATAATTCACGCATGTTTTAAACATAATATATGTACCAGTGATCACCACATTTTATACATGAGAAATATAACAGAAAAGTGCAGAGAGTTCAACACAAACATATGCACCTGTTTCATAAACTACTCACAGGCCTTTTACTTTGTAACACACCAGAAATTATGCAACATATGATCTCATATATTTCGTTACTGCATGTGTTCATGTGAAGGGGTGCAGGGTGGTTTTCTATGGGCTGTGGAAATAAAGGCTGTTTTGCCATAGCAGACGCCGCGACATGTACAGGATGGATTTTGATTGTACCTCCGAAAGAAAAAATCCTGTCCCAACCGTGGATTGAACCCGGGACCTCAAGGGTCTGAGAACGGCATTCTAACCAGACTCATATCGCTTATTCAAATTGTTCACCATGAGCAACAAGCCTCTGTCCACCTCGAGGGAGAAACATCTGACTATTTAACATATACGTTGAAAATAACATGTGAAATGTACGAGAAGACCCATATTATGAACAATTTCAACCTTTTAATATCGAAGGTAATAATATTCCATAAATTAGTTATCCAGATGACACTGCTCTAACATCAAGAATCCCACACATCTAGAACACATGATTATGTCAATCAAAAATCATATCGACTCAATGCAATGAAGACAAAACTAACGCATACCAACAGAAATGTACGTACATCTACAATAACCACTATAAAATATCAACAACCTTGAATATCTCGGGGCAACCATCAACGCCACAGGAGATTTGATCAGCAGAGATCAGAAAAAGATTAACAATGACACTACAAAAAAAAACATCACAGATGAAAAAGCTATGACAAGGGGCAAACATAAAAACAATGCTACATCAATTAAAAAACTATATTTTTCCAGTTTTAACCTATGGCTGTAAACGTGGGCGATAAACAAGAAAATATCAGTTTTTAAAATGAAATGCTATAGAAATGTATTAAGAATATCATGTACTGATAGACAAACCAACGACGTTCGTTAAACAAGAAAATATCAGTTTTTAAAATGAAATGCTATAGAAATGTATTAAGAATATCATGGACTGATAGACAAACCAACGACGTTCGTAAAGACTGGAACATAGAAGAAGACTGGCTTCTCAAAACTATAAAAACTCGCAAGCTAACATATTTTTACATATAAAAATACAATGGTTAGAAAGATTAATCAAGGAGGGAAAGGTTCAAGAAAAGAGAACAAGAGGCAGACTAAGACTTCGAGGGACACAGGAAAACGAAGACCTTCTGAACATGACATTGGAGGAAGACAGCATGCACAGAACCGAGAGGCGCATAGAGTGGCAATGAGAACACCGTTCTGTAAAAGACATGTCACATAGTTAGATATATATCGTTCATTCTGTCCTGTCGATAATGTAGACTTTGGCCGACAAGTCATGTCCTTGGACGTCCCGTACCAACCTTACACTTTGAGATTTTCACTGATATCTTTGTGCAATAAGCATTGATCTAATTGTGTAAAGGTTGTCTGAAATAAATAACTTGTGCAGTATTTATCATTGTTTCTGTCCTTCTATTTGTATATCTGTCCATTTATCTTTTTTTATTGTAAATGTCATTATCATAAGGTGCCGTGCCGGCTTGCGATCACTAATACTATGTATTAGACTCATTGTTTAGTCTATGCTATGCCATGTTGTTAAACTGTCCGATATTTTGTCACGTTGTCACCCTCTGTCTCTCCCTTGCCTTCAATCTTGCCTGTTGTAACTATGTTCTCCAAACCTCCATGTCTCATAACGTGGCCAAAAAAATGAAGATTGTCTTTTCCTTATATTATTGATTAAGTTCTGTTTCGCATTTGACACTTTCAACACATCCGCATTAGTTTTTTCTGGCAGTCCTTGGTATTCTCATCATTCTTCTATAGAACCACATCTCTACTGCCTCTGTTTGCCACTATCCTGTTTGTTTATTATCCAAGACTCGCATTCATATGTTAGTATAGGGGTTATATAGCACTGCAGAACTCTCTTCCTCACCTCTAATGACAAGGTCATGTTACATAATATATTTTTCATTTTTCTGAATGCTGTTTTTGTCATCGCTATTCTACTTCTTATTTCTGTTGAGAATCTTCCATCTAATCTTATTGTTGTACCTAAATACTTGAATTTTTGGACCTGTTTTAATTATATGTTATTTACTTTGATCTTGCAAACTGTTGAATTTTGTTTCTTTGAAATAACCATCACTTCTGTCTTTTTGCTGTTTAGGAAGAGGCGTTTCTCTTTACTTTATGTCACTACTGCATTTTTTAATTCTTGAAGATTTTCTTCACTTTTAGCAATCACAACAGTGTCATCCGCTTACCTTAAATTATTTATGTTATGTCCACCCACTAGTATTCCTGTAATATTAGCAATTGCGCGTTCTTCTACCAATGCCAAACATGGTCCTAAACAGCGTCGCAGAAGAGATAAATTGTTACATGTGAAATTAAGTGTCTGAGAAAAGCTGCAATGGCTACTAAACTAGATAAAATAAGAAATAAAGAAATTAGAAAAGAGTTTATATAATATCATATATTGAGCGTATTGAAAGACAGCAAGTAAAATGGTTCGGTCACCCTATGAGAATGAACCCAAACCAAATAAAAGCATATAACAAAAGAATATCCGGACATAAGGTCAAAGGTAAACCAAGAAAACGGTGGATAGAAAACACCAAGATAGCCTTGAACAAACATGGACCTAATGCAACCAAGGCAACACATCTGGCCCTGGAGAGACAGCTGAAGCTTCCACCCCTATGCTTAACAGCAAGTGTGAATACGATCAACCATCTTTCATCTAGGGACAGACAATAGACAATGCGTATAATATGTATTCACTGACTCATAAAATAACCCGATGGGTCCGAGGACCACAGTTTAAGAACTTCCGCTCTATGCAAATAACGTTTGCTCTTTCCATTTCTATGTGCATTTGAATAATTGTCTCTTCCTCCATATACCGGATGTTTATTGTAATGTCCCATTAATAAGGATTGTTTCTTCTAGTGGAACATATTATTGGTCTTAGTTTACTCACTTTATGTGTATGATTGCCTTTCTAATATTTATTTTCAAAATAATTACTGTTTTCCTGTATGTCAAAGCTTATAAATTGTGACCCGTCGTTTAAATATTAATTTGTGTCTTCCATTATTAATCACGTAGACCTATAGTAAAGTATATTATCGTATGTTGCAATAAACACTTCTCAGACTGGTCAGCTACAAAATCATGGTTGAAGCGAAGGGGTTGAGTTATTTTGGTTTGTGTTAAGTACATCTTATGGTGAGATTAACCGCGGACGTTAGCCCATGCTGGCTGGTTATATCTGAATTTCAGCACCATAAAAATAGCGAAGATCGCGGTTCTGGTAACCCAGTCACCACAACATTCGCATCATATTATATAGATATATATATATATATATATTATATATATATAGTATATATATATATATATATATATATATATATATATATATATAATATATATATATATATATATATATATATATATATATATATATATATATTATAGTAAATATATCATACACTCCTTAACCGTCGAATATCATACATGTCACAACGGTGACCTACCGATAGAATTCAGAGAAAAGTCTTTTGAGTCATGATTTCAATTATTCCCGTGATTTCGTTGGTCAGCGCTGGCAGGCGGCACAAAGTATATAAATAGTGACTAACGAAATCACATTAAAAAAACAATGAAAGCTGATTATGCTTTGTTGGGATTCTGATGTTATATCTTATTTATCGATTGGTCGCGCCTCAATGGTGTGGGGGAAAAAAAAAAGAAACGTTACTTTTTACTTAAAAAACCCGAACTAATAAACCACCACCATTCTCATACCATCCTTGTCGGTTTTCTGAAGAAGAAAAAATCACCTTACTTCTCACAAAAACGGTGATAAGCTGTTTTAAATGGTAAAACGCCATATCATCTTTTATAAAAGTCGTATCTACGACCATGTGCAGAACTCTAACAGCAGCTACCTATCTATGCCGATTAAATGTGAACGATATTTTCTGATGGAGTGTATACATGCAGATATGGTTTGTTGGTTGCTGACAGAGGCCACGGGTTCATGTTCGCTGACCCATCCATGCCAATGTGTGATAAATGAAGGCGATTAAGTCGTTGTTTTGTTTCATATAAGGTGTTCATTTATCTGACCTTGGAGAGTGAAGCATTTTCCTAAAGTCATCCTTTGCATTTGGTTGCTGACCTGAGGCCCACGGGTTCATATTCGTTGACTATATGCCATTGTACGATAAGTGTGTTTGAGCTGTTCTTTTGTTCTATATAAGGTATTCATTTTCTGGCCTTGGAGAGTGAAGCGTTTTCCTAAGTCATGCAGCGTTGGACATTAAAAAAGCCGGTGGTCGAAAGTTTCGTAAGGATGAATGCACAGCTGGCAACCTGGAGTGTGTTGTTGTTGTCCTCTGTTCAGGTAATTGTTAAGCTGTACACGTTGTGGGCGAAGTCAGAAGCTGATACTCTGGTCTTTCCGATAAAAAAGGTTGCTGTCTTTGTGATTTGGGCTGGTCATATATTTGTAGATTTCTCTTCCAGTGTTTCACATGGCTCATCTATTCAGTCAAGTCCCTTTGTTCACAGATTTCAGTATGATGAATAAATTTGATAATAAAGTATGGTAGAGGTTCTGTTTTTCACATACCTCGGCATACCATAATCGGTATCTTACACACCTTCTTTATTTATCCAGATTTTTCTCTTAGGCTTTGTCGGATTAAGCTGAATTTTTGTTGATCTAGAAAATATGGTCCATTTGAACTGGAAATCGAACATTGGGACCAATCTATTACGAAGCTAGTGTTCTATCAACTTAGCTGCCATGTTCCTAAAGTATATTTATGCATATGAATATGTCAAAAGAGCATCAAAGTCTAACCGATAAAATGACAACGAACTACTTCTTCTGTGTTCGTTTACAAATTCCTGCAAATATTCATGTTATAGTTCGGAAAACGGAATAAGCTGTCATGGTTTACACCATAGCTTCGATATCTGTGTTTTTTGCCTGACATATCCGATTTAGTATGGCATCTGGGTCATTGTGACCCTATAATGGATGGGGCAGCCAACTCCACCTCAGAACCTCCTTAGTCGCATCTTAGACATATGTGGAGGTAAACAGCGTCACTATTCTTTGCTGGAATCAGCCCCCCCCCCCCTCTCCAAATCTGAAAACAGAATTTCCGCTGAGCAGTTAGGTCTGTAAGACCCAGAGCTACAGCTAAACTAATGACGATGGCAGATAACATCCTCCGCTCCATTTCTTTCCAGTAAATGTACCCGAATCTCACACCGCTCAGAAAGCGACATAAACTAATAAGACATTTGACATGCTAAGAAACGTATGCCCACAAATAAGATTGAAAAAAGCCACAAGCTAACATGATTTGAGCATGTACAAAAGTGAAAGGTAAATTAAGCTGAGTTGTGAACCAGTGTCATGACACACGGTTTCCCATAAGTGGCTCACCTGCCTAGTCAGTGATTGACCAGAAACTGCCTGACTAATGTTGTCTACAGGGCCGTAGATTTGATTACCGTAAAGAGTTTTTACCTATTTTTTAAAACCTCTTTTGTGAAAAATTGATACCTGAGGGGTCTTTTATTTACCTTTTGGTTAAGTTTCTAAAACTAAAAGTCATGTTAAAATTTGCTAATTTGGGAGGGGGGGGGTGTTAACACCCCAAACCTATCCCTTATCTACGGGTCTGATCGAACTTGTTCAGTAGCGATGGCGCCATTCCTCGACCTTCCCAGAACATGAACCTTGTTACCCTACTTCCTGGTAGTTGAGCTGCACCACAAATTCTAGTGACCATGGTCCAGAGCTAGGTTACTATATATACCTCTGACAGGAAAGAATGCTTGGCATGGGAGCTGAATTTGCTGAAGCTCATGACTCCAAATCAGCATATTGCGGAAAGACAGAAAAGACACACAATCCTTAGAATTAACCCCCCTCTGAATATAATACGTGGAAGACAGGTAATGGAGTTCTACTGGATGACGACTGACACACTATCACTGACAGATGTCTACATGAATTAATATGGTATACACACTACACCACAGAATATAATCATACAAATGATAATACACAGGACATTATCGACGTTTCGGGCCAAAAAGCCTTTTTCAAGATACGTACATAACATACAAATATAAAAATATCACAAGTAGAAATTAATACACCACAACAAGCGTGTCTGAATGAAATATGGTAGTGAGATACTGGAAGGATACGAACAGGAAGTACACAAAGACGATAATGTAGGTGGAACGAGAGGAACAAAACGATGACGTAAATGGCGGCACAAAATGAATAAAGACAAAGACCAATCCAATCGAGAACTAAGCAAAAGAGTGGTCGGAATTGAGTCCAAATAGCTTGATGGTATGGGTCCAAATGGCTCTGAATAGGGGATTTCATCTTAAATCATTGCACACAGTTGAAAATTGAGTATTCTGGGTATGAAATAAAGCTCTGGATAAGCCACCACATTGTATATCGGAAATAAGAGCTAAGAGAATTCCTACAATTATGGTGTTAAGTTCTGTGTTTGTTTATTTTCATATTGATAAAAACTCTTTGGTAGGAATGATATGCAACATAGCATACCGGATCTTATGGCAGATATCTCCTATTTTCAAAAGCAAATATGTGAGCATGAACACTAAAACTGCACTATATAAAACGGTCATCATACCATCACTATGTAAATAGGACACTAACAATAGAATCCAAAGAAAAATTTGTACAACAGAAATTACTTGCCTAGGTAGAATCATCTGAGTAACAATAAGAGACAGAATCAGGAATAAAAACATCAAGAGACTAACAAACGCAATGCCAATCCTGGATTACATCAGAAGACAACAGATTAAGTGGTTTTCTCATGCTTCCAGTCTACCATCAGACAGTGTCCCTCAAAATGCATTACTATACAGACACGATGGATACAACAAAGTCATGGGCAGACCTGACACAAAATGGATTACAGAAATAAAAGAGTGAACGAAAACAAACATGGGACAAAAAAAAACCAGGCTCACAGAAAAACCATATCCAGAAAACTCGTCTATCCATGACGCTGCAATGCACAAAAGGGTATAAAGCGAAAAGAAGAAGAAAGAAGTTATGAAAGGTAGATTTCGTGTAGGTAGACTCGACGTAAAACTGTTATTCACCCGCTTAATATGAAGGTATCTTCATTTGCCACATAATACGCAGTCTAACTGCAGTCTCATGTTTATTCGCTCCTTCGAAATCAACGTTCCAGCCACTTGATTATACACAAACATACCTTTCACCCTAAATAGAATTTGAAATCCACAGAAAACAGCTAAACACCATACACAGTCCATATGTGGCGAGAGAAATATAGCCTGAGAACCATTGTCTGTGTGTGTCATGGTTTAAATTGAACGTGCTGAGCGCTTGGTGATCTCCCGTTAGTATTTTATTTACTGGAATGAACCGTCTGCTTGGCATACCTTATGTTGTAACATACTGGCAGTATTATTTATGTCGACTTGTTTCTGAAATGAAAGTTTAGTCTGTTTGATAGCGTTGGCATGAATTATGCGGACACAACTACATGTATTTTAAAGTAATTCTAGTTAAATGTTTTTTCCCCTGTTATTTTTTCACTTAAAATCACGTGTTTAGGTTGACGTTTGGAAACAAAAATGGTCGCCTTAGATTAACACGTACGACAAATAAGTATTTATGAATATTTATTTTGCATTTTAGAATAATTTCGATAACTATTTGTATGGGCCGAAATGTTTTGAATGATAATAGTTAATTGTGTTATTAAGCATATTGCTATAACTTAAAGATGTAATGTAATACATTTGTAAACCTTGAAATTTGAAGACGTGGTCACGTGTCTGTCACTGGCTGTTATCATGGTGACATGACTTATTGAATAATACTCATTGTTACTATTTTAGGCTTCCTACTCGTCCTACTCATTTATCGAGTCTGATATCAGACTATGTTATAACCGTACTTGATACAGTGATTGACCGATTAATTTTTTGTGAGCTAAACAATATTACCGAGATAATTTTTTAAATGTTAGTCTCCATTTTTAAAATTTTGCTTGTGTAGTTCACCGTGATTACGCCTATCATTATATATTATATAACTATATGGTATATGTTACTTCACTTGATTGTGACCTGTGACTAATGTGAACAACGTCAACCATAGCATTATGATTATGCTTATTATAGGCTTTACTTACCTCAAGAATGTTGGCTATAATTTTACTCACATTGATGACCATGTTTCATTTGTATGTTTGTCACTGTTTGTTGTTGCTAATAAATGGTATTTGATTATAATTGTAGCTATGAACACCTTTTTTCCACCACAAGCTTACTCCCACGTTAGTTTTATGAGGGCAATTAATAATATATAGGCCTAACCATAAAAACATTTTAAATGTTTTAGCTAGCGATCTGAGGTCACTTTGATATTTAGCCTATGTATTTTCATAAATCATGGTGATGCTTACAATTAAAACACTTATTATTGCTATTAAATTATATGCCTAGGGTCTAATTAGTATTCAGTTTACTTTTCATCATATGCAGAACTACAGATCATGTTAATTAATTATCTAAGTCCTATGTTACACAACTATCATTTTAATGAGCTGAGTCAGCTGAGACCCAATAAAGTAATAAAGGATGCAAAAACTTGTGTGATAGTAATATAAAGCAGTGTACTCATCAACATGTGATTATTCTGTGTTGTATGGTAGGCAAAACTGCTAAATTGCATTAGTAGTTTACTTATTGCTGTTCAAGTTTGACGTGCATTAAGCCTATGCTACATTACATAATTAGGGCCTACATGCTTGAAACAAAATGAAATTATATTTTAATTTTGTATTTTTATTGTCCTTTGTGACAAAGTTTGTCTCCTCAAATACACTGGCACATAGTGATGAGAATTTCAGTGTATTGCTGAATTCTTGTTCATTATTGTTTCTTAATAAAGGTTTCTAACTATTGGTCCATAACATAGAAGAAAAAGTCCCTGCTCGTTTGTGTATTTCTCATTGACAGTATTTGACATTTAATATTTTTACTATTTATTAGTAACATTGGCTAGTACATTATCCTTAGTGTTATTCTTCTTCTTCTTCTTTCGTTCGCTAATAATGTCTATATCTGCAGTGTTGTTTCTTGTATAAATTGAACAGTGTTTTCCATTTCTTGTTTTGTACCATAAAGTTTAACATTCATTGGTGTATCAGAAGGCCAGTATGTGCATCTTAATGTGTCATAGTTTGCACATTCTTGAAGGATATGTTCTGAAGTCTGGTTGACTTGTCCACAATTACACTTTGCTGTTGTGCCAATTTTAAATTTTGTATACATATGGCTGTTTAGTCTATTGTGTCCAGTTCTCAGTCGAAATATGATGACCTGTTCTTGTCTGTTAAGTAGGTGGTAGTCATCCCGTGGAGGTAAGTTAGGCTTTCGTTGTGCCTTTATCATGGATTTCTTTTGGTGATAGCTGATTGGTATATCCGGTTGCTGCATGTTAGCACCTTCCTTGGCGAGTTGATCAGCTCTCTCATTTCCTGCTATTCCACAGTGTGATGGAATCCATTGCAGTATAACTCTACACCTATTTTGTACTCTTAGTGTTATAATTTGAGATTGCATGTAAGTCACAGCAAAGTACCCTCCGGAGTAGAAGACTGCCAGCTTGTGGCATTGCACC
The DNA here is from genome assembly GCA_034231615.1 of Meghimatium bilineatum. Taxonomy (NCBI): domain Eukaryota; kingdom Metazoa; phylum Mollusca; class Gastropoda; order Stylommatophora; family Philomycidae; genus Meghimatium; species Meghimatium bilineatum. Next base: position 53,613,610 of record CM067305.1, read on the forward strand.
TTAGTGACAATGCACCTTACAGTGACATTGCATCTTACAGTGGCATTAAGTAAAGCAGTCATCTTTGACTTGAAAAAGTCTGGAAAACTTTTCCCATTAAAAAAATGCATGAGAAAAAAAACAAAGCTGAAATTAAAAGTTCACTTCCTGGCACATGGAACAGAAGTACTTGTACTCCCTTGGTACATCCATTAAGGATGTAGTGAACAACCAAGACTTTTTCTTTTGACTTTCTAGGCAATATTTACTTTAAATTATTTGCCATTGCTTTTTAAATGGTCCGGATGCACAATTGCTTGCAGAGTAAATTGAACCTGGTAATTGGCCTTCAAAGAGTTAAGCATTGCTCTCCTGCAATCCTAGGCGTAGCAGATAATCATAATCCTAAAAGGACCTCTAATGGTGTACCATAGGAATAGATTGCTTCAAAGCTTGTGTGAAGCCATTTGACTAGCTCTTGATGGATCATGTTCAGGCAGTGTAGACTGAGATTGGATTGGAATTATAATTATTTGCACAGTTCCCCAAGAGATAGATCTGAAGGTAAAGCTGTGAGGCAACCTTGAGGACCTCCTGCTGACGACTGAATTCATGGAGACAGCCTATCTTCCTGTATAGACTTATGAGCATAGGAAACTGATCGCTGAAGAAGAAAAAATTGCACAAGACAAACAATATCTCTGAATGAATAGAATCTCTTGCCACACACAGCCAAAACACTTTTGCAGTGCAGTCCAAGACGAATGGTCAGGATTGCCTGATTGTCAGGTCTGAAAGCTTATGAAGGCATAAACAGTGAGCAAGAATGCGGAGAAATAAAGCCCAACTATTGAGTACATGCAAAAGTTACACATTGCTTGAGAGTGGTCCTATTTACAGGAATAAACTGGAAAAGCAAAACTATAATGAAAGCAATGCTCAATGCTTGAGAACAAATTTTTAGTTGTCTTCTGGCAACATGTGTGGAAAGGTAAAGGTAGGATACTATACTGTTCCGGTATAAAGTAAATACGGGTAGAAGCTAAAACTTGGATAAGGTGTTTACAATGACAGTGATCGAAACCTTGGCTAAGAGGAAGAATCAACTTTACTATTTCAGCAGTTTCCTATACTAGAACCAGGCTCACAGTCGAGATAAGTGTCTGTACTCAAGAACACAGGGCAGTGGACCATTTAATTACATGAGGCGAACAGCAGAGTGTCTCATATGAGATAAGCGTAGTCGATCAACATCCCTGCTTACCATCTCGGAAACTTGCTACCCAGGGACATGTTTTGGCCTGTAAAGTTAGGGCATAGTGTGTGATAAATAGTGTGTGAGCTGGTACACACTCATTTCTTGGCAACAGAAGGGAAGGCAGGAGAAGCTTACCTGACAAAAGCATACTGATATTGGATGTGCTGGGCCAAACAGTGCAAATAGCGCGGATCTGCTGTAAAATTAGCAGCACAACATACTTTATACTTTCCTGTTCAAATCACCTGAACACTTGTGCTGGTTATGGAAAAGGTAATGAAGAAGAAACAGAAGGCTGCCAGACACATACTCACTACCTCTGTGCTTCAGGGCTGGATTTGGTTCTACTTCACTGTCATATTTTTTCTTCTGCATTAATTCTCAAACTCCCGCTGGCTCTCTTTCATAGCAGGACAATAATCCCACTAAATTTCCATCAGGATGTAGTCCAGAGAATAGAAATGTGTTATTGCCATTTTATTTGCGCCAATGACCCGACCCATTTGTCTTTGGTGGTGTCCGATTTATAAAGTTAATAAATGATCTGCCCATGTGTTGCTGGGACCTGAAAGGAAAACAAAGAATAACGGTACTATTACTTGCAAGGTATGTCGTAAGGGGCAACTAAGCAAACTTTTGCTGGGATGGAAGGTGGAGTTGGATGTTCCAATCCAAAAAGGTACAAAGTTACCAAAAGACCATGTTGAAGTTGGATGTGTCAGACCAGAAGGCACAGATATCACAGCACAACGATACAACACAATTTGTTCTCTGGACTACATTCTGTTAACCTGCAGAAATTTGAGAATGAGCAAAGAAGAGGAAAAATAAATTGTTGAGCTGGTCTCCATAAATCACGTGTTTCCTGTATATATGTCACGTGTGCGCGCGCTCTGCTTGTGATATCATTAGATACCAGTTTTTGTTGTTGTCAATAACCCCAATAGTACTTACGTAGAAGTTGTTTTTTTTTAGAAAGTTCCACTTGAATACGATGGACTGTCACTAAAACTAAGGGGTTATGAGTAGTAAATAAGAAAACATACAAATTACAATACTGTCCGTCGTATTGAAGTGGAACTTTCTAAAAAACTGTTCTACATATTGTTGTTACGTTTCACGCAGTATTACCTTATATTGATTTGTTAATAACCCCAGGAATTTTGAACAATTTGCTTTTACTTCCTATGAGCAATGGGGAATTATATTATACAGCATAAGACATGAAGCTGGATCATTTAATGTACTTTGTGGAAGGATCCGAGACCGGAGCACAGGCAGTACATCAAAAGTTGTTGTTCTACAAACGAATGTAAATGCCATAGTGAAAAAACCAAATTATGCTACAATCTTATCTGTATGAATTCATGTTTCTGCAACATATGCAGAGCTAGATCTTTTTAATTCAATACCGGGAAAATAACAAAATATTGGGCACCGACAATTAACATTCTACATAATATGGTAATAGTGCTTCATTTGAAAGAAATATGAATATTAGCGTCACTGCATGTGAATGATCACACTATCTGTATTTTGTATGGAGATCAGTTTGGAACACTTCTGCACTTTTGAGAACGAACTGTAATAAAGTAACATGGACTTTTTAGTCAGGTAATCAGCAAATATACTGCTTTCTTAGAAAAAATATGGTTTGCCGTAATATATTTATATTATATTTTATGTATAAATATTTTCTTCTGTCTGTCTACAGAGACGAATGAATAGCTGTACAGTGACAGAACTGAAACCAATCAGGAACTAATGAACCATTTAAACAATAGCACATTCTGTATATCTTAATACTTCCTCAGTTTTATGCTTGTGAAATCTGTGCATTCAGTGAAACTACACTTTTCTATATTCTCTCTTGCAAAGAGAGTGAATTACTTGTGCTCAAAGCATTCCTCCCACTAACACCTGCAATGGGAAAGGGAGGCCAGGGAGAATCAAATGGAGTTGATGTAAAGAGACAATTACCAGAATACTCATGGGATGATATCAAAGATAAAACAACAAGTGAGAACAAATGGTTAGTAATTGATGGTCAAGTCTACAATATCACAAACTGGGCTAAACGCCACCCAGGTGGGCCAAAGGTTATAAGTCATTATGCAGGTCAAGATGCCACAGTAAGTATTTGGTTTCATTAGTAAGTTGTTACAGCTATACAATGTGCTATATGATTTTAACATGTAACTTTTGTGCTTCCATTTTGTAAGACTTTTGTTTTATCCACGCTGAAGTCAGATGTCTCTGGCTGAAAGGTGCAGATATTGCAGCCAAGTTGTAAATGATGTCAGGACATTTTCTGTTCTGACTACATCTTGATCATCTGCAGGAATTTGAGAATGAACGCAGCAGAATTGATTTGTTATCCTTTTATTTGTGGTGTAAGAAAATAAAGGTAGTGAAGATTGTTCGTTCAGCGTTTACCTTCCTGCCGCCACTTACTATCATGTGCTCACAAGTTACTGCACATCTGGGAGACATCAAAGTTGATCACTAGAACATTGATGATACTGCATATTAAGTTCATCAATGGAACAGCGCTCGAAATAGCTCTGTAATTATAGTCTGACTATATTGATCGTGTAGTGCTATTAATAGCAACTCCGAGGACACGCTCAGATGATATTACTTGCTCCCAGGTGTAATGATTTGGTCATGGAATTTAACTATGTTCGTGAATCATATCAACACTTATTCTGTGTCACAAGTGTCATACCTCACAATCATTTCAGCTTTGTCAAGTGTCAATCATACTATTGTCTCGGCAAAACCTCAAGCTTATCTTCATGTGTATTCAAGTCCAATGAAAATCTGTTCTCAGCACGGTAGCAATCTTCTATTCACTTTTTTCTTACCAAAACTGATCTAAATATCATTTTATTTCCTCTTGTTAAGTTTTAAGATCTCATTTAAACTGCTTACATGATGCTAAGTTTCTGCTCTAGACTAAACTTACCACCGACCACCTCTTGTTAAGTTTCTACTCTAAAAATAAACTCCCCATCTTGTCTAACTTCTTCTCGCTTCATCTTTTCTCCTGCTTGACTATTGGTCCCTGATCTGCTGATCCCACGTTGCTATAATTCTTGAATAACCTTAGCAAGAACAAAGCATTTGTTCCTAGAGGGATAATACCATATCTCACAATGACATATGCGATCTGATGTCTTTTCCCACCAGATTAATCCACATAGTAACAATGAAACTAGGCCCTCTTGTTTATATACATCACCATTCAACTCATTGAAACACGTGCTGTAGATGTTTCCAGACACTAATAGGCGGACAGTGCAGGTGTATATGTAACTAGAACGATAAAGGGGGAATAAAAATATCAACACATTCAGATCTTGTACAGATTATTGGTACAGGGACAATATTAGTTCATACTTCATATGAGGTAGAAGTTGTGTATTAGGGATTCTCCCTGGTGTAGTGGTAAAGCCATTTTCCTTGTGCTCAAGAGATCATGGGTTCGAATCTGGCATGTGGCATATTATTTACAAAGTGAATTTACAGTGCTAAGCTGTAAATCATAACACAGTGCATTCCGTTTTTCAGACTACATCCTGTTAATCTGCAGAAATTTGAGAATGACCACAGAAGAATTCTGTTATCTTGTTTTTGACAATATTAGTTAAAGCTCCTTGTGAAGTAGAAGTATATATTAGGGATTCTCCCTAGTGTAGTTTTAGAGCCATTTGCCTCTTAATCATGGCAAGAGATCACAGATTCAAATCCTGCTTGTGGCATATTGTTTACAAAGTGCATTTTTTCGGAGATCCGTGGGGATTATCACTTGAAGCTCTGGAATTACGTGCTATTAGTAGCATACTTGGAAAGCCTCTTGTTGAGTGGTTTATATTGAGAGTACATATAGGGAAATCTGAATACAAATCTGAGGTCAGTCATCTGCAGTGTTTTTAAACAACCCTTTCAAAAGTTTTATTCATGTCTGATTAGTGATGATTGAACTAAGAAAGGGGCTGTTATAATAGGAATAGAGTTATTCATGTTTTAGAGAGGTTGAATTATGAGAAATACTAACAATCATGTACTCCGTTTGAAGATACTTTGACTCTGCAACAGTTGTCATTTGTTTGGAATAATAATTAACAATTGCTAATTTGATGCGATTCTTGTTGGTCAGATTCTTATTTATACACTCTTTTGCCGTGCTGTTAATGATTTATTTCATGGATAGTCAAAATTTACAATTCCGCTGGTCAGCTTTTTGCAAGTAGCTTACGCTAACACTTGTTTTTGGCCTGGCAAAAGCAGCAGTTAAATGGAACAATTCAACTATTCTCTGTCAAATAGTGAAGACAAAACACTAATCCACAACTTTTATAGATCACAGTGGAAGAAAGATATGGATATTGACTAGAAACCAGACCCATACACCAACTTCATAGACGACAACAGACCATCATTTTTTGACTTAGAACTGGCCGCTGCAGGCTACAGTCACCTGTACTGGATCAGGGTGGCCCACACAAATGAATGTCCATGCAGAACAAGCATACAAACCCCTGACACATACTCCAAGACTGTCAAGAATACAAAGATCTGCAAGGCAAGACATGGCCACAATGGATCAAATTGAAGCAAAAACTTTGGAACAGCCGCTCTGACCTGGAGAAGACTGGGAGCTTCGTCTTGGCGACTAAACTGATGATCTAGCGAGACCAAAAGATTTCTGAATGCAGAAGGAAGAAATGTTTTTGGCACTGAAAGTGTTTCATCCATTTCTACACTTTAGGGTACTGTTGATTTTGTCTTTTTTTTTAATGATGATGAAATAATCCCTTTAGCTGTGATCAGGAAGCTTTTGACAGCTCATAGCATTTCTGACAAATATACAGATCTTCCTTAGTTGATACCTGGACTCAAATACGGCTGTCTCAAGGGCATGGGTGTGTTAAGGATAGTTTATGGGTGCATGTTTATTCCCAGAAGGGAGACATTCCATTGCAGAAAGATCATCTGGTCATCATGTCTTGTCAGAAGCACAGCGCAAACTTCTGGACTAACTAATTCAACATTCTTCTGTCAGATGTGTAGTGACACATATATGCAGAATTTTTTTTTTTTAATATATGCAGAATCTTTTCATTGATTCTGACTTTTGTGCTAGATTCTCTATATCTGTCTCAACATTATGTGAGACTGGTACCTTTCAGCCCATCATCACACTGCAGCCACTACAACAGTTTTCCATGGTGAGAGGTGTGACCTTCACTTAGTCTTCTCTTCAAAGTTTAACATATCTACACAGCAAGTTCTGGCTCAGTAATATACCAGCTGTCACACATATCTTGTCAGTGTTGGGAAATATAATAGTCCTGTTTAGATTATACTTGACTTGCTAGGGAGGCCAGTGATCATGTTCAGGGCTGTAGCTGATACTTTGCAGAAAAGGGGTGGATGTGGTTTTTTTATTAAAAGAAAACTCCTCAAATAGGGGGTGGTTTGCATACTGTTTTACTTGTTTTTGTATTAAATTGAGTTAAATCTCAATTTAATAATCTGTTATTTTTACTTTGGGGGGGGGGGAAGTAGCATCAAACTCTCAACTGTATATTCTTCTTCAGCTTTCATTCTCAAACTCCCGCTAGATCTCTAGCAGGGCAATGGTTCTACTAGATTTCCAGCAAAATGTAGTCCAGAGAATGGAAATGTATTGTCACCGTTTTATTTGCGCCAATGGCCCGACACATCCGTCTTTGGCGGGCAACTGTATATGACAGGTGTAATGGGAATAATGTTTATTGCATGATTGAACAAGTTAGCTTATAAAATTAAAATGACATTCATTGTACTATCCATTACCACATAGGAAGTCTTCAGCAGTTTATAATTTGTGAAATTATTACTACCGGGTATTTAGAATACTGATAATGTCTTTCTTCAATACAGGATGCATTCAGAGCATTCCACAATGATTTGGGCTTTGTAAAAAAGTACTTGAAAGCCATTCACATAGGCAGTGTCAAGGAATCACAACTAGAAGTGAAACCTATAGAAAAAGACTTCAGAGAACTCAGAGACATTGCTGAAAAGATGGTAATGAGTTGTTTATGCTTATATTATTTGACTACTACAATCATCATTGGCTATATTTGAAGTTTATTATCTTCAAGCATTGATATGTTAAAAATTGTAATTGCAATGGTCTGTGTCCTTCATAAACTAAACATTGCTGAGAACATAGAACACAGACATTTGGATCATTCTGCTATTAGCTTGATCCACCATTCTGTAGAAACACACAAGTTTGCATGAACATAATGTTCCTGCTGATAAAAAAAAGTTTACAGGGAGTACCAAATAGCTGACACATTCATCATCATCAGTGAGGGCTGGCTACCACTGAGGTAAAGGGATAGAGGATGTAAACTGATTACCGTTGGAAAGTAGATGGTTCTTTTGATAAAGATGAATAGGTGTAGGTAGAATACTTTAGCCCAGAAAGATAATCTATCTGTAGGATGTCCAAAAAGAAATCAGTTCAGATCTATCAAAGTCGGAGCGACACAAGCCTCTTTGGTGTGGAGAAATTGGGTGTCCAAGTTTACTGTCGTATGACCATCTGTTATATAACAGAATGATCATACCTTTATTTATAACAGAAGTCTTTATGTTCACTTCCTGTCTTGTTATCAACTGGAAGCTGTCTATGATGGGATTTCATGTATATTGTATTAACAGGGCCTGGTCTTTTAGCTTAGGGTGTAGCAAACAATAGTGTTTTCTTTCCAAGCATGTCATAGGAGGCAACCAAGGAGAGTTAGGGGTTAGGCTGACAATTTGCTACCTATGAAAAATTTTTGCCACTGCATGTCTTGTCTCAATTTCTTACGTTTGTCTTCTGTCTTATGGTCTTTATGTATTACTGAGATTTAGGTGGCGAGGAATGCTAGGTGTGCCATTACTGCAGATGGGTCAACTGATCTGACCAAAAATGATGAACTGGTTTTCCCAGATGCATATGCTGCCAACTGGCAGGAAGTGATGATCCTGGCATACTGCAAACACTGGATTGCCTTCCTTTGGGAACTAAACATACATCATGCATAAACCTCCCCTAATACAAACATGCCATTGAGACAGCAAACCTTATGTGTTTTGTTACTCAACTAAAGAGGACATATGTTTTTGCCAGAAAGGCCATGAGCTCTTAATAGCTACCTGCTCACATCTAAAGGGATTATATCATCATCAATTAATTAACAATGTAATTATTGATTAAATTCTGCCAGAAAGCAAACGCCGTGATATACCAGCTATCACCATTACTGCTCAACCCAAAGATCAACATGGAATTCTAGAGACAGATAATAAAAAATAGTATTTTTATGCCAACACTCTACTATCAATGCCAGACATGGGCACAGATCAACAGAGAAAACATAACAACATGTGAGATGAAATGCCTGAGAAAAGCTGCATATCTAAAATGGTTTGGACACCTTTTGAGAATGAACCATAACCAACTACCAACAAGAACATATAACACAAGAAGATCCAGATACAAGGCCAGAGGAAGACAGAACAAGATGGATAGATAACATCAAGACAACACTGAACAAATACAGATTAAATGCAGCCCAGGTAACACATCTGGCTTTGGATAGACAACTAAAGCTTCCAGTCACCACCACTACCCACAAGTGCTGATATTCTGACCATCAACCACCTGGGGATAGACAATAGAAATTCTTGAATTTTATCAAATCTGTACCATATTTAAGCCCTTGAAAATTGTGACATTAATATTTTGATCTACTTATATTCAATATTCAGCCCATATAAAGCCTCCCTGCATTCCTTCACAGGAAAACATGCAGTAGCGAAAGTTTAAGTTTATATTCATTTTCCTCAGGGTCTCTTCAAACCAAGCATCATGTTCTTCACCCTTCATCTGTTACACATCCTATTCTTTGATTGGGCAGCTTGGGCAGTTATGTACTACTTTGGTGTTAGCTGGGTACCATACTTGGTGTCAATGCTTTTTTTAACTATAGTTGGGGTAAGTACTCTTATTGTGGTCATGTTTAAATTTATTGTTTTTTTTGTTGTTGTTGCTTTATTCCCAGGAATTGCGAACAACATTCTTTTACTTCAGTATTGGTGATATGAGAAAGTTTACTCATATAACAGAGATGAAAATAAAGTTTGACTGAAAGAGAACATACCTCAGAAGACAGATGTCTCAGGCCGTTGGTGCAAATAAAACAGTGACACAATGCATTTCCTTTCTCTGTACTGCATCCTGCTGGAAATCTAGTAGGACCATTGTCCTGCTACAAGAGAGAGATCCAGCAGTAGTTTGAAAATAAACACAGAAGAAGAAGAATAAAGATAACATGTTTATTACTCAATGGAAGGAAAAAGAACAGAAAATTAGAAAACATAGTCTTCTAAAATAGGAGTTTACTATCCCATAGCCCCCAAAAAGTTGTTTTAAATTTAGACTGTAAATTGGCAGCTGTGAGCTAAATTACAGCTTCAACACACTTCAATTCAATATGCATATTTGTGTCCATGTGTGTTCCATGTTATTATGTGAGGTACTGCTACTACAAACAGTAGAATATGTTCTGTAGAACATAGACATTTATAACCTGAGTGTATGCTTTACAAAATACAGAACATTTGTACAGTTGACATGTATGTAATCTTGCTCACTTCAGTGTGGTGTTTTTTCTAAATTGGATCAATCCTATTGTGTACAGGGACAATGCAGTTGGTTACAGCATGACTTTGGTCATATCTCAGTGTTCAGATCTACAAAATCAGACCACTTCTTTCATTTCTTTATCATGGGCATGATGAAGGTAATGTAACAGATTTTCTATTCGTTTCTTTATTAACAATACCAGCAGTTTAATTTCCAGAATATATAATTATCAGAAAGCCAAAGAAGATCTGACGATCAGGTGTGGGTAATATTAACACAGATATGAAAGTAAGTATTGTAAATAAGGAATTGTGTTGCATAAAATAACTACTACTTGTAAAAAAATTAATAGAAATATCTATGTTCTTTCTGGGTTGAATACAGTGCATAGGGCAGACACTAGAGCTAATTAGTTCTAGCGATATGATGCTACTGTGTGTAATTCTTGCATGTATATATATATATATTGCATGTGACATAATAGCCATAATCCTCTTTGATTATTGTTTTTATTATATAAAAAGATATGTATATGTTACATGGGGGGAATCAGAATTTTAGAAAGACTTAGGTGGGGGCATGGTAAAAAAGGGTTGGGAAACACTGATTTATATTATATGTATAATTATTTCTATTATCTTTTTATTAGTACCAGTAGTGGATTTATGTAACAGATAATTCCTTCTACTGCATTCGTTCTCAAACTCCTGCACATTAGCAGGTTGTAATCTGGAGAATGGAATGTGTTGTGTTATGGTTTACAGCTTGTCTTAAGATATTTACACCTTTTTGGCCTGTCTCATACCTTCAGCATACCTTCTTGGTCACTTGACCCTCTATGGATTGAGACAGCCAGCTCCACGCCCAAAATCTCCTTAGTCACCTCTTAATACTAGCCGTCCATTGCAGGAATTGAAATCTCCTCCAAAGATATCAACAGACCACAATATTTCGCCTTAGAACAGGCCACTGCAGACTGTTGGGTCACCTTTACCGATTAAGGATCTCATACACAGATGAATGTCCATGTGGATCCGGAACCTAGACCCTGGAACACATACTTCAGGACTGCCCAACATACAAAGAGCAGAGACAGCAGACCTGGCCAGAGGATACAGACTTGAGGTAAAAGTTATGGGGCAGCCACTCTGACCTCGAGAAGACAGTGGACTTCGTCTTGACGACAGACCTGACGGTATAGCATGACCACCGATTCTGAATACAGAAGAAGGAATTGATAACAATTTCAAACTTGATGCAAGTTGCATCTCTCTGGAATGTATGCAGATGACTGAAAGGCCAGATCCTGGCATAGAATCTCCAGTCACATTGGGGACATGTATGATTAGAATTGGGTGCATGTGTGTTTGTTCTGTCATTTTGGGCAGTCCGTTTTCTCAGAGATTTGATGCTTCTTAGTGATTCAAGCACCTTTGCTGGCATTTCTGCGCCACACTGGCAATTTTGAGCGATAGACTCCTAGGATATGGCATTGATATGGAAACTCTTTAGGAACACTTTGAGAGTCATTGAAGCATTTCTTCTGTCCACTGGCCAGTCGTTTTCCCTTAACGTTTATGAATATGCATTAAAATGGAGCAATTTCCTCCTGCCAATACATTATCTTTTTGCCCGTATGTGCTATTTATGGGGAGTATTTGGAAAATGCAATAATTTGTTTCTTTTAAAGCTGTGTGTATAATTTTTGTGAGTGGAAATAAAGGAATGGTTACTGGGTGTAACGATATAAGTTTTGTTGGTGTATGTGTGAATTCTGAGATAAATTGCGAACTAACATTATCGACCAGGCCTAGAATTTTGGTGAAAACGTCTGATACATTAAATTTAGGATAGAATGCCAATATGCATAGATTACTCCACCGTTATTTTATAATCAAACTACTTGTTCGTATAACATTCTTCTTTGTAAATAAATGAACCATTTTGATCGAACTAACATACTACGTGAAAGAAATCTGAGTTCATAAAACAAATCCTGGAAAGTGGTTGTAATTTTGAATTTTTGATGAATCATATTGGCGGTTTACACAGTCACAACTGGTCTATAACATGTTCTATTTAGTTGAACAGTAGCGGAAACTGATTAGGTCTACATTCATTTCCTCGGTTAACCAGGTGAATAATTTGTTTACAATCATGATATTTTTGTTCAAAGAATTATGGAGGTACGGGCAGCTATAGTTGTGGACATCTACTGAAAATAAATTTTATCTTTCAACTGTAGTCGCGGATAGCATGTGTTGAACATTAAGGAACTCCCCATACATCAGCTGTTTTGAGATACATTTGTCAGGCATGCACATGTCCTTCCCTTATTAGTTGGGCCTTCATCATTGTATGAATGTTTGGGAAATTTACTCTAGTGAGTTGCCTCTTACAGCGTGCATGGCAGGTAACAGTGTCACTATCCCTTGTTTCCCTTTTGGGCCTCAGCAACACAGGACGACATAATTACTTATTTACAATATTTGATTTCCAGAATATAGCACATAATGTCAAGCACAAACATGACTATAACATTTACATGTAGAGTGTTTTTATTTGTATCTACATTAATACCATTTTCTATATGAATGATAACATCTTTGAGTGAGCCTTTGCTTTTAATTTTGTGCACCAGCTCCTTTTTTCAGTTGGTAAAATAATCCATGAGAGATTATGCTATTTAATTTGAGTTATGTAATTACTGGGAATAAAAAGAACCTGATGGTCAGCAAAGATACAAAAGGCTATCATAATTTTGCAGCAGGCTTTAACGCTTTTTCCTTTTACTAAATAGTACTGCTAGTGGCTATGTCGATAGCTACAGCTGCAAAGAGGTAAAGCAGTGCTTGATTATTGTTGGCTTTCAGGTTGGTATCCAGTGTACAGAATGGGGACCAGTTTTCTCGTACAGCTGGCCTACTAACAATATGATTGCAGGTGTCCACTGCTCAGTGGAAATGGTAAAAATGCTGAACGTATTAGCTGCCATGCTAAAACCTGTTGTATCGGGCCATGAGCACAAATAAAACTGTGACACAATGTATTTCCTTTCTCTGGAAACATCCTGCCAGACATACAGGAAGTTTATTGTCCTGCTGGAAGAGAGATACAGTGGGAATTTGAAAAGGAAAAACAATAGTACTGCCCTGCCGTACGTGGTTTTTTTTTTTTTTTTTTACTATTTGTAGTTTCTTACTATACATACATCTGTTATGTGACGTTTCCTTTACAGAATGTTGAGAGGACTAGGTTCTGTGCAAATTGCTCAGCCTTTTCTTGTGTGGTGTTCAGAAGGTCTTTGATATTCTGTGTCCATCGTAGTTCTTGGTCTGCCTCTTGTTCTCTTCCCTGGAACTTTTCCTCCTATGATCAATCTTTCTAAACCATTGTGTCTCTTTATATATACATAATATATAATTATGTTTTATATCTGCATGTATTCATATATTATATAATACTTTATTGCCCATTATTCTTTATCTGAAGATTTCAAACGATTGCTAAACATTACTCTGGTAAATACCATATACCGTAATATTTACGGAGTCTCACTATCTTTCATCTATACATTTATAACCTCATTTACATACTTATTTCCATTCCCATAAATATTTACTGTTTGACCTGTCTAACATTTAAATGTAAGTGATAAACAGTCTCTATTACAAGTGCTGTAATCTTTATTGACAAATTTATGATTATTATAATTAATCTCAGGATGTGAGCTACAATATTTATTAAAGCTAGTGTCTTAAATTCTCTGGAGAGAAAAAACACACACACTCAGGAAGACAGACAGACAGACATATATATAAACACACACACATACACTTCACAATATATAATAAAAATGACACAGAATCATATAAAAACACTATATCTTCATTTCTCGTACTGATAATGCCACAATGTTCAGTATTTGGTGTTAAAATGTAGCCATTTGTATGTATTTCATCTGATGTTAATTGTCCCATGTCATCTTGTGTTGATTTCTTCCTGTATGCATTGCTAGCTGAGGTAAAAATGCTGTACAGCTTTTAACAGAGAATGATGAAATAATACACAGATAATGTAAAATATCACGGAAATGAAATAAAATTGATATTTCAATCAGAACGTAAACAAATGCAGTGCTGTCCTTTACTCATGTGTTATTTTCTTGATAAAGACCTTTCAGTCGAACGTGTGGTTGTCTGAGTGTTTCTATTAGTTCATAAAATGTCTTTGTATGTTTTCAATTTTTACTTGTTGGATAATAGTAATAGTTATATTGCAAGTCTACCAATTATTCGTTAAGGGGAGGGGGGAGCAAATGGTTATTGTTCCAGGTGTGCAGTCACCATTGTTGTGAGAGCTGATAGGCTGTGTTTACTTCTCTATGATGAGCTTAACAAGAAACATGTATGATAGGCTTCAGTTGAATTTTACCCCCAAATATTTCATTGTGTTACTCCTGACCGTTACAAGTGACGTTCCATGTACCAGCCTGTTCTGTCATTTTATTAACTGACTATATCATGCATGCTTTGTTTGGATTAACTTGTGCACCTTGTTATTACACTATTTTATGATATTTCCTGTATACAATTGGTGTAATTCCTCCCTATCAGAACAGTTTCTGTATATTAGGGTGCCAGCAGAAAAATAAAAACATAATCAGAACCCTTATAGCTGAGGCACTTTATACATTTTGAATAATACAGGTGCTAGTAAACCTTATGACTGTTTCTGACATATTTATTGAGGCTGATGTCTATTAACCCAATTTGAATGCAACTGTTCTTTCTGTCAATAAAAAGGCTGGGATGCAAAGAGATATGTATTGTTTTCGTGTAGTCCCAGGTTCACATATAACCAAGATCCTAAAAGTACCTCCTTGTGGTTAGTCTCAAGAAATTTTAAAAATTGTCCTCTGGCTTCCTACTTAAATTTACTAGTAATAGAGGGTTAAGCAGGCTTCATCACAGCAGAGATCATGTTTTCGAATACTCAAACTTACGACTAACCACCTTAGTTGCCTCTTACAACTTCATGACCGTTACTATTCTTGATACATTCCCGGTAGCCTGGACTATATTTTTTGTGGAAAGTGAAACAAAATAGTTGACAAGGGGTAGGCAAATCATTGTTATTTGTATTTTTCAATGATTATTTCCTTTGTGGGTGTGGGTATTTCCTTTGGCTGTAATTATTCATCAGTGGGTGGATGGGGAAATATTTATTTAGCTAAAGATTGGGAAAGGGGGATATTTATTTAGGAGGGTTGTATCAATGGGAAAAGACTGTAGTGTTCCTCATATGTACATTTAACAAATCACATGAATCTGGTGGAAAATTACAGTGAAAGTAATTTCTGGTGGCAGACGAAAGTGGCTATTTATCATGTTGCTTCAAAAACTGATACTGACCTAACACTTCATGCTCTTGTAATATATATTACATGTTTATTACCCCTTAACATTTAAATAAAATATTAATAAGTTATTTACTGCTATTTTTCTTAATCTGTTTCACCAAACAGGTTCTCCTGATCAAGGGAAAATGTTAAATTATGCTCTGTATGTAGACAATAACGGTTGTTCAATTAGCTCTCTGTAGACAACCAAGAATGTTAAATTAAGATCTGTATGTAGATAATCAGGAATGTTAAATTATGCCCTGTATATCGACAATTAATAATGTTAAATTATGCCCTGTATATCGACAATTAATGTTAAATTATACCCTGTATATCGACAATTAATAATGTTAAATTATGCCCTGTATATCGACAATTAATAATGTTAAATTATGCTCTATACGTAAACAATCAAAAATATTAAATTATGCGCCGTATATAGACAATTAAAAATGTTAAATTATGGCTACTGCAGTTCTCTAGATCTTAAAATAAATGTCTGTCAAAACATGGAATGCGTAGTAAAAGACAATAATATTGACAATCTGTTTTCTAAAATCTGATTATTGATATAAAGACAATAGGTATATAAATCCTGTGTTACAGATAATTATAAGAGTAATCAAATCAAATTGGATAAGAAGAAAAATATACTCATGATTCAAGCAGGATCTAACTCAAGACTGGACTAAATATGACGTGCTGACCAAATTCAGCCAAGTCATATTTACTGGCCCTCAAGGCTGACTGTTTTAAAATTGGTATATGTGTTGGTCCTAGAGCTCACAAAATATCACTTTGCGTGCTAGCGAGGTCAAGAAGTAAACCATGCAGCTAGGAAGTGATAAAGAGATTAAATATTTATTTAAAATATATGTTGTGGATACTATGCTTAGAAAAATGAACGAAAAAGAGAATTGGAAGGAGTTTTTTGGGACCCTTTAATGAGTGATATGAAAAGTGACAAAAGCTATTACTTTGAAGGAATTCCTGTTATCATGTACTTCTAAATTACGTTCTCTTTGGATATTCCAACCACCATCCTGGCAAGACTAGTCTTGAATTCGGTCCGCTGACCCAAAAAGTTGTCTGTCACTGATATAACTTCATCAGAGTTCTAAGATTAGTAATGCAGTATCAAAATATAAGGACTAGATTCACATAACCACAGAAATATAAAGTAGCCAATTTATATTAGATTATCATTGAACCTTTGTGTAAAACTAACGTTGTAAAGGTGCAGTTAATTTAAGGAAACTTTAAAGGAGGAACATACAGTAATATATATTGAACATAATTTGTATGCATAATTTGAATCAACTATGATTTTAGTTTATTGTTTGGTTTAATATGTACGCTATTGTGTTGGGTATGTTGCAAGTTTGAAAGTATACTTGAGTTTTAGTGATTGAATGTGAGTGTTACTTGAATAATTCAATATTTGCATTATTTTATTTTTTTTAACCAATTTTTAGTGTTTTTTTTTATGTTTGTGATTTCCGTAGTTTAACAGTTGTCCTTAAAATAATTAAATGTATAATACATTGAACAATAGATGTGAACTCTATATGTGCCAATTATACAAATAAATTATTCATACTTTGGGATTCGGAACACATCAATCACCATTGAAAATTAATCTTTTATTTCTGCTATTTTTGCATTATTTTAGCTTTGTGCATGTTTAATAAACTTGTCTTAAGCATAAGTGATATTGACATTAGTGTAGGTTATATATTTATGTAGATTCTATTGTGTCCATTCTCAAACTTCTGGTTAACAGGACAACTGGTTGGGATGCATTGTGTCATGGTATCCAGCTCTGCTGCGATATCTGCACCTTTCAGTCTGGCACATCCAACTTCAGCATGGCTTTTGGGTCACATCGACCAATAAGATCAGCAGTCAACTCCACTCCATTCCTCCTTATTCATTTGGGTTAATGAAATTTTGTGAAGTAGCATGTGAAAGTACTCCACACCAAAAATATATTGATCCAAATATTAACTCCAGACAAAGGTAGAGTTATCCAGAAGACTTGATTGATACAGGGCCATCAAGCATCAAAGAAAAGAAAGAAACCACTACAATAACTTGTATGGATTCCTTTTAAACCATATTGGATAGATTCTGCATATATTATTTAGTGAATTCTGTGTATAACTAGAAATGGGAAGAGACTCGGGTGTGAAGAACTTTAACAGAAATCCTCAAAGATATTGTTCTCCTATTAAAATTACGTGCACCAGTATCAATGTTTCTCAAGTTTTCACTAAGGACCAAGGATATATCCGGTTAACACACTCATGTAAAATATTTAGGGCTCTACCAAAAATATCTGTATTTTGGAAATGTAAATCTTGCATAGTTGCGAATAGCATGACTGATATTGTGACATTTTACCAACACATCCGATGAATACCTGTAAATTAATACGTATATATATATATATATATATATTCAAGTGCTTGTACAGATTACATTTTGTTTTGAAGCATTTTGTTCAATAATGAGCTTCTTTATGTTCTTTGAATTCTGTTTGTATTTTTTGTTTAAGCAATAGAGACAGGAAAAAACCCAGATAATCTGTTAAAAACAATTGATTAATGATTTGAGAAAATAATGGGCAATGTAGAAGTTCATTTACAGTATATTTACCAAAGTTTGATGTGTTTGACTATTGCGCAAATAAAACTGACAATGCATTTCTGTTCTATGGACTACATCTTGTTGGAAATCTGGTAGGACCATTGTCCTACTGCAAGAGAGACTTAGTGGTTGTTTCTTCTTCTTCTGCGTTCATTCTCAAACTCCTGCAAATTAGCAGGATGTAGTCCGGAGAACGGTATGCGTTGTGTCATGGTTTACAGCATTGCTGCGATATCTACGCCTTTTGGCCTGACACATCCGACTTCAGCACGGCTTTGGGTCACTGACCCTATATGAGATGGGACAGCTAACTCCATCCCATAACCTCCTTAGTCACCTTTTACGACATTCGTGGAAGGTAAACAGTGTTGCTATTCTTTGCTCCCCTTTCGGGCCCTGGCAACACACAGGCGAAGTGGTTGTTTAAGAATGACTGTTAAATAACATTTAGGGTATAGATGGTTTGTACAATTATATACACTTGGTTATGGGGGCCTGAAGTACGTTTTGCAGGGGGGGGGGGATGTCATTTACTGCCAGGAGACCTAGTTCATTTATAATTTTTTTCCAATACTAGTTAGTAATTTAATGGCTTCAGGTGTGTCATCTGACCTAATTTGGCCTAAGCTCAAGTCTTCCTTCTTTCGTTGTGTTTGTTCTTATACTCCTGCAGATTACCAGGATTTAGTCTGAGAGAATGGAATGATTTTTGTTATGATTTACAGCTTGGCTACGATATTTGCACCTTTTTATCCAACACATCCAACTTCAGCATGGCTTTTGGATCATAGACCTGCTATAGGATGCTGCAGCTAACCCCACTCCCTTATTCACATCTTACTACATGCATGAAGGGTCACAGTGCCAATATTAATTGCACTCTTTTTGGGTTTCAGCAACAAACAGGATATGTCTTATGGATGCATGCATATTAAGTAACTCAATGAATATGATTCAGAAAGTCAAAACAGGTGATGCACATAAGGGATGGGTGGAGTCATTAGAGAGAGCTAAAGTACAGGCATCACTATGAAATTTCACGCTTATCTTTGTACCAGGACACTCGGGTGTGGAGGAAACGAACGGGTCAACCAATTAGCCAACTTCACCACCATAACAGATGGTCAGCATATAAACCGAGCAGACATACTCATTACTCTTCATGAGTCCACGCAATCAGAGGATTTTGAGATAATTGAGTGGTTTTCACATGCTTCCAGACTACCATCAGACAGTTCCCCTCAAAAAAGCATTACTATACAGACACAGTGGATGCAAAGTCAGGGGCAGACCTTGTAAATAATGGATTACAGAAATAAAAGAATCAATCAAAACAAACCTCTATGAAGCACACAAAAAAGCCATCCCCAGAGAACTCTTCTACTCCTAACACTGCAAAACATAAAGTGGTATAAAGCTAAAAAAAAAGCTTTGGTGGTGTGTTGCATATTTACTTGTTTTATTTTGATGTTTTAAAAAGTGAGAGATCTGCATGTTGAACATGAGTAGTATATTAATTGTTCTATATCCAGTAGACTTGTAAGTAGGATTCTGTTATATTTCTATAATTCTCATTATTGTTGCACAAACTTGGGATATAATAATTTATTACTTGCCACACTATAATGTATTACTGTTTGATATGAATGAACACCTGCCGAAGACAGATGTATCGTGCCATTGGCACAAATAAAATGCCAACACAATGCAATCTCTGGACTACATCATGCTGGAATAGGGTTGCCAGAACCTTCGAAGCAGAAAGCGGGACAAATGGTACTTTTTTAGACGCGAAAGCGGGACACATCATGTAAAGCATAATAGCCATAGGAAAAGTCAGAGATAGCACACACATAGACTAATTATTATTACATTATAATTCTAATACCTGTACCAGTAATTTTTTTAATTAATAAAAAAACATGTTTACCTTGATTTGCAGCTTCTTAAGTCGGTGTCGGCTGCATCTCATATTTGTCTGACTTCAGACTCTGAGTGAGAAGATCTTGTCGCTGGATTACGTAGTCATAAAACTCGGTGCAGCTAAGTTTATAATTAAACACACATTTCATTATTGCTTCAACAGTTGCTACGTGCAACCGATTTCGTTCATCTGTCCACTGCACATTCATTAAAGAAAATATTCTTTCCACATTAGCATTGTGTCCTGGAACGCTGAAGATGAATTCACATAAATAAAGCATGCAGATTGTCACATAGGCACAGATCACGTGAGCGGCGGTGAGATGGGTAGAGTAAGGCTCGGCGCCTCGCGAAGCCGAAGACGTCATCTTTTGTAAATTTTTAAATAATACCGCCTTCCGCACTAACAATTTTGTGCTGGATATTCTCAAATTTATGAGTTGTATCTTCAAACTTTATTATTAAACAGCGATAGCGCAGGACTCTACAAATAGACGTTTCGGACTAAGAAGCTTCATTTGTAACAAAACTCAAACCAATAATAAATAATTTAAGAAAATATTAAAATGTGTAGGTGAAAAATTTGGCTGGATTAAAAAGCGGGACAAATTGCTGTCCCCCAGACCCTTAGGCGGGACAATTAATTTTTGATGAAAAAGTGGGACAATCCGGAAAAAGCGGGACGGATGGCAACCCTATGCTGGAAATCAAGTGGGACTTTAGTCCTGCTTCAAGAGATATGCAGTGGGAGTTTGAGAATGAAGAAGAAAACAAAGCTTGCAACATTCTAAATTCTTCTTGATTCTTGATTAGAAACTGGCCTCACAGTACGTGGGGCATTTCCCATAAGTTCTCCGCCCTCTGTTCCAGCAGCTATCTGACTCGATGGTGTTTCGAGTCTAATGCCGAAGAAACAGACGTCGACATCAGGGCCCTTGCGACAGGTTTCTTTGTTGTTCCGCCCACCCATGCCATGCCCGTAACTAGTTCAAGCACAACGTTGGTCTGTTGGAACAACATAGTAACTGTTATCGAAGGTTACGACTACGGGATTGTATAGATGACGTGCCATGAAGCTTCTATAAGAAGATAACTTCACTATAGAGGCATGTCATCTACTAAGGTTTTCTGTTGCATGGGTGGTTTGTCTAGTGAGCCATTGGTGAGACCCACAGATGCAACCGATGCACAACAACATACTAAATTGATAACAGTTCCTTGGAAATTATACAGTTGAAATTCCAGAATACATTTATTCCATTATTCGCCAGGACCCATGAAAAATATAAAAAACAAAATTATCTCATTTATTTTTCATGTGTGTTGTCAAACTCCCCACCAGATCTCTCTTATAGCAGGACAATGATCTTATTAGATTTCCAGCAGAATGTAGTCCAGAGAATGGAAATGCGTTGTGTTGCAGTTGTATTTGTGGCACTGTCTTGACACATCCAACTTCAGCATTAGTAACTAATATGTTCAGTGTTATTACCACTTCTATTGATAGATGAAAATCTGTAACCATATTGGCAATATAGTAGACCGGCTGTACTAGGGAATCTTGTACTAACATGCTGGTCACAAAGATCAAAGCTAATCATGGTCACACACACTTGACCTTTTTTTCTACTGTCTTGTGCCACTACTGACATAGCCACAGTTGCCCACCAAAATTCTCTATATACAGTTATATACATTAAAGAATAAACTAATTGGGGATTTTGAAAAGTGTTTTCAAATAGACAATTTTGTTATACAGGAATTCACTATCAGGCATTTAACTATAGTTGAGACAATTATAGCACACAAGAAAGTTTCAGAAAATCTACATGCAAAGGCAATTAAGTAGGACAAAAATCACACACAATTTGTTTATATTTGATGAAAACTAATTTCCAAAAGGTTACTGTTATTTAATACATTTCTATTTTACATAACATTTGGTTTACATTATAGACCATGCTATTTATATTTGACTTATGTAATACTATTACATTTGACTTACATTATAGACCATGCTATTTATATTTGACTTATGTGATACTATTACATTTGACTTACATTATAGACCATGCTATTTATATTTGACTTATGTGATACTATTACATTTGACTTACATTATAGACCATGCTATTTACATTTGACTTATGTGATACTATTACATTTGACTTATATTATAGACCATGCTATTTATATTGGACTTATGTGATACTATTACATTTGACTTATATTATAGACCATGCTATTTATATTTGACTTATGTGATACTATTACATTTGACTTACATTACAGACTTCTCTTTCATTTAACCTTACCTATATTATAATGCAGCGGGTGCTTTCAATAAACTACGCAACATCTCGATGTCAAACACACTAAGAAACACCACAAAACTAAAGTTGTTTCACTCCATCATCCCTATTCTATCATATGGGTGCAAAAGTTGGAAAGCCACAAAAGCCACAGATAAGAGACTCGACTCCTTTGAAAACAAATGCCTACGTACCATTCTGAATGTTAAGTGGAGTGACTTTAAATCTAACACTACTATAAGAGAGGAAAGCAAACAAACCTATATATCTTCCTTCATTAGACAAAGGCGTTGGACTTACATCGGCCATGTTCTCAGAATGAACAGCCTAAGAATTCCCCAGTAGTCACTATATTGGGTGCCACCTGGAGTAAGAAGAAGAGGGAGACCTAGAGAAACTCTACGAAGAACCATTAATAGAGAAGGCATGTCAATGAACCTAAACAACACGCAACAATTGAAAGACCTGGCAACACAAAGACAGAAATGGAAAGCTATGGTTTCTGCCCTATGGCCCTGGAGGAACATAACATATTATAATAATAAAAGGTAATAATAAATAATTGCAACACATCATGTATAGGACACTGTTTTACAGCTATAGTTGAATATCCAGGTGCCATTTACATCCAGTCATGTTGTCAGTACAAAGTGTACGGTTGGGCTTTGAACCACTAACAAGCATTTAGCAAGTTGAACTTGTGAAGCAGGTTTAATAACCACTTGACACAGAGCTGACAAACTTATATTACCACTTTACATTGCCATGTTTTTTTATATATATATGTATAATGTCATGTTATTACATATTATTTATATTGTATGCCACGTTATTGCATATTATTTATATTGTATGTCATGTTATTGCATATTATTTATATTGTATGTCACGTTATTGCATATTATTTATATTGTATGCCATGTTATTACATTTTATTTATATTATATGTCACATTCATGTGTTTGATTTATATTTTGTCATGGCTATTGATGTGAAATATGAATTATAGAATAGCGTGACATGTTATGTGTTATGACAGTGTCTGTTGTGATGTAAATCTCTAATGGCAAGTTGCTTTATATTAACAGGGTGCCTCTCCGTCTTGGTGGAATCACATGCATTACCAACATCATGCTAAACCCAATGTGGTAAGATATTGTACAGTTATGAAACACTTTCTCATATTGTCTATTTGATTATACTTTAGCATCTGGCATTCATATAGCCATTGTATATAACGTTCTTACTGTTTTGTTGCTCATGAGTTTACAAGACCAGAAAAGGAAGCAGACAATGGGTATGTCGTCATTCACAGCTTCACTGCAGTATCTTATATTTTGTGTCCCTGCGTATTCTGCTTTAACATGGTACTTTTTATTTACTTAGTCACCTCATGGTGACATGCATGGCAGGTCATAATATTAATATTCTTTTCTCCACTTTTGGACCCCAGATAATGCATGAGTAAAATATTTTTTTTCCCATTCAAAATCTTTCAATGAACTATAAATATGACACTGCAGATCTCACATAAATTGATTTATGATTGACATTTAATTTAATAGAGACTGATTGGTCATAAAGTAACTAATGCTAAAGATGACTCTTGTTCTGTTGTTTATCTTGCTGACCATAAACTAGTTTTTAGAAGCAACACAAGAAAGTGACTAGTGGGCTCTGAAGATTTCATTTGTTAACAGATTTTATCTGTGTTTCAGTGTATTTTTGAAATTAGAAATGATAACATTAGACAGATAACTAAAGCAATACCATTATTAGAACACATCAAGAGGCAACAGATCAAGTGGTTTTCACACACTTCCAGACTACCAACAGACAACATGCCACATATGGCCATGACACGTAGACATCACGGCTATAAAGCCAGAGGCCATGTAAAAGATGGATCACAGAAATCAAAGAGACCATGGGAAAAAGCTTACAAACAGCACACAAGAATGCCATCTCCAGAGAACTCTTCTACTACTGACACTGCAAGGCAAACAAGGGCTACAGCATATAGATAGATAGAACTGATTTGCATGTGACAGTATCCTTCTAAAGAATATAAAACGAATGTATTTGTCAGAAGCAAAATAACAGAGAGCTTGCAGGACAAGAAGCAGCGCTATTGGCAGATTAAATGATGTAAACTTGTTTTGTTTTTGCTGTAACAAAACACTATTCATTTTCAAAGATTATCATGCAGGGCACAATTGATTATGAACAGAAAAGTGACCAAAGTAAATGTTAGCTTGATAACGTCAAGGAAGTGGTCAGGCTTGGTTTTTTCCACACTTGTCTGTATAACTGAGAAAAGAAATTTTTGGCATGCTTGTGCTAATATTTCGATATGGCACCTATGATTCTAACAGGTTATAAGACTTATTATATCTTAATAACGGACAGATTGATTGAGACAATGCATTCATTACATGTGATTGTGTGAGAAATTAAGAAATTACAAGAACTGTTATAACATCTGTGGTGAAATATATTGAAAAGCAGAGACTGAAATGGTTCGGCCACATAATGAGAATAAACCCTTATTGCCCAGCAGCAAGAGCATACAACGTGAAAATGGAAACAGCAAGATACAGAGGAAGACCAAGAAGAAAGTGGATTGAAGGTGTTACCAACATTCTGAGACGTCACAATATTACTGTATATTAAGCGACTGTCTGACTGTGGTGAAGTGGTACAGAGCACGCCTGTGAATGCCGATGTACCATATTCAATCCCCGCCACTGGCATTTGAGCATCTGACCATTCAGAAAGCACTGGTAAACTACTGAACGTATTGAACATATTGCCTAGAAAATCACTTCAGCCAAAAATGCTGGGCTGATGGCTGCGTTCTGAATGGGATATGCTACCAATTTTAATTTTTACAGTTAAGTGACCAAATATGCCATAGCCAAAAAAACCAATCGTCATTCAATCATGCGATGCCTTAACAACAAAAGTAGAGAATAAATAGATAGATATATTATTTGTAGAGTTACGGTATGTTTTATTATTTGTTACAGATGGACAAAGACCCAGATGTACGTATTGAGGCCTTGTTTGTTGTTGGGGAGAACATGCCTGTTGAGGTTGCCAAAGAAAAGAAGAAGAGCATGCCGTACAACTGGCAAAATTACTATTTTTTCCTACGTTAGTCAAGTTTGTTGTATATAATTTGTCTGTGTTGTGCTGTACTGTTAGTTTCATTTTATATTTTACTTGTCAACTTGTATGGTTTTTCCCCACACTTTTACTTCAGTTGTGTCAGGTCGAAAGGCACAGATATCACAGTTACGCTGTAAACTGATACATTTATTCCATTCTCAGGACTCTATGTGACGTATCCTTTACAGAACGCTGTCCTCACTTCTGTGACGCAGTGGTACAAAGCACGCCTGTGACAGCAAAGGTACCGAGTTCAATCCCTGTTCCGAAAGGCCGTTCAGAAAGCAATTACAAACTACTGAACGTATTTATAAAAATGTGGGGTTGATGACTGCTACTTCTTGAATAGGATATGCTACCAATGCCCTGACTGCTACTCTGTAAGCCTCTCGGTTCTGTACAAGCCCAGCTTCTTCCAGTCATGTTCAGAAGGTCTTCAATGTCATGTGCTCACAAAATATGTTAGTTTGCGTTTTTTTATAGTTTTGAGGAAACATTCTTCTTTTATGTTCAGATATTTGCAAACATCGACTTTAGTTAGTCTTTCTGTCCATGATATTCTTAGGATATTTCTATAACATTTCATTTCAAATGCCGATATTTTCTATTCCATTTCAGGTGTCATTGCCCATATTTCACAGCCATATGTTACCACTGGAAAGATGTTTGCCTCATGCCATAGATTTTTCATCTGTGATGTTTTTTGTAGGGCTATTGCTAATTTCTTTCTTCTTCTTCTGTGTTCGTTCTCAAACTCCTACAGATTAGCAGGATGTAGTCCGGAGAACGGAATGCATTGTGTCATGATTTACAGCATTGCTGCGATATCTGCGCCTTTCGGCCTGACACATCCGACTTCAGCATGGCTTTGGGTCAAAGACCCTATATGGGATGGGACAGCCAACTCCATCCCATAGCCTCCTTAGTCGCCTTTTACGACATGCATGGAAAGTAAACAGTGTTGCTATTCTTTGCTCCCTTCGGGCCCGGCAACACACGGGCGATTTCTTTCTAATCTCTGCAGAGCAACCTCCTGTGGTGTTGATTGTTGACTCGAGATATTCATAGTTGCTGACATTTTCTAGTTGTTCTTTGTCAACTCTTGTAGGTGTGAGTTCATCTCTGCTGATATGCATTATTTTTGTCTTTTTTTTGCATTGAGGAGAAAAAATTTCTTACTACATCCTGAAAATCTGCAGGAGTTTGAGAATGAATGCAGAAGATACCCATACAACTTAAGCAATTTTCAAAAAGTATATATCAATTTTTGGGAAAGTCCTATGTTGGTTAGATTTCATTGGGGTGTGATTTTATTATTTTTAAGTAAATGTAAATGAGTGGTGAGATTTATTGAATCACAAATTGTCCAGCAAATCCGGATGTGTCGGGCCATTTGTGCAAATAAAAGACGACACAATGCATTTCCACTCTCTGGACTATATCACGCTGGAAATCTAGTAGGATCATTGTCCTGCAACGAGAGATACAACGAGAGTTTAAGAATGAATGCTGAAGAAGAATAATAAATTTCAATTGTAGTAGGTGATAGTTTAGTTAAATGGGTTTGGTCTAAGGTTAGCTTGGAATTGGAGTTTGGTGGAATTAGTGAGCTGATTTAACTTGTTTTTCCTTAGTGGGTGAGTTTAATTTGAGTGTACATGTTTAGTGGGTGGATTTAGTACACAACTGACCCACACATTAGAAATCCACCTACTAAAATGAAATCAAACACATATTTCTGACATAATGAAGTCATTTCAGCAATTGTCTAAACATTCCATTTGATTGCATGCAGCAGATCTATACTTAGCATAAACAGTCATAGAAATCTCATCATGTACCCGGTATATAAACTCTGAAACACATGTTCAACAAATGCAGTGAAATTGTATACAACACTGTGCAGGTCAACGTCTAAGAATCTTCAAGTTATGTCTGTCGGCGACATCTGTCAAGTTTTTACAAATATTTTTACATTGTCAGTTAAAATGCTGAGTCTACGCAAAAATATTTTGTTTTCTGGCTTTATTTAGATAGAACATATAATCCAGGAATATGATTTGTGAATAATATATTTCAGGATAATTATTTGTGGATCACATATCCCAGGATTAATTTTAGTATCCATTAGCATAGGCTATTAAGTATTATATATATTCTTTACTGCAATAACAATTTTCTTCATTAGTTTTCCCTTTAATCTTGATGTATAGAAGTGAATACCAGATGATCCTGTCAGCTGTATTTCTTTTGACATGGTTTCACTCCAGCCATTAGCCACTAAAGGATTGTCAAATGTTGTCCATCCATCTAGTTCTGAATGTCTGAATCACTAGCAATTTGATTCATATATCATGGAAAAGTGCCAAGAAGGCAATATTCAGATCTGTTCACAAATGCATCACTCTTACTGCCTACTCTGTCCTGTACCATGGAAAGCAGACTAGTGATTCCCTACATATGACACAGCAGTCTCACAGAGAAATAAATGGTGTTAAGGGTGAAACGCATAGTGGATATGATCTACAGGAGGATTCCTGGAGCTGTCATGGATGCATACATTTACAGATGTATCGGCTGTAGATATCTTTGTAACATATATTGTTGCCCTGAAACTGGATCTGCCTCTGAAGGAGTGTCTACAGCAGCTGTAATGCTGAGGTTCAGGCAGGAGAATGGGCTGCCCTCCTGATACTTGATTCTTATCTTTGACATTATTCTTGATTTCTTATCACTGCACAAAGCATAACTGTGCAAGGGAAATTTCCATAAGTGCTCTGCTTGACATTCTGTCAGTCATTTAAGATAATATAAATTCAGTGTCCTGGTCAGTTATTGGCTGTAAGTTCTTTTGATCCTTCCACTTTCACAGTTCCTTTGACCCTACACTTTCTTCTCTGGTAATTCTTATTTTTTTTATTGTTAGTCAGTAGTCATCTACAGATGCAATGTCTGTTCAGAGGGCTCTCAGGGTAGTGAACTTCCTCATCTGGAAAACACACTAAACATCATATCATTTGTAATTCAGTGGGTACGTCACACTGTGGTGTGTCGAGAAATGAATAAGCTGATGGGTTAGCCAAGGGGATGGAGACAAGAGCTTGTATGTGAGGACAATGAGGTTTTGTGTCCAGGGAGAGAGAAGAGAGAGAGCTGTTCAAGACACCAGAGGTAGAGGTAGCACAATGGGCCACTGTCTGGGTTGATAGGGATGGTTTGCCATGCTTTACCTGAGAACGGGACACGACAGTCTGAATAAGCACATGATAGGATTGTCTACTTCGGAATTGTCCCTGATGTGAACAATTGAGTTTGACATGTTAAATGGCTCAGTCTTGTGTGCAAAGATGTATAAAACCAGAGAGGAGCTTCGGACAACGGGGGAATTCATCATTGGGAATGGTCTGACATTAAGAGATGAACAAAAGAAAGAAAGATTATCCTGTGATTCTGTATCCATTTATTCATTGAATATGTCAATAAGAAAATGTGTTTTTTGTTTTCAGTTGGACCACCACTTTTGTTTCCAGTCTATTTCCAGATTATGCTGCTAAGATACATCTTCACCAGGAGAGCTTGGTTGGTAAGATAAACAACATTTATAATTTAATGAAAGCAAAATCATCAACTGTGAAATCTTGTCGTATACTGCTCATGAGTCTATGAATCTTGTTTGTTGTGCAAAATCATCAACTGTGAAATCTTGTCTTATACTGCTCATGAGTCTATGAATCTTGTTTGTTGTGCATCTATAGTAGAAAAGAATCTGAGGGTAGCATACTAGATTGAAACAAATGAAATGGTCCTAACAAACCTAACAAATTTGACTTAGATTGCTTAGAGATGAAGAGATTAGAAGCATATCCTTTGCAAGACAAAGCTATTGAATTAGTATATAATATTTAGGTATCACTAATACATCCAATCATGAACACTATTGTGATGTTGATAATCAGTTTTTGATGTAATTCAACATTAAACATCAACATCGAGTTGGGTTTGCGAGGCGAGCTCATCCACTCTACCATTGAGCCAACATGTAGAGATCTGGAAACTGAAAATATAATAAACCAGAAGATAGCAGATGACATGATACAATGCATTCTGTTCTCCGGACATCATCCTGAATATCTGCAGAAGTATGAGAATGAACGCAGAAGAAGAAGCAGATGAACTACAACCTTATTCATTCAGTTAACACATTTTTGCCTCATAACTGGAGTCAACATATTTTACAAATTTATCCAATCTGCATTGCTAAGAAAAATATGTGATTTTAGTTAAGACATCCAACATGTCAATATAAATATGAACCAGTAGATCACAGACAACAACACACAAATTGTATATTTATGTAAAATTACTTGATGACTACATGTGAAACTTGGAAAAGGTAATAAAGTTTTGCTAATCGCTGGAAACTCTTGACAAAAATTGGTGCTATAACCAATCTTGTCAAGAACACAACATAACACGACAAGTAAGAAATGGCACTGTCCACTATCGCATCATAGCAGCTAAAAGGGATACACAGCTTAAAAGCCTTAAGCTTAAATATAAAATATTTTATTTACAATAAAATTGAACATATAATAAGAAGAAGAACGGTACACTACAAGAATCAGTGGACAGGTTTCTACGGAACAAATAGCAAACATAAACGGAACGAAATTCCTATAAAGTCGCATATACCGACGCATCCAATATTCAACACATTGAGTATGACAGCCCCTGACCACTCTATTCATATCTAAAAAAAAAGTGTGACATTGGAAAGCACTAATTAAAAAGGTTTGGCAGTTAAAGTGCTAAAGAGTGTGGAAAGACCAGAACCCGCAACCAATAACTGACTGGGACACTGAGTTTATTTACTTTTAGATGGCTAACGGAATGGCATGCAGAACATTTATGGGATTGCCCCTTGTGCAGGTTCCTAATCAAGAATTAAGGAGTAAAATTAAGAAAAATAAATCTGATAGATTTTATGTGTGGAAATATATTAATATAGTGTTACAATAAGTCTTTATCTCCTGTAAATTACTATGTTGTTGTTTGTCCATCACAAGTGATGATGACCATTTGTTACATCCACTTTCAAAAATTCAATTTTAGTTATGTCCTTGATTATGAGTTTGTAGATGGCTAATGAGCCCTATTCGAGCTGTAAATGTCCTTGGACAGTTCGGACATGGAATGACGACTCTAGACGGATCTTGGTCTATCCGTGACTTTCTAGCTGCTCTCCGCTGTTAAGCTGCTGCATTTCTCTTCTTTGTACAAGAAGATGCGTTCTTTTTTATTTTAGAACGCCATGTAGATCTATTTTGTGCAAGTTCTTCCCATGTATCGTGGTCTATTTCAAAGGCTTTCAGTGAGTTCTTTAACTAGTCCTTGTAGCGCTTTCTTTGGCCACCTTGAGATCGTATACCCTTCTCTAGCTCACCATAGAGAAGTATCTTTGGCAGACGATGGTCTGGCATACGCACCACATGACCTGCCCAACGAATCTGTGTCTGCATCAGGATCGTGTCAATGCTTGGGATACCAGCTCTATCAAGGACAGTGGTATCTGGAATCTTGTCTTGCCATCTGATGTTCATAACTTTTCTGAGACAATTTGTATGAAAATGGTTGAGTTTTTCACATGACGTCTATACACAGTCCATGTTTCACTAGCGTATAACAGCACTGGAAGTACCACTGCTCTGTAAACTTTCAGCTTAGTCTGTAGGTTAAAGCCATTTCTGCGCCAAACATTTGCGTACAATCTGCAGAAAGTACTGCTTGCTTTGTATACACTTCATCATCAACGTTGGCATTTTCGGTAAATTACTATATGGACACTTTGGCTATGCCAAGAAGCTGATAAATCCACTTTTATAATAACAAAAATTAATAACAATAATAAGAGTCATAGGGGTGCTGGATAAAGCATAAAAAGCTCTTCAAACAACTTTCCTCAGCCATTCGGAGGAGTGTAGAAAAATCACGCACAGACCATTCCTTGATGTTAGCAAACTCTAGGATTTTCTCTGTCTCTCCTTCCACCCTTGACTGTTCCTTACAAAATAATTTTTGAAAGTGAGTTGTGTCTCGTTACATTTCGAAACCAAACAAGTTTATACTGTTTCTCCACTGCCAAAAGTGGTTCTTGATAACCTGCTGATTTGTTTATTTGTTACCTGATGTATATGTCTTGTGTTCTATGAAGCTAATCCTTAACAAATGTCTGTAGCACTTGTAACAAAAATTGAAGCATGTCCAGTGATGGACTGTAGCACTTGTAACCAAAATTGAAGCATGTCCAGTGAAGGATATTGCTTTTAAACTGTTGTTCATATTCAACATGCTTCACCTATGAACTATAGCCTTTCTAGAGTCTAGTGAAGAGAGATAAATCTCCAGACTGTCAGGAATAACTGAACACACTAGAAATATGTTGACTGCGGTAATGCAGGGTAAATGCGAGTGAACGGAAATAAATTGTGTTACTAATAGTATTAGATAATGAAAATTTCATTTTTGTGTGTGTTGTATCACATTTGCTACTAGTAAGACTTTAATGTATCTATTTTCCCAATTAGCTATTACCTTCATATTCGCATAAAGCCTAGTGAAGCAACCCAATCTACATCTGGTTTAGAAACCCTATCAATTATTGTGCCTCTGATTATCTCACTAGCCCCGCTGCCATACTGACCAACATCACCATTTTTAAAGTGACTTAAATATAGTACGGTATAACTGGAGAACTCCTTACAGATTATTTCTATGTTCATTCTCAAACTTGTACATATTAGCAGGATGTAGTCCAGAGATTAGAATGTGTTGTTTAATGGTTTACAGCTTTGTTGCGATATCTGACCTTTTTGGCCTTACATCCAACTTCACCATGGCTTCAGATTGCTTTGAAACTCTTTAGAATGGGACAGAAAATTCTACCCAGAAAACCTTCCTTTGTCCTCTATGACATGCATGGCAAGTCACAGTGTTGCTATTCTTTGCTCCCCTTTCGAACCCTAACAACACACAGTTGCACAGGCACCTTAAAGAGTGAAAGTTGATAATACCAGATGTATCAAGCAGCTCATAAATGAAGAGGGGTAAATAAAGGTATGTCCCATAGCAGAAGCCTGCTGTTGGGGATGAAGATAGCTCTTCATATACTAAGCCGCAGCAACCATTAGGTGGGATGGCCAGTTCCCTTCCTTGCTGTGTTTACCTTCCCAAGAAATTGTGATCTGGATTTATTTTGTCAGGAAATGGTTTAGAACCTAGCAACCTGTAACACAGGGACACTAAGCAAGCTCACTAGCTACTAGACTTCTGCGAAGATGGGGAGATAAACTAAACTGCTCTGTAAAAAAAAAGAAGGACAATTTCTTATATTGTTGTAACCTATATCTTGTGTGTATGTAAATGATAATAAATGTTTCTTTGTCTCCAGGATCTTTTGGTAGTGATGATTTTCTTTGCCAAGCTCTTCTACCTGTATGCACCTCTGATAGGATTTTGGGGAACCATTGCCTTTTATTTTATGATAAGGTCAGTAGCATTACTTTATTTTGCTAAGCAAAAAATAATTTTAAATGAGAGTATATAAAAAAAAGAATCCTGGACATTTAATACAGCAGTGTATTTCAACCTTTTTTTGGGGGGAATAATGTCCCACATCTATCTAGCTATTGCCATTAAACATTGTTGCCTATCTTCTCCCCTCAGCATAACAGTAAGCTAGGTGCTATATCACTGTGATGAGGTAATGAATGTTTTTTTTCCCCTCAATTACCACCTAATATATTGATAATAGGTAATATATTCAAGGGAAATAGTCCTTTGCTGGGCATAGACCTACATTAAAAAATAACTTTATTTAAAACAGTTTTAAATTTTCCCTTACCTTTATATTTGATCTAGATGAAGTTCTAGATCAGCCTGTACTGTGTAGTAACTGAGTTCTAGATCAGCTTGTACTGTGTAGTAACTGAGTTCTAGATCAGCCTGTACTGTACTATTAGGGAGCCGCGTTAGCGCAGTGGTTAGCGTACTGGCTTCGCATATGAGTGGTACTGGGTTCATTCCCCAGCTGAGGCGGAAATGTTTTCAGATCGCAACGGCTCCCAGGTCGACCCAGCCTTAAATGGGTACCGGATTAATCCGGGAAGTAAAGACTGCGAGGGAGAGGAGATGGCTACCGCCCTCATTTGCAGAGCCTGTGAAATGTGAGATCGCTAACATCTCACACCCCTACGGCATTAATAAATGCTATGGGTTACTTTACTTTTTTTTTACTGTGTAGTAACTGAGTTTTAGATCAGCTTGTAATGTGTAGTAACTGATATTAAGGAATATAAGTGGACATCTGTGGTTATGTCGATAGGATGCAAGACAGTGGTAAAAAGGTCATGTATGTTTGACTATGGTTAGCTTTGATGTTGATGACTAGTGTCTAAGTACGGAATTGTAGCGATATTGTTACAGACATTCTTGGAAGTTGTTAAAACACTGAACATATTAATTACCAACGCTAAAGTTGGTGCAAAACTAAACAGCACGTTTCCATTCTCTGAACTACATTCTGCTGGTAAGACTATTGTAATGCAATAAGAGAGATCTGGTGAGAGATTGAGAATAAGTTGAAAAAAACACAAGAAACATGTATAACAAACTGACTGTAAATATTCCCTATGACCAGTAGTTCTTAAACTATTCATTACTGCGGGTCCTTTATATAACATGGAGAGCAATATATCGAAACATCGGAGACATTGACCCAGAGGACATGAAATAGAGTAAGGGTAGGCATTACAACTAGCATGCCAAATCTAATGCTGCACAGCACTTTTACTGACCTTCCAGACTGATCACAAATTATATATCAAGTGACATATTCTATTCAGGTGTCTTCATTGTGGATACTCTGAATACATATCTCCCCCCGAGAAAGCAGGCCTGCATTGGCCAAAGACATGTTCATGCATTATTCGATGTCACTGCTCCATTCTCTTCTTCTCTTTCCTGGCACTCTGCCCTCCAATTTACAAATTGCTAAATGTATTTGTTGTGTCTTCTTCCTCCCTCTGATCTTGTAGCATATCAAGTCACAAGGGGGTTGTGCAGACAAGCTGAGAACTGCAAGGCACTGACAAGTATACCAATTATTCCACCTGACGATCCATACACCTTCTCAGATATTTAATTATCTGAGATGTATGCATGCATGTATGATAGTTTCAGAATGGAGAATTGGTAAATGTTGGTGCACATGTTGATGACAATATGAGGTGATAAAAG
Source organism: Meghimatium bilineatum (assembly GCA_034231615.1). Lineage (NCBI taxonomy): Eukaryota > Metazoa > Mollusca > Gastropoda > Stylommatophora > Philomycidae > Meghimatium > Meghimatium bilineatum. Next base: position 53,648,295 of record CM067305.1, read on the forward strand.
TTTTGTATTAGAATGGTTAGTCTTTTAATGAATAGTAAGACACCCATTTAGGAAAATATAAACCAGAAAAAAAAGTATATATACAACTAACACACTTCCTCTCCTTCAGTAACTACTATGAGGAAGTGCTGAAGTCGAATGTGTCAGTCCAAAGGGCACAGATTCCACAGCTAAGTTGTAAACCATGGTCTGATGCATTCTGTTCTCCAGAATACATCTTACTAATCAGCAGGAGTTGAGAATGAACATAGATGAAGAATACTAATAAGGAAGGAAAAAGAGGGTCATTTAACCTCTGAGTTGTAGGAAATGCCAGTTGCAGGTTGAGCATACCTGATATTTTCTTGTAACCCAGAAAAGATTGTCCCTCATGCCTCATGTACTCTGCATTGAAATAAGTGCACTAGACTCGCATATCTTTACCATTGATTCCTCACTCAGATGAAAATAGTATAAAGCCTTAGGATACACAGAAAGATAAATACTAGACTCCATCATTGTCTAGAAGGAATGAATTTACAATTTTTACCTTGAATACTCTCCCAGAGAAATGGGCTTCGTCCAAGAGGGATATGCAAAGTGAATGCGATTTTATACATATTTTATCATGTAGGCAAGTTGGACTCTGTTATTTCTTGGGAATATGAATCTCAATAGTATGCTAAATGTCTGTGTTGGGCTGAGATGTAAATATCACAGCCTTACTGTATCAGACCGTTGGGAGTTAGCATGGAAGTACTTTAGGCTAAGGGAGGCAACAGAAAATCCCTACTGCCTATTGGGTTAGCACAGAAGTGCCTCAGGCCAAGGGAGTATACCCCTATAGGGAAGATTCTAAGGCAGCTGACGGTGTATTAAACCATCTTCTGGAACTCCTGCAGTTGTGCTTGTTTCCAAGCTTATTGACATTGCCTTTCCTTTGAAACTAATCAACAGAGCAGAGAAGGGGGTTAGTGCAAATGGGCAAGTCACTTTCTCCATAAAATCTGCCTAGGCAAGCTGGTGTGTGTGAAATGTTTAGGTCCTCATAGTCTATTTGAAATTATACACTGACTAGCGACATTATCGTCTGTAAAGACACAAGAAGTCATCAATGACTGTAAACCAGAAACAAGACTTACAAGGTAAAAGTCACAGAGAGTGATCAGGTTATAATGAATCATAGAAGATTCAGTAATATTATGCAGGTTCAATTGTAAATTGCAAAATCCATTTTCTAATGATAAACCTTACTTACATTACCATGATATTTTACATGACTAAATTAAAAAATAACATCTAAAAAATGGTGGCTTGATCACTAAATCACCTTGAATAGAATATGAAACCTACTTTTACTTATTGTGTTATATTCAGGTGCCTGGAAAGTCACTGGTTTACTTGGGTCGCACAGTCTAACCATATCCCCATGGAAATTGATCATGACAACGCATTGCCTTGGTTGCAACTCCAACTGCATGCCACCTGTAATGTGCAGAAAAGCTTCTTCAATGATTGGTTCACTGGACATTTGAACTTTCAGATAGAACATCAGTAAGACATTTTTTTTGTCTTATCTTTTATTGTTTACCTTATCTTTCATATTTAGTCGTTTTATCATCATCATCACTGCAAACTGGACACATTCCATACTTATCTTTCATGTTTGTATGAAATGCCTCAATACCTTCTGTTCACTATAGTCACTATATCTAAATCCCAATATATTCACAAGCATACACATGTTTAGAGGTACTTCAGATGTCTGTAGAATTCAAGATGAATCACAGTCACTGCTTTTTTGTGTGCAGTGACCTGTACTTTACATATGTACTCTAGCTTGTTCTTCAGAGTGTCTTAAAAGTCACTGCACCTTTGTACACTGCTGACTTTCATACATCTTGGCTTTCTGCCACATTTTTAAAGCTATTGTAGTAATGTCTGCCTGTAGCACGATGAGTTCACTAAGTGCTGTTGTTCTGATATTTTTAATTTGGCTAGATCTGCATTCATGTCAAGTCCAGGACACATAGATCTTAGTTCCATGTGCTGTGTCTGAATGGTCTGTGTTTTCTGCTATTTATGGACAACTGGTACTAGGAATGTACCTCATATTTAATGTATTACAGATTTCTCAAACATGTGCAGACACAATACAGGACAGAATAATAGCTATTTTAAAAATTGTTTCATTCTCAAAGTCCTGCTGGAGCCATCTTGGAACAGGACAATGGTCCTAGATTTTCAGCAGAATGTAGCCGAAAGAATCCACAAGACAGCATAAATAGACTACACCCCAAAGATCACACCATAATATTTAGGCTGCGAACACATGGACAATTTAACAAACACCTACAAAGGATTACCACAGACCATACACCATACTGTAACAGATGGGAGGAAACAGTAAAATACCACCTTATTGAATGCACTGCACTACATGATCTACAAAAACAACTGTTACCGCCAAATCCCTCCATCACTAACACCTTTTATACAGACACAACAGAGCTGAAGAAAACATGCACCTGCCACCACCTGCACAGGGATGAAAGCTTGCAAGACCGGGGATTGGATAAGTAAGTCCAAAGAACGGAAATGCATGGTATCTCCATTTAATTTATGTCTTTATGCCAATGGTCTGATACATCTGTCTTCTGCAGTACACCAACTTTAAAATACAAATGCAATTTCCTGAACTTGACATTGGCTTCGTAAGTGACCAGCTCTGCAACAGCTCTAGTTTCTGATAACTACAAGTCTGACAAACACATGTGATCTACATTGAATGTGATATCTTGTGTGTGCATTTGTTGATGATCAAATCTGTCGAGAAACAATGGATATTGTGGAATCAGGTCTTTATTCATAAGAAGCTGATCACCAAGGGAATGGCAAGATTAATATAACTAGGCACTTATGTACAGCATAGACTTGGTACAAGTGACCTCCATTTTGTGGAGGGGGGGGGAGAGTAGTCACTAGATATGTTAGTAAAATTGCTTTGTTTCATGCTGCTTGCAGTAAAAGGGAATGAGCCCACGAACCTCTGGATCAGCAACCAACCAACCACACTGCTTGCAGTTGATGCCAAATGAATATATCAGATTCAAGTCTATTATGGAAACTTTTTTGTTTTGTATAGTTACTCACATGTTGATCCTAGGAACAGATTTGAAAAGAACCTTTTTGAATCAGCTGTCTGGAGTGATCATTTTTCATGTGCGATGGGGCCAAGTTTTTTAATACAATTCTTGGAAGTCCCAAGTAGTATTTTCTGAGCTTGGGACAAGTGCTTACAATCAAATTGATCGCTAGTAAAAACTAGTACAGCCCACTGGCTGTTTATTTGCCTACCCTCTGTTTTAGAAGAACTAGCTAGTTACACTAAAATATGAAAAAGACTTCAACTCTGTTGAAAAGAGTTGAAAATTGGATAGAATCTTAAGACTACATATTGTGATGTAGTCTGTTGTAATTGTTTTCCTTGCCCAATCCATTGTCTAATAATAAAACATAATTTCCACAGTCTGTTTCCTACCATGCCTCGCCACAATCTATATAAGATTGCTCCCTTAGTCAAGTCCACTTGTGAGAAACATGGTATTTTATACAAGGTCAAGCCACTACACACTGCATTTGCTGATATTGTAAGGTAAGCCTTTGTTTGATAAAAGCCTCGCCCGTTTGATGCCGGGCCCAAAAGGGGAGCAAAGAATAGCAACACTGTTTACCTTCCACGTTTGTCGTAAAAGGCGACTAAGGAGGTTATGGGATGGAGTTGGCTGTCCCATCCCCTATAGGGTCAATGACCCAAAGCCATGCTGAAGTCGGATGTATCAGGCTGAAAGGCGCAGATATCACAGCAATGCTGTAAACGATGACACAGCGCATTCCGTTCTCCGAACTACATCCTGCTAATCTGCAGGAGTTTGATAACGAACGAAGAAGAAAATAAAAGCCTTTTTTGTTAAAATGTTGATTTGTCTACTTTGTTAGAACTTTATAAAACTATTATATAAAACTATATTTGTGATTTTTGTTTTCACCTGTTGACATAATTTGACTGCAGTTTTACTTGTGTACAATTTAAGCAAGATACATGGAATGTGTCAGTTTCATTTCTTACCATATCTCATATCTTTAATAGGAATATGGCAAATAAATATAAGCAAAAAATAAAAATGGATGGGAATTTACATAAACAAACACACAGAATCAAAATTTCAACTGGTGGGTCTTAATTAAAATTGGAAGGAACAAACATAAAAGGAAACTTAATGCAAACTAGCCGATGAAGTTGATCTTGTTTGTATCAATAAATTTGTAGCATTGGACTGACCAGGATTTGAGTTGTTTGCTATTGAATAATTGTTGTTAATAATTAATGTTATTTCTTCAGATCTTCCTATTGATTGCATGTCATCAAGTCTTCACATCAAAAGTTGGCTGCAGCGTATATCCAACAACCTCTGTCTCTTGACTCTGATTGTATCTTGTCCATCTCCTGATGTTTCCCTCTCACTTGTATCTTGTCATTATCCCACAACTCTACCTTCAAGTGAGGTCTTCAACAAGGTGTCATGTCTTTTATCTCCAAAATAATTTATGATTGGATTTTCTTTTCTTTAATAGTTCTTTTTTCCATATGTATTCTTGCTAGAATCTCTGTTCTTTTTTCTTTTCTTTCCACAAAGATCCCCCTTTTATTCTACATATCCATATCTCATATGCATTTGGTTTGTTTAGTATCCATATTTCTGAACCATTTGTGTAGAGTAGATGAAATTTACAATTTTCATGTTTTGATTGTATGTAATTTAAAAAAAAAAATTAGCATACTCATATATTGAAAGTACTTTAAACCATTCATATTCTCCTTGTCACTTGTTTTTTTCTCAGAATAAGAATTGCACATAGCACATTGTTATAATTTTGTACATTTATTGCAGGTCTCTCAAACATTCCGGTGAACTCTGGTATTCTACATATCAAGCCTACCATGCTGATTCATCTTGATGGATTCCTGCCTTTTTTTTCTGGTGATAGGGTACACTTATGTACACATGCAAACATTACTTGTGCAGTTTGGAAATAAAAACATTAGCTTAATGCAAAATATACTGATATCTATTTTTGTATAAACACCCTAGCTTGTGATCACACTGGATAATAATTCTGAAAATAAAGTAGGCATAACAAATTATTTCATACGTATAATGCCAATTTTGTCATGTTGTTGCTACTTTCGCTGTCTTAGGAAAATTAGCCCTGCCAAAAAAAAATATATTGATACATACTGTGCACACACACACACACACACACAATACTGTCAGTTGAAATAATCAAAAGCAAAATCACATCAGCAGTTAAAACACCAAAAGTACCTCATATAAAAATGTCAAGTTTTTTTTTTTACATGTTACCTTGTCCAACAGATAATGAGTTTTATCATGCATGGAAACAGTAAACACTCAACCACAAACACATCATCACTTGTAAACACAAACACCAGCTGCAGTCATACATCTTTATACATAGACCATGTTTAAAACCACATCAAACTAAACTACATTCTTTTTTTTTTCAGTTTTACTAATTTTGAATGGTGATACTGTAATATTCAATAGCACAATAATCTATGCTTGTGTTGGGATTTATTTGTTACTGTAAGACATTTAACTTGTTGAGCATATGTTGACTAGATATACATGACTCTTCTTATTTGAATAACACTTACTTTGCAGTTTATATTTTTTGCCTACTTAATCCAATTTCAAGATTCTAAATTTGTTGCATACTTATTTCTTTTCAAACTGATGAGTGGCTGTGTATTTTTATTTGTTTATAAGCACAAATTATATGCCACAGTGAAGATTTAGGTACAATGTATTTTCTTGTTGAAATGCTCAAATGCTGTAACAAAATTAAAAGGGTAATTGTGGCGGATTACCTGAACCTCAATCTCCAATATTTTTTTATGGTTATATGCTTGATACATATTGGTTGTGGCATCTATGGTAAAAATGTCAGTTCATGTTTGGATAATGGAACTACGTTCCAATGTTTTATCAAATCTGCGTCAATAAAAAAATTTAATTCTGTGATGTCACTGACTGCCGGTTGATAAAAAAAATGGCTAACGCAATCCTAAGTTTGTTTATTAGCTTACCAGCAACTGATAAGCATGTAATTCATCTGTTACAGTCGCGAGGTCTGCTGTCTGATGCACAGATATGCTTGCCACACCTTCATCCACTGAAGGGTAATTATAGCCAAGGAAAATAATAATTGAAAAATATGTCATCTATTACGTTTCGTTTTCCGTTAAAAAAAGGTAGATCCTTTAACCAAGCATGAACTGAAAAACCTAACAAACTCTGTAAAATTAGTTTATTGTTCGAGAGCTGATTGTCTACATGTACTGACGATTCGGTTGGGTGTATTAGAGGTGCCTAAAAATTCAACAATAGTTGACTAGCAATGTCTATACAGGATATGTCTCCATTATGATTAAATTATTCATATGCCTTGATAAACCAAGGTAGGTAATTATCCTTGATTGAAAGAATATGCCAAACAAAAAAGTGGCTTGGATTTTCTAAGCCATAGGTTCCCAAAGTGGTCTATATGGACTCCCAAGGGTTGATTTCAACTTGCGGGATCCCCATGTCAGCGAAAATAAAAATTGGGGGTGCACGAGATGCAGCCAACTCTTTGTAATAAAGGTATGAATAAAAATTATACATATACTTTTTTTGTATACCAATTTTTCACTCTTTAAAAAAAAACCAATAAAAGTGAGCAGCAGCACAGTGTCAGCTGTAAAAAAAACATTTAAAGTTAATGTGTTTAGGAAAATTCAATATTAGGCAGGCAATGGAAAACAAAATTGTCTGCTAGTGGTCTACAGGGCAAAAAAACGTTTGTGATTTGCTGATATAAATCAACTTCAAATACTGTTACCACATAGTATAAGCTTCATACACAATATATTGAAATGATACAGAAGTTATATAGACATAAATTTACTTATGAAATATTATCACAACAGATTGTTGTATAAAAAGTATGGTTACAGTGTCTTCATCTTATGTGTAGGTTTATATTACACACAAATTGAAGTTTCTACACAACAGAAACCATGACAAGTGTAGTGTACAGTAGCTTCATATTATTGTATTGACACAGTTACGTGCTATGAGTGGTACTCTCAGCCAGGGGAGTACGTATATGGTAACTCAAATACAATGGAGTCAGTTCTCCACGCCTTTTTAATTAGGAGGGTTGGGGTTGGCTACCACAGAGAGTTGGGGTTAGTTACCTAATCCTGTTTAAGATCAAGTTGAGTGTGTCGAGCTGAAAAGCACAGATATCTCAGTCAAGATGTAAACCACTGCAATGCATTCCATTCTCCAAGCTACATCTTGTTTTAACCTCACAAGTTTTATATCAATTTAGTCATCCCAAATAATACATTCCAAAACATGCCAGTGTGTTTCCACAAGTTGTAGGATAGAAGAGGGGATTCTTTTTTTTTGTACCAAGAGTTATGTGTAAATTTATAACAACATTCATAGGCAATACACAATTATCAACTAAAAAAATTAGCCTGTAATATTTGCTCAAACTTTTAAGTAACTCACCCCTGATATGATGACTGGAACTGCTTTTCTTTGGTAAGGCTTGTGATGTTAGTTGTGTCTTCCACACCTCTAGTCAGTGAGGATTTATTGACACCAAGCGACCAATGCCTAAGATATACCACTAATGAATGAGTTATACACAATTTCACTATTTACCAATCAGAAGCATTAGTTATTTTTGTCATGATTTTACTAACAGTTTCGCACATACACATATTTAAGGCAAGTGCAAAAACATATGCTGTCTATACTTGAATATTAATATTGCGTTAATCATGAACTAGATACTTGTATCCATCCACTATAAAACAGTTATTATAGTTCACTTAATATAAATTTATAGGGCTATGGAACAAGATTCTATATTTATTTTATTTTTAGTGCAGCTTCAGTTGCCTTAGGCAGGCTGAACCAAATTATCCCATAGGTCAGAGGTTCCCCTTTCCTGCTATAACGTTATAATTGCTATCTGAATTTAAAGTATCATTAATTTCACGCATTTGTTGATCTGTAAGCAGCCTTTTAAATATTGTGTCACGGACAGCACATTCTTCAGATTATGAAATAAATGTATTTAAAAATAGTTCATAACACATTTTGGTACAATACAAGAATCAGTGGACAGGTTTCTACTGAACAAATAGCTAACATAATTAAGCGGAACAAAATTCCAATAAATACGCTTATACAGACGCATCCAATATTCTACACGTTGCGCGATGAGAGCCCCTGACCACTTTACATGCGAGCTGCACACTGAGTGGGAGGTGGATGGCCAGTTAATTGCACGCAAATCGCTAGATCGGTATTTTAAGTTCGGCATTTTAAGTTTCCGAGATAGTGCAATAGTATATGAAATTAGGTAAAAAGTTGGCATGTTGTCACGTGATTTGTCCACTGATTCTTGTATTGTACCCACATTTTTAATAATTTTACTTTAGAGCAATAATTTAGTAGTACAAAAATAAAGGTCAATAATTGTAGTTAATTTCAATTTTAAAACACAGAGGGAAGAAAGAAACCAAGAATTTATGTCAAGTTTTATGAGAGAAAAAGACAGAATTACATCAGCTGTGCACTTGGAATGTGCACTTGGAATGGATGAACATAGTCTTCATAAACAAACTTTCTGGTGAAAAGTAGATGGAACAAGAATTGTAGGTCGCCCAAAAGAAACAACTAACAGAGAAAGCTCAACATTTTGCATAAGCAATACAAAAGAACTACAGCAACTTGAAATGAGGTACTTTTTTGGTACCTTTTAGGTACCTAATATGTCAACAAACTTTGAAAGGCAATGTCCATTACAGAATATGCTTCAATTATTATTCATTATTGTTATTCTTATATAATTTCAAATAATTTAGAAGTGGGTTTCTCAACATTTGTTGATATTTGTGTTAAATGAGGTTATTCCAAAATGTGATGGTATTTGTGTTAAATGAGGCTATTTCTAAATTTGATGGTATTTGTGTTAAATGAGGCTATTCCTAAATTTGATGGTATTTGTGTTAAATGAGGCTATTGCAAAATGTGATGGTATTTGTGTTAAATGAGGTTATTTGACAATAAACCACAAGCCAATTGCTCTTATATAAAGAATAACTGTTTCCAGTTAACATTTCTATGTAAGTAGTTTTCACATGCTTCCAGACTACTATCAGATAGTGCCCCTCAAAAAAGCATTGCTATACAGGCACGATGGATACGAAGCCAGGGACAGACCATGCAAAAGTTGGATTACAGAAGCACACAAAAAAGCTGTCTCCAGAGAACTCTTCTAAACCTGACGTTGCAAGGCTTTCATGTCCATAGATTACCAGGACACCGTATTAGAATACCAGAGCATACCAGGAGATACACAAAAATGCAGATTACAGTACGTCAGATTATACAGACCACATCATGGTTGGTTGGTTTGCTTAAATTATATCTATATTCACAATCTTATCTCTTCTAGAAGCTTGACTGTTGTTTTGCTGTTCATACAGAGATCTATTGAATTTTGCTTCCATTGTTATTTCTATACCAGTAAGTTTGACTCAATATACGGTCCTTTCAGCTTCTCTGTCAGGCCTTCAACTTGACAGTTTAAAATTTCATTGAAGTGCTGATAATTATTGATGTTGTCTCAGCATAGATTTGTTGCTTCTGCTTACTTTTTGCAATGCTTCAAATGATTACTTTATTTATTTTTTGTCCAGTCAAATACCTGGTCAGTATAATGGTGCAATGCTGGTAAATTATCATTACTGTATGTAGTTTAATCAGGGCTCTGCTCTCCTTTACATTTTATTTTCCAGGAATTACAAAGAGTGGCCAGTGGTCACTTTCCAAGTAATTCATCAGAAACACAAGTTATGTTTCACTCTAGCCCCACTGAACAGAATTTTAGGTCCAGTGTTGAAGTTGTTTGCTATAATCCCAAGTAGAATGTTAAGGGATCAATCAAGGTTAACTGACTTGTCTTATTTGTTGTCCAGCTCTTCACTGCTCTTTGCCATATAATCATAGTCACAGTGTTGTGAGTACATATAAATATGACTGGTACAACTAAATATGATTACTCTAAATATCCATGTTTTATATATGTATTGTTAACCACAATATATTCACAAATATATTGTACAGTTTTACTGATGACTATTTTCTGTAACTTGTTATTTCTTTTGTATATCCTTCTTGACCAAGCCAAAGGATGTTTGGTCCTGTGTATATTTATGGTTTAGCTGATTTTAAGCTTTGTCTTTGAATTGTTTCTATTTTATTGTGTTTGGTAATTCTGCATGAAAATACCAGCAGGGGAGTTGATATATATATATATATACAAACTACTAAAATGTAAGAATTATGTAAAAATAAATGGTTGAATATTAAATACAAAGTTCAGAATAACTAATTTATCAATTATTAATGTATCACATTGAAGTGTTTTTTCCTTAACAAGCAGGACATATAATCACTTTCCTGTGCCAGGAGGACATTCCAGAGTGTAAAGGAAGCATCAACACTAGATAAGTACCAGGTTGATGACACCATCTGTGCCTTGTATAATTTCAGTAGCATTTTCCCACTCTTTTGATTGAGTGTTCAAATGGCATGTCATTATACATGACAGTTAAAAATGAAAATCCAGTTTGTCTGTGAGAATTGGTCCACGTGAACACATAAATTTGTCTTACTTGATCATATATTGAATTCCCGAATACCCTGAAATTCAGACAAGTGCGGGGACATTGATATCACAACAGGTATGTGAAAGACCATGAATCATGTATTGACTCTTTTTTTTACTGCCAGATCTGCTGAGATTAGATTACCATTTTAATTATCAGCACTTTATTGGAACACATTATGCTCTAGATTTGTGTCTTGATTCTTCAAGATGCTAAAAGCATATACTGATTTCTGCAGGATGGCTGTTTGTTGTTGTGCACTTTGACAGTTCCAAATGTCAATGGGCAGATACTTGAGGGCAAGTCTGTCTGTCTTCTAAACCTTCCATCTCCTTCTCTACCTATTTTCTATGCATGGTTCCTTTCTAAATCAACTTGAGTCACAGATATTAGTACATGATCTCTGTCACTCCAGTTGTTGCTTATTGAACTTAAGGAAAGACAATGCACTAAGTTCTATCTACATGTTATATTGTCACAGGAACATAAATATGTATAGGCAAAATTTGGCTGTCTAGGTTGATAAAAAAAAGTACTATATGCAGTAGACTCTAAGTTCAGAAAATACTCTTTGAAGCTCTGAGATACTTAACACAAAGAAAAGCTCATTCTGGCCTGCTGAGCCAAGAAAAGGTTGCACACCTCAGGCCTAAATTGTTAAATTCTAAGAAATCAAAATCTGTCTTCCATTACATATCCCTATGTCCATGACAATGGTTCGCATCTCACAATACTATGCAAAAGACTGTCATAGCTCCATTCCTTCATCCACTCTTGTAGAATGAAAATCATGGTTGGCACAAGTGGCAACTACAAAGTCATGGTAGTAAAGAGCAAGAAAAAGTTCAAGTACTGAGGATGAGATAGCTAATAACCTGAGAAGTCTGCTATCAAACATATAACCACTAAGTTCTCCACAAATTGAGACAGAGGTACCACCAGTCGCTGAGGGTGGGCTCCTTCGAGGCTTAGAAGTTCAAAGACTAGGACCACTAAGTTCAAAGATGTGGACAGTGAATAATAGAGACAAGGAAGACTTTTGTAAATCTAGTCAGTTGTGATATGTTACTAATTGAAAAGTCCGGTAACTGCATTCAAAAATGAACAAGAGGTATACAAAAGCAGCCCATTTCCACTTTGTATGACTAATTAAACGTGTGTATGGATATATAATGCTGATGAGAGTACTGCATGTGTACATGCCTGACAAATACATACTACAGCATCCCAAAGCAGTTCCTTGAGGGTAAACAACTGGTTGGTGAACAGATGAAATTCTTCTAGGGCTCAGTGTCTCTAAAAAGCCTCATCACCAGTGCCACTTCCTAGAAATCCGTTGCTCAGAATCACCTAATGTAGCACAGTATAAACGTGCTACCTTAAATTATAGAAAAGTAAACAAGTAGATGCTCAAATCAAAAACGGCATTCACTAAAAAAAAAATAATTTAATAGTGCACAACATAAATTCCATCAAACAAAAATATTAATTATATTAACATAGCAAGTAAAATTTGAAGCCTCTGTAGCATAGTGTCTAAATCATTCACCTGCTGACTAGGTGAGTTTTGATGCAACAGCAAACATTCCAATGAGGCAGACCCACATCACTAGACAATGGGTAGCAAGGTTTATGGAATAAGAAAGTCAAGGAATATTGACATACCCGGTAACTATTAAGTGCTGAAGGTGACTTTCTGGATAACCACTGACTGACTAGGCAACTGTGCACTTATAGGATAATAATAAATCAGCTAACCTTTACCTTACTCTCAGCAGCATTAATATCTGTACACTGCTGCTATGATCCTGTGTACACAAAAAAAAGAGGTGATTGAACAAACTAGTTATAATGCATACAATTAGAATGTGAGCTAGGTAGCAGAGATGATAGTGAACCCAACTCATTGAATTAGCTCATGTTTCTGGCACAGACTATTCACATTGTACTGGCGATATGATTGGATATTGGTGACCATCCACATTGTTGTCCTGGCGATATGGTTGGATATTGGCGACCATCCACATTGTTGTCCTGGCGATATGGTTGAATATTGGCGACCATCCACATTGTTGTACTGGCGATATGGTTGAATATTGGCGATCATCTACATTGCACTGGTGATATATTTATGCTGCCTCAGAATTCAACAATTCTTGAATAGCAATGTCCTGTACAGGATATGCTTCAAATACAGAATAATGAAATAATTTAACCAGTGGTCAAGCAGAGTTTGTTTATTTATCCACGCCCAAAAGGGAAGCACGGAATATCAATACTGTTACCTGCCTGCTATGCATGTTGTATGAAGTGACAAAGGAAGTGTGAAAGTGTGTAGTTGTCTGTTCCGTCTAATATAATTGATGACCCTCTTCTTCAGTATTCATTCCCAAACTCTTACTGGATTTCTCGTGTAACAGGACAATGGTCCTACAAGATTTCCAGTTGAATGTGGTCCAGAGAATGGAAATGAGTCGTGTTACCATTTATTTGCACCAATGGCCCAACACATCCATCTTTGGCGATTAATTGGTGACCATAACGGCATGCTGAAGTCAGATGTATCAGGCTGAAATGCAAGTTATCACAGTCAAGTTGTAAACTATGTCAGCACATTCTGTTCTCCAAACTACATCCTGGTAACCAACAGGAGTTAGAGAATGTATGCAGAAGAAGAAGAATATGAAATAAGCAGTTCAAATTGCACATTGTGTTATTTTGCATTTAATTTTAATGAAATTTTTTGTCATTTAACAAATTATCTATTTTTATGTATGGCTGTATTATGTCAGATATGGGAATATCATTTCATCTATTATATGCTGTGGCCCTTGTTTGGCTAGCGGTGTCAGGAGTAGAAGAGTTCTCTGGAGATAGCTTTTTTGTGTGCTGTTTGATCTGTGGTCCATCTTTTACATGGTCTGCCTCTGGCTTTATAGTCGTAATGTCTATGTGTCATGTCCATCTGTGGCATGCTGTCCGTTGGTAGTCTGGAAGTGTGTGTAAACCACTTGATCTTTTGTCTATTGATGTGTTCCAATACTGGTATTGTTTTGGTTATCTGTCTGATGTTATTGTTTCTAATTATATCTCTTAATGACACTCTGAGTATTCTTCGTGGGACATGTCATTTCTGCTGTCACTATTTTTCTTTTGTCTTGTGCTGTCATTGTTCATGTTTGGCACTGGAAGCACAGTGACATACCATTTCATACAAGAGGTAAAATTTGAATGTTTTCATCTGTTAATATTACTTGTTAGTTCAGTGGTTGAGTTCTTAGCTGGCCAGTCTCACAAATAAGAAGGGCAGATCTTGTACAGGATATTGCTGTAAACTACTGTTTAATTTTGAGCCAGCACTAATACAATCATACAACCAGTGTCATGTAGGTAGTCTGTGCTAGAAATGTGAGCTAATTTGATGAGTTGTGTTTGTGAGGCGGATATTCACTATCATCTCTGCTACCTAACCCACATTCTGATTGTAGACAACTTGGTCATACTTACTCATGGTTGAAAAGCTGATTGTTCACATTACGCTGGTGATATGCCCCAACCCATATAGGGTCAAAGTGACTCATAAGCCATGCAGAACTCAGATGCGTCAGGTCAAAAGGTGAAGATATCTCAGCTGAGCTGTAAACCATGACAAAGCATTGTTCTCCCGACTATATCCTGCTAATCTGCAGGAGTTTGAGAACAAAGAAGTACCAGGCACTGGTGATAAGATTTGATGTATTAGTGGTACTTGCAGCAAATAATAACAACACTGCTTATCTTCCATGTGTGTCATAAGAGGCGACTAATGAGGTTATTGGGTGAGGTTAAAGGCTCATCCCATATAGGGCCAAAGTGACCCTGACATAAGATGTGTCATGCCAAAAAGCACAGATATCGCAACAAAAACTAAACCATGACAATGCATTCCGTTCACCAGACTACACCCTGTTAATTTGAGAACGAACGCAGAAGTGGTGTTAAAAATTAAACATTACTTTTATATATCAAAATCCTATACAGGGTGTCTACAAAGTTGCTGTGCACTCATTTACATTGGTGGTGATACTACGCCACAGGAATTGTAGATTTTTAATGTAAATCTAATTGTGATGTTATTGATGTTTCAGCATTTATTAAAGTCACTACTGCTCATGTCAATCACATATTGGGTAAAGTGGTCAGTATCACAGCAAAGTTATTTCTTGCTTAATGAATACAAGTGAACTTTGCTGCTAACAGCAGTCTGTTATGTTGTACACTGGGTGATGATTGAAATCCAGTGTACAGCATAACTCAATGACATCACTACTTTTCAATGATGTCATATTCATCACATTCAAAAAAAGGGTTTAAAAGTCGTGGAGGTACTTCACTATACTTGGTTCCCATATGTACTCCGTCACTCTTAACGAAGCGGCACACCACCTGCTGAGAGTACCACTAATAGCACGAAGCTTCAAGTGATAATCTACAGGGATCTCCGAAAAAATCCACCTTGTAAACAAGATGACACGAGCCAGATTAAAACTCATGACCTCTTGAACACACGGCCAACAGCTTAACCACTATGTTAGGGAGATTATATTTATATATATATTCAGCACATATCATTAAATGCTGTCTCCGCAACAAAGGTTGGCTGCAACCGACTTCCAACATCCTGTCTCTTGCCTTGGTGGTTCACTTTGTTAAACTAACCTGTCCATCTTGTGATGTTTCTCTCCCACTGGAATCTCTATCTCTTGCTCACCCCTCTTCGACTTTACCCTCAAGTAAGGTCTTCAACAAGGTGCCATCATCATCATCTGGTGCCATGCCGGCTGGCGTAGGCGATCATGGCTCTCCATAACTCTATCTCCATTATTATGTATCAGGATCTGCATACAGTGTCTATATATCTATCCGCTAAACGCTTTGTTGCCTTTCAACGTCAGGGGTTAAGGTATAGATATCATGTCTTTTAATATGTTCAAAATACTTTGTTTGAGTTTTATTTCTTTCAAGTTTTTTTTGAAGTGTTAGAACCTCTTTCCCTATTCTTCTATATATTCACATGAATAGAAGTAGCATTTTATAGTCATATTGAGCACATATATTTTATTTCAAATTGAGTGCACAGCAACTGTATAGACATCTTATACTATTAATATTTAACTGTAGTTTGTGAGTTTAACATATGAGGGTTGCACAAAGAAGGATTCAAAACCAAGTATGATTGATTCAGCTGAAAGTCAGTAACAAGTCTTGACTACAGTGAAGTTGAGTTGTTGCTTTAGCTAGTGTAAATGTTCTGCTGAGCTGAAAGGAACTGAGTATATTTAGGGATGCTTTGAGTTCAGAATATTTATTCTAACAAGTTTTCTATTTGTTTGACTTCCTAGTATGTTGTGTAGACGCATGCTATGAATGGTATTAGTTCCCACTGAGGCTCAGTTTATTTGACTCTTGTAATTATTCATAACATGTTTTGACTAGCTTTGTATATCGCCAGTGAGGGCTAAAACTTTATACAGTACAAGTTTACAATCTATTAACATATTTTTGTGTTTGGGTTATGCAAAGAAAGTACGGTAATGTGTTGCATTGTAGTTAGAACGTGCCAGGTGGCACAATTCTGAGTTTTGTTTGCAAAAAAATTATAAAGACAATTCCCGAGTGATGTTTTATCATTCCTCATTGCTATTGTAGCAAGATATGATTCATTGCTTTTGCAACGAGAGATAATTATGTGCATTTTAAAAATCTTGTGCATCTAGAAGGATTTAATGTTGATGACAAAATGATTGTTTTTACCGAACGCACAAGACAAAGTCAAAATATCCTATGTGGTGGAGAACAGATTTGTTAAGTGTCCTATATATGATGGACAGATCTGTAATGACCTAAATAGGATAGGACAGAATGGTTAGATGCTAACAATTGATAATCATACAGAATTTGCTTGTGGTGCTAGCTGAGAACTATCTCACAATGTGTATGTCTTTATCAAATAAAATGCAGCAATTCTAAAGATAATTGTGTACAGTTTTTTTAATACTCTTAATATTTAACTTAAATCCCGGCTGTTCAAGCAAACGCAGCTTCATTTCCAGGGAAGGGGAATAATTCAGCAAAAATCAGAAGTGACTGTGTAAGAAAATTAATATAAAATAGGCCTACAATTTCCAACCAATTTTTATGATGTAAAGTACAATTAAGACATAAATGGAAGACATCAGAAGACGGATGTGCCAGGCCATTAGCGCAAGTAAAACTGACAATGCATTTCTATTTTCTGGACTACATCCTGTTGGAAATCTAGTAGAATTATTATCTTGCTAGAAGATGGATCAGAGCCTCCTGTGTGAGCTTGAGAATGAACACTGAAGAAGAAGATAAATGAAAGAGGTACTGATTTGTGAACATATCTTTGTGAATGTCATGTAAGACAAGTTTACTTGTCATGTGACATGCGAGAGGAAAAAATGAGCATCAGTTTCATATCGGCTTCATTTACTTGTGTCAAATTATTTGCTGATAAATGTTCAAATGAAAACTGCAAAGCAGTCTTCCTTACACAGCATGACAACAAAATTCTGTAACTGTTAACTACTCCAACACTAGGCCTAGTTCACATAATGAAAACACTAGATATCTGGTGAGGTTTTCTGTAAAAGGATCTTGTTTTTCTGAAAATTTTGATACCAGCATACACATTCTTGTGTTCTGCATCTACCTCAAAGAGTGAAAGATATATCTAGTCATAATTAAAAGCAGAGTAATCTGGATGAATGTTATTTTCAGGACCTCATTTCTCGTGAAATTGATAAATATATATATCAGCTGTGTTGACTACTCTCAATCATTACTAGGTCTGTGGGGGGTTTGTTATAAACCATATAACAACATATGGTTGTGAGATGTGTGGAATGGCATCTGCAGTGGAAAAGAAAATATCGGCATTCAAAATGAAATGTTATAGAAAATTCTAAGAATATCAAGAGCAGAAAGATGAACCAGTGCAAAATCTGAACATAGAAGGAGACTGGCTTCTCAAAACTATCAAAGAACACAGACTAACCTATTTCGGACATATAGACACACTGGTTTAAAAAGATTAATCATGGAGGGCAAAGTTCCAGGTAAGAGAACAAGAGGCAGACCAAGACTACAATGGACACATGACATTGGAATAAACTGGGCATCTTGTACAGAATTGAGGGACTTACAGAGTGGCAGTGAGGACAACGTTCTCTAAAAGACACATCACATACAGATCATTTAAATAACCAATTCTTACATTGAAATAACTAATTCTTACACTTATAAATTATAATGCCACTCAGTTTCTTCCAAGACATTCCTGAATGCAGGATCTGGGAGTGATGCATGAAGTTGAGATAAATTAGCGGCATATTGGAATCATAATAAGAGTTAGCCATCACAGAACTGGAACAATCATTTACCATGTACTGAAGGACGTAATAGATTGGATTATGTGTCCAGAGTGCCATGATGATGATGATCTGATGACTACCGGTAATTGTCCTATATAAAACAAGCCCAGCAAATAAAATGTGCTGGGCTATGAGACAAATAAAACAATCAATCAAGTGCCATGCCGAATGGCATAAGCGATCATGTCTCTCCACGACTCTCTGCTCGGTTGGTAGCAAAGTGGAAGAAAGAAATGGAAGGGGAATACGAACTTGATGCAATACATCTTCTCCAGAGATATCAACAGACCACAATATTTCGCCTTAGAACAGGCCACTGCAGACTGTTGGGTCACCTTTATCGATTAAGGATCTCATACACAGATGAATGTCCATGTGGATCCAGAACCCAGACTCCAGAACTGCCCAACATACAGAGACAGCAGACCTGGCCAGAGGATAGGCTTAAGGCAAAAGCTATGGGGCAGCCGCTCTGACCTGGAGAAGACAGTGGACTTCGTCTTGACGACAGGTCTGACGGTATAGCATGACCACATGCTGAACGCAGAAGAAGAAGAAGCTCGGTTGGTAGGCTTCTACCGTGCCACAATACAAGTCCATCTAGTAACTTTTCTCTTTGTCGTCCCCTATCTCTTCTCCCCTTGATCTTTCCAGTGGTTATTAAGTGTTCAAGCTGTGTTCTCAGCACATGCACATTCTTCTTAGAAACCACATTTCTGTAGCCTCTAATTCGCTTTGAATTTTTTTGTTTACAGTCCATGCTTCACATCCATAAAAAAAAAAATTGGTTCGATATAACAACTCAGTACTCGAATTCGGGTCTGTATTGATATTTTTCCATTGCACAAAATGGTTCTCATTTTTGGAAAGCTGATTTGGCTTTATATCTCACTTGATCATCTACCTTCTGATGTTAACAGGGTGCCAAGATACTTCACGTTTTCAACTTGTGCTAATTTTATGTCTAATTATTATGTTGCATCTTGGTAGTGTATGTCTCTTCGAGACAACTAATATTTCTATTTTCTTCTTGTTTAAACTGAGGTCTTTGTTTTTACTTTCTTTCACTACTGTATCTAATAGGGCTTGCAGTTCCTGTTCGCTTCCTGTGATCAATACTGTGTCGTTAGCATATCTCAAGTTATTTATATTGCATCCTTCCACTTTTATTCTTGGTGTATCTTCTATATTTCACATAATGTATTCGTCTTCAGCGTACATTCTCCTACTCCTGCTGAATTTCTCTTGTAGCAGGACCATGGTCCTATTAGATTTCCAGCAGGATGTAGTCTAGAGAATGGAAATGCGTTGTGTCATCGTTTTATTTGCGCCAATGGCCAGACACATCAGTCTTCTGAGGGATAATGTGTTCTAAATAAAAGCTTCACTATAAACTATCAGTACAATGTTGTCCCAGTTTAAATGAATTCTTTGATATGTTACTGAATCTGCAAATGTCCCCACTATAAACATGTCTTTTGTAGCTAGTATAGTTGAACACAGAACTTTGTTTCTACTTTTTTCTCTCTCATTCTTAGGACATTCTTGAAGTATGAGCTCTGCAGTCTAAGGTACCTGTCCACATGGGTGTGTTGCCTATCTTGAATATTGTAAACATGGGCTATGGAGTATGTTGCCCTTTTCTGAGGTGTAAATGACAACTTTTCTGGTCTGTTCATATTTTGGTGTCAATTTTTACTTGTATTGTTGTTGGTGAATTTTTGTTATCACTTTGATAATAATTTTCTTATGGTGATACATCTGGTTGGTCATCAGCATCTGTCTCTTTAGTAAGATGGTTTTAAATGACTCAAATCAAAAAGAAAGTAAATGTCATGCAATGTACTTAGGGAGCCGCAGTAGTGTAAAGTTAGTACTTACGTAGAATACAAGTTTTGTCATAGTTTTAGACAAGAACATTTTAAGCAAGAAGCCAGAGGACAATTTTTAACAATTCTTGAGACTAACAAGAATTGAACCAGTCCGTTCTACGGCACCAAATCGCCTAGCAACTATGCACATGCGTTCTTCCGTACTTACTAACCGCATCTCCAAAAAAATATGCGATTTTGACAAGACATTCAAAGCGTGCACTGTCTATGACATGTCCTGCCCAACATAGTTGACCATATCAACAAGTAAAGATGCTTTCTGTAGCAATGAAATAAAAATACAATGATAATTGAAGCATAACTGGATCTTTTAAAGAACAAAATGCCGTTAAACTTCTTTCTTTTTATTGTGCATTTGCTCTCGAGCTCTTGAAAATTAGCAGGATTTAGTCTGAAGACCCAAATATTTGCACCTTGCTACTAGACACATCCAACTTCAGCATGACTCTATATGTGGTGAGACAGCCAATACCACCCCCAAAACCTCTTTAGTTGACTCTTATAACATGCATGGAAGGTAACTGTCACTATTATTGCTCTCATTCCAACCCTGACAACACACAGACATCTTGTCAACTTTATTGTTCCCCATCTAGGCCAACTCCTTGAAGTGGAGACTGGGCTTAGGTGCTGAAGTAAGAGATACCAGGTCGAGAGTCAGAAGTTATCATGTAATCCTATCACAAAACTATTGTTGACTTTTTGTACACCCTTATACATTCAGTCAGATTGATAACTTAAACTGCACAACTTCTGCTGCGCTAAATCTTGGTTTAATTAATGCACATTGAGATTATATGACTGTCTCATAAACCTCTGACATAGAAGCTTGTGGTGAAAAGAAATTATCAGGAATTCACAAGAATAGATCATTCGTATCATCCAACATTTTATTTATGTACAAGTAACACATCTGTAGTTATGATAAACATTGTAAGATAAACCCATTCAGAATGCATGACAACACTCAAAATCACATATAAAATATACACGACAGGGACACTATAGAATGCAGTTGAATTCCTTTACACCGCATATGTTTATAACAAAAATATCTATTTAACAACCCTTTTTTCAAAATCCCATTTAGTTTATTATTTATAGTGAATTTTAGTCATTACATAAATATTGTGTCTGTCCAAACCAACTTGTTCACAAAAATCACCACTTTCAATAGTAAAACGACAAAAAACTTGCATGGTGTGAATATGAATGTCGATATGATTCCTTGTCAAAAACAATATTGCAGCGAACAGTTGAATTGGAAGAAGCAGAGGAGGAAAAAGAAAATCATGGGAGACATCAAATACCAGACAGACCAAGATTTTTCCACACTTATCTGCAGCGCTGAGGATTTAAATTATTAGAGGACTGTGTTGGACGTACCCAATTTAGTACTCCTTTGACTGACGGGTTATGGGTCGATCGATAACTTGTTCTGGAGCAAAGAAATATGTAATAACAAAATTTGCTATATACAACATAAAGAATAAATATAATCATGGATTTTGAAGTGTTAAATAAGGAATCGTCACATGTGAAATGAAGTGTCTGAGGAAAGCTGCAATGGTTACCAAACTAGATAAAATAAGAAATGAAGAAATTAGGAAAAGAGTTGGTATAATATCATGTATCGAACATATTGAGAGACAACAAGTAAAATGGTTCGGTCACCTTATGAGAATGAAGCCAAACCAAATACCAATAAGAGCATATAATACAAGAATATCCGGGCGTAAAGCCAAAGGTAGACCAAGAAAACGGTGGATAGAAAACATTAAGATAACCTTGAACAAACATGGACTAAATGCAACCTCGGCGACACATCTGGCCTTGAAACGACAGCTTAAGATACCACCCCTACGCTTAACGGCAAGTGTGAATGCGATCACCAATCATTCACCTGGGGATAGACAATAGACAAAATAAGGAAATTATTACAAATGTGTGCACTTTATTGGGGGATCCCACTGTGTTATCTTTATAAAAGAATAGACCAGTGAAAATAAATAAACACAAAAGCATTGGTTACAGTTTTATTCGACAATTAATAAAAAAAAAATGGGAAGGAAAATGTAGCATAATGAGCTGGATTTAAAGCCCAAAAAATGTAAAGAACATTCTTCAATTCCTGACACAGTCTACTGAAGAAGTGCTCTACTGCTGAAACATCTAGCTAAATAAAAACATCATGCACTATGTATTTTTATCTATATGGATGTCTACAATTTTTCTGTCAAGGGCTGGCATCCGACATCAGAAAGTGGACAGGACTAAGAAAAGTTAAGATGTCCACAAAATGTGAGCCAAGTATCATAATTTTCTATAAATGTGTCCAAGGTCTTTAGTCTGGATATAAACCAAATTTAAATTATGTAAAAAATATTGGCAATAATTCACTGAAAATTTTCACCTGTGAAAATTTTTTGCCTAGGTAGTCAAATTCCATTACAATAAATAGTCAGGACAGACAAAATATGTACGTAACTACAGAAATTTAGTATGCTATATACAGTACAAATAATATAGAATATAATTGGGGATTGTGAAAAGTGTTGTTAAATAGGGAAATTTGTTATAAAAGAATGTGCTATGGAGGAATTCCACAGTATGCTATTGTGGTCACAGCAGTAAAAAAATTTTGTTAAGTTACATAAATGAAGCAGAAAACAATGCTGTGAAAGCCAGTCCTTTGTTAAATCTAATGAAATGAAAAAAGGTTGACATCACGATAACATAGAGGTGCAAGAAGCATAGCGGGATCATTCCATCAGAATGTATAGTCCTAATTTTTAAAAAGCACTCTATCAGTAATGTGATGGGCAGTGTTAAGAAAAGGTGTAGAAGATTGACTTCATTATACGCTGGTTACTCCGTACGTACTCTGTCGCTCTCAATGAAGCGGCAAAACACCTGCAGAGAATACCACTCACAGAAGGTAATTTCTTAGCTACAAGTGATAATCCCCAGAGATCTCTGAAAATATTCACTTTGTAAAACAAGACGTGAGCGGGATTTGAACATATAACCTCTTGAGCACAAAGCAGACAACCACTAAGCCAGGTAAATTCCACAATGTATGGTGTAATCTTTGAGGAGGTCTACATATTTTTAGTGTTATTTATTTTCAAAATTACACGTTATATAAGCTGATTACTATTTCAGTTGTAAAAAAAAGTTTCAAAAATGATTGTTTTACGCACACATGTAGTGATATATCATTATCTGTCTCTATGCTGATAATACAGTGGAATCGCTCTACATCGCATTCTTTTATAACAAATGTTCCTATATAACAACACTTTTTAAAATTCCCAATTATATTTATTCTGTATTGTTTGTACTGTATATAGCGAACTTGTTATAACATACATATTTTGTCGGTCAGGACCTAGGTGTTATAACAGGAATCCACTGTAACTAGAGCATCCTCTTAGAAATACAATCACAATCTTTCACATTAAACACATGTAGGAAGTGTTTACATTATCTGCCATATAAGATGGTACTGGGCAGATTGACCCACATTAATGCAGCCAGACCTAGAGCCATACAAGATCCAACTCTATCAGCAACTGGTGAAGCTAGTAACAAGCAGCTGCACTGTAATCATGCCATGTAACTAGTTATAAGAAATACAGATGGATGTGACACAAAATCAATCTGAGCCACGAAGAGTTCCACAGTATGTACAAGGAAACACAGGCCCACTTGTATAGTCATACACTCTTGTATATCCTCTTACATATGCAGCCCTTGAGCTATCACGTGCTTCTATCTTTATGTTTCTGATATTTCTCAATTATATTTATTCTATATTGTGTACTGCCGAAGACGGATGTGTCAGGCCACTGGCGCAAATGAAACGTTGACACAACGCATTTCCATTCTCTGGACTACATCCTGCTGAAAATCTAGAATGGATCATGGTCCTGCTTCTAGAGAGATTCAGCAGGAGTTTGAGAATGTACGCTGAAGAAGAAGAATATTGTGTGTACTGTATAGCAAATTTCTGTTATTACATATATACCCTGTATATGGTCACTCTCATGTAGTTTCTGATATTTCCCCTCCATGCAACAAGATATATGGAATCCTGTTCCCAAGATTCTGAATCAATGCCTGTATCATGCATATCGCATTTTGAATATATCTAGTGTACCAAAGTAGAGGTTGACATAACATCTTGTCCCAAGTTTTACTATTTCTTCTGTTAATTACAACATTACTCATATTATGTTTATTGTCAAATATACTTCATTTTCCTGAAGATGAAATATGCCAGAGCAGAAAACAAGATCAATCACAAGATCAAAGACCAAGATACAACACAAGATGACTATCACATTATGAACAGATTAGAACAAGTTATAATTCTATGCCTCAAAATAGGACACATCCGACTCCGCAGTCACATGTATACAAAGTTCAAGATTGCCAACACGGCCATGTGTACATGTGGACAAGTACAGAGTGCCAAACATATACTTCAAGAGTGTTCTGAAGTAGAAGGACCAACATACAAATGTAGAACAAAGGTCATGCAACAATCATTGTGTTGCTACTATCAGATACAATTAAAAACATGCGGTTTCAACACTATTGTCTAAACCCGCAGGCTTTGACAAGCTTCATGACCGAGCATCAACAACAATCTGAATTCAGAAACACGTGTTCTCAAGTTATTCTTCTACAGTACTGTGTCATCACAAAACAAATCTGGCCAGCACGAAAAAAAACCCAAAAAACTTTCGTTACTGCATGTTTTTCTGTGAAGGAGTGCAGAGTAGCTTTCTATGTGCTGTGGAAATAAAGGCTGCTTTTTCATAGCAGACGCTGTGACATGTACAGGAAGGATTTTGATTTCACCTCCAAAGAAAAAATCCTGTCCCAACCGTGGATTGAACCCTGGACCTCAAGGGTCTGAGAACGTCGTTCTAATCACAAGGCCATGCATCCACAACATGATAGTGACCATATCATCCTTAAAGAATTATTAGTCACAGATACATATGGGTTAAACATATATTCCACAGCTGAGACTAGATATAAAAATATTGCTTATCTAGGATACACACACATATCCTCATCACCAATGTTTTTTTTACTTTCATGTGTTGTTTCAAGGTCTCAAAGAAATAGGATTTACTGCTTGTTCCGCCACTCTCTGTTATACAGTAGAAATCCCACCAGAGCACATATGTTTACAACAAATTTCTCTATTTAACAACATTTGACACAATCTTTAATTACATGTAATATTTATTGTTTGTAAAGTATATAACGAATTTCTGATATTACATAAATATTTCGTTGGTCTGGACCAATTTATTATGTGAGTTGACTATTATCTAAAGTTTTTGTGTATAAATAGTGTTATCAGTTAGATGCACAATCTCATGAAGTGAAGTCAGAGCCGTGCGTTAGATGTTCTTAATATGATGCAAGTCTTTTAAATGACGCCCCCCTCCCCCTAAATAGTTTTCTTTAAAATGCTGCCCCCCCCCCCCAAATGTATTTTGATTGTGGCCGCCTCTCTGCATCATAGCACGGTACTATGAGTGAGGTCCATGAACTCAAAGGCCGTAACCTTTGTATATATAGAAATGTATATGTCCAAAAGTGGGTTGAATATGGCAGACGTAGCAATTTATTTTTTCATGGTTAATTTAAATTACAACACCTGGTGTGTGTTGTCAGGGCTTGAAAGGGAAATTTAAAAAAAAAATGCTTAACATTTGTTATCTACTCTTGCATATTGTAAAGCAGGGTTGTTATTGGCTACTCCATCCCAAGAATCTCAAAGAACCCACAAATACCTGCTGGCCAGATGTATCTGGCTGTAAAGAGTAGGAATCGCAGTCAAGGTGTAAACTATAACACAATGTTATCTGGACTACATCTTGCTAACTTGCAGAGATTCTAAGAACAAATAATGCAGAAAATGTATGTGCTGTGCCAAAAGGCACAAATAACACAACTCCACTGCAAAACTAGCAGAACGATGTACTTCACATTTTTCTACTCACATCACCATGAATATTCGTACTGATTATTTGAGAACAAATTCTAAAGAGAAACAAATGGAGAATTTTTTAAAAATAAATAATATACAAAGTAGGGACACATCCTGCTGTACATAAAAACAATAATGTCATTTTAATGGCGTTCATGCTAATCAAATGTGTCAAGACATGATATATTCCTGTGTAACACAGCACACATTTATGAATGCGTACTGAACTCAATTACAACACTCAAAACTAACCTTACACATTGGCATATACTTGAATCTTGATACTATTCTAATCAATTCTTTAAGCAGTTGTTCACTTTGAATTTCACAGAGAATTCCATACATAAGTGTTAGACACACATATTCAGTCAGGACTGTTAAATCAACACATTTATTCAGGACTTGACTTTTGAATTACACATTCATTAAGGACAGTTGAATAAAGACATTTATTTAAGACTGTTGAATCAACAGATTTATTCAGAACTTTTGAATCAACACATATTCAGGACTGTTGAATCAACACACCCAGGACTGATGAATCAGCACACTCAGGACAGTCGAATCAACACAGGACCGTTGAATCAGCACACTCAGGATTGTTGAACCAACACATTAAGGACTGTTGAACCAACACATTCATTCCGGACTGTTGAATCAACAAACACATTCCGGACTGTTGAATCAACAAACACATTCAGGATTGTTGAATCAACAAACACATTCAGGATTGTTGAATCAACACATTCAGGACTGTTGAATTAACAAACACGTTCAAAGACTTGAATTAACAAACACATTCAGGATTGTTGAATCAACACATTCAGGATTGTTGAATCAACACATCCAGGACTGTTGAATTAACAAACACGTTCAAAGACTGTTGAATTAACACATTCAGAACTCTCGAATCAACACATGAATTCTGGACTTTTGAACCAACACATTCAGGACAGTTGAACTAACACATTTGTAAATAGCTATGTTGCAAAATTCGATATCATTACATTTAAAAAAAATTCAAGACACACACACACAACATATGCAATGTTTATCCAACATATGAATGAATACTTCAGTCTGGTTATTAGACATACATTTAAAAAAACAGTCAGAGATATGTACAAGTTCAATGTATGAGTACATTATAAAAGACTATATTAATTTAGAACTTAAACATTCATGGCAAAAATTGGATTATGAAATATTTAGTATCATACCTGTCAACTTCTAGAAAAATCATTCTGTACTTCAGTCCAAAACAACTCTGAAATTCTGTATATTTATCTCAAATTCTGTATAGAGTACTTTATGAAATGTTACTAATAAAGACAAGATGGGCGAATTCAATGAAATATGAGGATATCCTGTACAGAATAACCTGTATAAGTTGACAGGTATGAATGTGTAAAAAGACATACAAGAGAGAAAATACATTCATAAGAGCATAACTCCCAGATCACTTCTGA
Organism: Meghimatium bilineatum; assembly: GCA_034231615.1. Taxonomy (NCBI): domain Eukaryota; kingdom Metazoa; phylum Mollusca; class Gastropoda; order Stylommatophora; family Philomycidae; genus Meghimatium; species Meghimatium bilineatum. The sequence goes on from CM067305.1 coordinate 53,675,909, forward strand.
TATTTACACATGACTACCAGACACAGATCTAGGGTTAATAACAAGAACTTCAATGTTATCTGTCAAGTCTGAAATGAAAACTGATCATAATAAACAATTACTCTCTTCTCTAATCATTAAAAAAAACCACAATAAATATGACAAATAGGGGTATATGTTTATTTGAAAATTGTTCATTTGGATCTGATTGTGTGTGTCTGGTCAGGACAGGAATGGAGGAACATCTTGTATTTCCCACTCTCCATGCAGTTAAACAATGTGACCAACATTCTTGCTGTCCATTGTATATTATAACAGAATTTTAAAAATATGTGATACATACATGCAACAGAAAAAAAGCATAGATTGCAGACCCACTATACTGTTTATCACTGCGGGGGGAAACAAATCTGCATTTGCTGGCAATAGGTTCAATAAAACAGCTTTCCCACACATCCAAAGCGAATCAACAAGTGGTGCAAGTTGCCTACCAGTTGAGAATGGGAATGAAAGTTGCAAACTAGACATCACCGAATGGCAGACAGCTCTCATGGTAGATAGGGACAAGTGGAGACAGAACACTCTAACCCACTAAGGCACTTTTTCCACGATCGATCAATTATTATTATCTAGTCCAAAATTGGACGTGTATAGAGGGGTTTGTTTTAGGTCGTGGGTCCCCTACTGTTTTGCAGAGACGCTCTTGTGTGCCAGTCTGTAATTCTGTGAACAGCAAAGCTGGGACAGTAGTATAGTCATGATTGTTAGGCTTCTGCTGTTTGTCTGTGGTCACTCGTGACTGACATTTTGACTACTTACCATATAGTGCATGAATAAAATGGTGTAACTTAAACACCATTTCAAGTATGTGCCAAAGTTTTTCAATAGGGTAGTATCTTGTGATCACTGTCTAAAAGTTGGTTTTCAGGGAACCCTTCCACATATTAGCTTATTTTGTAGAATAAAATGAATGTATTGTAACATCAAAATTTTGCATCTGCATTGCCATATCGGTGCAACCAGACATCAGGATCAACATCCTGATAGGCATTCTAGCTGAAACATCTGTGCTTTCTCTTTGGTTCTTAGCATATTGTTTTAGTAATTCCTAACCCTTTACTTTACATGTTTCCATTCATGTTGCATTTACAGCAGCCCTCACATTTTCAGATTTGTGTTGATTCTGACACTGGTAATTTGCTATATGTAAGGCACTCTAGCTATTGGCAGGACACCCAGACAGAAAGCAGTACAAGTTCAGTGAAGTCAGAACGACACCACTCATTGTGGCATGGAGGAATCAGGTGCCCATGCTTATCCTCATATGACCATACAAAACACATTACTGACAAATACAACATTCTGGACCTTCTTTTCTCAGTTAAAGATAATGAATTACTATTTGAAGATTGAGATAACACAACACACCTGTTTCATGTCTAACATAACACGGCACGCCTGTTTCAGAGCTGACATAACACAGCACACCTGTTTCAAGTCTGACATAACAAAACACACCTATTTCTAGTCTGACATACACACCTGTGTGAAATCTGACATAACACAACACACCTGTTTCAGAACTGACATAACACAAACCTGTTTCAAGACAGATATACTTGTAATATATAATCTATTTCAAGACTGACAGCACAACACATGTTCTAAGACAGACATAACACAACATACCTGTTTCAAGACAGACATACACAACATACTTGTTTGATGTAGGGTATAATTTAAACTACATCTAATTTGTATTAGTTGAAATTTGGTTTTACACACATTTGAGCAGACACGTATAAACTCTATATCACGACACAGTCATTGTCATACACTAGTCCATAATAATTGTCCATTGCCAAATAGCCAATGAATGTTCTACACAATGTTAAGCACTAATGGCATGTGACATTTTTATTAACAGACAATACAATAAAACTGTCTGTACTTCTGAAGTGGAAGACACAATCTTATGTGCCCTTCTTAGGAATAATCATGTTGCATAACCATGTCAGAAAAAAACAGTTGATCAACTATGATTTAGATCTCACAATGCAAGACCAGTATTTTATCCATTCGGCCACATTCTCTGTATGTAAAATGTATAAAGGAAGCTTTAAAAAGTTCACCATAAAAAAAAAACTTAAGTAAATATATTATATATATATATATATATATATATATATATATATATATATATATATATATATATATATATATATATATATAGGGTAAAATAGCAATTTTACATTGAACAACATACAGGATCGATGTTTCGGTCAAAAGGGCTTTATAAAGATAAGAACAAACAAAAATAATGGAACCACAAAATCAAACATGGTTCCGTTTGTGCTTGTATGTTGTTTGTCAATCACAAGTGATGACTATTTGTTACATCCAGTTGTGAAGAGATGTGCTTGTTTAGAACCACAAAGTCAAACATGGTTCTATTTTGTGTCTTTATCTTGATAAAGACCTTTTAGTCAAAACATTTATCATGTGTATTGTTCAAAGTAAAATGGCTGTTTAATTTTTTTTATATGCATATATCTTTTTCTATATCTACTTAGCATACTGGACTGCCAGGAAAACTAATGTGAAGGTTTTGAAATGGTCAAATGTAAGACAGTTTAATCAATAATATAAGAGAGAAAAAAAATTCATTTTTTGGTCACGATATGAGACAAGGAGGTTTGGAGAACATAGTTACAACAGGCAAGAGAGAGGATGATACATGAGAAAATATTAGACAGTTTAACAACCTGACATGGCAGAAAAACAACAAAGATCCTGATACATAATACTGGAGATAGAGAGCTGTGGAGATCCATGATTGCCTATGTCAGACGGTATAACACCTGATGACGATGCTTTACCATACACTGCAAAGTTTTACTGCAGTCTCCCAATCACAAAACAATATATGTATTCAGGCATGGTGGTTTGCAACATGTTGGAGAACTACAACACATTACATGTACTCAGGGTTGGTGGTTTGCAACATGTTGGAGAACTACAACACAATCATCATCATTATCAGGAAGCATATTCTAAACAGGATATAGCAGTCATCACAACGTTTCGAAACTTCTGTCGATCTTGAGCTAGTCTTCCTGCTTCTGTTGTCATGTTCTGGTGGTCTTTGATACTTTCCATCCACTTCTTCTTCGTCTGCCTCTTGTTCGTCTCCCTAGCATCATCCCCTCCATTATGGTCTTCTCTATGCTGTCTATGGCATTTAATATGGCTAAAAAAATTGTAATTTTCTGGAAAGAAAGAACCATGCTATTTAGCCAGTTTTCTTTTACATTCATTTCTCTCAGATTGGCTACATTGTTGATCTTTTTGGTCCATTGTATTCTGAAGATTTTTCTCAACATTTTGTTTAAAATGGTGTTATTTTATTTTTCACTTTGTTGATGATTGTCCAGGATTCACACCAACACAATCACCAAATCTATTATATATGACAGAACAGTTTAAACAATATATGTACTCAGGCTTGGTGGTTTTGCAATATGTTGGAGAACAACACAATAATCACCAAAACTATATCTAACCTAACTCGGACAGGAGCAAAACTTCATCTCTACTTGGTCTTTAAGTACAGATTACCTAAGTTTCTATACTGGTTTCATGCAGCTATCTTGTCCATGTGTTTCTGTGGCCTGAGTGGAGCAAAGAATAGCAAGACTGTTTATCTTTCATGCATATCATAAGAGGCGACTAAGGAGGTTACAGGGTGATTTGGCTACCTCATCCCATATAGGGTCAAAGTGACCTAGAAACCATGCTAAAGTCAGACTATCAGGCCAAAATGTGCAGACATTGCAACTAAGCTATAAACCATGATACAACACATCCTGATATTTGAACTACATCCTGCTAATCTGCAGGAGTTTGAGAATGAATGCAGAAAAAGATTGCAGTAGTTTCAAAAATGACAGCTGGTTATTGTTATAAATTCTACATCATAGACTCCACACTGAATTAGCATTCAAAAACAAATGCTGGGTCTGTCATTGATATGCTTATCTCTGATATATGGCATCAAAAGGAAATGGGACTATGGTAAGTCTGAAGCAAATGACAGATTGCTATATCTTTGACAAATCAGATGTGTCACTAATGCTGAATTATCGAATCACTTCTGGATTCTCTTATACACACAATCCTCTATAAATATAATTTACATTTTTAATAAGTATGCATGAGTTATTTGGACTTTATCAGTTTAAAGCAGGCATATTGAAACTTATCAAAACAGTCATTCAGAAAATGGACATAACAGATCACATCACCATTTGATCAGTATTCACTGAAATATGGCAGATGATCACTGTCAGACATGACCACTGTAGACTAATGAGAGACTCATGTTAAAAGTCTCTATCTTTCATCTAAATTCTTATCTTATCATAAACTCTCATCACTCTCGATGGCCTGAAGATCTGGTGCATCAAGTAGACTGACTCCTCCATGTGAAGCTTCATCCTGACCTGCATCTTCTGCCTCCAAGTCTGCCGTATCATGAGCACTTGCTCCTTCTAGAGCTACAATGAAAAAAAAGATATGGTTATTTTGAGAAATCTATGTCCTCTTCTTATTCTGCATTCGCTTTCAAGCTCATGCTGCTCAGCAGGACGTAGCCCAGAGAATGAAATGCATTGTTTTTCGCCGAAGACAATGACACTGTCTTCGGGGCATTGGTGCAAATAAAATGGCGACACAACACATTTTCTGGATTACATCCTGCTGGAAATTTAGTTGGACCATCATCCTGCTATAAGAGAGATCCAGTGGGAGTTTGAGAATGAACGCTGAAGAAGAAATGCATTGTTTACAGCTTTCTTTGATATCTGTGCTTTTCGACCTGACATATTGAACTTCAGCATCACTAAACCTTTTCCCAAAACCTTTCTAGTCACCTCTTATGATGTATGACAGTGTAGCTATTCTAGATCTCTTTTGGCCCGTGCAACATGTATTCATGACAAAAGATCACATCACACAGATATTATACTTTACAAGAGATGACAAGTTGAGAAAAGATCACATCACACAGATATTATACTTTACAAGAGATGACAAGTTGAGAAAAGATCACATCACACAGATATTATACTTTACAAGAGATGACAAGTTGAGAAAAGATCACATCACACAGATATTATACTTTACAAGAGATGACAAGTTGAGAAAAGATCACATCACACAGATATTATACTTTACAAGAGATGACAAGTTGAGAAAAGATCACATCACACAGATATTATACTTTACAAGAGATGACAAGTTGAGAAAAGATCACATCACACAGATATTATACTTTACAAGAGATGACAAGTTGAGAAAAGAAGTGACAGATCATATCTCAAAACAATGATTATGAGCTTAAGAAGAAAAGTGACAGGAATTTATTTTTGTGGAGGACAACTAATTTTCATCGTGAAGTTTGCATCTGTGAATTATAGATAAAGAGGATTTTAGGAAGTTGTCATCTGTTGGATGCAGGAACCACAATAGATGACACATCTAGGCTTTGTTTCAAGGAAATTCAGTAATAGGCTTGACACAAATTCAAATAGGCACCTGCAGGGCAAAATTAGGATTGTGTTTAACCTGCAAGACACTGGAACTATCAGTTATGCATACCCTTTATCATCTACTGAGAGACTAGCACTTTTGAAATACAATGACAACTGTTCATAACAAATAATTGGTACATGCCTGTGCAGAAAATTGTGCAGAATGACATACCTGAATCCTGTTCCAGTCTAGCCAGAGGGTCATCATCTTCTGTAACATAACGTTTATCCACAGCTTCCTTGATCTGGTTGTTTAATCCCTTGGGGTCCAGATCCATGGCCCAAGAAAAGTTCATCATTGCTAGGTGAGTATTACCAAGCTTTTTGTGCACCTAACACGAAGACAAGATAATATATGAAGCATGTCCTGCTGCAAGTATTAACAAACTAAGATAGTTACATGTTCTAGGTATGTATAACCATTATAGGCATATAAGATTGTTATCAGATGTTCTAGGTATGTATAACCATTATAGACATATAAGATTGTTATCAGATGTTCTAGGTATGTATAAAAATTATAGACACTGCTAGTTATCTCAAATGTAATGCAGCATCTTCTTTTGTTCTGTGTATGTTCTCAAACTCCTGCAGATTAGCAAGAAGTATAGAGAACGGAATACATTGTGTTATCGTTTACAACTTTGATATCTGTGCATTTTGGCCTGACACATCCAATATCATGGCTCTGGGTCATTGTGTCTGGGACTGACAGCCAACTCCACCTCAAAACCTTTTCAGTCGCCCCTTACGGCATGCATGCCAGGTAAGTGGCACTATTCTTTGCTTTCCTTTCGCGTCCGGCAACGGATCCTTTCGGTGGCATCTTAATTGCAGGATGTCATCTGAAAAATACAGTATCAGGTGGCATCTTAAATACAGGGTGTCATCTGAAACATATGGTGTCAGTGTCATCTAAATACAGGGTGTCATTTCAAAAATACGGTGTCTGTATCTTAAATACAGGGTGTAATCTCAAATACATTATGGCAACATCTATGGGAAGAAACAGTCAAGACCACCTTGAAACCTTAAATGCCTTTAAAAGGCATTGCAGGTTATAATTTTTCTATTCTTTACTCTCTTTTTGGTCAGGTTTGGTCAGCATACTGATGGATGGTTCAAGTTTGGACAGCAAACTGACGAATGACTTATATGTAAAAGTATTATAATACAGCATAACATTTTACAGAAAATAATATACCTATAAATTTATACTGACCTTGCCCATAAGAAAGTAGACGAGAGACTCCCTAGGGATAATTTGTTTCAATGTTTCTAGTTCTTCTAATGCCTCCTGTAAGAAGATATGTACAAAATTTCACATTAACTAAAATATTGTGATTAGAATGTTTTTAGTAAAGGTTGGTGTCTGGAGCAGGGATTCTCAAACTGAGGAGCATGCTCTAGAAAGTTTTTTAGGTGATCTCAAGGGATCTTGAAGCAATTTGGAAATTTAGTGCAATAAAGGCAAGATAGCTTTTCAATTAAAAATATATCAAGCTTGAACAAAATATATTTAAGAAAAAGCAAACGTTTATTCCAAATATACTTTTGTGTAACCATAGTTAATTTATGTCCTCATGAAAATATTGTACTGATGAAAAGAGCAAAAACATATTTTTGCCAGTGCATATAATTATAAAGCATCAAAGAATTATTTAAAAAAATCAGAAACTTTAGTCAACAATCTTTCCTGCAGAATGGTCAAATTTAGAGAATGTACTGACTCAAGTTGTGAAGTGAATTGGTGTCAGCTAAAGGCATCTGGTTCAAATTCTTCCAGCTACCTACTGATGTGAAGCACCATAGCTTGGTTATACCTATTATTCACAACAAAACATGAGTTAATTGATTTCATCAGTAACACATTCATTCTGCTAGGTCTGCAAGTCAGATTCAATGGGGTTAAATTGGGGAAGTGGAAATTGGAAGTGAATGTGTGGGGCAACCGTGAGAATCCCCTACTGACAACTAAATTCACTGAGGCAGACCAACTACATTTATAGACTTTTGTGAGCATAGGAAACTCATCGCTGAAAAAGAAGACTGAATGTACGTGAAATAGAAAAGTGGGGAGCAAAAAACCAGTCTTCATGCTCTCAAACCAATCATTCAACTTGTGTTACTAATCAGCTAGAAGTAACAGAAAGACAACACTAAGTTGACTTACTTTATATCTGTCACTAGAAAACAGGATTGATGCTCTATGGAACATACAAAGTGGATTCTTGGGATCTGCTTTGATGGCCACGTTTAATGTGTTCAGAGCCACATCAATTTTCTGCTGCGCATGTTGAGCCTAAAATTTGACAAAATATTTTCATATTGTGGGTGCTTAACTGAAACTTAGGCATTTCTGCCTGTGTTCAGTAAAAATTGAATGTATTAACTAAATAGCAACGATGTTCACTTTTATTCCAAATACAGCTTTTTACAAATGTATTCACTAAATAGCCAAGATACACAAATACAGCTGATTACAAATGTATTTAACCTTTACGACTCTGCGGTCGCAATATTGCGCCTATGAGCACAGCTCCCTTGTGCCTGCGGGCGCAATCCCGCTACATAGGACATCGCCCGATTCCCGAGTACGGAACTTCACGAAGTAATGATCCCGTGACGTATAAAACCTGATAACGAAGCTAGGAATACTTCACAGTTTAAAGGTCAAATTCCTTTACACATTACGATTGCAAGAAGAGAGAAAGCCGGTTTGTTTTGTCAACGAATTTCTAGAGCGTCGGTGGCCATTTTTTAGCCATATTTTACTATCAAATTGAGTACCGCGTGGCATGGCTAAGTGATCGTGAATACATGATTTAATTGTTGTTTTTTGCGTTTAATATGTTGTTATTTAATAAGAATGTTTGTGTAGTCGTTCAAAAACACAAAAATAATATGTATCAGGGGTGCCACGTGTGTGCATAGACAATAATTACGCAGCGTGTCGGGCTAGGCCTAGTGTTTACCGGACGGACGTCATATGCTATTTCTTCACATTTTATTAGTTTTTTTTTAGTTCATATTATATTAGTTTTAATATAAAACAATATATATATGATAAGTATAGGTATTTATCAGGATTTTATCAATGTTTCCATGCATTTCTCAAGTATTAGGGTCGTCAAGAAGTTATATGTACGATTTAAAAAAGGCGTTTTGCGATTTCTGCCTATAAATGAGCACAACACAATTTTTTAAAACAAATATTACATCTAATCCCGGTAACAGATGGGGGACAACTTACCAGTAAACCCCCTCCCCAAAAAAATTCAAAAACTAATGCCTTGCATGTTTTTGTCGATATATATTTAAGCCAGGATAAAATGCCTAGGGCTATAATATACCAGTAACTGAAATTATTTATTAACCAATATATGGTAATACTATCTGAAAAAAGAAATTCTATTCATCTTTTGATGTTTTGTGCATATCTTGATAAAGACCTTTTGGTTGAAATGTTGATTATGTCATGTGTATTGTTATTTATATGATTTTGCTTGTTTTCCATTGTGTGTATTATTTCACATGAGCTTCCGGTAGTGATAGTGTGTTAGTTGTAGTGCAGTCAAACTTCATCACCTGTTTTCTACGTAAGTACTATTTTCATACAGTTTTACTAGCAGTATTACCTTTTATTGATTGTCAGGAAAGTATGGTCTGTTGTTCCAAAGTCATGCCACATATATGATAAGCTGTCTATAGGACATGGTTAGGGAAGTCTGCGCTATATTATCTTTGGATGTATTGTTCTCAGAATACGGTGGTCCTATTCATTCCTTGATTTCTACATTCAGGTAATGTGAGTGGGGAAAATGAAAGGAATTCCTTTGCATCTTACTGTTGCTAAAGTTTGTGTTAATTTCCATTTAGCATGTTCATTCCTTCTTATGATAACGAGATTCCACTGTATTATTAGCGGCATTATTACTATGTCGGCCTATAATCGAATTTTAGACACTTTCGGAATGCTCAAATCACCTCCTCTGCTTATTGTCGGAAGTAAATTCAAGAAGGAAGCCAGAGGATAAATTCCTGTTAGTCTCAAGAATTCTTATTATCGTATGGGTTTATATTAGGACTTCCATGGTATTCAGTAAATAGTAAAGATACCCAAAATACAGGTGATTACATATGTATTTAAATAGCAAGGATACCCATAAAAGCTGATTCATCACCATGTGCCGTCTTGACCTTGAAGGTTAACTGCAACAGACCTCCAACATATTCTGTCACTTTCCTTGGTGGTGCACTCTGCTAGACTGTAACCTGTCCATCTCAGGATGTTTCCCTCCTGCTTGTATCTCTGCCAATATCTTGATAGGTAGAGGTACCACTGCCCCTTGACTCCACCTTCAAGTAATGTCTTCAACAAGGTGTCATGTCTATGTTGTGTAAACAGAATATGTTGTGTCTCTGTTTACAGGTGTGCTGCAATAAATACACATTTATGCCGGGCACAGATTCAGGATCACCTTGATCTATGAGGTGGGACAACCAACTTCCCTCCAACTGTCTCAGTTGCCTCCTACAACATGCATAGATTGTCAGTGTGACTATTCTTTACTTCCCTACTGGGCCCTAGCAACACACAGACAACGAAAACAAAATAATAACAGGAAACATGCATTTTGTATACATACTCACAAAAGAATGTGCAAACATAAAAATGAGAATCAGCACACATATAAGATAAATGTAAACACACATAGAAACCAGTTCACATACAAATAAAGCATAAACATAAATACATATACAGGAAATAACTGCATACATAATGCAAGGAAGTACACACATCAAGTAGCAGACACATATCTAATTGAGACACTGCGTTAAAATGCTGCAACTCACCACTCCAACATGACACATAAGAACAGGACTCTGAGGGTTTATAGACAATGCCTTGCGATAATGAACTTCTGCTAGGTTGAACTTTTCCTGTTTGAAATAAATGATGCCCACACCATACCTGAAACATAAAGCATGGCAAATATTTGTTCTAGAATTCCTAACAGTTATGAGGACATAATTCAGATGATAATGTATTGCAAGGTACAGTACAAGTAGACGCCACCACATGTTTCATTATTTCCTTTGTCTGTTTTTGTAAATTTCATGCTCATCATTTAATAATTGAAGTATACATTTATTTTGAGTTGGGGTTAGTTATGTAAAACATAACTATCCTAACCCTAACACAAACCCTAAAAAAAATTAATATTAAATTATTAAATGATGAACATGAAATTCACAAACACAGAAAATGGAAATAACTGGACTATGTAACCATTGCAATTTTCGCTACAATATTCGCACATTTTTTTGCTAAATATTTGACTCCATCTGTATGGGCTGTGGTAACACAAATTAGTTGACAATGTGATGGTCAATTGTATTGGTAATATTGCATTATCTATGCTTGTTAATATTAAGCATTTTAAGTACCAGGTTGCAATCTGCGCTCACTACTGTGGGCAGTCTTATAGCAGTCTGTTGTTTATGGTCACAACTTGGTGATGGAGCAGGATTTGAGCAGTTTTAGTTCACTGATACTGAATCTAGATGTTAACTATGAGTTGCTAACTCAGCATTGTGGTTAAGCATTTGCTTTGTGCACAAAGGGTTGTGGGTTAAAATCCTGCTCAAATAAATTTTTCTTAGATACCTGGGGATTATCACTTGAGGCTGTGGAGTTACATGAATGATACTCTCAGAAGAAAGTCTGAAGTTATGTTGAAAGGGATGGAGTAATATGGGAAGTACAATGAATCAATCCTCTATGTCTTTTGAACTGACAACTACATCCTATGCACTGTTTAGCATTGTGATCACATCCAATATAAGAAATGTGGTGCTGAAAAATACAAGTTAATCCGCCAAGTCCAAACAGTGCGAGTTTGTGAAAGCAGAAAGTTTTTATTTCAAATCTTCGAGGCGCAATCACAATTCGTCAGTCAACATGGAACCCATTTTTACATGAAGTTTTTATGAATGCTGATTCTGATGACAATGGTGAATTATATGAGCCATTTCCAGAAAGGCGTAATCCAGTCAACTACACTTATATGTATAATACTAATATTGTTGAACATAATATTGCCAGACATGTCTGATCCTGTGAAAGGTGTTGTTGTAAATAGCGACCCTGTACCTTCAGGTTATAGCCATGATTGGATTAGTGAATTTTCTGCAGATTCTGGACATATGGCTTGGTTGACAATGTTAGTGTGGTAGATGTGTTTCGTCTATTTATGACAGATGATATTATGAACATGTTGGTGACCGAATCTAACTATTACTCTAAGCAGGTTATTTATCGGAGGACCAGGACACCGGAAACGCATCTCAAGTGATGCTGTGGAAGAAAGTCACAGCTGATGACATGGAATTGTTTTTTGCTGTTGATGGGACTGACCAAATCTTCATCTTTTGAATTGTATTGGTAAAAAAATGATATCCTAGAGATGCTTCAGGAATATCATGAGTAGGGCTAGATTCTTAGCTAGTCTTTCATTCCTGCACCTCGTGGACAACACAAAAGCTGTTCCATGATGGGAACCCAGCTACACCACGGCGTATTTGGTTACATCATTTGTTAGCACACTTCTGCCACGCTGTCAACAGCATTTTGCTCCCTCAAAAGAAGTTAGTGTTGATGAAAGCATGATAGCTTACAAGGATAGGAATAGTCTTATGCAGTACATGTCCATGAAACCCTCAAAGTGGGGTACGAAGACTTTAGCGTTGGTTGATTTTGAGAGTGGTTTTCTCTGGAATTGGAAGCTGTACCGTGGGAAGGAGGACGTGAACTCTACCAGGGGGTTGGCACACAGTGTTTGACTTTCAGGTTTTCCTTCTCCTCCCGACCTTTTCAAGGGGCTTGCCAATAACCAGACAGGCGCTTGCGGCAAACTATGTTTGAATCGCAGAGGGGTTCCTGGTGCAATTAGAACTGCAAAGCCCACGGTTGATAACCTACCAATTACTAATACAGAAAGAAACATTCTGTACATGTCGTGGTGCGACAAGAGGTCTATTGATTTGATGACACATCTGCACATTGTGCGCAGACCTTCACTAAGAGAGTCTGATCCAAATATCCTGCTGATCTTGTGCAGGTCTTGGATAAACCATGCGCTCTACAGCCATATGGGAGATGTAGACCATGTTGATAACCAGCAGACATATATATCAGCACAGGACTTGCAAGTGGTGGAAGAAAATTTTTCTTTTACCTGTTGGAAGCTTGCTTCATAAATTCGCTTGTCATGTGGAGGGCCAAACACCCTGGAGTTAAGGCGGAAAAATTCTCTATATAGATTGTTCAGAGGCTTCTTGAAGGTTGCCAGCACAGTGTTGCTACTAATGTGGGAAGAAGAACCACTGATTGGATCGGGGTAGCACATTACATAGCTATCAATCATAAGAAGCTGAAAAGTAGCAAGCCTTCTAGGCCTGACTGCATGGTCTGCTCCAGTAAGGCTGGTAATACATGTGCCCAGTGTGCAATGTGGCCCTGTGCCCTGCTTTCACAGATACCACACACTAGTCAATTACAAGATTGCCTGTACTCCTGAGCTGCATCATGGTTAGGCAAGTCATTTATGTTTTTTTTTTAAATGTCATCACCACTGCTGATGTAATCCACCAAAATCATTCTAAATGGCAGCCATTTTTGAATAATATTTTTTACAATCATTTCTATATTTACATGCGCAAACATTATTTTAATATGTATAGAAACAACAAAGTTATTGCGCTTTCCAAATACCCATGTTTGTAAGTGGGTAAAAAACTTCACATCTTCCTATAACATCTCATATGACACACACACAAAAACCAAAATAGACACATATTTGCTGTATTAGTTTTCATTATTTTAAAATCTGTAATAACAAAAAAGTTTTTGCATTACCCAAAAACACATGTTAGGTTGTTTTTTTTTGTAAAAAAGGTCCTCACACCTTCATAAAAAATCTTGTATGACACACAAAAAACAAAACTATACACTTATTTGAATGCGCAAACATTATTTCAAAATCTCTAATAATAAAAAAGTTATTGCATTTTAAAAACACCAACCAAAAATTACTGAAATTTTCATAAAAGAATCCAGTGGCAGCGGTGAAGGTTTTGTAATTTTAAACCAGCTTCCTAAAGGTTAAGTAACACTCAGGAATAAAAGAGAACTTACCAGGCCTGATAGTGCCTTGGGTCTAGACGAATAGCATTTCTAAAACATGTCATAGCTTTGTCAAATTCTTCTAGGTATATATACTCCAGGGCTAAAAGGCTGTATGCATAGACAAAGTTAGGATCCACCTGAAACAAGAAGTATAGCGCTTAAAATGTATGAACAGTCTACACATTGTTGCTGTTTATTATCTAGAGCTGTTGAGTTCATAGCTCTTTTGCAACCAATGAACAAATCAGAAGGCAGCAGACAAGATTTGAACTAGGTCCGTTCAGCAAACACAAATGCGCATCCCTACTTGCACACAATGAATCACTTGGAACTGAACACATGTACAACAACCAGAAAGTTTCCAACAATATAACACTTAAATAGATGGTGTACAACATAATCAATGAGGAATGTCTCAAATGTGTCAAGCTGTGCAAGGTATATGTTTTACATACCACCAGTATCCACACATAGCTTGACACAGCAAATAATAATGGTAAGAGTATGATGTATCACTTTAAATGTTGATGACATCAATTTCATGTTTGATATTCAATCCATTAATAAATCTTGATTTACCACAGTTAATGCCAACAATCATAAAATTATTCAGTAATTCTGGGTAGGCAGAGGAGTCCACATATCATTATCAATCTGTGAGACTCCACTGTGCCTTATAGTTATACTTAAGTCAGCACAGATATAAAAAAATAAATAAAACGGGATATTAGAACTAACCTGAATGGCTCTCTGAAAAAACTTGATGGCAACATCATGTTCTTTTTGTAGACTGAAACAGTTGCCAGTAGCAAACCAAGCTTGAGGAGATTTCTTGTCCATTGCAGTCAGTTCTTGTGCTAAGAGAGAGAGCTCAACTTCTTTATGGAGATGCCACAAGACAGAACTGTAGAAGTCCAGACCATCTATATGGTATGGTTCCAGCCTTCTCACTTCTTCAAATACTCGAGCTGCCTGAAATGGACACAGAATAGGACTACAAAACATATATAAAATATTATTTGTTTCTAACATACTTTTTAAAAATCATTATTAGCACTGGTGTGTAATGTGTCATTTAGAATCATTAAATGCACCACCAGTGACGCATGTGTCATGGGTTGGCCACCACTGGCTTTAAAGGATGACACTAGAACATACAATGTTGCACAGTTAAAGATTAAATAATTAGAGAAAAACTAAAAACAACAGTACAGGATAGCTTGTGTTTTTTCTAGGCCCAAAAGGGTAACAAAGAACAGCAACACTGTGACCTTCTACACATGTGGTAAGAGGCGACTAAGGTGGTGGAAATGGCTGTCCTGTTCTATAAATGGTCAAGGGGATCTGAAGCTATGCTGAAATCAGATGTGTCGGGTCAAAAGGTGCTGATATCAGTCAAGTTGTAAACCATGACACACTGCATCTCATTCTATGGACTATATCCTACTAACCAGCTGGAATTTTATTTTTAAACACAGAAGAACAAGAGTACAGGATATATGTGCTTGGATACTGGACTTGAGACACTCTATACGTAAAATGAATATTTATTTTCCTTTGGAATTTTTCCACTAAGCTTTAGTAGTAACCTTTCCATCTTTACAGACAATATTGTTGTGCGTTAAGAAATATAATATACTGGTATTTATAATGAGGATGGATGTGACTCACAAGACATATTTGAGCCCACAAAAAGTCTTCCATACAAGGAATCACAGGCTCACTTGGTCCATCATGTGCTATTGTATGTCTTCTTAGATGTGCAGCCCTTGAACTATCTACTATTACTTTCTCCTTTGACTGTACACCATTCCTGATCTTTCCCCTCCATGAAACATGATCCAATGCATACTATTTTCATGACTCCATATCAATGCATGTATCATGCATCTTGCAATTGTATGCATCTTTGTACTAAAATAAAGGCAACCTGAGATCTTTCCCAGGCTGTAATTATCCATAAAGTAGATCCTTCGGTATTGAACCATCTTCCATCCTCCTAGTGTATCCCAGCCACCGGAGTCCACAGAAAATACAGTGGTATTGCCTGTTCTTGTCATTACATCAGTGTTAGTGTCCTTATCCTGCCGCCTAACATGAGGTGATCTTTAGACAATGCTTAACAAAGATTAACTTTCACCATGCTTTCAGCAACTATAGTTGAGAGACGCAATTTTTTTCAGCAGCTGTCCACAACTACAATCACCCATTGCTATGCACCTCTTTCAACATAGACATCAGAAATGTGAACTAACATCATTCATCTGGGTAACATAGGAAAGGAGACATAATTAACTTCCGTTTCTGTTAGTGTTCAACTACATGAGATGAGATATAGATAGGTAGTGACTATGTTTTTACCTGCTGATGTAATCCATCAAAATCATTCTACGTTGCGGCCATTTTTGAGGAATATTTGTACATTCGAATTTCTATCTGTGTAGCTAATAATGAGTTAGATCGACAAGCATCATTTGTATTCACAGACAATATTAAATTAACACGTTTGTTTGGTTATGAAATTAACATCAGAAATAGAATAATCCTAGGCATTTAGCTATATTTTATCCTTGGTTGACCATATCGGACATGAATACACGAGTCTCTCATTTTTTCTTCACCATTTTCTCACATATCATATATACATCAACAAAACTTACATCATAACATTCAGTGACCATTCCTTTATTTCCATTAAAAAAATTATACAAAATGCTCCATAAAAATAAAAAAGTTATTGCATTGTCCAAATAACCTCCATAAATAATGTGTATAGTCAAAAAAGACTGCAGCATCAGAGAAAAATTATGCATTTTTAATATAATTTGAATTAACAGCTTATATAATGAGATCTCAATATTCCATGGATATTCTACAATTTTGCTTTTATAATGTATATTTTTTTACATCTAAAAACAATAATAAATCTAGGATTCTGACATGGAAACAAATACATAAAATAATACATAAAACAAAGAAATATAGTATTTATGAGAATTCCAATTGCTGACCATAATAAATGAAGTAAAAAAACAAAAAAACCAATAAACTCGCACACACACAAAATGAATTAAAAGAGAAATAGAATGACACTGCTAAATATACCTTCTGGTATTCTGTCAGTTCATAATACGCTCGCCCCACCTGACACAGAACCCAGCCAGTGTTGTACTGGTGATCTGGCAACTCACAGAAAATGTTGATAGCATTTTTACAGTCATAACAAGACAGTGCACTGTAAGCACTGCCAAGATTCTTTAATAAGTGTAGGATTCCAGCTAGAAAACAAGAATTAAATAAAATGACAGAGGTTAATACCAACACAACATACCTAAGACATCACAGGGATGTGTAATTTTAGCACTGAATGTTTGTATGTACATAGTTTGATTGCAAAGAAAATGGAAAATACAATGGGGAACAAAAAAAAAAACAAATTAGTAGCATATCCTATTCAGGACATATCAATCAAACCAGAATTTTTTTTTTACTGTAGTGATTTTGTATGCAATACACAAACTCTCAGTAGTTTGCAATTGCTTTTGAATGGTCCGGATGCACAATTGCCTGTGGCAGGATTCAAATCCAGTACCTTGGTCATCACAGATGCACTCCGTACTACACCATCACAGAGGGGGAACAAGCAGAAACACAATAGTAGTTTATCTGGTTATACATGGCGTACACAGGGTATCCATAAAGTCACTGTCGCCTCATTTACATTGCTAGTGACAAATAACATATATTGTAGGTATTTAGTGCAGATCTGTGACATCATTGGCGCAACATTTATGAAATTAAAATTACTGCTCATGTCAATCATGTATTGGGCAAACTGGCTCATAGCACATTAGCACACTGATACACTTTCTACAACAAATGTCTTCGTAGGATAACTAACACCCATTGAAGTGAAATCAAATTGAATGATAAAATCTGAGAAGAGACACATCAAAATTTCATCACAGATGTTATCAGAAAACATCGTTGGTCCTACATCTGGCATGTCCTACGCGCAGACACCAACAGAATACACCACCAATCTCTTGAATGGATACCTACAGGCAAAAGAGCAAGGGGTAGACCAAAAGAAACACTCAGAAGAACAATACTTAGAGAAAGTAAAACAGCCAATATTCATACTATTCAAGAACTGCACAGAATAGCTTTGAATAGACAGAATTAGAGAGATCTGACCTCAGCCATATGCGCTAACTTCAGCGCAAAAGGAAAATGAATGAACACTTTCTACAGCAGATGTTGGAACATGTGCATCAGGAAACTTCTACCCTTCTTTAATAACTGGATTTTTAATAACATCTTCCATATATTTACCTCCATTATTAAAAACTTGTTCCATCACAAATACTCTTAGTTCATCAGTTATCACCATTCCTGGTCAGCTAAACAAATAAGGGAACTCTTCAGCAATCAATTTGCGAAGTAGCGGTATACACTGGGCCATGAAATACACAACTTTCAATGTTATGCATATATATGTTATGCAATGTTATGCATATATATATGTTGAGCACATATATTTCTTCTCAAATTCAGTGCACAGCAACTTTATAATAGGCACACCCTATGTATGGTAGATAGTCAAGACTATCTGAAGAAGGTCCAGGATATGAATAAGAGCAACAATTTCAGTCAGACAATCTATTTTCATCAGGTCAGCAGCGAGTTTTGCAAGGGCCCGAAAGGTGAGCAAAGACTAGCAACAATGTTTACCTTCCATGCAACATGGAAGAGGTGAATAAAGAAGTTTTGGTGGTGGAGTTGGATTTCTCATCGCATATAGGCCAGAGCGACACAGAATTCATGCTGAAGTAGGATGTGCCAGATAAGCTGTAAACCATGACACATTTCATTCTCCGGACTACATCCTGCTAATTTGCAGGAGTTTGGTGAGAATGAACGCTCTACATAAGTTAGGTGAGAATTAACGCAGAAGATTTGGGTTAGCCCATCAAAAGTTTTCGTGTCAAGTCTCTCCAGTATAAAACATTTCTAAAACATAAAGTCTTCAGTGATTCTCATTATCAAAATTATGGTAATTTTAATTAGGCACATTACAGATATTTTAAATTCCATTTTTAATACCCATGTTTTATACTATTTGGTGCCATTTCTGACAAAATATACAAGTTGTCCTCTTACACCAGTAGACACTCAGTTCCATGAGACACAAAATATTATAGATCTCCCATGTGTTGCCAGCCCAAAAGGGGAGCAAAGAATAGTGACAATGTTACCTGCCAGGCATGTCTTAAGAGGCGACCAAGGAAGTTTTGTGGGATGGAGTTGGCTATTCCATTCCACTGAGCCAAAGTGACCCATACATCATGCTGAAGTTGGATGTGTAAGGTTGAAAGCATCCCATCATAGAGAGTCAAAAGTGATCAAAAAGTCATTCTGAAGTCGCGTGTGTCACGCTGAAAGGCACAAATATCACAACTAAACTGGAAAAAAAAGATGCAACGCATTTTGTTCTTTGGACTATATTCTGCTAATCAACAGAAGTTTCAGAACGGACACAGAAGAATATTATGGATGACAAGTTAAATATGCTGTTTAGTTTGCTTGAAATTTAATATTTATACATGCTCTCTATTCTTCTAAGATCATTTTTATCTTTGGTATTTAAAAAAAATATTCTTTCCACAATTATGAAAGTACAAATATGACATACCAAGTGACTGTTGCTGCATCTGCACAATTTGTTCCACAGCAACAGAGTTCGCTGATGTACATTTAGTATCTACTGTCAGTTCACCTGTACAGAAAATGATACAAACTATTTAGAAAGTACACTGGCAATAAACATTAGCTACTGTGCATCTAAAATTTGCCCTTGAGGAAATAAAGACAGTTTACAGAGAAATAACCTGACGGAAAACAAAAAACAATTCAGAAATTCAATTTTCATACCAACATTGTTATCAATGTCAGATATGGAGCACTAACTAAAGATCAAAAGAGAAAGCTTACTACTACATGTAAAAAGAGATGTTTAAGAAAAGCAGCAAACAGAACAAGAGATCATGTGAGGGATGAAGAGATTACAAGAACTGTTGGAACAACATCTGTGGTCAAATATATTGAAAAACAGAGACTGAAATGGCTCAGTTACTTAATGAGAATGAACCCTTATTGGTCAGCAGCAAAGCTTACAACAAAAATGGACACAGCAAGATACAGAGGAAGACCAAGAAGAAGGTGGATTAAAGGAATTACCATGCAACATTCTGACACATCACAATTGCTACAAAAGCTACAAAATTGCATGTGCAATTCACCATTTCCAGTGACACTTGAGAACTTTCTCAAATCTTCTGCAATTCTAGATTATGCGAGCAGCATAATCACCTTAGAAGGAACATTGCATAGATCTTTTCATGCTTGCATGCAGATTACATGTGAATTTATATTTTATTACAAGTGAATTTATGATTTACTAATATACAAAAATATAAAAACAAAGTGTAGCTGTTGTAAATTTTAAAATCTGTTATATTGTTACTTGCAATTTTTCTCGACTTCATTGTTTATCTCTGAAATTAGATGGTTAATTAATTGTCGGATCATCATCACTGCACTCTGGACAAATCCAAAGTGCACCTATCTCTCCCTAAGTGTATCCACCATTAAACCTCTGCTGACAGTTCCAGTTCTATGTTCATTGACCATCACTCTTCTGCACCCCGCAAACTGCTCCCCTTTGGTGACACCACATTTCAAACCGTTCCTTAATTCTAGCCATTGAATAAGAATAATCATCCTCGTGAAGTTCACTTTAATGTGCTGTCTCCTGTAGGGAATTCAACACTTCTGCCAGATCCTTTGCTCCTACCCGGGGCGTAACAACAGCAACTGATGCCAGCAATTCAGCTGTCTCGTTGCCCCGAATGCCAACACGCTCAGGCATGAAAATAAAAGTCACCATCTCCAACTTCGATTGAGCTGAAAGCGTGTAATCGTACGTGCTTACTGACTCATTTTTAAATTATAAGTTAGTACTAACATTAAGCTCACCTCTGTTAATTTCATTAAGTTCTTGTTGAGATTTTGTAGTTCGTTTAGAGCGACGATTCAAACTTTTAGTTCCTGTGAAGGTACCAGGAGTTTGACTTTTATTGTTTTCCTGTAGACCATAAAAAAGAAAGAAACGTGTACAAAATAAAAAAATGGCAGTTAAAAAACAACACTACAATGAGAAGTTATCAACCTTGTGCAAACGGTTGATATAGTCTTCATATGTAATGATTTTGATTATTATTTGCTTTTCATTGACCCATCTAGTATGCCCTTGGATGAGTTAATTAAAAACACTTTGTGCCACACACTGCACACAGGTTGTGCCAAAATGGACTTTATTACAAGTCTGTGCATACTTCTAATTTTTAGCACAATTCATCAAAGCTTTCCATGGTATTATTTATATGTCATGGTCTGGTTAGTTATGATTACCTTAACTGCAATAAAATTATAATTTTATCTGGTTAGTTATGATTACCTTAACTACAATTAGAATTTGATCTGGTTAGTTATGCTTACCTTAACTACAATAGAATTAGATCTGGTTAGTTATGATTACCTTAACTGCAATAGAATTAGAATTTGAGTTAGTAAACAGCCTTGAGCTCCTTCGTATTGGTGCATTTCTGGAAAAGGATAAAAAATTTATCAGAATTACAGTAATATTTCATGACTTTTCAGATAAATACAGTTTTGTAAACATAAAATGTACTGTGAGAGAACAAATATTTGACAATCTACACTTTGATAATTTTCAGAAATAACTGGTTCACTAAATATGTTGATCTTGTGTTTGATAAGTTCATCACCAATAATACCCATAACTGTTCAGGGCAGTAGCGGTGCTACCATGGAAACATCAACATAAAATACTGCCATGCTTCTCAGTTCCTTGTTAAAGTGTAGAGAACTCAAATCCTGTCGTCTTTAATATTATTATCAATCTTCTTCTGTGTTCATTCTCAAACTCCTGCAAATTAGCAGGATGTAGTCCAGAGAACAGAATGCATTGTCATTATTTACAGCAATGCTGTGATATCTGTGCCTTTCTGCCTGACACATCCAACTTAAACTATATAAGATGGGACAGCCAACTCCATCCCATAACCCTCTTAGTCGCCTCTTATGACATGCATGTAAGGTAAACAGTGTTGCTATTCTTTGCTCCCCTCTTGGGCCTTGGCAACACACTGACGATATTATCAATCAATAATTTCTTGTTGCCCTCTTCTTCCTCCCTCACTGTTCCTGGTAGTAGGCCTATAGTTTTGGAAAAGGAATCATCATGTGGCAAAACCACAATTTTATGACATTTCACCGCTGCCATGAAATGTGTTGATGCAGATGTTTTGCTGACCTGCAAAAGTAATTAGTTTGTTTCTAACATATATGTTGGTATAATGGTGCATATGGACGCACAATATTTGTCTGTAACATTGTGTTCAAAAGCCTGTAATCTTCTGTCTATTTCCAATGTAATTGTCCAACTCTCACATCTGTACAAAAGAATAAGTAATATTAGAGATTATCTAATCTGAAGATATCTAATCTTCACTGCTGTACTTATTCTGCTCTTCCATATGGTATTTAATCTGAACATAGGCTATTTCAAGTCTAGTATTTATTTCTTTGTCAATGTTTCCATCTCTGCTCATATCCTAAGTGATAAACTCACAGATCTGTCAATATATTATTTTAAATATTGAACTAAAACTAAAGTTGGTAAAATGATTTACCAAAACCGTTATATAAGGACAGTGGTAAAAAATGATATAAATTAATGACCACATATTCTTCAAAATGGTATGAGTGCAACATTTTATTTAAAAATTATGTATAAAAATGAAAAAACTTACGCCGGTTCCTGTTCTTTCAACTTCTTTAATGTATTAGACCAATTTAATATCGGAGACTTTCCTATTTGTGTCCTTCTAGTTATAGGCTGTTTTGAGAAAAGAAATAATTGCATAACTGAACATTTTGGGCAAATTAAAAATAAGAATTAAACAATTATTCCATATTATATTTACATTATTCAAAACAGTTACCATCAAGAACAGAATGAAAATCAACACAGAAAAGAGCAAGAGCAAGATCGCCAAAAAACAAAATGGCGGCGCGAGCTGTTGGCGGCCCGTCCCACCCAACGAGAATATCGTGAGATTTACACGTACCACAGCCCGCTTAGTTAATGCACATAGCTAGGGACATGCGCAATCGAAACCAGTACATCTCCACGTTCGCCCTGTCCATTTGAAAAAATTCTGTGTACCAGCAAGACGTTGCAAACTGTAATTTCGTACAGACACCCAAACCTTCAATCATGGATGCAATTTATTTTGAATTCGTAATGGATGACGATTCCGATGACGAAGAAACTGTGCCACTTACTGATGCAGATATAGCTCCATTAGATAATGTGTGATTAGATAGAGATAATATTAGTGACACTGATTCTGTGGGCAGCTTGGAAGAAGACATTTTGGAGCACCAGGTTGTTGAAAACTCAAGTGTCCCTTCGGGGTATAGCCATGATTGGCGTAGAAATTTCGATGAAATTGTTGGACCTATAGGCCTAGCTGATAACCTTAGTGAGGTAGACGTGTTTCGTCTGTTTTTTACAGATGATATTCTTAACATGTTGGTAACTGAAACTAATCGGTACGCCAAGCAGGTTAGTGAATCGAAGGGACAGGACGCCGGCTATGCATCTCGTGTGAAGTTGTGGAAGGAAGTCACAGCTGATGAGATGATAGCCTTTGTTGCTTTGGTCCTCTTGATGGGACTGACCAAACGTTCCTCCTATGAATTGTATTGGTCTAAGGATGGTCTCATCGAGATGCCTGGGTTTAGGAATGTCATGAGTAGGAATAGGTTTTTAGCTATTCTTTCATTCCTGCACCTTGTAGACAACACAACAGCTGTTGCACGAGGGCAACCCGGCCACAGCATGGCGTTCAAGATACAAGGGTTTGTTGACAAACTTATTCCTCTGTTCCAACAATATTACGGCCTCTCCAAAGAAATCAGTATCGATAAATTTCAAGACTGAGTGTTCATCTGAGCTGCACAGCAAGTAGGAGAACTGCACATCCAGTGGGTAAGTCATTTGTGTTTGTTGTTTTTATGTAATTTTAAAATATAAATTGTCTTCACCTCTTGCGCAAACATCGGATAGGATACATAAAAAAACCAATTACACACCCATTTTGCTGTATTCAATTCTGCATTTAAATTTGTTGAAATTATTTTAAAAGCTCTAATAATAAAAATGGTACTGAGTTTTCCAAACACCCATGTCTTTTTTTGCATGTCTTCTGTTTTTTCGAGAAAATATCTTCACTTCTTGCGCAAACCAAGATAGGATACATAAAAAAAAAAACAATTACACACCCATTTGCAGTATTCAATTCTGCATTTAAATCTGTTGAAATTATTTAAAAAGCTCTAATAACAAAAATGGTATTGAGTTTTCCAAAACCCATGTCTTGTTGTTTTTGTTGGTTTTTTGCGAAAAAAAGGTCTTCACCTCTTGCGCAAACCCCGGGTAGGTTACATAAAAGAAAAAAAAATACACATACATTTGCGGTATTCAATTCTGCATTTATATGCGCAAAATTTTTTTTTTAAATCTCAAATAACAAAAAAGTTATTGCGTTTCCGTAACACCAACCAGAAAAGATGAAAATTCTCAAAAAAGAATCCGGTGGCAGAAGATGTTTTGTATTTTTTAATCCGGCTTGCTAAAGGTTAATAGCAGAGACACAGAAGAACAGACCAACATCATGATGAATGGATATACACTTGAGAAGGTGAATACTTTCAAATACCTCATATCTACGAGTAACATATGCAGCGATGGAAAATGCAAAGCAGAATTAAAAAATTAAAAATAAGGCTGGGGATGGCGTTAGCATCTATGTCAAGGCTAACGTTAATTTGGAAGAGCGAAAGTCAAACTGTATAAGTCACTGGTGCTTTCTGCTGTACTGTATGGTTGTGAGAGTTAGATACTCACTGTGGACATGGTGAGATGATTACAGGCTTTCGAGTACAAATGTTACAGACGAATTCTACTAATTTTCTATAGAGATCATAGACAAATTTGTTCGTAAGAAATAAAATAGAGATGTATACAGGTGTACACAAACCATTGCTTTCAAATAAAGACATGGACAGACAACATCAATGAGTGGACAGGACAAAAACTTTCCTCACTCATCATAATCGTTGTAGATATAGATCACTGGAGGACCTTGTGTGCTGAAGCATTCACTGTGGTACACCTACGACAGTGACGGTATACGGGTTTACAGATATAGATAGATATTCAAAATAATATATTGTATATCAAGCTTGTTATTTCACCCGTGTGTTGCCGGGCCCGAAAAGGGAGCAATGAATAGCAACACTACCTTTCACGCATGTCGTAAAAGGCGACTAAGGAGGTTATGGGATGGAGTTGGCTGTCCCATCCCATATAGGGTCAGGGACCCAAAACCATGCTGAAGTCGGATGTGTCAGGCCGAAAGACGCAGATATTGCAGCAATGCTGTAAACCATGACACAACGCATTCCGTTCTCCGGACTACATTCTGCTAATCTGCAGGATTTTGAGAACGAACGCAGAAGAAGCTTGTTATTTAAACTTTACAGGGATAGCTACAAGCAATTTTAGAAGCATCACAGATACTAGAAGAGCAGAGACTCAAAGAAACAATCTTCATGTGCAACTGCACATAAGTTCTATAGACCAGTGTTTCTTAAATTTTTGTAAGACCATGGCCTGGTAAATAAGATATTTTATAACACCAGGGTAGATCACACAGAAAGTAGGTCAGATGAATCATGAATACTCTCCACTCCTTTGGAATGCTGAAACATTTATTTCGGAGAAAAATATCAGTGTTGCAGATTTCTTCGTAACTCTAAACAGGGAGATTTTTGAAAAATATTTCAAAGAATGTAAAAAGAGTAGATGAGGAAGGATAGGCCAAGAACTGTCACAATAGTTGGTTGGTGCATAGGCAAGTCACTTAAAAAAATAAGAGTCAAAAACATGGCAAAAGGAAGGTCTAACAAGAAAATGTGTGGTCTATAAACACAACAAAAGACAGCGGGAAACAAGATACAAGTGTCCAAGATATGTTTTAAGTTTGGTGGTGGGGGGTGGGGGGGGGGGGGTGTGTGTGCATGAGTAAAAAAAAATAACAATAAATTCTTCTTTTAATGAACAATTTCATTTTCATGAGATTTTGGTGACTTTTTCGTTTTGGAACAGGGAGGGAGACCAAATCTCCCCCTTTGAGCTCCCATAACAAACAGGTGATACAAAGAATTACAATGTGACATTTTATTTTTTGTAGCAAGTGCCTGAAGAAATTAAAATGTTGTAACTTAAACTGTTAACTTCTTATAATATAAATTAGTTCTTTAACAAAACCAAAAAAAAACACAAAAAACAAGCACACCCAGCGTGCGCCAAAAATATGTAGTCATCATCATATTCCTAGACTTAAATCTACACTGTTTTTTTCTTTGCCTAATAATTCCATGGATGACAAACTAAAGCAAAGCGAAGAGCAAATACATCAACCAACCAATACATGCGGTTTATATTTTCTCATGTCAACATAAAGTCAGTGTCACGGAAGCTCTCTTATTTTTTGGAGGACAAGAAAATGATTCAGCACAGGAGGAAAGAATTTTTAGCACAAGAGGGATTGGTTACTGAGAACAATGTAGCAGCTAAAATGTTAATCTCTGGCTGCTAAAAAAAAAAAAGGCCAAACATGTGTGATAGTGTTGGCATAGTGAATGATTCACTTTTATTCTATTCTGTTTCCATATTTTGACAAGTTGTTTCTATTTACTGTCATAGTTTATGTTTCTACTACTGTTGTAAATTTCTGTCAATTTTATTCATCTGCAACTAAAGGGCTTTCACGTATATATATATTTGCTAATTGCAGTACAAACAGTGAATGACATAGAGAAAACACACAAAGCACTGTTCTGCTCTAAATAAATAAATTCTTGATGAATGTTTCAGCAAGTTCAAGCAGATGATAGTGCATTTGCTGTGTAAATCACATCAGATGTTTTAGTTTTAAAAATACATTGTGTACATGATTTCTTCTTCAGCTTTCATTCTCAAACTCCCGTTGGATCTCTCTTGTAGCAGGACCATGGTCCTATTAGATTTCCAGCAGGATGTAGTCCAGAGAATGGAAATGCGTTGTGTTGCCGTTTTATTTGCGCCAATGGCCCGACACATCCGTCTTCGGCAGGTGTACATGATTTAAAACATAACAAAAACCAAATAAAATAAACATTATTCTTAATAAAGAGACAAATGATGGACAGTGTTACATAAACCAACAGTATTTTCAGACATTACATTTGTCTCATTTATTTCAAAAGGAAGAGGTCCCTTAAATACATAACTAAGTGAGGCTGGTGGTAAAAAAAAAAATTGCATAAACAAACAGCATACCCTAGATTTCATAGGTGCTTGAACTTCCAATGTTTGAGACTCGTTGGGAATAGGGGAGATGAAAGAAGGCGTGGCACTTCCTGAGATGACATTTGGATTTTCTACAGGCAAGAGTCCAAAGCTGAGGATAATAAAGTTTAATTGATAATTTTGAAGTAAAAAAAAAACACTTTTTTTTCAGTGAATAAAGCAGTGATACAAATTTCTAACTTTTGTTCTGCACAAGTTTTTACACCCTATTCCTAGACTAAATGATCTATTGTTTAGACAGACAAAATTTTTACACATACATACCTAGGAGAAATCTGTCCAGGATTTATGAACAGCTTCACAGGGACTGTGCTCTTTCGGAAAGTTGGATCAGGGGTTGTCACCACTTTCTGTTTATTGGGCCTGGGTGCTTTGTTAATGTCATGCACTGGTTGGTTCTGGATGTTTTCTGGAGTCTGATTTGGACAAATGTTGCGCGGCGACAGCAGCTGTTTAAAATATAAACATGTCTTAGCATGATAAAGATGTATTTTGCTCAAACAGAAAAACATCTGTCATGTTTATGCAGTGAGTTTTAGAAATGATTATAGCATTGGAAAAAAAAACAGTGAAACCTCAACAACAAAAAAATGAATACTAATACAAGAACAAGAACAATATGCAGTCATCATCATCAAGTGCCATCTCAGCAATAATGGGTTTCTTTCTTATGGGTTTGTTTTACCTCAGACTGCCCCATGCTTTTCAATAAAGAATTAATTTTGTCAAGCCACAGAATTTTATGCAGACACATATCTATGTAAACTTTCAGTTGCTTAATGTTATGTTTGCTTCTTCAACTTGTCTATGAACCATACAGAAGGATCACATTGAAGTAGCAAGTGATATTATTTCCAGAAAATTATCTGTCATTGCTGCTCTGAACGTCTCATTATCTTATGAAAAGCTGATCTGCTTCCTCCAAAGAGACAGACTATTTGTGATGCCATGAATCCGGCATTATCCAGTTCACCCCCTCCCAATTTTTCCCCCAGAACCATGCCTTCTATTGACAATCTTTCCAGGTCATTATGTCTGCTCATGTGACTAAATAATTCTATTTTTTAATTGTGATTATGGGTGATGATAAAGATGTGCAGTCTATGTGTGAAGATAATTGAAAAGGATACTTACATTTTCACTTACTGATAAACTTTTTGATGCTGTTTCTATCAGTTTTTCTCCTAAAATGTCATAGTAAGTATTTGTAGGAAACTGGAATACCAACTCTGCTTTCACACTTTCACCTGGCAAAAGTAGACACAACTATAAGAGTATCATTAAAACAGGATATTTCCTCAAGTCTGGAATACCTGACTATATTGTCCTATTACTGAACCAACTTTGCAGGTGTTGAAAATGTTTAAAGGTAGAGATGAATGATAGTACATTTTTTTGTTCTGGCAGTTTAGGTGCTTCTGATTGTAGACAATCTTCTTTTTTCTGCATTTGTTCTCAAATTCCCATCAATTCAATCAATCAAGTGCTATGCCAAGTGGTGTAGGTGATCATGATTCTCCATAACTCTTATCTTTTGTGTTAATAAGTTCAGTTGGTGACTTCTCTTTGTGCAACAGTGACAACCAATCCAAGAATTTATCTGTCTTCCTCCTCTTGATCTTTCCTGTGGTCACTAAATGTTCAAGTGTTACTTTCCTCATCACATGCTCTAATTAGTCCTATCAATTAGGATATATTCTGGAGAATGAAATGCTTTGTATCATGGTTTACAGTTTGGCCACAATATCTGCATCTTTCAACCAAACACATTAGAAATTAAGCATGACTATTTTTATGTCACTTGACTTTCTGTAGGATTGGGTGGCCAACTCCACACTCAGTCTTTCTTATTTCCATATGCATAGCAGATTACGGTAATATTTTTTGCTTCTTCTTCAGACCCTGGCATCACAAGGGCAGCCAGTTCTCCAATTACATCTGCATCATGAAAAGTGGATCTGAGACCTAAGAGTGTGGGAGGAATTAAATAAGCTATCCACTTGACCATATCAAAGACATGCAGACATATGGACTATGTGGTCAAAAGTGGCCAATAATAATACAACCAAATGACTACAGACACTTTCATGTGATTGGGCATCTACATACAAAATTGTGGAGCATTCTTCTATTTACACACAGACACTTTCTGAGTAGGAGACTCCTCAGAACATTGTGCACAGATGAGCCTCAGAACATTGTGCAGAGATGAGCCTCAGAACACTGTGCACAGATGAGTTGAAGTTTTCGGATATGAAAAAAAGCTCTGGAGAAACTCCAACTGTATATAGGAAACAAAAGATTCACCATTTTAAATTCCCAGGGATGGAAACAAGCAAGTTATCCAACCATAATTAAATCACTAGTTTGTGACTCTCTATCTTCTTTTGCGTTCAAGATTCTTTTCCTTTTGCTAGATCTTCAAGTCAGACGCCAGGATGAAGCTCACAGTCTTCTTCAGGCCAGAACAGCTGCCCCAAAGTTTTTGCCTCAATTCAGTCCAGTGTTTTGCATTGCAGTTCTTTGTATTCTGGCAGTATTTGAGTATGTGTTCAGTGGTATGTATGCCTGTTCCACATGGACATTCATTTGTGTGTGCCACCTTGATCTGGTACAGGTTCACTGGAGTCTGCAGTGGCTAGTTCAAAGTCGAAAGATGATAGTCTGTTGTTACCTATGAAGATGGTGTTTGGGGTCCAGTTTCTGAAACCTATATCTTTCTTCCAAGTAATATGTAAAATGGTAGCAGATTATAGTTTTTGGCCTCACTGTATGGCAGAAGATTGCTGAATTGTTTCATTTTACCTCCTAATTTTGCCAGGGCATCTGCTCTGTTTTCCAGTGATACCACAGTGGATGGGTAACCATTGAAGAATGATAATTTGAGTTTAAAAAAAAATGTTTTACAATTCTAGTCTAATTGTGTGTATTATACAGTGATCTTCAAAAGCACAAAAACTGCTGCTGCAAATGTCTTAACCCTATGAACCCTGGTCAAGTAACTTAAATTCATTAAATTTAATAACATTAAATTCCATTCCCTGGGCTCCTGAGCAAGAGACACTATTAGAGTAGAACTAGTTGCTAAATTTTCTGCATACTCAATATTACAAATATTATTGCCTACCTTAGTTGTTACCAATGTACAAATGGAGACCAACCTGTATCAAAGTTATACCATGCAGGACATATATGACCCATCCTGAATGTGATATCTTCCATCATTAGTCTAAATAATTCACTGATTTCAACACTAAAGTATTGTCTGATTTAATTGTCATTTCATTTCTTGGTACATTTGGTTATGATTATTGCAGATTTCCCCCATGCTAAACATCTTGATTGTGTGCGCACATTTTATAAATATAGAGTTGAAGCTTACCAATGGTACTACATAATTTTTGGTGAAATTTTTTAGGATGGTGTTATTCAATCTATATATAATCTTTTCTCTGCTTCTGCTGTAAGGAGTCGCGGGATTAAATGACGATTGGTTCTCTTGTTATGGCACATTTGGTCACTTGATATGCAGTAACAGTGACATATCAGAATGTTGGAAACTCCTTAAATCCACCTTCTTCTTGGTCTTCCTCTATATCCTGTTTTTATTTTCATGTTGTATGCTCTTGCTGCTGGCCAATAAGGGTTCATTCCTATTAAGTGGCAGAACCATTTCAGTACAATATACAATATATAAACAGTGTTATTGTTAAATAAATATGTCTGCCATTCCAAGCACAAATTTTGAACAACTTATTGCTGCTTTGACAATAAGGAATCAGCATTACACATGTAACACGGGTGTGTTTGCATGGTGAAGTGTTTTACTTGCCATTAGTACTTATCAGTCGGTACCAACATGTGGTTACAAGATTCTAAAGTTGCCCACAAGGACATAATTCTATTCATTTATTTTTTATCCAAAGATCGGACAAGTGTAGCATTTTATCATTCAGAACCATAGGTGTCAACTAGTACGGAATTTCCATATTAATACGGATTTCAGGACACACAAAAACACATTTTAATTATTTTTTAAAATTTGGGGTGGG
The DNA here is from genome assembly GCA_034231615.1 of Meghimatium bilineatum. NCBI lineage: Eukaryota > Metazoa > Mollusca > Gastropoda > Stylommatophora > Philomycidae > Meghimatium > Meghimatium bilineatum. The sequence continues at coordinate 53,707,289 of CM067305.1, forward strand.
AGAGGAGTGTTTGTTGTTAAATACTGAATTTGTATTGAAATATGGAAATAAATTGTAATTATGCAGGACTCAGTTCCAATCCAACAACAAGTCAGATATAATAAGAATATCTGAGAAGTGTGTGCCCGAAAAATTGATCCTGTACTTGACATCAATCTATAGAACAAATACAATCGTCAATTAAAGTATCTTTTCAAAATGAAAATATGCCTTCTAGTAGAAAAACCAACCAAACCTTAACTTCCCATAAAAATCTGCATGTCCATCCCTGAACCCTAACCACAGCAAAAACAAATTAAGCCAAACTCTAAAAAAAAATTTTTGCATACTTACTAGAATTGGCATTCATAATTTATAATAACAACCATCCTTTTGGAGAACATAAAGAAAACCACAAAATAACAGGTTATTGAACACTAGTCTCCATTATACATATGTCTAATCACACAGCACCACAAGGGTTTTTTCCCGCAAACTAAATGTCTAAATTTTAAACAACTAAATAAGTTAAAACACATTCATTTACTATAGAAATGAAATATATTTAGATGGCCTATCAGCAATAGTGATATATCGTTTATACATCTGAAGCTGTTTCCTATCTATGACGATTAATCGTTGTTATATACGAAATGAGTTACGTGAATTGATGTTGCAGAAAGATTTTGCCACTGTTTCATAGATCTTACCTAATGAACACAGCATTTCAAATGATTTCCACAATAACGGGTTCAGCTTCAGAGACCTGCGGTAACACTGTGCAGCTTTGGAGACTCTCTCTGTTTTACTGGAAATGCAGAAATGATAATAAGTTACAACTTGAGCCATAAAAATATATGCTAATAGCTGTTGTTCTTCATTAGACTATAATCATGTAGTAGAAATTCTTAAAACGTAGGTGGGATATCTCAATTGTTTGTCTGGTAACTTTAAGGGAGAACAAGTCTTGGGGGAGAACGAGGTATCACTTTTTATTTCATGTGACAGCTAGTGAAGTAACTTATGACAATAGGATGATATTTTTCCTGTCACTCTTTCCAAAGGAGAGAATTCCAATAGCTTTCCATTAAGTCTCAGAGGACTGCTAACTCAATGTGGCTGTAGAACACAATGCAATGAAATGAGCAGCCTTATACTACAGATGGGGACTTCACAATAGCTCTCAAATTATGCTTAACTCTTCATCATACTTCATCACAGGAATTATGTTGATCCATAGAGAAACATGTTTAACCTTTACAACTCTGTGGTCACAATATTGCGCCTATGAGCACAGGGTACATTGTGCCTGCGGGCGCAATCCCGCTACATACGACATCGCCCGATTCCAGAGTACGGAACTTCACGAAGTAATGATCCCGTGATGTATAAAACCCGTCAAACGAAGTTAGGAATACGTCACAGTTTAAAGGTAAAATTCCTTTACTCATTACGATTGCAAGAACGGAGAAAGCCAGCTGGTTTTGTCAACGAATTTCTAGAGCGATGTTTGCCATTTTGTAGCCATATTTTACTATCAAATTGAGTACTGCATGGCATGGCTAAGTGATCGTGACTACATGTTTTAATTATTGTTTTTTGTGTTTAATATGTTGTCATTTGATAAGAATGTTTGTGTAGTCATTCAAAAACACAAAAATAATATGTATCAGGGGTGCCACGTGTGTGCATAGACAATAATTATGCTGCGTGTCGGGCTTGACCTAGTGTTGACAGGATGGACGTTATATGCGATTTCTTCACATTTTATTAGTTCATATTATATTAGTTTTGATATAAAACAATATATATATACAATAAGTATAGGTATTTATGAGGATTTTATCAATGTTTCCACACATTGCTCAAGTTTTAGGGTCGTCAAGAAGTTATATGTGCGATTTGAAAATGGCGTTTTGCGATAAGATCTTGGTCAGTGTATATCTGGTCATTACATACAAGTTTCACACTTGTGTTAGTGGGTTCAAAAGGGGAGCAAAGAATAGCAAGAATGTGACACATACGACATGCCACAAGAGGCAAATAGGAAGTTTCTGGTGGAGTTGGGAGCCACATTCCATAGGTCAAAGTTTGTTTGCTTTTGCTCTCTGATAACCAACACAAAGATTTGTGAGATTTCTGCCGGGGAGCATAAAGTATGTTGTGTTGCCAATTTACAGCACAGCTGTGTTATTTGCACCTTCTGAATCAGCACATCGATTTCAAAATGCATTTAGTTTGGGTAGGCTTCTCCAGCATGTGACAGCCATCCTATCTATCACCAGGCAAAGGATGTGTATAGACTCTACACAGCGACAGTTATCAACCACTGTGCTCTTGAACTTTACAGACCAAAATATGTTCCTGGGTGGCAGTCTTCAAGGAGATGGTCATCAGGGATTTAGGCTTGGGTCAACTACGTCTATCTTGCACGAATAGGTCAAAGTGACCATAAAATCATGTTGAAGTCAGATGTATTAGGTTGAAAGGCACTGCCAAAATGTTAACCATGACACAACGATTCTGTTCTCCAGTCTACACCAGCAGGAGTTTGAGAATGAATACAGAAGATATACAAGTTTCATTTATCTCTGTGCTCTTAAAGTATGGAAAACACCCGTTTATATTTGATTTTTCATAATGCAAATATATTATCATAAATCAGTTTATATTATTATTACTTAACCCGTTCCCTTTGGAAGCAGCCTTAACCTTTAGCAAGCCAGATTAAAAAATACGAAACGTCTCACTGCCATCAGATTCTTTTTTGAAAATTTGCATTATTGATGGTGACTGTTTTGAAAATGTGATAATTTTTTGATTGGTAGAGATATTTAAATAATATTTGCACATATAAATAAAGAATTGAATTATGCATATATTGGTGTAATTTATGTACGTGTGTGTGTGATACCAGATGTATGAGAAAGTGGTAAAGATGTTTTTCACAAAAAACATATATTTTATAACAAATAAAGAGGAAAAAAATTAGTAAAAAAATAACTTACCTTACATATCGAATTCCTTGGCAACACTGTAAACTAAATCATGCACACCTAAAAGCACCTCAATGTTATAAAATACTCTGATTGGCTAGTCCAAGCTATCTACGGGTCAATTTCAAATCGAGGCTTTGAAATTGGGCATGCGTGTTAGTTTCATTTCAAATTTTGTCAGTGAACAGAGCAGTACATTTTTTCTCTAACCACAATATCTAGGCCTACAAATATGTCGAAGCGAAAACTCAATGAATCAGAGATTTGTGCGCTTTTGGAAGAAAGTTTTTCTGATAGTTCTAGCAATAGTTTATCTGATGTAGAAAGTGATTTAGAAAGTGTTAATTTGATTTATGATAGTATTAGTGATTCGGAGGATATAGAATTAGATTCAGTTATCTGTAGACCATGTGTTTCAAATTCGTGATACAGGGTAAAGTAAACATTTTTGTCTTCTATCAATAATAGTTTAAGATTCAAAACACTGATCATGCAAACGTTTTCAGAATCTTTGAATGTGTATGTTATGTTATGTTCCTCCAGGGCCATAGGCGGCACATAGGGCAGAAACCATAGCCTTCCATTTCTGTTTTTGTGTTGCCAGGTCTTTCAATTGTTGCGTGTTGTTTAGGTTCATTGACATGCCTTCTCTATTAATGGTTCTTCGTAGAGTTTCTCTAGGTCTCCCTCTTCTTCTTACTCCAGGTGGCACCCAATATAGTGATTGATGTATGTGTATGACATGATACTATTATACAAGATATTTGTGATGTGACAAATAAATATGCTGAGTAGCATATTACTGGTAGGACAACCTCTGCATTCAAAATAAAACTGGTTATTATGATTAGGTCTATTTGTTTTACATGTTTATTTTGCGAAACAAATGTATATTAAGGTTTTCACATCTCCATAATTAAAAGAAACATTTAAAAATTCATAAATTAGAGTATAGGCCTAATGTATATGCCTACAATAATAATAGGCCTACATTCCAATTCTTTAACGTGAGAATGTGGTGGGCTAATTGGTTAGAGGAAAAATATTTAACAGCCCTTGAAATTTCCCGGCACTGTAGTTGCGACTTATGCTTTTTTACTCAGCGCAGCTAAGGGGTTAACATAATGGATATCACTGCATTCTCTGATCTGAGCAGATATGCAGATGCTTAGTCACTTTCAGTAAATAACAATGGGTAAGCACGATAATGGTTATTATGTAGGTTTCTCATTTTAGTAACTCTTGTGGATGTCTGTGGCTATATCGATAGAGGCGCAAGACAGCAGCAAAAAAATGTCCTAAGAAATTGTTTGCAGCAATGAGAGAGCAAGCAGGCTTGCATCCATAGCATCTCTAGTATGTGTTTTAGATATATAAGGTGGATAATGCAGCAGTTGCTTAGCAACCACTTGTTGATAAAGATACAGCAATTAATAGACATTAATATTACGACTGAAGGTATCCAGAATAAAAAGTTGCATTAGTTGAACTGGGTACATTGATTGGGACAAGATGGACAAAACCAGCAAATAGGGGAAAATGACAAATAGGCTGTCATGTGGTCCACTACGGGTGAACCTGCACATCACATAAATTTCCAGAATCCATATATAGTAGGTAAGACATAACACCTATAGCCTGCTTTGAATGGCCTACTGAGACGGCACTACTTCCAAACCTGGGGTTTCCATGGGTGACCTGAAGTGAATTACACAGTTCATTGAAGCTATTGTGCTGTGACCTGATAACTTACTAAAGATTGATGATAAAAGAAGAATTGCTATGAGATTGATTCAATAATCAATACATTTTTTTCTACATTACATGTGCATTTTCTCCTTGATTCATTGAAATTGACACCCTCAGGATGGTAACAGAGAAATTTGATTTCTGAAAATTAATAACTGGTCACTACTCACCTGTACACATATCCCAACAATGAAAATACATAACAAGCCAGACTTCCAAATTCAGCTTCTAGATCTTCATGAGATTTTAATTTTGTTAAAATAGTCCCAGCTAGCAATCTCTCTGCCTCTGCATATCTGGCAAAAAAAATGGTATTATTACTACTTGACATTTAGAAACAGGTTTAGTGAATCACTAAATACAGGGAATTGTATAATAGCTTCCTAGTGCTATAATGATGGGGTTCAATTCCCAGCGAGACATTTTTAGATCACAACTGCCTCTTAGGAAGTGGGTTCCAGAATATATTGAAAATGAAAAGCAATTTGTGCGATGCTAATCACATCACCTCTAGAGTACTATTTTTCATAGGAAAGTATGGGTCTAATACTGTATTCCACATTCAGTCAATAGTGTAAAATAGGGGTTTAATACTGTATTCCATAATCACTCAATAGTGCAAAATAGGGGTCTAACACTGTATTCCACATACAGCCAATAGAGTAAAATAAAGGTCTAACACTGTATCCCGCACTCAGCCAATAGTGTAAAATGAACTTGACTTACTTTGCGCACATATATGGAACCGCAGAAGTGTAATGTTAAGTATAATGTCATTAATCTGCTGACCCAGAAAACCCGGGTTTTGAATCTACACATTATTGATGGTGTGAAATAAAAATTACTCTCGTGATTCATACAGCCACCAGAAAGTAGGGTACCATGTCTCATGTTCTGGAGAGGTAAAGGATCGATACCATTGCTACTGAGCAAGCGTGGTAGGCGACACTGATTAGGCGGTTGCTGGTCAACCACTGACTAGGCAGCTAAGCACATGAGAAATCATATGTTATGCTGCTGATTTATAACTCCTTTACCTTTTTTTTTACAGTACATACATCATAAATTTAAATCAGATCTCACACAATGTCTTGGCAAGGTTGATGAAATAATCCATTTAGCTGTGAGTAGGTATCTTTTGACAGCCCACAGCCTATCAAACAAACTATAATATTACGATGGAAATATGCATGATGTAGGTAACGTGCATATCAAATATAACATGGAATGTGACATTCCTTGTTAGATAGACCTAATGTTTCCGACAAAGAGATGGACATTTGTGGTACTAATTGTGACATCGCAAATTTTACCGTAGTGATGTAGTTTTTCGAGTAGAAGTTGAGAATTTTGTACTAAACGGGTCTGTACATAGTCTTGATGAGATTGCACACGTTATGAATACTTTAGCATCATTGTCAACGATGAGTTTATCAATTTGCAGCCAATCAAACAAATTTGAATGTAACATAACGCAAAGAACAAACAAGGAAAGGAGACTGAACATCTGCAACTGCCATTGAAATAAAACATCATTTTTATATTTATATTATGATGGACCTGTGTATTCTGTTTGAGTATGGCATGTACTGGAGTACAGATGACGTATCACCCTGTTTGGGAAAAAGGAGATTTGAGAATATATCTCAATATTTTCGTCTCAATATGACGCCTTTACTCAGCACCCCAAAGACAAAAAAAAATATTTTCCCCACATTATGTCGAGTTTGACAGTTTATTATTTAAAACATATGTATTAAATTATCTTTGATAAAGGTTTATTCAAGACTTATTCATTTTTCTGTTGATTTGCCAAGTCTGAATGTGATATGATGAATAGTTTGAAAGAAAATGCAATTTTATCATCATCATATTCATAATTTGGAGGAGTTGTGCCCATTGCCTTAGTGATGGAGGATTGACAATAGGGAAATCTAATAGTGGGGAAAGGGTTAAACAATAAAAAAACATACGGTAAGTAAGAAAATATTGGTTTTTGTTTATTAGCATTCATTCTTAAACTCCAGCTAGATATCTTTTACAGCTGGACAATAGCCCTACTAGATTTTGAGCTGAGTGCAGCCTAAATATGCGATATGTTTTACTTGCGCAAATGGCCCAACATATTAGACTTCAGCAATACTATTGGTGATTCTAAACTATTTTTGTTGTTCCCCCTCTCCCCAATGAGACTAAATTTCTTCAGTGGCCACATGGAACTTTAAAAAATAGAGGCTTAGCTTTGGCAGTGTTGTTTGTCAATATTCAATTGCAACAGAGTATTCTAATAAGTGGTTCTACTCTTGGCAACACAATACCATTATTAACATTAGATGCGCGTGACTCGCACAAATTCGCAAATTTAGTTATTTTGTTGGCAACTGTTCACGCACAACTGTGCCTTCATGATGTCTCTATAAACAATTTTTTAATCATACGAAAGTAAATGTCCCGTGACAATGGATACTCACGATCTCTTTTCGAGAAATATCACTGCCGCCCTGTCAAAACTGTGTGCTGTGTTCTTCTTCTTCAGCGTTCATTCTCTAACTCCCGCTGGATATCTCTTGTAGCAGAACAATGGCCCTACTAGATTTCCAGCCGGATGTAGTCCAGAGAATGGAAATGCGTTGTGTCGCCGTTTTATTTGCGCCAATGGCCTGACACATCCGTCTTAGGCGGAGTGTGCTGTGTTCAAGGAGGATGGTTGATAAACAAAAATTGAGAAACATCTAGTTCAGAATCAATCGGTGGGTCATAATGGTTGTCAATATGTATACTTGATATAAAATTATTATAGATTGTGATTTTGATAGTACAGAATTCTTGGGAAAAGTGTTATTACCAAGTAGATATAGCAACAAGTTGATTTTGTCATATGACATTGAACACGCATAGAATAAACATAGTGACGGATATTTATCAACATTGGGTCTACAATTCTATAACCATTCTTGACAAGGTAAATTATTACATGTTTTATTTATTCATACCTCTCATATGACACATTAAAAACAAATTAGACACATATTTGCTGTATGTATATCATTATTTAAAGGTGCAAACATTATTTTAATATCTCTAATAAAAAAAAAAAGTATTGCATTTTCAAAACACCCACCAAAAATTAACCCAGTGGCAGGGAAAAGATTTTCTAATTTTGTATGGGTGCTAAAGGTTAAAAAAGTCTCTCTGGGTTAACTTAGTGAGTCATACAGTGAATTAGTGACTGTTGGGGGGGGGGGGGGGGGTGTTTGAAAGTTTTTACCTGGCAGTTAGAGGGATGTGCAAACATAAATAAGGAGCAAGCCAGGGAATCCTAAGAGCTGTTTTTATATGCTTTGATAAAAAGACTTGCTCCAAAATCACATCCATTTTTGCACTATTCTCATTATCAAAGACAGACTGGTCTACTGAAGTCTCAGTAATGAACACTTGTTCAACTCATATCATAAAAAATTTGACGTAATTATTGCCTTTTATCAATGTTTAGCATCATAGTTTACAGTGTGACTGCAACAGTTTGTTTCAGGTTCAGTGCATACAGTAATGTTTATCAACTAGTCGGACAGTAAAAATGTCGCAGCTTGCCTTCTTTTGCCATCCATGCAGTAAACAGAAACAATTTTGTTTTATTTTATAAAATTACAATTCTATTGATTTTCATCAGTGAACATATAGACACAGAACAAAAAAATATATGCTGAAAACACAACTCAAACAGACACAAAGGTGCTGAGGCATATGGGCCATGACATTACTAGTAACAATAAAATACAATTTAATTGTGTACAGCTAATGACCTACTTTTTCATATCTGCACAACATTTAGCCATGAGATATTTGCACTGAGGCGTCTGACAGCAATTCTTCTCCAGCAGCATGTACGCCTGGTAAGCATTTCCTGATCTGTAGTAGCATGTGGCCAGCAGGTGTAGTGAATCATTGTTTGCAACTGTAGAATAAATGGAAAGGTAATTAAAGTAACTATTCTTCTGCATTTATTCAGTTAGCAGGATCTGTGTTTTGGAGAGATTAAATGATCTGAAAATATGTGTTACGCACTTAATGTCATAAGTGATGTGAATATGCTAACATTGTGTACATTATTGTGTTTTGCTAGCACTCGTAAACACAGTTGTCTGAATGAAGTAACCAACAAATGTGATAGAATGAACTCCAAGGAACTTTCTGCAGCACATTCAAACTAAAAATGAATGTGTAAAAAAACGTCTCAATGAACGCACTATATTGTACACTTTGAATATGTTAAAATATCCACCAATGGCATTGATCCTCATTAAGTTGATGCGATAAAAGGGAGTGTTATCGATGTCAGCGAGTCAATTTGCATTGCAATATGCTAATACAACTGTCACTGTGACCACCACTACTGCTACAACTATTATTATAACTGCTGGTCAACAATGGAACACAGCACATACTGACGCAAGCTGCAATCATACATGTTTGAATCTATGTAGCACATGTTAGAACAATAGCTGATATTAAGAAGTATCGGCAGCCTACATAAATATTAGCATTCAACATAATTTCTAGCAATTTTTTCCTAACTGGTTTTTGTAATATCGAGCCATTCTTGCACTTACTAAATGTTAAATGTTTCTGGTTCTCGAGGAATTTACATACCTAAGCAGTGTGTGTGTTGCCTGTGTTGATTGACCAATTCATATTCATAGTAGCTTGAGAAAATACACATTGAAGTCTGAACTAAAGTCACATCATTTTTCAGGATGCGATGTGGTCGAAGATGGACATGTTGACTCAAATTGTGAGGCGAGTGGGTGCCATCTAAGCAGACCTGGTTCAAATCCTGTTTGCAGCATGATTTTTCTTTAATATTAATATGGAACCTTTAGTAGTTTAGTGTTACTAAATTGTAGTACACTTGATTGTCTTACACTGAAGGACACAGAACTGATTATAAATGCCATTTAATATATTGTCCTAACCAGGCACAACATTGGACCTGAAAAGGTTGTGGATATCTTGTATAGAGATTTTCCAGAGAACTGTAAGAAGGCCTTTCCTTTAATGTGTCTAAAAGTTAAACCTCTGGACATGAACACACACATCTAAATACAGATATAGTGACTGTTCAGCAATAAGATGGCTCTTAACACTAGTCTGAGAAATGGTGTAGCCATACTAAGGCAACTCAATGTAAAAAAAATAATGTCAGAAAGAATAAATAAAATACTATAAAAAATTAACATACGATACTATAAAAAACTAAAATGCAATACTATAAAAATGAACATACAATCCTATCTTCTTCTGCATTCGTTCTCAAACTCCTACAGATTAGTAGGATGTAGTCAGGAGAACGGAATGCGCTGTGTCATGGTTTACAGCATTGCTGCGATATCTGCGCCTTTCGGCCTGACACATCCGACTTCAGCATGGCTTTGGGTCACTGACGCTATATGGGATGGGACAGCCAACTCCATCCCATAACCTCCTTTGTCGCCTACTACGACATGCGTGCAAGGTAAACAGTGTTTCTCCCCTTTCAGGCCCCGGCAACACACGGACGTTACAATCCTATAATTGGATCCATTGTATTAATGATAAGATGGTATCAGTTGCAGCTAAAGAGTCACGAAAGAGTGAGCAAACTGAGTGGTAGTGAAACTGGCATCCTTATAACATGTATTCAATTTAGCTAATTAGGTAACATACACTTACTTTCAGCATACAATCTCTCTGCCAGAAATATGGCATTCCCATAAGAGTAGTTGTTAAGTGCATCCCAAATGGCAGCCTGTCAAAAAAAAAACTACAGGTAAAGCAATAACTTCAATCTGATGGCAGCAGAAAATGGTTATGAAGGAATGGATGTGCAAACTGTGGGTTCTTGATAATACTTAGATCTTCAGATTTATTAACCTTTAGCACGCTAGTTAACAATTACGTAATATTCTCCTCTGCCGCGGAATTGGTTTTCGCAAATGTTACGCAATCGTCGGTGGTTGTTTTGAAATCGCAATAACTTTTTCGTTGTTACAGATATTTAAATAATATTTGCACATATAAATAAAGAATTAAATTCTGCATATATTGGTGTGAGTTTTGTTTGTGTGTGTGTTATGAGACGTGTGAGAAGTGATAACGTGAAATTTAGACCTATCTTGATCTAGATCTACCATATTTTTTATTGATCGTAAGCTGTTGAATATTATATATTTAACATAATGGAAACACTGTGGAATACTTTAATAATCACAAATGAAGAACTTATCTTTGATAATTTGCGAATTTCCAGCTGTTTAATCATTTATTTCACTGAATATACTATTAGCAAATAGTATAATAAACATGATTCATTGTCTTGTCCCTTCAACACGATGCAGAAGACCACAAATTCCTCGAAATTCCATGACAAAATCACTTCATATCGGCTTCCCCGCCATTTCAAAATGGCCATAAAAATTTCTATCCAATATTGCCATCGGATTCTGTCAAAAAGTTACAAAATTTTCAGATCACGATTTTTTCGTTCGGTTTCGGGTTAAGCGAACCGGGTGGTAGATTTCGACTTCAGCGATCAATATATACCAAATTCCGGCGAAATGCTTCACTCAAATTGTATGCACAGCGTGCTAAAAGTTAATGTTCAGATTTTCTAGCATGTGGATAACCTCATTATGCCTTGTCAAAGGTCTATAAAATATAAATCTATTTTTACATCTAAAGTCACATCTATTAAATAGCATTGTCTGTACCTTTGTTCTCTACAAAACCACATTGTTCCTGGCTAATCTCTGATTTTATGTTTTAAATAACTAGAACCCACTAATAACAAGATGAGCTGTGTTTGGTAGAGATATTAGATACGAATAGCAGGTAATCTATATTAATCACTGTATTAGGCTACGCCTTGATGGTGTCCATGGTGTCCGCTATTGTGATATCAACAATTTATCAGAGATATTTGATTGAGAGTTTGGCTAAAGAATTAAATGTAAGCTTGCAAAGTGATGCTATCAAGATGGAGTAGCTCCAGTTTTATACTACACTTGAAGAAACCCCACAAAAATCCTGCTCACCTTAGTGGATTTGGATACTACCAAATTATTATAATATAGAATAGTTAATCGAAAGGTCATCCTCACTGTCACTGCACATAGAACCATCGGCCAATAAGTACTTGAATCTCCTTCTCAAGATATCCCTCAGTGTGTAGTGACTGACCATATCTACTCTGTGTTGGTTTACCAGCGCTAATAACATGGTATTTCTGTAATATGCTGTAAAATTCACAACCATTTGCTACATCTATCACTCATCCTATCTCCCTAAGAACATTCAGAAAATCAACTCAGTCCATTGCTCGTCAGGTTCCCATTATCACCATATCAGACAGCCTGTCTGTACATGTATTTCTTCGGACACTGGCATGTCTAGACACAAATATAAAATTAATTCTTGTCAGATTAGACAGCTCCAACCACTGTCTGCGTGCTCAACTGGTATACATTCTCAGCATGCTCATTGAGTCGCTGAGAAAGTACATGAGTGTAGGTTTTAGACTAACCATGCCATTGCCCTGGTAACCATCATGGTCAAGCTACTTGTAGTCATAGCAAATGCACCACTGTCACCACTCACAGTTCTCTTTCTGACCTGTGCACATTCCCCACAGAATCAACTGTAACAATTACTATGTATCCCTCTAATGAATTCTCAATCAAGGTGTGAACTTGTGATTCCACCACCAATGGGTTCTTTAGCCAACATGCTCTGTCAGATTTTATGTGTACTGAAAAAGCATTGCATAATTCTGATAGCACTTTCACCCATTCTGCACCAGGATCTATGTCAATGTGAACATACATTTTTAATATTCTCAGCCTGACCCATCCAAGATTTTAATGTTTTAAGCCTGCACCTCTTAGTTCTCAGTGCAGAGGATAATATATGTCTGCATTAACTCGAGGGATCAATGTTCTATCCTTCATGGTTGAAAAATCAAGAAGGTAGCACATCGCTAGACACACTGTGTCTTTAGTACATCCAAGTATGATGCAAGTTGTCTCATTCTGACCCTCTTCAGTTTTACCATTTGCTTATGATTGAGACGACGCCAGAGCATATTTGATAAATGAAAGGACCAGACCCTGGTACAAGACAACAAGGTGGCATTGTTCACAGCTTGCTGCAGTCATTATCTGATTGCGCTCAGACCTTTTCTAGTTTACATGTTCAGAGAAATCAAGACCTGTCATCTTCTTCTTCTTTCGTTCACTTGTAACATGTCTATATCTGTAATTCTGTCTCCTAAATAAAACTCACTGTCTATTGTAGTTAACTCACTGTCTTCTAACACTGTCACATGTATATGATTCAATAGATTGGAAAAAGTCCAAAATGAGGCAAATATTGAGGGATATATGAGAGCGGTACAAGGGTGTACTAGAGATACACCCATCTCTGCTATGAGATTTCTGCTTGATCTCCCCAGCATTAGAGTGTGACATCAGGTAGCACAAGTTAGGTCATAATTTAAAGTGACAATACAACCACCACCCATTACACCAATGTCTAGAAGAATCAAAAGGAAAACGAATCAAGCGTGGCAGATCATGGATGGCAGAGGATGAAAACACATTACAAAGAGTATGTGAATTAGAAGAAATAGGAAAGGGCAGTGAATGGGTGGAGGTAGACACTGAGAAGAAATCAATGACTAAAGTAATAATATAACTAGATAAAGTATTTCGAAAATGGACGAGTGTCAGGGCCCAGGTTACAGTGAATGAACTCGTCCAGATCCACTCGAAATCACAAGACATAATTATATACACAGATGGCTCTGTTAACAGAAACACAAATAAAAGCGGTTAGGGTTTTGTTGCCTACAGAAATGGCAAGAAGTTGGTTGAGAAATCTTCAGTATATTCCACTGTCACATCAAGCATGAGGATGGAGATAGAGGGAGTTACAGCAGCAATTAATTGGTTGATAACTGATACACCAACACACTAGGTAATACTCACAGACTCTCAAAGCATGATGCGCAAGATAGAAACGTTCATGCTGAGAAAAGAATGGTGGACTTATTGAACAATTCAATTGTCCAGAGCATTATATGGATATACTGCCCTGGTCATGCTGGGGTCAGAGGAAATGAGAGAGCCGACTTATTGGCAGGCAATGTGGCGATAGACGGCACATTGCTGAGAAGAGTTAAAGCAGACTTAATGAAGGCAGTAATAAATTCATTTCAAGATGAAGATGATGTCAATGAGGCTGAGAACATACACATACGTTCATATGTTAGAAATGGGAGTATCTATAGGTGAGGGGAAAAAAGTACATTTTCTGGAAAGTCCAGAAGATCACACAATCAATATCTGACCGGGACTCCAGGTCTACATACACTAGGATGTCTGCTGGAACAGAGGGCGGAGCCCTTATGGGAATTCCCCGTGTGCTGTGACGCCAGTTTCTAGTCAAGAATTAGTATCCTTGAGTTTTTTAGTGATCTTTCCCTGGTTTAAGCAGAGGTACCAAATAGCTGAGCAACCATTTCTCTTAATTGATGCCCTTTTAACCTTTAGCAAGCTGTAAACATACAAACAAACTGCCGCTGAATTATTTTTGGTAATGTTACATAATAGGTGATGACTGCTTTGGAAACGCTATAACTTTTTTGTTGCTAGAGATATTTAAATAATATTTGTACATATAAATAAAGAATTGAGTTCTGCATATATTGGTGTAAGTTTTCTTTGTGTGTGTGTATGTGGTACGAATGTTTGAGAAAGTCGCAAAGACATTTTTTCCCACAAAATAAACCAACACATGCCCAAAAACGATGAAAAAATAATAGTAAAAAATGTCTTGACTTTTTTATGGAAATATTTTGGAGTAGCAGCACAGACCTAATTCGGCAGTAATTATGGTCAAATTTTTCACAATTTCACTGGGAAAAATGAATAAACATACAGACTAGTCATAAAATCCTTCTATTAATATAGATCTACTCCAAAACTGATTGATATAAGACAGTTGATTTATAAAGGCAAAATATACAAAACCGCGTGGTCTAACGTATTTTCAATTGTGATTATCAACTTACCTCTCAGGAATCCATTATCAGATGAATAATCCATGATGATTTTAATGAAAATACGATATAACAAAAGTCTATAAAACCCGATTCACATCATGGCACTGCTCTGGTTTGAAATTGTCAATAAATTTCGATATTTCACTGAGATTCGTTCACCGTTGCCACTACATTTGCAGCAAAAATCTAAGTCAAATAACTTGCTAGATTTCAAATAATCTGGTAACCAAAATTTTTTTAATGGGGCTTCTTTTATTGATTACCGGGGACCTAGCACGGGGCCTTTGTGGGACTTGTACACTCAATGCAGATATTTTAGATAGTGTAAACTGTTATCGAACACACTCTACGGCCGCTCGCTAAAGGTTAATACTTAAGTTGTGCATGTTCCTCCAACTTAGTATCTGCTAACTTGGCATGTCCTCATACCGAATGTCGTTTGGACCTGGAGCACTGTATTTTGCTCTGTATTACAGCCTTAATATCAAGCACTCTCACACAGTCAACAGTTTGCATTGTCAGTGCCCTATATCTCCTGAAACTGTTGTTTTGGCCACACAGCATCCTTTCGTATCCTTCAGGATGCATAGATCTAGATAAAACTCTAGCAAGGTTTATCCTTGTTGTCTGCCAGGTAAGATCTATGTTCTGAACATAAGGGATACATCAGTTTCTTAAAACACCATTCATACTGCTGTGTTTAATAGCGAGTACAATTTTCCCACTTAAATGAATTCACAAAATAACATGGAACTCGCCAGACAATATCACAAAGAACTAAATAGGCCATTTCTGTATCAACACAAAATTTTGTTTCTCAGTAAAGTATCTTAGAACGCACAGAGGAGTTGATGTTGGCAGTGACCACAATCTATGTATTGCAAAATTAAAACTAGAACTAAAGAGAACCCAAAAAGCAACTAGATGTAAGAAAATAAACTCACATCTGTTACAAATAAAAGACAATCATATACCATACAACGAAGTGGTCAATTCCAAATACTCTAATCAAGAACAACATGCAGAAAAAAAAATTGCACAGATATAATTGAACAGCAATGGGAAGCGATAAAAAGCACAATAAAATAAGCCGCAGTAAATACAGTAGGCCATGAAATAAGCCAAAAGAAAAAATGGTTACGTGAAGATACATGGAAAAAATACAAGAAACAAGCCAAGCTAACTCTATTATCTTCAAAAGATCTGCTCTCGAAAGAACATAACAAACATAAATATAGAATACTGGATAAAGAAGTTAAAAACAGCGCAAGAAAAGACAAACGAAACTTTATTACTGCACTAGCTAATGAAGCAGAGACAGCAGCTAAAACTGGAAAAAGCAAAACACTACTTCATATAATGAAACAACTCTGCAACCATACACCAACAACAAATAATGCAATTAACGACAAACATGGACAGTTATTAACATCCGTAGAAGAAAAAAAACACAGATGAGCTGAATTCTTTAAAGAGATACTAAATATACCACAACCGACAACCTCTACAAGACAGAAAATGCCTTCCCTAGAGGACATGTGTGATTTATTCACCATAAAAGAACTGCAATTAGCCATAAACAAGCATAAAAACAACAAAGTAGCTGGAAACGATGAGATCTCTGCAGAAATGTTAAAAGCAGCAGGTGAAAATACCCTGCAATACTTATTACGACTGTTTAATGAAATATGTCTGAGAGAAGCACCACCAGCACAATGGAAGTATAGGATATTTTTTTTCAAACTCCCCAAAAAAGGTGTCCTAATCGATTGCAACAACTGGAGGGGGCATCACATTACTCTCAATACCAGGAAAAGTGTTCTGTAGTATGGTACTGGAAAGAATTAAAACATCAATAGACAAAAGATTAAGAGAAGAACAGGCAGGTTTTAGACAAAACAGGTCAGGTATTGATCAAATATTTACACTCAGGACAATACTAGAAGAATCAGTAGAACACCAATCACAGCTGATTATAAACTTTGTTGACTTTCAAAAGACCCTTGATAGTATACATATACCTTCACTCTGGAACATTCTTGAAATATATGGATTCCAACAGAAATACATGAACATTATAAAAGCATTTTATGACAACTCACGATGCTGTGTAAGAACAGAAGCTGGCAATTCTGAATGTTTCCCAGTAAGGAGTGAAGCAAGGATGTGTCATGTCACTGATGTTATTTAGTATTGCAATGGATTGGGTCATGCGAAATTGCACAGCCGATAAAGATCGTGGTATCAGGTGGCTCGGAAATAAAAGTCTGGAAGATCTCGACTTTGCAGATGACCACATTATTTAGCTCAACTCACGAAGATGCCCAAGAAAAAACAAATACCGGTAGCCCTCAATTATTCTTTGCACAATATGGGCTCTTCTTCTTCTTCTTTCGTTCACTTGAAACATGTCTATATCTGCAATTCTGTCTCCTTAATAAAACTCACTGTCTTTTGTAGTTCATACAGTGTCCCATAGAGCTTTGATTCCAGTGTTGTTTCCTCTGGCCAATATGTCTGCCTCAGCGTTTCATGCTCAGAACACTCTTGAAGTATATGTTTGGCACTCTGTACTGCCTGTCCACATGTACACATGGCCGTGTTGCCAATCTTGAACTTTGTATACATGTGACTGCGGAGTCGGTTGTGTCCTGTTCTGAGACGTAGAATTATAACTTGTTCTGATCTGTTCATAATGTGATAGTCATCTTGTGTTGGTGTTTGTGGCTTTCTTATTGATTTGATCATCTGTTTTTTCTGATGGTAGGTGATTGGTATATCTGGTTGGTCTTCGACAGCACCTTCCTTAGTCAGTTGGTCTGCTTTTTCATTTCCTGGTATTCCACAGTGAGAGGGTATCCACTGCATGGTTACCCTATACTGGTAAGACAATTCGCTAAGTAGTTTTTTCAAGTCTGTTAGTTTTCCAGACTGGAGAGCTTGAAGCACTGACCTTGCATCTGTCAGGAATACCACAGGCTGTAGGTCAGAGTTGGAGTTCAGCAGTTTTTTAGCTGCCACAGTAATTGCCTGGATTTCTGCATCATAATTATTGCAGAATTTTCCTGTCGGTGTTCTGATTGTATCTCTAGGCTTGTGTGGATATTCTATATATACACCTGCACCTCCATTCCTCACAGCATTCTGTGCTGACCCATCTGTGTATACTCTGACCCATATATCTTGTGGATATTCCTCATCCAGGAAACTGAGGGTGACGGTCCTCCGCTGCACACTGTTCTGTTCGTCCTCGCTTAGTATTCCTTTCACATGGGTCTGAATGTATATTGGCATTCCATGCCTTTCACTCCATGGGGTTTGTTCTGGTACAGACCTTAAGGGGCTGTCAACTTCAGGTAGGTCTGTAAGTTGTCTACGGAGTCGTTTAGCTTGATGGATAAAGCTGCTTCTTTTCAGTCGCCCCATTGCTAGGTTTTGGAATCTTTCCTTCATTGGATGACTTGGCATACACTGAAACTTCTCCGCTTGAATTAGTACTTTTGTGTCTCTGCGTTCGCCAAGTGTTTGCATTCTTCCCATTTTCTGCATCTCTGCTATGGGTGTTGATTTCATTGCTCCCAACATTATTCTAAGTGCCAATATGGGCTCAAAATCAACACATCGAAAACAAAAATATTTGACTTTACCAATAAACCAACGGACATCAAACTAAACAACAACACTCTTGAAAAAGTTAACAACTTCACATACCTGGGCAGCAAGCTATTAACAGGAGATTCATCAAAAGAAATATTACACCATATTACACTGGCTGCTAACTCATTCAATAAACTATCAAATATCTGGAATTCAAAAACACTAAGAAATAACACAAAACTCAAAATCTTCAACTCCTGCTTAATTCAGACATTAACATATGGATTCGAAAGTTGAAAAGCAACATCATACTTAGAAGAAAGACTATACACTTTTGAAAATAAATGTCTTAGAAGGCTACTGAACTTATGTTGGTCTGACTTCAAATCAAACACAGTTGTCAGACAAGAATGAAAACAAGAATATGTATCCACCTATATTAGAAAGCGTCGCTGGAATTACATCTGACACACGAATGGATACTGAAAGACTTCCCTGTCAAGCTTTGATGTGGTCACCAAGGGGCAAGAGAAAATGAGGAAGACCAAGAGACTTTACGTAGAGCTATTACAAGAGAACTTTTCACCATCGGTATCAGAAACAATGAAGATCTAAAGCAAATTGCAATGAAACGAGAGACATGGAAATCTATGACATCCATCCTATGTGCCGTCTTTGGCCCTAGAGGAATAACTAACTGAAACTGTTGTGCAGTTTCCAGAAAAGTTGCAAGGATTTGTTGTCGCTTATACTCTCACATACATCCCTCTGAGTAGAAGACTCCTTCAATAGGCACTGTTTTAAGTCAAAAGCTGCAAGTCTCCTGGGTATGAAAGAAAGCTAAGAAAAACCACCCCCTTCCCCTTTCACATAGGAAATAAAAGCTAATCACTCACAATTTCTGGAGTTATTGACAAACAAACAACAACAAACATACTGTCACATAACTCTGCTCACTTACAACTATGATATAGAATACAATTGGCAAACTAAAAAAAAAATTATAGCATATTATATTCAGGATGTAGCCAATCAACCCAGAATTTTTTTGGCTGTTGTGATTTTCTAGACAATATAGAAAATCACAATTATGTTTTGCTCACAAGCACTCATCTTAGAAGGAACATTAATCACCAGAACAGAAACAACAGCATTGTGTTATATGGGAGTGATACTGACTCCGTCTACATTACATGGTGTCTTCTCTGTAGTCATCATACTTACAGAAGTTGCAGGTACAAGAATCCAGTGGCCATGGATACAGAAGTCAGAGTGCCCATTAACTATAACAATGCAGAAAATGATGTAATAATCTACAGTGATGGTCCAGTTCGAAAGCTTACCAGTGGTGCCATTACAATAACCATTAGCAGTCTTATGATTGAGATAATGGCTGTGACGGAAGAGCTGTCATGGCTGATGTCAGAGCTATTCTCATGAATGCATAAGGGAACTCATCCGCTCATAAGATTTTCTAAAATATGAATCATGGTCGCTCTCAAAACTGCATGAGATTAGTGTAAAGAACGGGCCCGCAAAGAGAAACATAAGATATATGTAGAGACTGATAAATCAGCACCAAACTGGAACTATTGGCACTTACACTCCAATTGATTTATTGAGACAGGAGTCAGTGCTCATATGTCCAGTGTGCGCTAGTGATAACCAGCACTCATAGGATAATATTAGGCTCTATTTAATAATCAAATCAATCTAACTCTAGGCCTACTCAAGTAGAAGAATACAGTTCTAGATCATAAGATCTCTTACTTAATTTATTCTAGACTAATTAGATTTCGTAAAACTACAGTTTAAGTCTTCACTGTGCTATAAATAGCACACTGTTTACACTTTTAACTAGCCAACGTCACGGATTTCCATAAAACTTATGTACAATATGCATGCGCAACAACAGTTTGCTTATCGTCAGCTACTTACACAACACAAGACATATTCATCAGAGACAAGATTTAATAATTTTTTTCTCTTTCCCGATGATTTGTACTGTGTGCTCATTATTTCTGCCTGCTACACACTGAGAGTGGGCCCACGATTGACCAGCTAAGATCTTCTGCATTCGTTCTCAAACTCATGCAGATTAGCAGGATGTAGTCCGGAGAACGGAATGTGCTGTGTCATGGTTTACAGCATTGCTGCGACTTTCGGCCTGACACATCCGACTTCAGCATGTCTTTGGGTCATTGACCATATATGGGATGGGACAGCCAAATCCATCCTATAACCTCCTTAGTTGCCTCTTACAACATGCATGGAAGGTAAACAGTGTTGTTATTCTTTGCTCCCCTTTCGGACCCTGGCCACACACGGGCGTCCAGCTAAGATAAAATGTGTC
The DNA here is from genome assembly GCA_034231615.1 of Meghimatium bilineatum. Lineage (NCBI taxonomy): Eukaryota > Metazoa > Mollusca > Gastropoda > Stylommatophora > Philomycidae > Meghimatium > Meghimatium bilineatum. Next base: position 53,728,059 of record CM067305.1, read on the forward strand.
TTAATTTTAAATACTATTTGTAGTTATCCTAACCTTAGCACACCCAAAGGTTAGGTAATACTTTGATACCAGAACAAAGGTCACAATGAAGACTTAAACCATATTTGCGCCAAGATTAGGTTGTGGCCTAGGTCTACACAATAAATAAAACATTTTATTATTTAATTACAATTAGCTTACATTGTAATATTTACAGTTTACACATAATTATCATTGATGATTGAGTAAAAAACCAAAAGGCAAATCATAAATTTAATATTTATCCCAAGAATATGCTTTCAATGTCAGTCATGGACACTAACTAAAGAACAAGAGAGAAAAAGCTTACTATGTGTGAAATTATATGTCTAAGAAAAGCAGCAGCTTCTTCTTCTGCGTTTGTTCTCAAACTCCTGCAGATTAGCAGGATGTAGTCCAGAGAACGGAATGTGTTGTGTCATGGTTTACAGCATTGTTGCGATATCTGAGCCTTTCAGCCTGACACATCCGACTTCAGCATGGCTTTGGGTCACTGACCCTATATGGGATGGGAGTCAACTCCATCCCATAACCTCCTTAGTCGCCTTTTATGACATGCATGGAAGGTAAACAGTGTTGCTATTTTTTGCTCCCCTTCAGGCACCGACAACACACTGGCGAGAAAAGCAGCAAACAGAACAGAGATCATGTGAATGTGAGAAATGAGGAGATTACATGAACTGTTTCGGCGTACCACTGTTTCAACAACATCAGTAGTAAAAATTTAAAAACAAAGATTAAAATGGTTCTGCCACCTAATGAACCCTTATTGGGCAGTGACAAGAGCATACAACATGAAAATGGAAACAGCAAGATACAGAGGAAGATGGACTGAAGCTAGTGACTGAAGGAGTTACCAACATTCTGACAGAGCACTGACTGCACACACTACATATCAAATTACCAAACATGCAATAGACTCCGAAAACCAATTGTCATTCAATCATGCGAGGTCTCACACTCCAGCATAAGCAGAGAAAATAAAATAGATAGATTAGGTGGGCATATATAAAATCATCCCTAATCAAAACAATTTTAAACATCCATTCATATGTGAAAGTTAAGTAGGGACTATGACTAGGCATCCTTACCTACATTAACATTAATAACATAGTTTAAGTAAGTTTAACTGTTAGTACTAGTTTTTGTATTTGCACTTCACAATAGAGCGTAATTATCGCCTAAGAGTTAAATACAACAAATTTCAAAGAAAAAAGATCAAATTTATTTAGCATACACAGCACACAAAACTAAAAACAATCGATGAAGATTTGAAAGAGAAGTAGTCGATTTGTAAACTTGGTGTTCGGTCACTCAGTTCATGAAGATGTCTACGTTCGCGGAGACAAACAATACTGACATTACAATGAGTAATAAAAGCCCAATAAAATGACTTAGTTAATACACAATTGTCACAACAGATTCATTGTGTTTAATTATAGTCTCAAAACTGTGAAGTGGCAGCAAAACAATTTGTCGATTCTATCACTTCACACTTGAATAGAGAAGAATAGAGTTAAGAGTAGACCAATATTTCATAAAGTATTACTACAGTGTAAGGCCGTGAAGTGTATTACACATTTCTAATTACATTTACCTGTACTGGTTCTTGGAGTAACATATTGCTTTATCTTACTAGTCACTAACATTTAAAACATTTCATTTTTTGAATTACGTCTGATCCGGTTTTACCGTTCAGCCATTTTTGTAAATGACCTCCTTTTGAAACATGAAAATCGTCACGTGACCTTCTTCAGTTAACTTCGTTGTTGTTGTATATATCTATTTGGTTCATATTAAGTCGAGTTGAGTTTGAAGTTTCTTATATTTGGAACTCCTTGCGCCTGATTGACAAATGACAAGCATCGACGCCTATGCACCTAAGACGGCAACCTCCTCCACCATGTTCTCGGTCTTTCCGAAAGCTAAGTATCAAGTCCGAGACATTTTCTGCATAGACTAGTTCTGTTCGTTTGTTTTCTAAAGGGCTGTCCGCTTTTAAAATTCATATAAATCAACACTCGGATAAGATGACTTTGATCGCCAAATGTTTTAACAATCATTCACATTAAATATAACTAACACTTAAACAATAAATGTTATGAGAAAACTTTGCCAAAGCAACAAAACGTGGCCTGCAGAATGGACACAATTGCACGGCCAAAGAAAGAGAATTTATTAACATTGTTCAACAATTATATAACTATTAGTCTTGTCAAACATTTAAGCAATGTCGAGCAGATTCAAAAATAGATCAGAAGAAATACTAGCTGAAGAACGAACAGGTTTTCGTAAAAACAGAATTTTAATAGAACAAATTTTCATCATCAGAATAATCATTGAGCATGAAATCTACCATAACTTTATCGATTTGACTAAGGCATTCTTCGTTTGTTTACAAATTCCTGCAGATTATCAGAATGTAGTCTGGAGAGTGGAATGCGCTGTGTCACAGTTTATAGTTTAACTGCGATTTATACGCCTTTCGGTCGCACACATCCGACTTTGGTCCTATATGGGATGAAACAGCCAACTCCACCCCATAATCCCCTTAATTGTTTCCTATGACATGCATTTAATTCATTCATTTTCCTTTAGCGCTGCAGTTAGGGCAGAGGTCAGATCTCTCCAATTCTGTCTGTCCAAATCTATTCTGTGCAGTTCTTGAATAGTATGTATATTGATTGTTTTACTTTATCTAAGTATTGTTCTTCTGAGTGTTTCTTTTGGTCTACCCTAGGCGTAACTGGATCTGACTGTACGATAATCCCGCAATGATGATGAAGAGAAATCACATGTGCTATCTTAAATATCCGATGTTGTAGTACAGTGTCACAAAATAATTCATTTGAATGAAAAAAGAATTGGAATGAACTGACTTCTGTTAAACAAATCTGTCTGGACTTTACGGTGACATGCATGGAAAGTAAAAATTGTTGCCGCTATTCTAATGCCCCGGAAACAGACGGACGCCTAAGGCATTCGATCGAGTATGGCAAAAATGTATAGGCCCTATTGAAAATTATAAGAAATTTTTATTTTGACGGAAGAAATATAATAGAAATCATTTTTTATAGTGTTGTTTTAATTAATGGTGATATTGGAATATTTTTCAGGCAGGTGTTCGACAAGAATGCATATTGTCACCAGTGTTATTCTATATATTCTGGGAACAAATCTTGCAAGTGACTACAGAATCAGCGAACAACAATTTCAATTTGTGCATCATAGGCCCTATGGCTGGCAGTTTAAAAAAAACACAACAAAAAAAAACTTACTTCTAAACTTAAAAACAACTTACAAAACGTATGATATGGAAATAAAAATCGAGAAAAGAAAAGTAATGGCAAAAGGGATGAAACCACGATCCCCGTTAACATCTGTGTGAAGGGACAGGAACTAGAGGTTGATATCTTTCAATATTAAGAATCTCATATGAGCAGCGACGGGGGCAGTATCAAAGAAATAAAGATTAGACTTGAAATAGTCTCGGCTGCAATTTCCAGATTAAATATAATATGAAAGAGCAGAATAAATACAGCGGTGATGACGAACATATATAAATCTCTAATAATACCCATTCGTTTGTACCAATTTTTCTGGCTATTACTTTTCACCGACATAATATGTCGGCACTACGTATCCTAGTACAACATTTCTCTATCCTCTAATTAGATCCCATCTCTAGTCCTGCATTTCCATCATTTCCCCCCTGTCGCTTTTTGGGAGAGATAGGAACCTTCGTGATCTCTTGGTTCATTCTAGTCTCCGCACAACTGTAGAGCAACTAGGAACTTTTCCTTGTCCCCGTAAATGTTTGATTTGCCCTTTTGTTATTCTAACTCCCATGCTTCAGTTCCCTAAGTCAAATTTTGAGATCGAAGACTCTTTCTCATGTTAGTCCCGTAATTTAATATGCTCTATCATATGTAAGCATTGTGGTATGAAGTATATTGATGAAACAAGTAGATGTTTGGCTGATATATTAGCTGAACATTTAAGAGATATCGTGACTCGCCGGTGGCCATTCATTTCAACAGCCCTTCACATCATGGCAGCACTGATGTTTCTGTATTACATGGTTCTGTGTATCCACATAGTTACTTTGGGTCACCCATTTATATGTGTGCATATTCTTGTGTTATAGTAGTACATGTGAATATCTTCATGTGAACGAATGTGTATGGGAATACATGCATATATCTCTCTATGTGTGCGAATGTTCATGTTATATGTATTTATGTGAGAAAATGTTTATGTAAATGCACGTATATATATTTACGTTGATGATTATTCTGTGTCATTGTGACAAGAATGTATACCTATACTTGTGTTAACCCTTACTTGTGTTTGGATACATTTACATGCTTGTGCATTTTATGTGGGTATCTTTCTTATATCTATGTATTGATATTGTTAGGTATATACTTGTGTGTATTTTCCTAGTATGCTTGTATGTGTATGTATATTTGTTGTTAGATATATACTTGTGTTTTTGTTCCTAGTATACTTGTATTTGTATGTATATTTTTATATATATATATGTATGTGTGTGTATATTCGTATATATATATATATATCCCGGCACATTGCAATATCCCGGAAATGAAACCGCAGATAAACTCGCTAAGAGAATGTGTTGCATTGCACGGAGTGATATAGGAACCTTGTATGAGGCAATCATAGCTGCAATTAAAGCCATTCTCACATCAAAGTGGGAACGTGTAGTAAAGTAAAATAGACGATACCTGACATCAGCTCTCCAGACGGGACCAGGTTATAAATTTGCGACTACGAACATGATGTAATAGACTGCCATACTACCTATATGGCAAATACAAGATCGGCACAACAGACATTTGCCCCTGTGTCTTCAGTCCTATGAGAGCTGAACACTTGTTGCAGACATGCCCAACGTACGACGAAGAATGGAGACGCACCTAGCCATGTTATGTCTCCTTTCATTAAAAACTCTGCTGCACTGCTCGGAGTCTGAGGTTGACTGCTACCTATGTCAGGGTCATCAATGTTTGATTGATTATTGATTACGAGGTGACGTCATTGCCTTCCGAGCAAACCATAGTTGCTCAGTCTCCGCAAGCGAATATCGAAGTATATTAATGCTGATTGATGGCTCCCGTAACTCGCTGGTTGAACACATCCCTATATTATGCGAATCAGATGCACATTCGTACTCGTGCCACACTGAATACTAAATTCTCCCAATTTGTATCCTAGATTCACGAAGTGCATTATTTATAGCAAATACAAAACGTCTATCCATTTTCCATATTCATAAAAAAATAGGTACATTCGATACACGCCTGTGTGCTTTCTTTTCCGTCAACAGTAACATATAATGGGCAGTCAATCTATGTGCACCCAGAAGGTTGGAGCAGGACGAGTGCATTACTGGTACCGACATCGGCTGTTTTTAATCAATCAAAGCTTGTACTGAGTCAGAAACTACAAATCTTGTAATAAAATGAATCCGAGAGAGCTGCATGTCTGAGGATGTAACAGCTTCAACCTGCACCATCATACTGGAAATAGTTGTCTTATATATGTTCCGCGGCGATGGTAGGCGACGATCGTACCACGTGACCTGTTCGACGAATTTATGACTACATCAGAATAGTGTCAATACTAGGGATACCACCTCGAGCTCTGTCAAAGACAGTTGTATCGCGAATCTAGTCTTACCATCTGATATTCACATTTCTTCACTGATATTCACAGAGAAATTCTGTAGAAGTGATTGAGCTTCCTCACGTGTCGTCGATATAACAACACAGGAAGTACCACTGTTTGACTACAATTTATGAGGGTAGCTATTGGTATGAATGCTTCTTGCCATCGAATGAAGGCCCCCAATCTCTACACATGAATGTAAAGTCTGGATGTGGCGGACTGCGCAAAGTAACACAATCTCATATTGGGTGAATGGGCGTAAATACATCACACAGTAGGCATGAGCGCTGCAAGCATGGTGAGAAAGAAAAGCACCCTGGTCGTCTATTTCATCCCAAGGTACACTCAGTCGTCTTGACTTTATCTTGCTATTGAGACTATATGCGTAGATGAGAGAGAGAGAAAGAGTGAGAGTGAAAGTAACGACAAGGCGCCTCTCCTTCACTTGATTCCAATTTCATCGCCCAAGTTATGTTATCATTCTCTTTTCATAATAAAAACAGTCGTGATGCACCATGCAGCATCAGGAATCCCCTACTTAGAACCCATCACATATCTAAGCTACCTCTATTCTGGTCCTGTATAGTTTCTAATACTCAGGCACATTTGATCAAGAACCATTAGTGCTTTAATTTTTAGAAAGACTTTGGATGATCCATGGTGTAACTTTTAAAAATAATGGTGCATTGTTTGTATAAATTGGATTTGTAAGAAGACCTCATTTTAGCAAGATACACTTTCTAATCCTATCTAAGAGGTTGGTTTTATTATTATATTATAGTTCAGCACAAGACAAACTAAAAAATAGTGACAGCAGAAATGACGTGACTACGAAGAATACTCGGAGTGTCATTAAGAGATAAAATTAGAAAGGATAACATCAGACAGATAACCAAAACAATACCAGTATTGGAACACATAATTGATCAAGTGGTTTTAACATACTTTCAGATTACCAACAGACAGCATGCCACAGATGGCCATGACACATAGATATCACAGCTATTCTTCTTGTTCTTCTGCGTTCGCTCTCATATAACCACATCGAATGTATCGTGTGATTTCCGCCGGGAAGCGTGAAGTACGTTGTGCTTCAAGTTCCACAGTAAAACTGTGTTATTTGCACCTCTGCTGGCCACTCTGTGGTCTAGACGTCCAAGGTCCAGCACATCCGTTTTCGTCATACCTTTAATTCGGGTAGGCTTCCCTAGTCCGTGACAGCCTGTCTATCTGTCGCCGGGCGCGCGGGTGTGTAGTGACTCTTCGCCGAGACGATATCACAACTATCAAGCCAGAGACTGACCATGTAAAAGATGGATCACATAAATCAAAGATTCAAAACACGACCTCTGAAGTAGGGCCTATATCTTATCATTTTTAAAATTTATTTCGATCGATCATCAAATATTTAAGTATTGGTGAAAACTGATAAATCACTGCATTTACCATTATCATCTTAATTCTACCTATATGTCTAGACCAGTATTTCCCAACGTGGGGCCCATGCCCCACAGGGGGGCAATTTGAATGTTCAGGGGGCAATTAGAAAATTGTAATTAGACTTCACTTCGGTGATAATTCAACTTTTTAATATAAAAAAATGTGCATATATTACATAGGGGTGCACTGGTCTAGACTCTCACCCTGGATTAAAAATTAGATCTTCAAAACATATTTCACCTTGATATCTATTTGTATGATTAATTGGGCTTAACCCCCCCCCCCCAATTTTCATAGCATCTTTCTCTTGTATATTGACTTTCATGCTGTGATAAAGGGATGTAATGATTTGAACTAAGCATACAGATTTTACTGTAATGATCTCCCTTGAATAATTTTTTTTTATCCTGTCTTTCACATCTTGAAAGTGGAATCATTCTTCGCATAAATGGGAGTTGGTAGTCTTCTGGATATGAAATACTGCTCTGGGAACCACCTCCCCAATACCGAAAAAAGTACTAAAAAGGATACAAGAGCTCTTTCTTTACTCTTTGTTTCTTGTTTGTTTAGTCAAAGGTATAATGCTTTCAACCGCAGGCTTTAATCAAATTTGGTTATATCAAAGCTTTACAACGATAACAATAGTGCATGTCGAAAGCCAAAACTAGCATGGACGCCATAATTTCTTCTGCCAGTGCTGATTCAATATATATTTAGCTCAATCATCTTCCAAACAGAGCACATACAAATAGTCATGACTGGTCACTGCGGACATGGAGAGATGACTAAAGGCTTTCAAATACAAATGTGGGGTGCAAAGGGAACGCATTGCTCTCGGCGGACCCAGGGTTAGCAGATAACTAAGATCCCAAATGTACCTCCTCGCGGTGCACCCTGGAAACATAAATACAGCAGCTTGAGCTGATTCTGGCCAAATCATGTAGGGATCGTATCCGAGAATTTGCAGGTAGCAGATGGAAAGATATTTGACTGCATAAGAGACAGACAATATCTCCGACACCACCACATACAGTGACACTGTCGACAGACAGTAAAGCTAGCTTTCCAGTCAGAACATTGGAGGGGCGGCCAATGTAAAAGACACGTAAAGGTGGATGCATGGCGAGAGACAAATAGATTTCATACCGAGTGCAATGATACAATTAGAGGGCAGAACAGCGCCAGAGGGCAGCGCGAACTGCAAACAGAAAGTGAAAATGTCCTAGGAAAGGGGAACTACAAGCTCTGTTAGCTCGAGACGAGCTTATAGTTACCAGTGCTCCTTATAGGCAGAGATCCAGACCCAATCATGAGCGTTCGGAAAAGCAAGAAGACCTGACCCAACTCTAATGTCGAGCCTTCCTATACCGGAAACATGCTCGCGAAGAGAAAGGGTTCCGTACCCAATGAACTCGGGCACAAAAGGGACAAAGAATTTAGCCCTGGCCCAACTCTACTGTCAAGCTGTCCTATACCGGAAATACATTTACAGAGAGAAAGGGTTCCGTACTGATGGGCTCAGGCACAAAATGACAACGATTTTAGCCATGGTCCAACTCTACTGTCAGGTTTTCCTATACCGGAAATATACTTGAGAGAGAAAGGGTTCAGTACCTGATGGACTCAGGTGCTATTGAAACAAGGTCGATCAGCTCGAGAACGCCTTGCTCTCAAACGCGTAGTGTGAGACTCGAACTTGGGCGAGGGTTTCACGATGTCTGTGAACGACACCTCGGGTAAGAAGGCGAAAGAGTCATGGTCCAACTCCTCTGTCGAGTTCTTCCTCATACGGACCAGGTTCGCAGATGAGAAATTGTTAGTACCCGTTGGACACAGGCAGAGTACGTCCAATTGCACGAAATGGGTTCATAGACGGTGGAACACATCGTGCGAGAAAGACGTGCTCGACAGGCGTCTTAGCGAAGAGACACTACACACCAGCGTGCCCGGGGACAGATAGATAGGCTGTCACTGACTAGGGAAGAATACCCGAATTAAAGGCATGACGAAAACGGATGTGCTGGACCTCGAACGTACAGACAACGTGGCCAACCGAGGTGCAAATAACACAGTCCTACTGTGGAACTTGCAGCACAACGTACTTCACGCTCCCCGGCGGAAATCACACGATATATTCGTTGTAGTTATATGAGAGCGAACGCAGAAGAACAAGAAGAAGAAATACAAATGTTACAGACAAATTCTACGAATTTCCTATAGAGAATATAAGACAAATTTGTATGTAAGAAATAAAATAGAGACCCGAAAACTAGCATGGTTTGGATTTGTATGCAGACATGATTCCTTGTCAAAAACAATGCTGCAGGGAACTGTCGAAGGTGAAGAAACGGAGGAGGGCAAATAAAAACATGGACAGACAACATCAAGGAATGGACAGGACAAGATTTGTTCTCACTTATCCGCATCGTTAAAGATAGAAATTGCTGGAATACTCTGTTTGCTGAAGCATCCAATGTGGTACCCCATACGACTCTTGACAGGTTACAGATAGATATATATAAAAATAGAATGTTACTACGTATCAGATCTTGAGAAAAACTTTGAACATTTATTAGTCCTCCTTTTGGGGCAAATTTTCTTATGTGCCTCTTCCTTTTGCCTTAGGGAGAAATAAATAAATGGTCATTGCCTTCTTTACAAGTCCCCAAGACTTTTAAGCTTTATCACTTCTTCTTTTGTTCACTTAGAATGTGCTTACCGTATATCTGAAGTTTTGTCTCTTCTATAAAGTTGACCATGTTTTATAACTCATACCAAAGTCTGTATAGTTTTGCTTTTCCACTGTTGTTTCTCTAAGCAAGTGTATTTGCCTTGGTATTTCATATTCTGAGCAATCCTTAAGAATATGCTCTGCTTCCTGAGGTGCCTGCCCATGACTATGTTGCCAATCTTAACTTTATATACACGTCACTGTAGAGTCAGTTGTGTGATGATTTGAGTCGCATAATGACTTGCTCTGGTCCGTTATTAATGTGGTAGTCATCTTGCATTGGTGTTGGCTTTCTAGTTACTTTGATCATCTGTTCTTATTTTTATGTTATTGGCACATCTGATTTATCACCTTCCTTAGCCTGACACCCTATTGAAGACCTTACTTGAGGGTAAAGTCAAAGGGAAGCGAGCAAGAGGTAGGCAGAGATACACGTGGGAGAGTAACATTACATGATGGACAGGTTACAGTCTAGCAGAGTGCACCACCAAGACAAGAGACAGGAGATGTTGGAGATACGTTGCAGCCAACCTTCGTTGCGGAGACGGCACTTGATGATGATGATGATGTGGAAAAGACATCAGGCTGATTAGAAATATATATTGGGAACAAAATGCATCAATAAGGTGTGAAAACAGCTACTCTCCATACATAGAAATAAGAAGAGGGGTAAGACAAGGATGCATTTTATCACCAAGCCTATTTAATATCTACACAGAGAATATCTTTAAAAATATAGAAGAAACACCAGGACTCAAGATCAATGGGAAAATAATAAACAACATTAGATATGCAGATGACACTGTTCTTTTAGCAGAAAGTGAACATGAACTACAAAGACTACTAGATCAAGTCAATAAATCAAGAAATGAATATGGACTGGATATAAACATTCAAAAAACAAAAACCATGATAATCAGCAAAGACACAGAAGAACAGGAGATAAACATAAACATACAGGGAGAGAAACTACAATAAGTAAAACAGTATCAATATCTTGGACACATAGTCACAAATGATGGCAGATGTGAAACAGAAGTTAAAAGGAGAATAGGAATGGCTAAAAGTACCTACAATGACATGAGGAAATGATTAATATCTAAACAAATTACAAACAAGTTAAAAATGAGAATTATAAAATGCTACATCTATTCCATATTAATGTATGGCTCAGAAACATGGACACTAAATAAACAATTAGAAGACAAAATTGATGCCTTTGAGATGTGGGTATATATAAGAATAGACATCATGGAAAGAGAAGAAAACAAATAAAGAGGTGCTAAAGACACTTAATATGAAGAAAGAACTACTAAGAGAAATAAAGATCAGGCAAATAAAATACTTTGGACACTTTAAAAGACATGACACCCTATTGAAGACCTTACTTGAGGGTAAAGTCAAAGGGAAGCGAGCAAGAGGTAGGCAGAGATACACGTGGGAGAGTAACATTACACGATGGACAGGTTACAGTCTAGCAGAGTGCACCACCAAGACAAGAGACAGGAGATGTTGGAGATACGTTGCAGCCAACCTTTGTTGCGGAGACAGCACTTGATGATGATGATTAGCCTGACAATCTGCCATCTCGCTTCCAGATATTCCACAATGTGATAGTATCCACTGTACAGTTACTTTATGATGATTGCTTAGTTCAGTCAGTAGTATTTGCAAGTCTCACATTTTTCTGGATTGGAACACATGGAGTGCTGATCATCCATCTGCTAGGAATACTACAGGCTGTGGATCAAGATTGACGCTCAGCAGTTTTTCAGTTCCACCTTATTGCCTGAATTTTTGCAAGTAATTATGACATAATTTTCCCATTATTACTTTGATTGTATCACAATCATTAATTTTGGGTACTAACTAAATATTCCTGCTCCTCAATTTTTTACTGCATTTTCAACTGACCCATCTGTATATATTTTGAATCTTTATCTTTGTAAGTCTTATTATTTGCTGTTCAAGTGGTCACGACCTGTGGCCTCAAATTTCAAAATTATTTTCTGTGGTCACAGGGACCAAGTTGAGATCCACTGACCAAGACACATTCAGAAAATACATCAAGAAAATAACTACATGTTAATAAATGAGAAAAAAATGAATAATTCAGTTAAAAAGCTTTAAGATATATTTATATTCAGGCATTCATTCAAGTTAAGAAAACAAGTCATAGGTAAAATGTTTAGCAAAAGAACAGACAAAGTTAAATACAAGAATATACAAAAGTATAAATTGACAACACAAAATCATCAAGCCAATAAAAATACAACATTCAATATCTGTCCAATATACAGCGCAAGAAGTAAGTCATGTAAACATAAAAATTTTCTATGAAAATAAGAAATTGTAATTGATGCCGAATATTGTCCATATTATTACGTGACTTCAATTAAATAACAAAATTCATCACAAGACTGCAATATTGTTCAACTATAACATGCCTGGTGCTTTGTGGAAGGCAGTGTACAGTTTTCCAAAAAGAGGAAACCAAACATTCAGGAAAGCACCAACATTCATATAAAAAGGTAGCATATATTGGTTATATAACAGGATAAGATTGATGATGATTGACATCAGCAGAGGATGGATGTGTTTTGCTGCTAGATGACCAGACAGAATATAACATAGAAGTCAATTTTTTAACACTCAATCTCAGAATCCCACTGGATCTCATTTGCAGCAGGATAGTCCCACTAGGTCTCCAGCAAGATGTAGTTCAGAGAACATAAATACATTGTCATCATTTTATTTGAGCCAATGGCCAGACACCTCTATCTCAGTGGTGGTAACTAATACTTTATGCTTCATCTATGTGTTGCAGCAGTTTAAAAGGGAAGCAAAAAACAGTGACACTGTTACCTGCTAAGTATGTCTTAAGAGGTGACTAAGGGGGTATTGACGTAGAGTTGGCTGTTCCATCCCATATAAGGTCAATGTGACCCACAAGCCATGTTAAAGTTGGATGTGTCAGGCTGAAAAGCACAGATATCGCATATAAGGTGTAAACCATTGCACAATGCACTGCACTCTCTAGACTACATCCTGCTGATCACCAGGAGCTTGAGAATGAACGCAGACAAAGTATTTTTACCACTTTCACTGAATGTCTATAGCCATACCATTAGTACACCAGTAGTACGTTACAACCTGTTGCTTGTACTGCACACTGGTCACCAGCCTCAAACTTAGTCATTGTCAAACAGTCTTGACCTTTAATCTGATGCCTGGTCGCTATCAATAAAAGCCTCAGACAACCACAAGTTGATGCTGTTTATATTTATTACAATTCATACTTATTTTCTTTTCTTATTAGATATGTTTTTATTGTAGCACATTACTAACCTACTTCTTATTCATATTATTTTCCAATGTTGTTTCTTTTCACCCTTGTCTTTTTGTCAGATACTCTTGGCTTCTCGCTTATTCAATAAAGTGCCATGCCGAATAGCATAGGCGATCATGTTTCTCCACGAATCTCTGTCTCTTTTGTTAATAAGCTCGGTTGATGAACTTCTATTATGTCACAATACTAATCCATCTAGCAACTTTTTGTCGTCCCCTATCTCTTCTCCCCTTGATCTTTCCAGTGGTTATTAAGTACTCAAGTTGTGTTCTTCTCAGCACATGTCCTAGAAATCTTGATTGTCTGCCCCTAATGTTTGATATGATTGATGTTTTAAGGCCAGAATCAATGAGAACCTCTGCATTAATTTTCTTAGCTGTCCATGGTATTTTCATCATTCTTCTCAGAACCCACATCTCTGTAGCCTCTAATTTATGGTTATTAGATCAATTATATAACTATTTTCTCTGGAGACAGTGCCAAGATGAAGTAAAAAGGCATACATTAATTTATGGAGATATTTTAGTCTTTCAGGAACACTGACTTTTCATCATTTAGAAATATTTATGAGCATTCCAGTTGTCTTTGTTATTTCTTTCATCAATTTTATGAAATATTCATCTGTTAACAGTATTCTCTATTTCTTCTAAATTTTCAGAAAGTTTTTTTTGGACCCATTTTGGAAATGTGGTAATATTTGAAGGTAACACAAGCAGGGAAAAGATATGGAATGTCATGAAAAAGTGAATAAGAAAAAACCCAATAAAAATATGAAATTCTTAAGAGATATTTTTATGGTTTGGTTTTATCATCACTACCACAGGATGATTACAACATACAGAAATTACAAGCCATAACCATTTTTTCATTTAGACTGAAAATTCTCAAATATATTTTGCTGTACAATAAAACAGTTTTAAATTAAGGTTGTAACATGCAGTTTAGGTGTGATCAAAGTCACCTTTAAATCATATGTGAGCAAACGTTTTGGGCTAGTGGGCCCAGGATGAAAATTTAAAAAAAAAATTTTTCTGAGCTCTGATGCCAGAGCATAAGTACTTTTAGACCTTGATAGATCTGGTATCCCTAGCATTGACACTATCCTGATGCAGACACAAGAATCATTGGGCAGGTAATTTGGTACAGATGCCAGACCATCACCTGCCAAAGATACTTCTCTATGGTGAGCTGGAGAAGGGTACACAACCTCAAGGTGGCCAAAAGAAGTGCTATAAGAACTTGTTAAAATCATCACTGAAAGCCTTTGAAAGACCAAGATATATGGTAAGAACTTGCACAAAATAGATCTACATGGTGCTCTACAGTCAAAAAGGGTGCATCATCTTGTGAAAAGAGGAGAAATGCAGCAGTTCAACAGCGCAGAGCAGCTAGAAAGTCATTGATACACAATTTTCCATGTCCGAACCGTGCAAGGACATTTACAGTGCGAATAGGGATTATTAGCCATCTACAAACTATTAGGGATAGACATTATTCTCGCTGAATTTTCAAAAATGGATGCAACAAATGGTCATCATCACTCGTGATGGACGAAAACACTTCTAGTATAATCAGGCAGACCATAAAATATGGCTTGACTGGCTGTAGTTTTTCCAATGCTTCAAGTGCTAACTGGAAAAATAACACTATATTGCTAATGAGAAATGATAATCAAACAGTATATCAGATATATTTCTTCTGACACTGTATCTGTATCAGAATGATTGCCATTTGTGTCAATCTAGGACAGAGATTCTCAAAGTGGCCATCATCACTCCAGAAAGATTATAAGATACCGGTACATCAATGATATGGTAATTGTTCATGAGATGATGAAGCTTTAAGAAACAATGAACCAAACAAGAGGAACAACATGATTGGCTGCTTGCTATTTACTGTAGGAAAAAAGACAAAATTATACAATTCTAATGAAAAGAATCAGGTTCTAGCTGGTGATTAAAAGGAACAACTCAGACATTTATTGTACTATCCAGAAATAAAAAATCATAATCCACAAAACATACATGCAAAGTGGAAGATATACATGGAAGTGGAAGACAAACCTGATGGAATACATCACCTTCAAAAGTATCAGCAGACCATGCTAATTGTCTTAGTACAGGCCATTAGATCTGCTGGGCCATATTTACCAATTAAGAATCTCAATCACAAATAATGAATGGCTATGCAGATCTGGTTTTTTGAACTGTTCACCCGCCGAAGACGGATGTGTTGGGCCATTGGCGCAAATAAAACGGCAACACAACGCATTTCCATTCTCTGGACTACATCCAACTGGAAATCTTGTAGGATCATCGTCCTGTTACAAGAGAAATCCAGTGGGAATTTGAGAATGAACGCTGAAGAAGAAGAAGAACTGTTCAAAAAATACTTCATGACTGCCCAACATGCAATGAGCAAACACACCAGATACAGCCAAAGATACAGAGCAGAATCAAAAGCTATGGGGTCATTATGACATGGAGAAGATGGTGGACATGACCTTAGCAACTGGATTGAAAAACCAGCATAACCATAGACTTGAAATGCAGAAGACGAAGAAACGTTAGTATAATGATAGTCCAACTTTACATATCCAGAAGTGATAAGTTTCTGATGGAGACAAAATACTAAAAGAGAACAGCTAAAAATGTGTGGAGGATTTACTTCACCGTACTCGGGTTTCCCCATATGTACTCTGCCCTTCTCAACAAAGCGGAATGCAGCTGCAGAAAGTACCACTCATAGCATGAAATTCTGCAGATTCATGCAATAATCCCCAGGGATCTCAGAAAAAAACCCACTTTGTAGACAAGATTAACAAATAAGGTTCAAACCAGTGACATATTGATCACAAGGTTTAATCACTACATTACAGAGATCCCCTACCAGAAAACTATTTCACTGCATTAATATGAAAATAAGCTGTTTCACATTCTGCGACTTTTAAACAAATAAATATTATATTACTTGTCTTCAATTTTATATTTTTAACTGTTCACATTCAGAAATTCGGAAGGTCTTTACAGTGGCCCATAAGACTAACCACTCTGCAACAGCAAATCCCTAGTTGCTGACGTGCCTCTATAGAGATCTTCATCTTGTGGAAGCCCCACAGAACATCATCTATACAATTATGCTTTCATCTCTAAATAGAAGGATCCTTCTGAAACCATTGCACATTGCTGAAAGTTGGAGCCGTCTGGGTACAGAATAGAGCTGTGGAGAAAGGTTCCCACCCTGAATTGCACAAAAGATTACAGATCTCCATTGTTTGTAATTTCTAGGAATAAAAACAAATGTTAACTATATGAAATAATCAAAAGGAAATAAGCAAATTAATATGGGGAATTTGGTTGGGAGGAAGGTACCTTCTTATATAATATGTAAGAAAGGGAACACCTACATATAACCGTGTGACAGGGGGCACCTGCATATATATGTGTGAAAGGGGGCACCTGCATATATAATCTGTACGAAACGAAGCACCTACATATACAGTCTGTAAGAAAGGGAGCACCTGTGTAAATAATCTGTACAAAAGGGAACACCTGCATATATACTCTGTACGAAAGGGGGCACCTGCATACATAATCTGTATGTAAGTGGGCACCTGTATATAGGCCTACAATCTGCACGAAAAGGGGTATTGTTGTTGTTTGTTTGAGAACCCTAGGAATGCGAGCAATTAACTCTTACTTTCTATTCCTACTATGTGCAGTGGGGTAGTTTTTCTGACCTTTATGTCATACCCAGGAGACTTCAGCTTTCGGCGTAGTGCAAATGCCCATTGAAGGAGCCTTCTACTCAGAAGGGTGACATGCTATAAAACTTCCATAAGAGATCCTCAATATAACAGCATGTCATCTACTAAGGTTTTCTATTGCAAGGGTGGTATGTCTAGTGGGCCACTGGTGAGATGCACAGATGCAACTGCGTGCGTGCAAAAGGGGGTGATGGCAGAAATGTTTGAGAAATACTGCTCTAGAAAATATAAAAGTTCAGTATTCAAGCATGTAGTTCATTCAGAGTAATCAATAACTGACTACTTAAATGATTTGTCCACTCACTTGAATTGTTATCATAATTAACATTACGCTGTTTGTTTTTAAAACTGCTGTGCACTGCAAACAAACTGACCACAGACACCAACTTACAGATGGTTATTGATATAATAACAAACTGACCACAGACACCAATTTACAGATGGTTATTGATATAATAACAAACTGACCACAGACACCAATTTACAGATGGTTATTGATATAATAATGAAATAATCACACTTCAGCAGTTCTTTTTTGCTTCAATTTTTTAAAATTCATATATTTTAGTTTAAAAGGTAAAAGTAGGTCCTATGGCAGAAACCGGCTGTTGGGGATAACTCTTTATGTGCTAAGCCAAAGCAATTATTATTTAGGGAGGCCAGTTCCCTTCCTTGTTTTGTTTACCTTCCCTAACTTATGCGTCAGATGCTATTTAGAACTGGGTCTAATGGAGGAGCGGTCGTGTCAGATAGGAAATCATGATCAGGATTATTTTTCTGTGGTTTCAGAACTTAGTTTACTGTATTTTTATGTTTAGTTAATAGATCTCAAAGTTTGATGGTGGTATTTGAAATATTGTAGCGCATGACCAAGAGGTTAGAGTATTGCTCTCACAATCATGAGGTCCAGGGTTTGACTTCTGGTAAGGACTGGGTTTGTTTTGTCAGAGGGTAAACAAAAAAAAAAATCTGTATATGACATGGTGACTGCAAGGGTATGCATCCTTTATTACACAAGCCACATGCTGCCTCCCTGCAACATCCCAATGGGAAACATGCAGTATTGACTGGTTTTTTTTAAATTTGAAAATGCTTCTTTTCTATTATTGAACAATGATATTTATAACTATTGATTGTCATTTTCCCTTGTGCTGTTAAGTGTCATGGGGGAACTTGGAGTTGGCCATTTTGGTAGCATTGGCCATGATCAGTCCTTATCTCTTTTTAAAATTTCTTTGTTGAGCTTTGGTCTTCCTCAAGCTTTTTAACTTGATATTTTGCTTTTGTATGCACAAAGAGCTGGTTGCATTGGTTCTATTCTCATAAGTTGGCCAAACCACCTAGTTTGCTGTCTCTCAATGTAGTCTTGACATGCGACTGTCTTTATTTTTTACGAATATCTCTATTTCTCCATCTGTCTTTCCTGGTGACATTTATAGCATTTCTCAAACATCTCATTCCACATGCTGTGTTCTCTTTTTGCTAGTGCTTTTGTCAAGGACCATGTTTGAAATTGATAACACAGTTTGTATAAAAATATTGCTTATCAAGTGTCTTTTTGTCACCATGAAAATTGTTGGGTGTTTAATAATTATAATTAACATTAGAAAATGTCATTAGACAATCTAATATTGTAAATTGAAGCTTTAATATCTGTGTGTTGCTGGGTCTGAAAGGGGAGCAGAGAATAGTAACACTCACATGTCAAAAGAGGTGATTAAAGAGGGTGGAGTTGGCTATCTCATTTCCATGGAATGTGACCCAAAAAAACCATGATGAAGTTGGATGTCTCAGGCCAAAAGACACAGATATTACAGTCAAGTTGTAAACCATGGAACAAAACATTTGTTCTCCGGACTATATCCTGCTAACCAGGAGAAGTATGAGGACAAATGCAGAAGACATATTCCCATAAGATGCATGTTGAATATTCTCAGTTTGTCTCAGACACATACAGTGATGAATTCAGATTTTATTTCAATTCTGCCCCTCATTCTTTCACACTAACTCTCAAGCTCTACCAGTATACAAATTACCCATTGTTCAACATTTGTAAGTACCAGCAACCATACCTTTCCTACCCCTACTACCAGCAACCATACCTTTCCTACCACTACTACCAGCAACCATACCTTTCCTACCCCTACTACCAGCAACCATACCTTTCCTACCCCTACTACCAGCAACCATACCTTTCCTATCCCTACTACCAGCAACCATACCTTTCCTATCCCTACTACCAGCAACCATATCTTCTATTATTATTTTTTTCATGCTGTTATATTTCTTACTATGGAAACAAAATCTCAACTTTTAAAAATTATAATGTTGTTTAAGAGCCAACCCTCTTCAACGATTAATGTTCTTATCACTTCTTGATTAAAAGGTCTTTATCAAGTACAAAACACTGCCTATCAATGCCAAAAAACACTGCCAAAAAATTTCACTTCCTATGATCACATCACAGTACAAATAAAAACACAAATACAAGAAGGAAATGAATGATAAATAGTTATATAAAAACAGACAGGATCTAGATGAAACACAATTATTCAACCTCAGATTGCAGAGCACATACTTTAAGAATGTCTGGAATTTGAAATACTGAGGTATACACACTGACTCAGAGCAACAATACTGGAATCAAAGCTCTGTAGACCTGTGTATGAATCTCCCCACATGTCATGTGTATACAAATGACAGATTTGTAGACACTGACAGATGTGTAATGTGTGCACACACGTATGCATGTGTTTGAAGTACAAAGTTAAATATCAAATTTACTGCACAATGGTAATCTATCTATTCGCTAAACCTTATGTTGCCTTTCAGCGTCAGGGGTAGAAGAGTTTTCTGGAGATGGCCCTCTTGTGTGCTGAGTATATTGTGGAATTTGTCGCCTCTTTTATTACGGTGGCCCATCATTTTCATGGACGGCCTCTAGGTCTGCTTTCACTATATCTATGTAGCAAAGCTTGCTGTGGTATGCTGTCTGAGGTAGTCTGCTGATGTGTCCAAACTATTTGATCTGTTGTCTCTTAATATATTCCAAGATTGGGGTGGTGCTCATTTTGTTTCTAATGTCCTCATTCCTCACTCTGACTCAGCAATATTCCTAGGATTCTGCACAAGCTGTCACATTTTAGCTGTCACAAGATAATGTTTGTTTTGTGCTATCCTGTCTTGCTTTACAAGATATAAGACATTCCCTTATGTCAAAAAATTCAAGCATTGAGGCTACTTTATATATCACTCCTGAACAACTGAAGAGAACAGTTTTCATATTCTGGTATTGAAGACATCAAGAGATAAAATTCAGTGATTGCTGGATAAAAGACAAGTCACAATATGATGCATAAGAAAAGAAAATTGTTTTGTATAGCCATTCATCATTCATTTTCTTGCAGAATTCACGTTTTTATTTATACTGTGATGTGATCACATGCAGCGACATTCTTAGCTAGTCACATTCAATGTTATGTTCTTGAATAAAATCATTTTCGGTTTAAATGGTTTTTTTTCTTACCATGTGCATTTCTAGTGATTTAAAACACTTTGTTATCCTTTTTTTTCAATTTTAAACTTTGGATCAGTTTTATGGTAGTTCCACTTGATACTGAAAACATACTGCAGCAACACTATCAATTTGGGAGCAGAAACAACTTGTTTTCTGTCATGATGCCCCAACCTATAACCCCAACACAAAATCCCAACAAGATGAGGTTCATAACAAAATTTCAGTTGAACATTTCTTTAACATACTTTGCATAGGCACCCTAACTTTTTAAAATGTTAACACAACAAGTATTGTTATTATGTCTTTGGATACCATTTCACAGCTTCTGAATACGGTGGTGGTAGGGGGTCAATTATTTCTGATGGTTGTTGCTTTGGAGGAGGCACATGTGAAAGTTCTAGCTGATTATATGATGGTGGTGGTTCTGTGTATATCGGCTGTGTGTGCCATACAGGTGCATCAGAATGATCTTGATCTTGGTATGTAATATGATGTGCAGATGGATCAGTGGATACCCGACCACCAATTATAATTCGCCCTCTATTTAAGTGGCTTCCTCGCATGTGAAGTCTTGCACCCAGGAATACCAAGATACTGCCAGATGCCATAAGAATTCCCCCGACAATGCACAGAACAAAAGAATAATTCTTGTCAGTCACTGATATGACAAAATAAAATTCCAGAGCAAATATTAATGCGCCGATAAGACTTGAGCCTCCTGAAAAGAAACATATGATATTAGTAAGAAACATATTATATTAGTAAAACAACAAATGATATTATTAAAGAAACATTTATTAGTATAGAAACATATTATATTGATAAACACAGGAAATCCACAAATAAACAGTACAGCACACTTTTAAAAATTGATTGCTATTGGTTGTGAACTGGTGTCATTGCACTCCAAGCAAACCCATATACATCTGATCTCCCCTTGCATACATTGAAGTTGATCTTTCGTTAAAAAAAATACATTTCACAGGTTGGTGCAGGGTATCCTGATTTCTGTGGTGTGCTTATTTGCTGGTTGCCTCTGTTTTCAGCATCTATACTTGCTACGGCAGACTGTGGTCTTGCTCAATTTTAGGAGGGTGTGACCATTCTTAGTTTTCAGCCTCTGTTGACTGAACTGAGGTCCACCTCACAGCAAGAATCTGGTTTTGATGGGGATTAATGTACTGTCTTTTACTTTCATTCTCAAACTTCTGCAGATTAACAGAACGTAGTCCAGAGAATGAAATGTATTATGTTATGATTTTTGCTTATGTTGGGATATCTGCACTTTTAAGTCTGACACATTCAATTTCAGCACAGCCTATGGGTCATATTCATCCTCAATAATGGGACAGCCAATTCCCTCCCCCTAACCTCCTTAGTTGCCTCTTATGACATGCTTGACAGGTAACAGTGTTGCTATTCTTTACTTCCTTTTCAGGTTCCAGCAACATATGTAGTGGTAATTGTTATGAAAAAGTAAAAACCTTGATATAAAATGAGAACATTAAATCTGATAGCAATTGAGGCACTCATCTTTGCAACATGTCAGTTATTCTAATCAATAGAAGGTGGTACTGCTAGTAGAACATAATTGAAAATAATACTCACGTGGAAGACAGGTAATGAAGTCCTACTTGATGACAACTAACAAACTATCACTAGCGGATGTTAGCATGAATATTCAGTTATCCTAAACATACTTGCTCAGGAATTAAACTTCATCAATAATAATAATAATAATACCAATAATCCCCAGGGTCTCAGGGGTACCACACTGGAGACATAAGCACAAAAAGCCTTCCAAACACCTCTGTCCTCAGCCATTCAGGTGATTAGAAAAATCACATCAGGACAAGCCCGCAGATAAGGAAGGCGTTTCTGGGTTCAAACACCCTCCCCCACTTAGGAAATCAGACCATGTTGTTCAGCACTAAGAACTTAGTCAAAAAGGTAGCTGCCCCACCCAGCCCCCTCCCTTTAACAATTTTCTGTAAAATAAGCGATAAAAATCTAATAGAAAAGAGAGAATTGGAAAGAAAATGTGCAAATATCTTTTAAAGAATAGATTAACTACCCCCCCCCCCTTCAGAAATAACACATATCTATGGCATTGTATTTGGACCATTCCTTGATGCCATATCAAAATTTTCTTTGTACACCTCTTTTCACTCTCAACTGTTTCTTTCTAAATAGTAGTAGAAAGTGAACTGTGTCTCGTTACATACACAAACCATGCAAGCTTATGCCATTACACTATTTAACTACTGCCAAAAGTGGCTCTTGATAACCAGTAAGTTTGTCTGTTGTCAGACAAATATATTTGTCTGATGCTCTACATAACTGATTTTTAACAGACGTCTGTCACACTTATATCTAAAAGTCACAATCCTTCTTTTCATGTCTACATTTAATGCCCAGCTCTCACCTCTGTACAAAACAAAATAGCTCTCATATCATGTTTCATCTGTTTAGGTTGATCTTTTTACTGAAATATTGATTTTACTTTTCAAAATAATATTCAGTCTTACTATAGCAATCAATTCAGTCTTATCTGAATATTATTCTTTGAATTGCCATCATCAATTCATCAATTTCAGTTTACAGATAACATAAAACATAAAAGACTTAAAACATAAAGACTGACTAGTTATATGTACAAGTGGACAGGCACCTCAGTCTGTGAGCACATACTTCAAGGATGTGTGGAATTTGAAATGCTGAAATACACTGACCCAGAGTGTATGAATGAATAATCCCATAACCCGTCAGGGTAGTTATCGGATGTGTTAGGCTGAAAGGCGCAGATATCGCAGCAATTCTGTAAACCATGACACAACGCATTCCGTTCTCCAGACTACATCCTGCTAATCTGCAGGAGTTTGAGTACGAACGCAGAAGAAGAAGAAGAAGGTCAGAAATATCAGCAAACACACATTCCAAACATTTCACTGAACATTAATGAACAATGACTAACCTGCTCCTATTCCAGTAACCAGGATACACGTAGCAACCTTTCTTCTGGTAAGAAAGGTTGTTACCTTCAGGTATATTCCAGTCAAGATAAGGACAGTCACTCCCAGAATAATGCTTATTACTGTGAAAGCTCTTATTGATATCAATGCTGAGGATATACAAATGAATGTGTTTCAAATATGTGCCTTGGTTAATAAATTTATACCTCTTCAATGGAGGTCATGGTGGCTGGATTTCCAGAGCCATGACCTCCACTATTTTTTTAGGGTTTAAAGCTCTGTTTTTATCAAATTGGGTTAACGTCCATGGTTGAAAGGTATTCTCAAAATCTTTCTGTAGCACATAGGCCTAATCTTTTAAAAAAAACCCCCAACTAATTGACATCTTGCTATTCTTTTATAAAGAGTTCATGTTTCAAAGCCAGATTATATTGAACTTGGGAATGATTAAATTTATTTGATTTCAATGCTAGTACCTTATTAAAAGTTTGTTCATTTTGTGATAGTTTAGATGTTTTAATTGCTATTATTTGGATTTGAATGTACAGTCTTGTGAACTCTTTAGGTTGTTGGTAAATATATGACATTGTTAAATTATTGCTACTTCAAAATTAAAATAATCCACCTTTTCTGCTAACACCTGTACTACATGGGTGTGGCCATTTTTTTGGGAGTAGTATCCTATTCAGGACTTATCCATCAACCTATTATTTTTTTGGCTGTAGTGATTTTCTAGTCAAGATAAATATGTTCAGTAGTTTACCATTGCTTTCTGAGCGGGCTGGATGCATAATTGTCTGTGTCAGGCATCAAACCTGGCACCTTGGCCATCACTGACGCGCACTGTATCATTCTGCCACAGAATTGTGACCATTTAGCAGCATGTTAGGTATAGCGAAATGTAGGTCATGAATAATTAAACTGTGACAGATTGTTATAAGGCAGGGGTGGGCAAACTACGGCCCACGTGCCGCATGCGTCCCGCCATTGGATATTTTGCGGCCCTCAAACAAATTTTTAAGTACACGAACACTGTTAAAATATTTGCAAAACCTTTTATCCATATTAGAAAATATACTGTTATAGTGTAAGTCTGTTAGAAATGTAATTTATTTCAGAAGGTATCTACATTATGTAAAACTACCTTTCTTTACAATAAAAATATTTAATTGATTACTTACCGAGAATTTTAAACAAAAACATACATAATATTATATGCGGCCCTCCAATAGCTATACAATTTTCAATGCGGCACTCTGCACAAAAAGTTTTCCCACCCCTGTTCTAAGGTGAATTTGCTGTCAGATCAGTGATGCTAATCTTAAAAGTGCTTTGTATCAATACATAACACCACTCTAAAGGGCCAATATCTATGTAGTATGGGTGTTAACATGCAAATCAAACAATGTATTTTTAGTTGTATCCTGATTTTGATCCATTGTTTAATTCATTGTGAAATCAAAGTGATCATGGCCACCTGTATGTTTATCAATCATGATGTTATCTGTATAGATGGTTTAATAAAAATATATCATTGAAATACTGCTTTCATGTACATAGAACCAATCTTATATTTTTCTATATATTCCTACCGATGTTTATTCGTTCATGATAACGCTCTTATGAAATTATTTGAGAATCCTAAATATTCCACATTAATTAAATTGATGATGTTATATGCAATTGAAAATCGTATTGTAGTCAATCCGATAGGTTTAGTAATTGATGTTAAAATGTCCATGTTTTTCTCTAATAATGATGATATCTGAGTCGTCAGACACTCCCATGGGTGCTCCGATCTCTCATTCACGATCTCTTTTCGTACATGGTAACTGACAGCACCAGTTAATTGTGTGTTGGTTGATAACTCATCTCTTTAACTCCTACATACATGTCATTTTTTTTTAATTTCTGTCAAATTATTGTTTTACTCCAAAATCCTGCATGCTGGACTCTTATCAAGTCTGTAGGCGAATCGACTTGCAACTCGAGTAAAAAGTTTTCCATACTTGACCAACCGCCAACCACAACCCTTTTTTACAAAGGAGAAATTAGAAATGATATGTAGTTCTAGGTAGTAGGCAAAAAAACAAACAAAAAAACCCCAACCAGTAATAGATTTCATAGAAACGACCACAAAATCGAGAGGACTAGATTTATTTAGCTAAACCCTCCACCTTCTTTCCGATGACGTATCTATACAATATGTTACCTTTATGTGTATATACAATATATTGTTTACTTTAGGTGTAAGCCAGTCAAGATAAGGGCAACCACTCCAATGAAACTAAAAAAATGTATTTAAGCAAAATAATAAATCAAACACTTTGCCTTACACAAAATATTGTTCTGAATAGGAGACAAATTACCATACTTTGCCAGAGTGTGGCAAACTTGCCTGTACTTCACAGGCGGATGTATGCTTCAAGTTTAGTCTGCAACCTCTTCATTATGATGTGTAGGCAAGTTGTGTTTTTATAGCCTGGTTTGTGAAGCAGTATTTCTATAGGCTAGGAATATTGTTGATTCATACTTGTTTTTTTTAATTCACAGGGGAAGAATGCATATTCTGACCTTCCCTTCTGCATTTATCATTTCCGTTGGTAGTTCATCACAATTGTTGATTTTCCTACTTGCATTGTGGGTTCTGATGTGTTCCTGCTCTCTGATGATATTACTGGTGCAAAAACTTTTTACATTAACTGCCAATACTTCATGCACTTTTGCATAACATCTATTCAGTTCGAGTATTTAACTTCTTATTATCAATCACTAGTAAGTATGGTTTGAAAATGCCAGCCCGCATTGCTCTTGCAGTTCCAACTACTTCAGATATAGGCAATATTGTCAGATTAGCAACCCGGAATGAATTTTTCTCGTGTGATATGTGGCAAAAAAAAACAACTAATTGTTTAAGCCCACTGGAATTCCAAGTAGAGTTTTCTGAGCACACACACACAGAGAGAGAGAGAGAGAGAGCAGTAAAATGGTTTGACCTGCCGTATTTTTTCCACCACTGATCTACTTTAACTTGAAACTTTCCACATTATCTGGTATCTGAGTTTTTTTGCTCTGTCTTATACAGACTACAGTTACCCTGCACATAGAATTCATATATTTCATGCTCCTGCGCAGATGATATCGGTGTATACGTCCGTGAAGGGCCGTTGTAAGCAATTTGTTAAAATGGAGGAGGGAGTTGCTTGAAGGAGGGAGTTATCTATGAGCTTGAAGTTCTTGTTCGCTCCCTTAAACCGATACTGTATCATCAGAATATCTCAGATTGTAACATCCCAACTGCTATTCCTGACATGCTTTCTATATTTCACATAATATCTTCTGTATACAGTAAGAAGAACACATCTAGTGACATTACACATCCTTGTTTGACGCCCATTTCTATCTTTTGAAATTTCCCTTACTATCTTTAAATTTTCCCACAGTACATATCTGATAACAATGGTGCTGTCAAATATGGGACTGTAACTTAATAGAGAGGCCAAAGTAGGTCTTCTCCAGAAGGACTTGCTTAAGTTTTTTTTTAGACATAAAAATTGACCCTACTGTGACCCTCTTTCTGACAGCGCTCACATTCCTTCTTAACATAATAAAAAATGGCCATTGTCTGATGAGTGATGCTCAAGGTGTTGATATCGAAGCCCTTCACTTGTTCAGCAGTGTTTTTCTTAAATAAATTTCCAACTTTATGTGTTCTGTTTTTGACAATACAAGACGTGTGCAAGTGTATAGTGCTATATAAAAATGAACACAAATAGGTAATGGTGTTACCAAAATAAGTGATAAAACAACCTAACAACGAGACACAGTGACATACAACGTTTCTACTAAAAAGTCTTCATCAGGACAAACAAAAGGCAACAGTAAACACATCTTACATAGAGACAAACATGGTTGTGATAGGAACGAAAGACAAGGAGACAAGGACAATAGCGAATGGATGACGGAGGAAGCAAAGATAGGGCAACATGACAGGGAAGAAGAGGATGTGAGAAGATAGTGGTAAGTAAGGAGGGGAAAGTACACAGAAAAAGGTAAAAAGGGAAAATAAATAAGATATAATGCAAGTAAAATGATATACATTAAAAATGTGGAGAAAAGCATTTTAAAAAGGGGGATCTCTGAATTCTTGACAGTTGTTCACAAAGGGGAGATGATAAAAAAAGAATTTGTTTGTAAATTTAATTTCTGGACAGCCTCCATACGAATATGAGGAGGCAGGACAAGTAGACAGTGATAGTTATGTCAATAACTCTAGCACAGGCAATATACATGTCAGATGAGATTCAAAGGCAGAGTTAAAGTTATTGCAACAGTAGATGAGTCGAGAGACACATCTTCTAGTCAAAATAGCGAGTGAGAATGTATGTGTTTTCCTCGGTATCAGTTTAAATCGGATATTTCTCCTGAAAGCAAGGGCAAACTACAGGAGTGTAGTACAAAGAAATTATCTATGGATGCGATGAATTAAGTCAACCGAAAAATTTAGCGAACAAAACTTGTTCTTAAAATATGAAAAAGACAAATATATCAACTGACAAAACGAAATCAAGACCCAAAATTAATATCATCATCATCAAGTGCCATGCCGGGTGGCGTAGGCGGTCATGGCTCTCCACAGCTCTCTGTCCACAGTATTATGTATCAAAGTCGTTGTTGTTTCTTTGCCGTGCCAGGTTGTCAAACTGTCTAATATTTTCTCACGTTGTCGCCCTCTGTCTCTGGTGCCTTCAATCTTGCCTGTTGTGATTATGTTCTCTAAACCTGCCTGTCTCATGAAGTGGCCAAAAAAAGAAGATTGCCTTTTTCTTATATTGTTGATTAAGGTCCGTTTCGCATTTAACTCTTTTAACACCTCTACATTAGTTTTTCTGGCAGTCCATGGTATTCTCAGTATTTAATATAGAGAACTGAAATTTAGAAGTGACACATTTTTATTATTTAAGAACTAATATAAACATGCGGGTGACTGCGCAGTTGCGATTAAGCACAATGGTGCTGTCAAAATTAAAGCAGCTAAATAAACTATGGCAGGGTACTCACATAAGAACCAATTTGTGTTTACTACGGACATGTGTGTTGCCTGTGGCGACATATTGGATGTGAACTGTGAACACTAAATAAAACAGTGACCAAGAGAATTACATCATTTGAATTAAAGTTCTATAGAAGAGTTCTGAGAATACCATGGACAGCAAGAAAAACAAAACAGAGGTGTTAATAACAATTAACGTCCAGGAAGGCTGGCTTCTGAACACCATATTAAGGAACAAACTAGTTGTTTTTTTCCGGTCATATCAAGAGACACGACGGCACGGAGAGGGCGTTATTGGAGAGGATGACATGGGTAAAGACCGCCTAAGACGCCGTTGGACAATAGACATTCAAGAATGTCTGCACATTTCTCTAAAAGAGGATGGACAGCTTGGTCAAGACCGTGGAGAATTCAAGAAATCCATAGGAAAGACTGTGTTCTGGATAGAATATGTCACCTGATCATGATGATGCATCTCAGTGATACATATACCGTCTCCAGTATACCTGTGAAATCAAACTCTTTCACGGGGATGCCAGATAGTTAGAACTGTTTATGATTACATTTTAGTTTAAAAATGGCATAAATATGGCCAAACTCCTACATTGTGTAAAAAAAACCAACAACAACACCCCACTGAAAGCAAAATAGTTATGAATTAATTCAGTTGAATGCAATTCAAGGTCTAGTTCTTATAACTGCATCCAGATTAAGTTGCAATGTTTTCATTAGTTATGTTTTCACAATAGTTACGAAACAACAGAAAAACCATTATAATAACAGAATATAAACTTTAATTGAAGACATATCATAATTTAATCAAATAAGGAAACATGTGCTTATTCTTCTGTGTTCATTCTCAAATACTCATGCAGATTAACAGAATATTGTCTTGAGATCCTAATGCTTTGCCTTTTGGTTTATAGCTCTGCTTCCATATATGCACCTTATGACCCGACACATTCGACTTCAGCATGGCCTCTGGGTCAATTTGAGCCTATAAGGAATGAGGCAGCCAACTCTAACCCAAATTTTCTTAGACGTTTCTTACGACATACATGGAAGGTAACATTTTTTGCTATTATTTGCTCTCTTATCGGGTCTCGACAAAATACAAGCGACAATATATGCAAATTGATATATTTTGAAGTTGACTAAATGTACATCGAAGCATTAATTTTATTGTGATTGACACTTTAAAATTGTCATATTTTTGTCTGCCATACCTGGTGTTAAATTGACACATGGATAGGCAAATATAGTATAAATGGATCACATTATGGTGTCACTGTCAAATGTAATTTATGTATTAACATATCAGACGTGGAATGGAGGAGTTGACACGTGGTATTTTGTTTGAAAATATCAGGTGGGAAGAGAAGGAGAGAACAATAAAATATGTTTGTGAAAGTTAAAATGGGAACATTTAACCTAATCTGCATATCAAATTACAAGAGGATTTGAGTGTCCATGGTGTCTGCTTTAGATTAGGTAAAAAAAAAACGATTTTTGGAGGGATAAAACGATTTTGTTTTTGCTTCTTGAAAAAGTTATGTTTTTCGAAACGTTCAATTCCTTATTTAACTGTCAAACTGTTAATACTGCATTTTACCAGTTCAGGAGTTGCAGGGAGGGGATTGAATAGCTGTGTGATAAAGGCCGCATGCTCTTGCTGTCGCCACGTCATGTACAGGGGGAGTTTTTTTAATTTACCCTCCGACAGAAAAAAAACCAGTTCTTACTTGGGATTTAACTCTAGACCTCACTCGTGTGAGAGTTCCTTATCATTTATAGAATATTATTTACATTAATTATATTTTCCACGTTATTTATATTTATATATTATATATTTTTGTGAGTTACGGGTAATAAATCACCAACTATCACGTATTTATGCAATGTAAATGTCGTTTGCTTGTGTGGGTTCATTCTATATAGAATTACTATGCGTAATATTAGCGGTATGCACAAACGTCTGGTATTACGTACCGTATCTTCAATATTTGGTATATATCACATTTTATTACTGCACAGTAGTTTAATGTACTATATCTGCTCTTTATTTTAGGATTAATTGTAAACCCGAATGGACGACACATCGCTGTTCTCAAGTTGATCATCCTACAAACCATCCTTTCTTATCTTCCCCGTCATTTTTTTTAGTCAGTCTCTCTCAATTCCTGTTTATCAATTTTTAAAATGTAGAGCCCAATTTCAGCTCTACATATAATTATGATATGGTTAAGTAACAGGACTATGAGTCAACGTTCCCTGCAGGCCGTCGGGGGGCGCACACTTGGCCATAATGTGTCGCGAACTGTTTACTTAATGAACCGCACACGAACTATAGAATTGCGATTCTTAAAACAAATTCTTAAGGTACTTTTTCAAGAGTCATTGGTCATTTATTGTGTACCATTCTTGTAGTGAGATACGCTCCTTTGAACCACAGATGACAGTCCAATTTGGTTATATCAGAGCTTTTGACCATAATGGAGATCGTATGACTGATCATGACTGAAAAAAACCTCAGAAAAGCGATGCGCACAATTTGTTTTGTAGCTGCATAAACCGTAGCTTGATCTGCGTAAGCAGGAGCATTTTTTAAGTGAACCTTGCTTTGAATTTAACTTTTTGTCACATATTCAACTAATGCCTTGTAGGGTTATTATAAGATTTCTAATTCTGTAGCTGACAAGGTTGGGATAGTCATTTAGAACAATTATTATGAGTCATAGTCATTTAGAACAATTATGAGTCATATTCCTAATTCTTTAGCAGGCAAGGTTGGGGCCAGTCATTTAGAACAATTATAGCTACCACTTTGGTGTTTTACAATCTCAAAAGGCTGTCTCTGATATCAATCTGATATTCTCATTGCAACAAAAGTATGATTCAACAGGCGAAAATGGGGAAAAAAACGGAAAAGAAGATTCGTTTAAAACTGGAAACACACAACTCGACGTTGCTACCCAAGCGCTTCTGCCAGAACACAACATAGTATACGACGAGTAAAGGATCGCATTTCCAATGAATACATCACAACGTGTGCAATGTTGTGTATTCAATAAATGCCTTTAGGTCGAAACACCGAGTTGTGTGCTTTCCAGTGATTAGCAAAATTTCGTTACCATATTTTCCATTTTCGAGTTTTCTCTGGCATACATTCATCATTACTTCCTCCATATTCTTTATACTTTAATGCCGCTTTACCTACGTGACTGCATGTCTAACGAAGCAGACTTCTCAAGACAACAAAAAGTAAATCAACTCTTACCGCCATTAACGTTGGCATCCATGCTAAAGATACCGTAATTCAACTGTGGATCAGAAAGTGAGATCCATCCTTTTGTGACCGTACCAACAGTGTGTAACAAGGTTCCAATAAACACCACACCCAGGCCAAATAAGATTCGATGATGACCTCCATTGATCTGTCTTTCACTCTGCTCAGAAACAAATTAATTTAAAAAAAAACCAGTTATATATGCAGAAATGTATATGTTATAAAATATAAACTAGTAAAGAATATAATTAAGCCTCATTATCGACTTGGTTTATAAAGGTTATAAGTCAAGCACATATAAAAACTACGCCTGTTTGGTCATATAAATAGACATAACTGTTTAGAAAGACAAATAATGGAGGGAAGAGTACCTGGGAAGAGGAGAAGGGGCAGACCAAGAAGACGATGGACTGACGACATTAAAGATAACATGAATACATCGCTAGAAAATGCAAGCCACATCGCCCAAGACAGAGAGAGGTTCAGAGAGTTCATTGGGAAGACAACGTTCTGGAAGGAATACGTCACATGACACACATATAGACTGTTAGTAATGTGGGTATGTAAATGACTACTATGGCTGTTAGTAATGTGGGTATGTAAATGACTACTATGGCTGTTAGTAATGTGGGTATGTAAATGACTACTATGGCTGTAAAGACTAATCAAGGTGTGACTTTTATAGAGTTGCAAGACTGGTGCGTGGTCATCGTATAGTTAAAGACATATGCAATGGTCAGATATGTTTCCACGCCACATGTATCCAGTGGAGTCGAACTGCAAGGTCGACTATCTGGGGATGAGTTTTACTGTCGGTCACTGGCAAGTAAAGGAGGGGGGGGGGGAGAACACGGATCCATTTAGGGGGTCATAGAGCACTAACTGTGTGGATGACATTAAATAGGATTTATAATATCAAGTATTCAAGAGAAATTACCAGCTCTTTTTTAGTCAGAGGGGCACAAAAGAAAATATGCCTTGTAAGAGGAACACTAATGTATAAAATGACAATAAACACCCGCAAAATACAGTTAATAAAATGTCATTCTGCGAAAGCTAGATCTAAGCCTTGGCAATAAAATATACCAACAAAATGATTAGAGTAACTAGAAGAGATCGCCCTTGTGTTGCCGGGCCCGAATTGGGAGCAAAGAATAGCAACACTGTTTACCTTCCACGCATGTCGTAAAAGGCGACTAAGGAGGTTATGGGATGGATTTGGCTGTCCCATCCCATATAGGGCCAGCTATCCAAAGGCATGCTGAAGTCGGATGTGTCAGGCCGAAAGGCGCAGAAATGCTGTAAACCATGACACAACGCATTCCGTTCTCCGGACTACATCTTGCTAATCTGCAGGAGTTGAGAACGAACGCAGAAGAAGAAGACTAGAAGAGATATGATTGGCACTCAGATTGATACACTAAGACACTGGGCAAAATCCGACCCGATGGACACTTTTTTTTAATTGCCCGCCACGCTGATAAAAAAAATACTACAAAGTACTACAATGGTCCTGATCTTTTTTTTTTAAATTTTTTTTTATTAAATCAACCTATTACAAGGGATAAGAGTTTCAGTGTCGGATAACAGCCCTCAACAGAAAATGGTGGCTCGGGTAACCAACCCATATCAGCAGTTCATAATGAGGCGCTGCCACTAAAAATTTTCAAAATATCCTAGTTCCGAAGAAAATAAAGACCCAGCTCTTATACATCATGTCCGTAGAATCGTTTTCAGTAAGGGGGGGGGGGGGTGTGGGGTTTACCTTAAAAAAGGTTATTCCTTCATTTCGTATTCAATTCCAATTCCTTCATTTCCATGATATTTTTGGTGTGAAGAATTTCTGGGGTAACACAATGTTATGTTATGTTATGTTTCTCCAGGGCCATAGGCGGCGCATATGGCAGAAACCATAGCTTTCAATTTCTGGGGTAACACAATCACATAAAAATTAACAGAAATAGGTATACCTTGCTTATTTCTGTTCATTTTGATTGTTTCCAAGAGTCTCTTGAATTTAGTATCAATTTATATTCATTTCGAAAATTGTTCAGTTCACCTTTAGACATTGCTAAAAATATTTATGCAACTGGAATTATGCAAATTACACTAACAAATAACAACAAATTGTTATATAAATGATTTATGATTGTGAGATAACGTCACTGTAACCATGTAGAACCACAGATGTTGTCTCTTCCCTGCAGATGTCAAAAATGTGCACAATGGTTTAGTTCCTGTCGTTCGATGATTTAATTATCCACAATTAGGGGAAGTTTGTGTTAGCGCTACATTTAATGCCGAATTTCCGTTATCGCTGTTAGAAATGTAATAAATCACTGTTTCCGGCATGCATTAAATGAAGCAGCTTCAACAAGTTTCATTTATTAAATCTTCTGTCTACAGAAGCAAGTCAGCCTGTTTCTGACTACTCCGTAAGCATGTATATCAATAGATGTATGTTTTACTTTGTACCAAAAAGTTAAAATTGGCTACAGATAAACAAATTCGTATCAACATCGTTCACTTTGGATACTTCGAGGATGAGCTGAGAGTCTGACGCAATAACTACCTTAGTAGATTGGTGGAGTCATTAGAGAGAATTAAAATGTGGGCATAACTGCGAAAAATCACGCTTATCTTTGTCTCCGGACACGTGGGTATGGAGGGAAACGTACCAATTATCTAGCTTCGCCAATATAACAGGTGATCAGCCTATGGGCAGAGCAGACATACGCAGTTCTCTTTGTGAGTCCGTACGATAAGATGATTTTGAGATAAATGAGCATAGGTCTATAATCGAGAATGCGGGGTTGGGATTGACGTCGCCCGCAGAGAACACCTACCAAAGATTTCAAAAGGAGTACTGAACCAACATAGAATCGGAACCATCAGCCGTTACACCGAGAGATTTACTGAAGCGGAGATCTGAGCACCTATAGACATCTCCGATATGCGAAGAGGATACCTAACCTAACCGTCTTAGTAAATGAAGTCACTTATTTCTTAGCTTCTAATTATTTTTTTAATTGGGTGGGGGAGAAAGGAGGTTGATGGCTACATCCCGAATAGCCTTTTTTAGCTTCTCTTTATTTATTCATAAAATATGTGTTAAAAATATTACTGATTTATTATCAACTTCTTATTTCTCCAAAAGATGAAACAACAATTATAAAATGAATAAGCACAAAAACAGTTTATGTTTCCATCTTCGTTTGAACAAATATATAAGAGAGGATATAGAAAATATATCAATGAACGATATCTTTAAAAAATAAATCTTCAAAGACTGAAAACGTATTATTCTCTTTCCGAAACACTACTTTTGCTAAGACTTTAGTGGAAAAAGAGCTTCCTCGTTCTACACCACTCCATAAAAGACCAATTCGACTGATCTAGATGTAAACCATACAAAGTGGCAACATTAGTTAGTTAGTCGTCAGATCATCATCACTTCAAACTGGACACGTACATAGTTTGATATACATCATAACTCAACAGATTGCTGTTAGCAGCAAAGTTAACTTATATTCAATATGAAAGACATAACGTTGTTGTGATACGAACCACAATATGAGATTGACATGAGCAGTAGTTAGTTGTTAGTCCTGCCGAAGACGGATGTGTCGGGCCGTTGGCGCAAATAAAACGGCGACACAACGCATTTCCATTCTCTGGACTACATCCTGCTGGAAATCTAGTAGGACCATGGTCCTGATACAAGATATATCCAGTGGGAGTTTAAGAATGAACGCTGAAGAAGAAGAAGTTGTTAGTCGTTAGATCATCATCACTGCAATCTAGACACGTACATAGTTGCTCCGATCTCTCCCTGAGTGTATCCGCCATTACACCTCTGCTGACAGTACTGGTCCTCTGCTAGTTGACCATCATTCTTCTGCAAAAAATACACTTCTAGCAACACCGCATTTCAAACCCTATTCTTTAATCCTGGCTATCGAAAAGGAATCATCATCCACACTAGTCTCACTCTCGCGTTATATATCTCTTATGTAGTTCAAAACGTCAGCTCGATCTATTGCCCCATCGCCCTGTGCCACAATTGTGCATGGTACCAGTTGATCTGCTCTCTCATTGCCCCGAACACTCACATGTCCCGGTACAAAAAAAATGTAACTACTTTCAACCTCGCCTTTCGCAAGGCCTCAATCCACGAACGAGATCCACTTTTACCTTCCTAATCATACTCATAGTCACTCAAGATGCAGACCTGTGTTAACTTCTGTGTACCTACCCACTCAAATGCCCTGGTCATCGTCATAATATTCATGGCCATGCTACTCGTAGTCACAGCAAAGGCCACACTCTCCTCCCTGATCGTTTTACCTGCGCACAGAACCGTGAAGGCCCAAACACTGCGAACATGTCTAATCACAGATCCATCACTGTATATAATCACATACCCCATTTTGGCATTTTCACTGACCAAAACCTACACCTCTTGCTCCACAGCCATGGGGCACTATTCTCTGCATTCCCTGCTAAGTGTTATTACTACTCTCAAACAAGTTTCGAAATCTCTGGGTAGACCTATCTATTCCGCACCTGCTGCCACATCTTGCATTCTGCACACGTTTTGTATGACATCCTCAGCACGTCCCATCCACGACTTCCCTCTCTTAAGTCTGCTACTTTTAACTTTCTGTATTTTTGAAAGCAATGGGTGTTCTTTGATGCGTGTATTTGAAGGTACGCCCGTGCACGGCAATACTGTAATCTGCGCTCTACCGTTTAACAGTCGAGTAAGTACTGCATAGCTCTTGTCGATGTATCTCTTGTGCACCCAAGAATGACACGCATCGCAAAGCAGTGGCAACACTACTTTCAGTATTTCCCTGTTTCCACCTTGCTTGAAATTACTATTGGTCTTGGTTTCAATCACAGTCTATGACCTTTTCCTTGCAAACTTCGACACTTTATTTTCTTGAACTTATAGGTTTAAATCGTGACCTTGTATTGTGATTAAAGAGAACTGTGCTACCAGAGACGTCATCTACGAAAACCCGTTTTGGTCAGAAGTAACTAAATTGCTTTGTCCATTATCACGTGTCAGTATAAGGGTGACTCGCGAATCAAAGATCTAAGAGCATGTTCAAAAGAAGCCTTCATGCGTTAATCAACAAAATCATAACCGTTATGATTTTGATTATTGCTGTTCTTTTTCTTTGTTTTTACTATGTATATCCTATACTTTGTGAAGTCGGTTCCGAGTAACGAAAGCTGTGTGAATTTACGCATAATATTAAAATGTAGGAATTAATCACGTCATGTGACCGTAATGAATTCCCGTAATGAACCAACCATTGTTTTTCGGATCTTCGTCCACGACTAATTTTCGTGCTTATTTTGTCCATTATTATTTTCATATTCCTCACGTGCGCCCCACATATGATCTCCTACAATTTATAATACAGAGTTTGTAACCCCTTTTTCTATAAATGGTCTCCATTTCCGTGCAATTCGTTGATCGGCCTTTTTGGCATGTGACTCCAAGTATATAAATAGTGACCAACTAACATCAGGACAATAATCAAAAACATGAAAGAAGTATTCATTAATTATGTACAGAGGTCTTATAGTATATAAAAGGTAACCCTTGTTCCCTGGGCCGTGGATGTAGGTACAAAGACGGATTATTATGTGATATTATGTGTTTATCATTATCCTAGGATTTACTTGAGATATATCAAAGCCAAGGACTTTGCTATCTCTGGACAAGATAAGACAACATACACACTTTCCTTTCATAATCTCCCAGAATAAACAGTGATCGCTCTCTCGGTATTGTAAAGTGCCCCTGTTCTTCCTTTCTGTGCTCAGATATTCCTATAATGTGGCTTCAAAATCTTTACATATCTTTGTACCATCTTTACATCGCTCTTTGCACACTTTCTTGTTTGTCCCCCAGAAAGGCTTCTCATATTATATTGCCTACACCACCTTATACTGTATTAAGTAAGTCTGGTCGTGTGACAAGTCTGGTGATTAAGTTTCCAGTTACACAGAAACGCTAAGACGACTTAATCCCAACAAGGTCGCAGTGATAACTTCATAGCTATTTGACATTGTAAATGCGTACACTGTCACGTTTTAGTTGTCAAGCTTGATCACTTATTTCTACAGGATAATAATATTGTTATTTTGTGTTTAAAATATATCCCATTCACATAGCGGCACACATGTTACCACTTGAAATATTTATTATCCATTGCGGGTATGTGGGTGTATGTTTGTATAGGAATAGGAATCTATGAAATTGGTAGTCTATCCTCTTCATGACGTGTGACAAACTACTGAATGTATTTATATTGCCTAGGAAATCACTACAGTTAAAATGCTGGGTTGATGGCTACGCCCTGAATAGGATACGATACTAAGAAAAGAATGATATTCCGGGCAATCTAAAATACAACTATTAGGTTGCCATAGCCAAGGTTTATACAAGAATCAAGTCCCTTGGTCATGCTCACTTCTAGAACTAATAGAAGGGATAGAAGGTAGAGAAGAAAAGAAAGAGACACATTGGGAGAGAAAACGTATTATAGAACAGTACATATAAATAAATTAACTAGCGGATTCATGAATGTATACATATACAGATAACTCGGATTCACGTGCAGCCAAGAATGAAAGACTTCTTCTGCGTTCAGCATGTGGTCATGCTATACCGTCAGACCTGTCATCACGAAGAAGTCCACTGTCTTCTCCAGGTCAGAGCGGCTGCCCATAGCTTTTGCCTCAAGTCTGTATCCTCTGTCCAGGTCTGCTGTCTTTGCTCTTTGTATGTTGGGCAGTCCCGAAGTATGTGTTCTTGAGTCTGGGTTCCGGATCCACATGGACATTCATCTGTGTATGAGATCCTTAATCGATTAAGGTGACCCAACAGTCTGCAGTGGCCTGTTCTAAGGCGAAATATTGTGGTCTGTTGATATCTTTGGAGGGGATGTATTGCATCATGTTCGTATTCCCCTTCCATTTCTTTCTTCCACTTTGCTGAGTATGTGTTGCGGATTATTGTTTTTACTTCTCCGTAAGACAGTGGGTGTATGTGTTGCTCCATTTCACTTCCTGCCTTTGACAAAGCATCCGCTTTCTAATTTCCCCTGATTCCACAGTGTGATGGTATCCACTGAAGGGCAATAGCTGTTGATTTTTGGATCTGTCTTAGCTCATGTCTGATGTTGTACAGAAGGCTTTCGTTTCTGTTGCTCTGGATTGATTCCAGTAGAATGAAAGACTAAAAATGGGACAAAGATTACTCTGGCTATGGCTACAGGCAAGCCCAACAGATTTTAAGACAGAAATGAAGCTCTCAAGAATGCAGCAGAAATGGTTTTACAACATGAAAATCAAATGAACGGGAAAGTTGTATCACTAACAAATGCACTGTCTGTTATAACAACATTGAAGCTACACGGGAACACGAGTTTAATTACCTGAGCACAGTTCTAGTTCAGCTGCATAATAATTGCCAAATAGCAGTGATTCTGTGGATAGCTTGACACTACAACATCAATGGAAATAAGTCGCTGATAGACTGACCAAAGTATAGGAAACCAGCCAAAAGAAGACTATCCTATTATCTACATTAAAGTAAAGACCATCATCTAAGGCAACTACAACAACAAGTGAAAAGAAGACCACCACAAATATAATGAAGATGACGAATATTACCAACTATCCAGAAGGGACCAGGTTATCTTGCTACGCTCCAGAACTGGTCACAACAAAATGAGATATAACCTGTACACCATATTAATAATATGTACAACTAGTCTGTGTCATTGCAACCTGACGAATATGACAGAGGAACATATCTTACAAGACTATCCCAGTATGTAGATCCGAGGAGAAAGATAAAGCCCACCACTAGTCAACTTTGAAGAGAAATAGCAGAAACCCAGAGACAGACAGCAGATCATATCCTAAAATTCGGAGTTCCAACCTGACAAAGGTGATCGCCGATGAGAAATAAAGCAGAGTAATGCATCATAAGAGGTACACTTTACTCTAACCCAGTGTTTCACAACGTGGGTCCCACGCCCCACAGGGAGGAAATTTGATTGTTCAGGTGGAAATTCGAACAAGTTGTAATTAGCCTTCTATTAGGAATAGTTCAATTTGTGAATATTAAAAAATATGTATATTTTATATAGTGGCCATCAGAATTTTTGAAAGGTGGGGTATAGTTTAAAAAAAAAGGTTGGGAAACACGGCTCTAACCAGTTTCTTCGTAAATCACAGTGGTGTCTATTCATGACCTTAGACTGTAAGAAGACATGTGCACAGAATTAATTAGAACTACATTCGTTACATTTTTGATTATGATCGTGCTGTCTGTTGTAACTATTTATATATTTGAAGCCGCCATGGCTATTTTTGGCACGCGATTCCAAGTATATAAATAGTGACCAACGAAAATCACGACAGTAATAAAAAATAACGAATAAAGGTCTAATTAATTATGTGCAGAGTTCTATTTCAGACGGTCATTGTCTATCACATATTAGTGATTGTATTGTATGGTTTACCACCAGCTATTTTGCTGATATTACAATTAATTAACTTTCAATATAATTGCTGAATAATAACTAAAAACCAAATTGCACCTAAATTGATATTGACGATATTCTGGTAGTTGTCTGTTTTCGGGGAGGGAAGAAAGGGTTGGTTACAACATGGGAAAAACGTCCTTACGAGATCTGTTATCTGAATTGTATTCAATTCACAAAGAAGTTCCTATAGTCCGTTGATACATTCGTGATCACACATTCAAGCAAATATTTCACAACTGTCTTTTTAATCGCCGAGATTTTTGGAATCCAACTTTTGATGCAAACCGACGCTAAAAATATTTTTGGGTTTTCTAAAAATGTTAGTAGTTTAACAAGTTTCCTATATAACTTATATACATATGCAGTCTATCTAAATTGCGTAGGATATACGATGTTCTACGGTATTAATTCCAGTGTATTCAAAGCAAATTACTGTCTAAATAATCGGAACACATTTGCATCGGTGACGTTTATATCGTT
Organism: Meghimatium bilineatum; assembly: GCA_034231615.1. Taxonomy (NCBI): domain Eukaryota; kingdom Metazoa; phylum Mollusca; class Gastropoda; order Stylommatophora; family Philomycidae; genus Meghimatium; species Meghimatium bilineatum. The sequence continues at coordinate 53,768,938 of CM067305.1, forward strand.
TCGGCTTTTCATTGGCTGTGACGGAGAGTATAATATATTGACCAACTCAAGACACGATACAAATTAAGAACGTCACATATCACGATGTTTCCACCACCTAGACGCAGGACTATGTTGTCGAGTGATCTAAAAACATGGATTTTTGTTTGAGTTAAAAAAACAAAAAACCTAGATACCCTCATTTAATTTGCACGGGAATACAGCCCGTGTTTCAAAATTGGAACACATTTCTTGGGAGTAAACATTTTGTTTTGAGGGCTATATGTCACTCAATTGACACAATTATGTATTCATTGGTCACCGCAGCGTGTTGTCAAGATATGACAAATAAAAAGCACTGAAATAATCAGAAGTGATGCAATAAGTACATTATTGAATTTCATTTGTGTTTTTGTTTTTGCAAAAACACCAAAATCTCCGTGTCTCAAATATAACTTTGAAATTGTCGTTCACAGTCGTATTCGACGTGTGGTTATTGTGTTATCGTTTTAGTTTCTTGCAATTTACATTCATATATAATTCAAAACAAGTTTGAAGTGAAAATTTATTACAATGCAGAAAGTTACCGTTTTCCTCTACAAGCATTTTTGTAAAGAATCTAAGATGGGTCATGTATATTGTGATATGAATAACCATAAAAAGCGAACTCAATTGGTTCTTGGTCTGGATAAATCATCTTTTTTCTCGTGGGATGAAACAGGAATAATAAAAAAAAAGCACTATGTCAAGCAAGTAAGAAAAATGAAAGTTGACGCCATCGACACAGATGTCATAAGGCGGGACATATTGAAAAAGTTTACTAAAAATGAACTTGTTTCTCTTCGGAAATTATTTTAAAAAATTGCAGATCTATTGCGATTCTATTGCGATATTGAAATATCTAAAAGTTCTCTGTACAAAATTGTAAGAACCACCGGCTTCACTTTCAGAAAAACTTTAGGCGGTAGGAATATTATTTGTGAAAAGCCACACTTGATTGCTGACCGAGGTAAATACTAGAGACAGATCATAGGGCGGAGAAACCAAGGTTATGATATTGTATATTTGGACGAATCTTGGGTCAAAGCTCACCACACAAATACTAAAGAATGGCAATCAGTGAACGGTGAACATAAAAGAAACATTTCAAGCAGCAAAGACCAGCACAGGCTGGAGGTAGCAACAACGGCATAGTCCACGAAGCTGGACTTATGATAATAAAATAAATGAGCATAATTTCAGGCATTGGATGTAGAACATTCTTCTCCTAATTCTAGAAGGACCATCATGTTTAGTACTGAACAATGCTTCCTATCACAATTCAGTATCACAAGGAAGACAAAATACTAAACGCATTAAATACAAGACCAAATTAAGACATGACTTACTGAGGAAAAAGTTCACTTCGACGATGCTTTTTTGAAGCCCGAATTGTTACAGCTTGTGAAGAAGACACATAAGACAAAGTTGTATTATATTGATAAAATCATTCAACAATACGCCACCTGCGACTACCGATGTGTAAAAGGGGGGGTGGGAGAGAAGTGGTAGTGGCGTTTGATGATGATGTGACGTCTCTATGTATACATTCATGTCATTTGTTTCTTCTATAATCTAATATATCTATGCCATACCATAATATGTGCGATGCACGTTTTTGAATATTATTATTCATAGATATAAAAGGATTTGGTAGAAATGTTCTTTCACTAACTCTCCAGCAATTAACTGGTACAGTATAGCTTCTTTGGTAAGGTTGCATCACTTTACAACTCTTCTATAGCGGTTGTCTTCTTTAGTTGTTGTTTGGTTTTTTGATGCTATGATCCGTGGTTCACGTTCTTCCTTCTCCGTATAATGTTGCCAAATATGGAATTTCTGTGGATGTTACAAAGCACTTCTTCTGATGTTAGTTATGCGACTGTGAACTAACAGAGGCTGGCTCCATCTGAAATCTTAACTAAGTCTTAACTTCTAAAAGAAAAGATACGCATAGATATCTTTAATGACAACTCCTTCAAGGGCATACATTACGTGAGAACAATCTATGTTATGGCATATAACACATATTTTTAGTCTTTATACTCACAGGAAAGTAGACATTTGATTCCCTGGTTATAGGCTGATCGTCTTTTGTTTCTAACATAAAATCAAGGGGTCTACCCCAGCTATTCGACCTAACTATCACTAAAAAAGTTCAAAAATGTATTGATAGTCACTATGAACATATCATTCAAGTCAATAGTTCGTAGTTGTCGAGGTTAATTATATTGGTTCGGCTATCCAAATAAGATCGAAAATTAAGTTGGTGCTGACATTGATAAAGTAATGTTAACTGTTCATAACGTGGTCAGTGAATTTACACATTTTAACAAGGGGTGTGACTTTGATAACGCAGTGTTCACAGTTTATCCACTACGACATCACATTGGCTTGAAAACAGACATCTCGTACTCCCCAAGACGATTGCTCCCAAAGTAACGTTGACTGACTGAGTCTTCAAGAATAGACAGCATCATCCAAATTCAAAGCCTCCGACTGGTTGTACCCCGAAACAGACGCAAAAATTAAGTAACCCATCAGTATGTAAAAATAAAACTTCAAAAAGGCAGGAACTCTGGAAAGACTTCATAAAAATACACTGCAGTTACAAGAAAAGAAACTACAAATAATTCCTCCGCGATGAAAAGTAAGCTGGATAGATGAGTAAACCTTCACACGGGTTCACTCGGTAAATAAGGCTTTAAAAAGGCAGGAACTCTGGTAAGACTTCATACAAATGAAAAAAAAAATCTTTAATGTTTTCCAACTAATCTAGTTTTACTCTAGTTTGCGTCACTCAAGGTTATCAACACTCTTTTCCAGAATGTTCTATTCTATTGAAATCCTTTCTTAAACTAACAGTTTTTGGTAATATTTTATTCTCCCGTACCATTCTCGTACTTCGGTCAAGGCTGGTTGAGTATTCACGATAACTAACTCCGCCAATAACCCTGTCTCGTCAACATTTAAAAACAGTTATTTTCTTACGGTATCCATTTTATTCTTTACTTTTTTAAAAGTACTATCTGAGCAAAATAAAGGACAGCTGATTTTAGTATTATTCTTCGTCAATTTTCCTTGTCCGACTCCCGTCAAGTCCGCATATCATGCTCACCTTAACCAGAGTTAATTGGGCTAAGGTTAAAGGGCAAGTTTCCGAACAGAATACAGCGTTTAAAAAGTGTGATGTTGAAGCTCTGACATGCGAGTACCTCTCCAAAATAGACAATGAGTTTTGGAAAATTGTTTGAATCATGTAATCCGAGAGGAAGATGACTAATGGCACCGAGATGTATTGCAATTTCTGCAACGATTAACAATAATCAACCTCTCGGAATCATCAGATTAGCAATTTTGAAGAAATTATTTCGTGGACAGATCACATAACGGTCCTACATAAATAAGTATATGTTGAGCACACCATTAGATACATTTACAGTGACAACAAAATACAGCTCATCCAATATCGACTAAAATAATACAGTACTTAAGTGCAATTAAGAAACCCTGAGGTATAGGGGGGCCTAATGGGACTAACTGCTGCATATTGCAGTGGCGTTTACTATTACATACGAGTTGAGCACATACAATTGACAACATATACAGCAATATGATCTATCAAGTCTTTTACAATACGCCTTTGAATGCAATGCTACTTGACAGTAACATGTTTACTGTAATATCTAAAATTTAACCCCACTTATTTTCAACGGACCAAAAACTTTGAAGAATTTCGCCGACATGTACAATCCAGAGCAGGTTTGGACTAAATGATAAAATGATTTTTGCGTTGGATAAAATATAATAGTGCATGTCAAATATCTCCGCAATCAAACAGACAGTTTATGAGATATTCGATTGAATGTGTGATTACGAATTTACGAGTATAAAGAAACTATAGAAATTATTACAGAACTGAATGTCAATATGTCTAATTTATTATCACAGTAAAATTCTACTGGTGACATTTGTTAGTCAGGGTATGTCCCTATATAAATTAAGTCAACAATTGCTGGTGAGTGATCTAAAAAAAAGTTTAACAGTGGTTGACAAAGGAACAAAGGATCGGTAGGAAAAAAAGGGGGGGGGGTTGACAAAAGTAAGTTGATGTCAAAAGTAATGCTCACACATAAATTAAATAGTTTCAAATAGAAAAAAAATATACGGTTATCAAAAACTGAAACTTAACTTATTTCACAAATACAATTATTTTTCACAGTGATAACAATGCAATACGAATCATAATTACACTTGTTTAGATAAAAAGTCTTTTCTTCTGCGTTACTAAGTGCTATCTTAACGTTATAGAGGCAAGGATTTAATACTCGATGGATATACCAACGTATATTTCTTGGTCCCTTCTATGATGTAGTCCGGAGAATTACAGTGTGTTATGCTTACAGACTTGCTGCGATACCTGCGCCTTTCGACATAACACATCCGAATTCAGTATATCTTTTGAGTAATGGACAATCGAATTCATTATATTTTTTTATCTATGTGATGGGAGTCAACGCCATACCCAAATCTCCTTAGTTGCCTCTTACGAAATGCATGGTAGGTAGGGTATTGCCATTCTTTGTTCCCACCTAGAACCTTGGGTCAAAGGGCATGAGCCCATAGACCACTGGATCAACAACCAACCACCTAGAGCTCCGGCAACACTCGGACAGTTGATGGAATGAGGCGAGACCGTCTGTTATTCTTTGTTCCCACCGAGAGCCCCGGCAACACTCTACAAGATGATATCTCTTGTAAGATATGCCCGGCAACACTCTACAAGATGATATCTCTTGTAAGTTATGTCCGGCAAAACCGGGACATTTGATTGAATGAGACGAGACCATCGGTAGTAAAAACATCCGAGCAGAAAGTAAACATACAAAGAGCAAAGACAGCAGACCTGACCAGAGGATACAGACTTGAGGCAAAATCTATGGGGCAGCCGCTCTGACCTGGAGAAGACAGTGGACTTCGTCGTGATAACAGGTCTGACGGTAAAGCATGACCACATGCTGAACGCAGAAGAAGTAAACATGACTTCATTCGCTACGTTTTATATTATTGTCGTGTTTTCGTTGGTCACTATATTTGGAGTCGCATGTCAAAAAAGCAAAATCTCACCAACGAAATTCACGGAAATAATTTTTAAAAATCAGCCTTTCAAGTTATGTTTGCTTTCTGTACACGTGCCCTTACTGGAGCCCAGTCTTGAATGTGGCAATATCAGAATTGCAATCAATAGTCAAAGTACTTTCGTTATTTGGACTACACTCTGTTGGAAATCTAGTATCACCAGTGTTCAGCTACGATAAAGATTCAGTGGGAGTTTTATTCTTCTTCTGCGTTCGTTCTCAAACTCCTGCAAACTAGCAGGATGTAGTCTGGAGAACAAAATGTGATTTGTGTCATGGTGAACAGCTTGGCTGAGATGTCTGCCCTTTTCGGCCTTACACATCCGACTTCCACATGGCTTCTTGATCACGTTATGGGATGGGGCAACCAATATCACAGTATAATGGGATGGGGCATTGCCATCTTCATATCATAATGGGATTGGACAGCCAACTTCACCCCATAACCTACTGTTGTCCCATCTTACGACATATATGAAGGTAAACAGTGTTGCTATTCTTTACTCCACTTCCGGGCACCGGAAACACTCAGTCGAACCACTATTCTATACAATTTGACGGAGTTGTTGTCCAGCTTGATCGGTGTCCACGTAAAAAAGGTTCCCGAACTCCGTGGCGCATGCTGTGGACGTGTCCACCGTTTGACGATTTGATTTCTAGGGCCTGGCACTGGGAGTCGAACTGGAGATGAGGCTGCAGAGTAGCTGTTTTTGAACTTCCTGATAACGATTAAATTCGAGGTGGCACACCTGCTTGTATAGGCTTCTGCATAGACTTCTGTATAGGGCCTAGACATCGCAGCATCGGAAATGATCGCAGAAGAAGAAGCATATAGTTGCATGCTGGAAGGAAACGGCATAATAGGTGTCTAAACTAGTGTACCCTGCTCTGTGGCAGCGTGGTACAGTGCGGGTCTATGACGGCCAAGGTACCGGATTCGAAGCTCGCCGCAGGTAATTGTACATGCCGACCGTTTAGAAAGCAATGATAAACTACTAAATATATCTATACTATTTCCTAGAGAACCACAACAGCTACAATAAAATTGTTGGGTTGATGGCTGCAACTTGAATAGGATATGCTACCATTTGTTAAACAAATGTTGTTTTCAGTGCCCCCCCCCCCTTGAGTCATTTCCTCCTTGTTCCTCCCCCTCCCAACATAAAAAAGTAACCGACTTTGTTAAGCGCTCAATTTCTTTATTTGTTCTCAAACTCCTGCAGAATAGCAGGATGTAGCTTGAGGAACGGAATGTGTTTTGGTTTACAGCTTAGCTGCGATATCTACACCTTTCGGCCGGGCCATCGGACTACATCACGTGTTCTGGGTCATGTCACTGTGATTATAGACCTATATATAGAATCGGATAGCAAACTCCACCCCAAAACCTCCTTAGTCGTCTCCTACGACATGCGTGGAAAGTAAAGTGTTCCTTTTCTTTACTCCTCTTTCGTATCCCGGCAACACAAAAACTTTGCACTCAACAAGGCTTTATTAAGATATGCCTTATTAAATTTTGTTTAAAACAATTAACCATCAACAAATAATAGTGAATGTTTAGATAATCTCTGTGTATTTTAATCCGAATTACAAACTTAGCGAAATAAATCAATTTGGGAAAATTTACCATCTTGAGAAACTAGTTTAGTAGAAGAATATGAAGATCAGTAAATGACAATTTTAACAAAGAAATTACTGGGCACCTAAAATCTTAAAAATTAACTCCGGGGTTATTTCCCTGAGCTGACAGCAGAAGATGCTGAACTGGTACAAATCCTTTCTGGGGGATTTACTTGGTGGTCATGGTTTTCATTACAACCGGATTGAGTGCATCGTCACTGCCAGAGGCTGTTCGAACTATTATTGTAATTTTCATTGGTAATTTAATTATACTTTGTTTTGTCAGCCAATAAAAATCACATAAAAAGTCGGATTATGCAGTGACGTAAATTCCCACTCATGCCTGTATGATTGCGGTCACACTCGCTCCCTCTGGTGTAGTGGTTAAAGCCATTTACCTTGTACTCACGAGATCACGGGTTCGATACCGGGTCGTAACGTCATGTTTACACGTGAATATACAGTTATCCCTTGGTACTACGCAGTTCATTTATCGCGGCCTCAGTAGATCGCGGACTTCTAAAAACATATTTACAGTATTTACACTTTAGTTACATCTACGTATGTTACACATACACATATCATATTTATACATTATTTTATGTATTTTATTTATACTATTAATATTTTATTTACATGGTTGAAACTATTTTTTAATGTTCTAATGATAACATATGAACTTATATAGTTTCATATACACTTATAGATATTATACATACACAAAAAAATGTACGTGCGGCCGGTTTTGGTCCCTATTAACTTCGATAACTGAGGGATGACTACTCCTAAATAATCATAATCACTACATGCCGTCTCCGCAAAGAGGGCTGGCTGCAACAGACATCTGACATCCTCTAACACTTGCCATGGTGGTGCACCCTTCAAGGCTGCATCCTGTTTATCTCGTGATGGTTCCCACCCACTTGTATATCTGCCTACCTCTTCTCTACCTTCAAGCAAGATCTTGTCCAAAATATTTAATTTGTACTTTAAAAAAAAATTCCTTTAATAGTTCTTTTTTTTCTTGCGCATTGTTGTCATCACCATCATTAAGTGCCGTCTTCACAACGAAAGTTGGCTGCAATAGACCTCCATCATCCCCTGTCTATCTTGTGACGTTACTCTCATCATCAGGTGACATATTCTTTCCAGAACGTATTCTTCCCTATGGATCTCTTGAATTCTCCGCGGTCTTGAGCAAATTGTTCCAACTCTTTTAGTGACATACGCAGGCATTCTTTAATGTCTTTTGTCCAGCGGCGCCTTTGCCCACGTTGCCTTTTATCATCCCACCCGGTGACACTCTCCCGATGTCGTCGTGTCTCTAAATGTGACCACAAAACTAGCTTTTTCTTGAATATGGTGCTCAGAAGATAGGTGTTACACTTGTATATCTGCCTACTTCTTGCTCTCCTCCCTTCGACTTTACGCTCAAGTAAGGTCTTCAACAAGATGTCATGTCTTTTAATTTTTGCTTTCTAATCTTCAGATGTTGTTGGTCCGTTGCCTGGCCTTGGGATGTACGTGGTACGGTCCCAGTCTTTTTCACAGTGGCCAGCTAACATTCATTATTATGCACTGAACGTAACTCTTGTGCACCACACACTTTATTGTTTCGCCGTTTGAGCCGTTGATCCATTTGGATTCCTTCGCCTCATGCGGCGTCACAGACTTTTTGTATAGAGGTAGACATTCCTTGCTTGTCACAGCCTATGATTTTTGTCATATCCTCTTTATTATATTACATTCTTGGTGATTATCGTTCGAATCTACTGAGCTTTGTGCTACGATTCGTACTCTTCGCATGTAACATGCGGCTTCGTTGAGAGGGACGGAGTACATATGGTGAAACTCTATTACAATGAAGTCAATTCTCTATGCATTAACCCTTTTATGAACTCTGCTTCCCGTAATGTAATGGGGTAAAGACTTATTGTGACGACACAGGTGCTTTCCAACTGTAGATATGAGTCTGTATTTTTTAAACCAGGAAGAATGACTTAAAAAAAACATGTCAAGATGCAATATTATGAAGGCCTACACGTAAATATCCTGTTTTATTGTAGGCCTACTGTATTTCTTACTGGCAGATACACAGCGTGCATAGGAATTATATATCTAATTTACTGCGATATTTTTTTAAAAAAGACAACCTGGCAATCTATATTGTTTGTTCTTCGTGATTTATTATCACTATTCCGTGTATCATTTATGGTGACAACTGTGTGCTACTATACGACCCAATTCTTACATCCTGCTTTTAGCGTCAAAATTGTCCGTCTAGTCGGTTTTTCTTTAAAATCACCTACTGTTCTGGTTTTAAAATAAAAATTAGAGGTATAAACAAAAGATTTACATCGCAGAGAACTTAAATAGTACTTTTTTGCAAGCTCGTAATTGGGGGTGAAATTTGTAGGATGGTAGGGCAAATCCCCACATCCCTCGCAGGAAAATTCTTCTTCTTCTGCGATCAGTTTCCTATGCTCATGTCTATACCGGAAGGTGGGCCACCTCCATGAATTAATTCGTCAGTAGAAGGTCCTCACGGTTGCCCCACAGCTTTACCTTCAGATTTTGAGACCATATTTTAGTTCTCGCGTCATCGAAGATGCCTCATTGTGCATTGTCTGGAGGTCTCTGTTCCAGAAAGGTTTGTAGTTTTGCCGCCTGCCTCTATGTATACTCTTGTTGGCAGCTTCCAGGATTTTATCTGTTATTAATTGTGCATCATTTCATACATTTCTTGTTGTAAGGTTTGTTTGTAGTTTTTCTTCTGTAAGGTGTCGGTATCCCAATTTGCCCTTTTGTAATTCCAGCTAGCGATTTTGTGCTGTTGTTTTTCTGTCTTGTGGCTCCCTTTTATTGTTAGTATAACGGGCTTATGGTCACTCCCACCAAGTTATGCCACTACTCTTTGTGTCACACGTTGGATGTTCTCTGTTGCAATTGCAAGATCTATGCTACCCCGTGTTTTGATAAAATTTAAAGAAAAATATTGCCCATAAGTTACCAGGGCCTAAAAGGGTAGTTAATAATATAACACTGTTTACCCTCCACCATATCACAAGAGGCAAAATGAACTAAGGAGGTTTTTACATTCTCCTGACTACTACGGTAGTGTAAGAATGAACACAGAAGAAAAATAATTATAATTGAAAAGTTGTGTGAGAAATATGAGAACCCTGGTTGTGTGAGAAATATGGGAGCCCTGGTTGTGTGAGAAATATGAGAGCCCTGTTTGTGTGAGAAATATGAGAGCCCTGGTTGTGTGAGAAATATGAGAGCCCTGTTTGTGTGAGAAATATGAGAGCCCTGTTTGTGTGAGAAATATGAGAGCCCTGGTTGTGTGAGAAATATGAGAGCCCTGGTTGTGTGAAAAATATGCGAGCCCTGGTTGTGTGAGAAATATGAGAGCCCTGGTAATTAAAACAATTAATAACTTAATTTGCAATGAAAAAATAGGGCTGAAAAAGCGCAGAGGATTGACTTCACTATACTCAGGTTATCCCACATATACTCTGTGCCTATTAACTAAACTGCATGCCTCCTGCAGACAGTATGACCCATTGCACTTAACTATGTAGCATTAACGCCCATAATCAACAGGTATCTCCAATGAAAATCTACTTTATAAACAAGATGAAGGGAGTGGGATTTGACTCGTACCCTCTTTTGCACAAAGAAATGGCTCAACTATGCCAGGGAGATCCCTAAGAGAGAGCTGGTAATTTGAGATAAATATAAATGTACAATAATAAACACCAATTACTTAATTTTTGTTTATAACACCACTCTATTTGACAGGGGTGCTCTTGAAGTAAAAATAGGGTTATCATACTCCCTAATTAGTGGAGACAATAGGGTTGTCATACTCCCTAGTTAGTGGAGACAATAGGGTTGTCATACTCCCTAGTTAGTGGAGACAATAGGGTTGTCATACTCCCTAGTTATTGGAGACAATAGGGTTCTCAGAATGAACAGCCTAGGAATTCCCCATCAGTCACTATATTGGGTGCCACCTGGAGTAAGAAGAAGACAGAGACTTAGAGAAACTCTACGAAGAACTATTAATAGAGAAGGCATGTCAATGAACCTAAACATCACGCAAGAATTGAAAGACCTGGCAACACAAAGACAGAAATGGAAAGCTATAGTTTCTGCCCTATGCCTATGGCCCTGGAGGAACATAACATACTCCTTAGTTAGTGGAGACAATATGGTTGTCATACTCCCTAGTTAGCTGAGAAAATATGGTTGTCATACTCCCTAGTTAGTGTAGACAATATGGTTGTCATACTCCCTAGTTAGCTGAGAAAATATGGTTGTCATGCTCCCTAGTTAGCTGAGAAAATATGGTTGTCATACTCCGAAGCTAGTGGAGACAATAGGGTTGTCATACTCTGAAGCTAGTGGAGACAATAGGGTTGTCATACTGCTTAGTTAGCAGAGAAAATATGGTTGTCATGCTCCCTAGTTAGCTGAGAAAATATGGTTGTCATGCTCCCTAGTTAGCAGAGAAAATATGGTTGTCATGCTCCCTAGTTAGCTGAGAAAATATGGTTGTCATACTCCGAAGCTAGTGGAGACAATAGGGTTGTCATACTCTGAAGCTAGTGGAGACAATAGGGTTGTCATACTGCCTAGTTAGCAGAGAAAATATGGTTGTCATGCTCCCTAGTTAGCAGAGAAAATATGGTTGTCATGCTCCCTAGTTAGCTGAGAAAATATGGTTGTCATGCTCCCTAGTTAGCTGAGAAAATATGGTTGTCATACTCCGAAGCTAGTGGAGACAATAGGGTTGTCATACTCCGAAGCTAGTGGAGACAATAGGGTTGTCATACTGCCTAGTTAGCAGAGAAAATATGGTTGTCCTACTCCCTAGCTAGTGGAGAAAATGGGATTACTTTTGTTCTAGTGTTTACACTACAATTTAAATTTTAAAGTAACATTTAAAAAAATATATAAATGAGCAAAACAATGTACTGTCAGCCATCAAGATTAGCTATAATATACAGATGTACCAAAAATATCTAGATCTAGATCTAGATGTGTATATATTTATAAAGTGGCAACACTAGTTTGTCCCAGTTTCATCATCATCATGGTTGGTTGGTTGCTGATCCAGCGGTCCATGGGCTCACGCCCTTTGACCCAATGCCATTGTGTGATATATGCATGTGTTTGTGAGTTGTTGTTTTGTTCCATATAATGTGTTCCATTAATCTGGCCCTGGAGGGGTCATCATCATCATCAGTTGCCATCTTCGCAATGAAGGTTTGCTTTAACATTAGGCCTTCAATATCCGCCTTGTCTTGGTGGTACTTCTTCTTCTTCTTCAGCGCTCATTCTCAAACTCCTGCTGGATCTCCCTTGTAGCAGGACCATGGTCTTACTAGATTTCCAGCAGAATGTAGTTCTGAGAATTGAAATGTGTTGTGTTGCCGTTTTATTTGCGCCAATGTCCTGACACACGGTTGGTGATACAGTCTGCTAGATTGTATGCTGTCCATCTCATCTTTCCCTCCCACTTGTATCCCTGCCAATCTCTTACTCGCCATCCCTCGACTCTTATCTTCAAGCTCTTCAACAATTTGTCATGTCTTTTAATATTTCTAAAATGCTTTATTTGTTTTCTTTTTATTTCTATTAGTAGTACGTTATTCATACTCAATGTTGTTAGAAAATATTTGTTGTCTTCTATTTCCATAAAATATTTCCTATTCGTGCATATCCACATCTCAAGGCATCCATTCTGCCTTCTATTTGTTTGTTCTCTATTCATATCCTGATTTAAAGCTTTCAAAATACTATTAGGCCTCAGTTAGCAAGTGTTGAAGGGGGAAAATGGGGAGCAAAGAATATTGACACTGTTACTTCCCATGTTTTAAGAGACAACTAAGGTGGTTTAGTGATTGAATTGGCTGTCCCATTCCATATAGGATCACAGTTACCCAGATGCTATACTGAAGTTGGATGTGTCAATCAATCAAAATGTGTAGATGTCGCAGCTATGCTGTAAACTCAAGTAACTTTGTAAATACAAAGCACTCTGATCTCCATACTGCTGATATGCAGGAGTGTAATAATGAAAAAATTATGGTTTTAGGTTAGAAAATTTTAGGAAAACTAATTCCATTAATGTTGATTTTTTTCGCCACTACATCCAATGGCATAGGTCTGGTCAGTAGACCTACCTGTACATATGTAGTATAAATAAATGAAGGCTGGCTGAATTGACAGTCTCTATTTTTTGATATGTACCTAAATAGCCAGCCAGATCTTAGGTCAGATGACTCATATTTTCACAAACATGACCACCAAACTGCACTATATAAAATGATCATCATACCATCACTATCCAACCAATGTCAAACATGGACACTAACAACAAAGACAAAAGAAAACTGATTACAACTGAAATGACTTGTCTATCTAGAATTCTCAGAGTAACAATAAGAGATAGAATCAGAAATTAAAACATGAGAAGATTAACAAACACAATGCCAATCCTGAATTACATCAGAAGACAACAGATTAAGTGGTTTTCACATGCTTTCAGACTACTATCAGATATTGCCCACATAAAGCATTGCTATACAGACACAATGGATACAAAGCCAGGTGTAGACCATGCAAAAGATGGATTACAGAAATAAAAGTGACAAAAACAAACATATATGAAGCACAGAAAAAGGTCATCTCCAAAGAACTCTGTGACTTAAGGCAAAGGGGTATGTCTATAAAGCAAAAGAAGAAAAAGACATAACAGCCGCACACCTGTTGCCTTCATGATCTTCCAGATTTATGATAACAATTTTCTTGATCTAGATTCTGGTACATATTTCGATATTTATTAAGTCTAGGTCGACCTGGGAGTCACATGCAGTTGATACAAAAATACTATTTGAACGACAACTAGAAATCCAACCATGAACACACTGAACTGTTACATTAGGAATCAAAGTGTGTATCCCGATCCCTATCTGAGACTATCTCACTGAGATGGCTGGAAGTACAAACTTGAAACACGGATAGGCCTACAAGTGTTTAGTTAGGTCATCTCTTGATGTGTGATTGTTTCCAATTAAATCACAACAAAATAACGCGTGTAAAACTATAGCTAATAATATTAAATAGGTAGCAAATCCTATTTTTCACAGAGATCAACACGTATTTTTTGTCTGTAGCCCCATGGCAATTAATATATTAGTGGGTTGCCATTTCTTTTAAAGATTAAATACCGGAGGTCGTAGTGATCGAATTACTAGAACCATCCACAATTATTTATTGTTGTAATGCTTTGATATAACCAACTTAGAGTAGACTAACGTCTACCGTTGAAAGAAGCGTAGACTACCTAACCATAAGGATTAAATCATCGTGAATATTCTGAACATCATAATCATTCATACTATCATCATACTTAGGCCCTAAGCTAATGTCAAATTTCAATCTTAAAATTAGAAAGTTTTTGAACCGCTAGGATGCACAGAAGTCGGGGATTGACAACTAGGGCATATGGCATAATAGTAGTAGGCATATACACATTAATTTTATTATCTGCACCGAAATGATTCAGTTTATAGAAGAAACGCTCGAAACCCGAGCCAAGACAGTAAGACACAACCAAAGGGACTACATCCGCTTTGATAGATGAAAAATCAGGACCTTACCCGCACTGCTGGGTGTGTCATGGTCAAATCTGTGTCCACTCTCCGGATCTGTAAGTTATAATGTCGTCCTCACAGATATCAAAATTATACAATTCTCTAAACGTGTGCACACACTGTAAATTGTTCATACTATGTCATCAGTAAAAGCCAGTAATCCTATGAATAAAACTAGAATCCAATAAAATGTCCGCCTTCTAGGTAACGTTTAATTCTATAGGCAGGTAAGCTACTACACGGCTGACCTAATTTTCACACAGCCAGCGACTGTGGGCTGTGGCCGATATGGGCCCTTTCAAAGGAGGGTTGCTCCTATTTTTAGAACTCCGTATTACCTGAACTTTATCACGAAAGTGGCTAAAAATGATAATGCCAAACTGTAACTATTCGACACGCAAAACACAAGTGCATCTGGAGGCATCAACCTAGTTATCGATGTCCGTAAATTTGCATATGTTAATGCCAACAATCATCATCTCGTCTTTGATCAATAACAATTTGTACAGCAAATCTTCTAAAGGATAAAATCAGAAACTCGGATATTATAAACACATTGAATATTCCAGAGTGTTGGTTACTAAACACAATAACAAAATGAAAACTACGCCTGTTTGGTCATATAAAGAGACACAACTGTTTAGAAAGACAAATAATGGAGGGAAGAGTTCCTGGGTTGAGGAGAAAGGGCAGACCAAGAAGACGATGGACTGACGACATTAAAGATAACATGAATACATCGCTAGAAAATGCAAGCCACATCGCCCAAGACAGAGGTTCAGAGAGTTCATTGGGAAGACAACGTTCTGGAAGGAATACGTCACATGATATACACAGCAATCTTCTACACAAGAAAATCTCAGCGGTGGCGCAATGACATAGTAAACATGGGGGGGGGGGAGAAGGCACACACACACACACACAAAAGAAAACTGTCAATACTACATGTTCTCTGTTGGGTGGGGGGAGGGGGTCGCGGAAATGGTTTTTGTAGCTGGATACATGGGGGGGGGGGGCACACACAAAAGAAAACTGTCAAAATTACGTGTTCTCCGTTAGGGGAGTCGCGAAAATGGGTTTTGTAGCTGGAAACATTGGAAGATGGATGACAGGTTACATAAACACAGAGAATGGTAGGGTTTTGGGCGGGGGGGGGTCACTGTTGTGAATGTTTCTGCTTGATACGATGGTTTATTTGTAGTGTAGCATGTTGTCTTGGGAATAGACTTGCGAGTAAACCTACAGAGATGGGGGGGGGGGGGGAATAGACAGGACCGTAGAGTTGTTCGCCTTAAGGGGCTGGTGTTTTTTTAATCTAAAATGGTCATTCGCGCGTTTTCGTATGTATATTTTTTTTCTCGTATCTGACCTTTTTGTGAGAAATCTCTTGGGAGGGGGGTGTGGTGGGGTTGCTCAACTTTTAGATAAGTTCTTAGTACTAAAAGTCATGTTCTTGTTTGCTGGGGAGGAGGGGGTTTGAACACCTCAATACCCCCCAACCCCCCCCCCCCCCACAATCAACAGCTTATTTTTTAGAACTTAGATCTTAGTTTTCAACCTTTACAGACGGTAATCATACCTACCCACGTGTAGTAATGAGTGTGGGAGCAGTACAACATATAATATATATATATATATATATAATGTTCAAAGAAAGAAACGTAACATTATTTCAATCGTCTACCAGCATTTTTTTTTACGGGATTAATGTTTCAACCTTGGCATGAACAACTTTTATCTTTCAAACTAAACCAAACCTATCTCCAGTCACTTCCAACGGTCCATTGTCGATGCTGATTCGCCCACTGCAGTCGGTTCTGGCGATGCCGTCCGTAAGAACAGGAACTCTGTAGGGTCTTTTAGTCCAAAGGACCAACGTCATGCAGCCGGTACCTGGCCGTTTGATCTGAAATTCGACGAGCTGCTTGCATTGATTGGAATGTGGAGGACGCAGATGAAAATCGATTCCTGAGGTGACGCAGCCGTATGAATCAGTTTTCGGCAGAAGTTGTGACTCTGGGTCTTCCATTGCGCGGCCACTCTGTCAATGATTCATTTTGTTTAAATCGCATCGAAAGGTGACTATTAATGCTTTTAACCACATTAGGCTATATTGTCTGACCACTACATATTGTTCAGTCTGTAAGCGTCCAGTAATGATGTATGGTTGTTCTGAAATGAGATGAGACATACTTGCGCATTGAATTTCGAAATGAATTTATTTGAGGACCGTCAATATTTTATAGGCATTAAATAATATGGTCAGAGAGTTTTGTGTTCAGTAAGTTTCACGGAATTCTCATGAACCTGCCAATGATAGACGCCAAAACGCTCGGCGTCCCCTTTAAATAACGTAAATAGCCTACACAAATTAATATTTGTTGCTATAAAACATTACAGAAAGATAATAGCTGCTATTTTCGTTATTTGACAACTATCCGCCATTGAAGAACACTAAGTATCCGCCCTTGCAGTTTCAAGCCAGAATCCTTTGGCGTCAATTAAAAACTATCAATCTGGGAAAAATACACTGAAAGTGACTTTAAGAATCTTTGGCGTCGAAATAAAATTTATGAGAATAGAAAAAAAAAAGTCCAGTAGTGCCTGGTAATGCAGAAGTTGGAAAATACGTTGATATATAAATATCTACAGCACTGGCCTATAGAACGCTGGCTTCAGACCAATCGTACGGTTTTAGAAATAATATATGATGACGAATTTTCTGAGAATTGCAACTGAAAACCTCTTATCTCAGTGTTTCCAATTTGGGGCACACGCCGCACGCCCAGAAAAAAGACAATTTGATTGTCCAGGGGGGGGGGGGGGGAATTAAGGGAGAGTAATACAATATTTGAATATTAAAAAATATGTTACATGGGGGAGGGGGGGGTCCGAACTTTAGAGAGTCTTAGGTGGGGCGTGGTAAAAAAAAGGTTGAGAAACACTATTCTATCTGCTACTGAGCATAAACCATACACTATTGTTTCTTGGTGTGTGTACTAACTTGTGGTGTGTATAACTGTTGAATTACGGGAAAAGGTAAGTTAATTCATACATTGTTATCTATC
This sequence comes from Meghimatium bilineatum, assembly GCA_034231615.1. Taxonomy (NCBI): domain Eukaryota; kingdom Metazoa; phylum Mollusca; class Gastropoda; order Stylommatophora; family Philomycidae; genus Meghimatium; species Meghimatium bilineatum. Next base: position 53,786,449 of record CM067305.1, read on the forward strand.
TTTTGATATAGATTGTGTTTGTTGTCTGTCTGTCTGTTTAGATATTGTGTTTTTTAGCCATTTCAGCTATATATATATATATATATATATATATATATATATATATATATATATATATATATATATATATATATATATATATATATATATATATATATATATATATATGACAATATATATAAGGCCTATCTAAGCCCTGCATATGTTATCCGGCCTAATGTAATCAGTACATTTCAAAGCTGAAATCCATTGTTTTGCTATTGTTTCATTTTCTGCGTTAGAATAGCATTTTTCATAGATTTATTGTGATCAGGATCGTAGATATGATCCTCTCAAGGATTGGGATGGAGAGGTGGGTGTTTTAAAAAGTCATTCGTGCATTTTGTGCGTCAAACTTCTTGTTGATAAAAATTTGATGACCTTTTCGTGAAAAATAGCCAATGAGGGGTTATTTAAATATACTTTTGGCAAGCCTTTTGGCCAAGTTCCCCTAGTGCTAAAAGTAATGTTCCGATTTTCTAAAGGAGGGGGTGGGGGGGGAAGGAGTTTGGGTCCCCTAAATATCCCGTATCTACATGCATGTATGTAGGGGTCATGTCGTGCTATGATGCACCATCAGGTGTCACCAATCAGAATACATTTAAGGGGCGGTATTTCGAAGACGCATCATATTGAGAAAATCTAACTTACGGTCCTGCCTGTATATAACCATCACTTTCGTGAATGATATTACTACACGGCGAGGCTCTTGATTGTGATTAGTTACCTCAATATCCAAATATAAATGTCTTCTGAAGAACATTGTGATCTAGGTCATTGAATCCACTGACCTCATTTCGTATGTCATTTAGTGACAATAAATCAGTATCGCAGATAGACATTTATGCAAGTGGTGGGGGTTTTAATCCCAGACTTTTGCACGTGAGTTAATCTTCAAAATGACATTTGAAGTTCCAGCGGTACAGCGATGGTTGCAATGAATCTCCAGCACTCTCTGGGATTCACTTTTTTCAAGTGAAATTTTCTTTTAAGAGCGGACATTTCTTTATGGAAACTTATAACTTCAAAATGTTAGACAGTTTAACAACCTGGCACGGCAGGGAAACAACAGCGATCTTGATACATAATACTGGATATAGAGAGCTGTGGAGAGCCATGATCGCCTACGCCAGCCGGAATGACACCTAATGAATAAATAACTTCAATACACTGTTAAATTGATCTGCTTCAGTCAAAAACGTATTCAAACACTCTGTGATGTCTTTGGTTCGTCTGTTCCTACTCCCTTTTACCCACATCCCAACACTATCATTCCCAGTATCGGGCTGTTCCCCGACACCAGAGGTTTTATCTTTTGATTATCCATAATTTCACTAAATTTGTCCATGATGTTATATCTCTTTAGATGACACCACTCACTAAAGCCCATGGGTTTCCTTGTTATGGTGTGGAGAAATGTCTTCTAGTTTTAATTGCAGGTGTAACAACCAGGGCCTGGACTCTGTAGTTCAGGGAGCAAAGAATAGGACCATTGTCTTCTTTCCAGGCGTGTCGTAAGAGTATGTTAAGGACAGTTGGGGTGTGGGTTGACAGCCTATCTATAACCTGTGAAAAATGATCATTCTCACTGCATATCGTGTCTTGATATTTGACTTTGTCGCCTATCAAATGTCTCATGGATGACAAAGAAATGAAGGCCATCAAATATTGAATTTTTGTCCTTTTGGGGCAGACTCCTAGGTGACGGCAATGCTAATTGTGCTATCACTGCTGATGAGTCATCAGAAATGGCGGAAGAAGGATGAATTAGTTCTTCGAAATGTAGGCCTATATGTTACACTTCTGACAGAAAGCGATGATCCTGGGGTACCTCCACAATGGAATGTCTACCTTCTGGGAATAAATATGTATCAATTTTGTAAGTTTTCCATTATTACTTTGCTTGAAAAAAAAAACACCCAATAAAAAGGGAGGAATTATTGACTAGTTTATTTTTTTTGAGTCGGACTGTGACTTTATGTGTTGTCATTATTTATTGTTTACTTTGTGTATTTCTGGTCCACTGTGTAAATCTTTCTTGAGAAATTAGATAGTTAAAACCTCCTGAACTAATTGTTAAGATGGTTATGCCATCAGGATATGTGATTTCAAGAATCTAATAATATCAACTCTGAAAGACATGCATCTCTTCATCCTTTTGAGTATTTTCTTAACATTTTGTCACTGTTTTTCATTTTTAGCAACGTCTTGATAAATGTGACGTGTGTGATTCAAATACTGTATTTGTCTGATTTTAGTTTCTTCATTAATTATTTATTTATATTTTTTTCATTTCTTTTTGGAATCTGAAATTCTTATTTTTTGTGACATTTTCTTATTCATACATGTACAATCTTTTTAACTCAAGTATATGCAAATCTAGACTCTCGCTTTTTTCACTAGTTACAACTGTCAAAGTTATTATATCTGTCAAATACAGCATGTTTCTCGTTAGGGAGTAGGAGATTCTGTAGTTGTCTGATAAAGTCCGCATGCTATTTCCACGACATGTACAGGGTGAGCTTTTAAAAAAAAATTAACCTACTAGTTATAATGACATAAAAATGATAAAATAAATTATTCAGTAAATTCACTTATAATTAAATAAACTCCCGTACCTAACTAATATGCAAATGGCACACTAGGAGTTAAAATCAGCAAGTGACAAAACATGTTTACGTTTTACCCTTCAATTGCTTGTTGATTTTCCTTTGTCCTCATTCCTGAACAGAGCTAGATTTGTCAAGCTTTTTGTGCTGATATCTCCAATGTCACATTCCTGCAACCAGGATGTACTAATGGGCTAGTCTTATTATTATTACTATTATTTTCTGAACCATATATATAAATCTAAAATAAATATATATGACCATTGTGGCATATTTCGCTGTAGTAGCAGCAGTTCAGGTATGAAATCTTCTCATGATTCTCCTGCAATCGACCAAATTAATTGTGTCAAGATTTAGACGTGAGAAAACCTGTTCGTCTCGTGCACAATAAACTCCATTGAATACACGCGTGCTTCAGATCCTCTCGCTATAATCTAGACAATAGGTTTCAAAGCTTTTTTCGGTCCACCGCCCACTGTGCAAGACATAAATGTTGAAACTCCCACTACAGCCACCCCCCCCCCCCAATTATAACAGTTTTCCGCGTTCAATGCGTTTGATATTTTTTTTACATAAATAACAATTATAGCATGTTTCACCAGCTTTGCCCAACTTTAATATCATTATCTCAGCAAAAAGGCACATATAACGCATATATTTGAAATTTTGTTTGTGAATTGAAAATGGTGTAGACTCTTTGAATTAATTATTTCATTAAATTGCATTCATCAGTTTCAATTTTCTCTTATTTGCGATATAGATTAAAACTCTTTTTCTTCTTCTTCTGCGTTCAGCATGTGGTCATGCTATACCGTCAGACCTGTCATCAAGACGAAGTCCACTGTCTTCTCCAGGTCAGAGCGGCTGCCCCATAGCTTTTGCCTCAAGTCTGTATCCTCTGGCCAGGTCTGCTGGCTCTGCTCTTTGTATGATTAAAACTCTAATTGTCACCATACATCAACAAACAAATATTAGGATGTTTACAGTTATATGACGTCATTTACACACGATTTATATATCAGGTCATTGGCGTTAATTAAGCGTTAAATGTGACCATTTTTGACTCTCGGGTACAAGACAGGCGGAGTATAGAGATTGTATCCTGTGTAATATCTGAAATGGTCAAACTTCTTTCGTCGCGACACACTAATTATTATGCCAACAAAGATAAAAGGATTTCATTCGTGCAATGTAATGTAGTATGCATTGTATTGCATCGAGTGTAATTTATGTACTACATTACGTATTCATCATCATCAGGTGCCATGCCGGGTGGCGTAGGCGGTCATGGCTCTCCACAGCTCTCTGTCCACAGTATTATGTATCAAAGTCGTTGTTGTTTCTTTGCCGTGCCAGGTTGTCAAACTGTCTAATATTTTCTCACGGTGTCGCCCTCTGTCTCTGGTGCCTTCAATCTTGCCTGTTGTGACTATGTTCTCTTGTGATAGTATCTGGTTGCAGAACCCTTCACAGGCAAGGGGTTTTACAGTAAGAAGTGAGAACCCTTCACATATAGCAAAATATGGACGGCGTAAAATGCAACACATTGAATGTTTTGCTCTTGCGTAAATGTTGTCACTATGGATGCTAGTGGCACACCATGCAAAGGTGTGTTTATCTAAGAACGTGTCAAGCGACGATAAAACACAAACGTGTGTTTTTATAGGAACGTGTCGAGCTGTGATCAAGTGCAACGTTTGTTTACCTAAGAACATGTCAGATAATAGACAGACGGGAATCATACCAGGGAGAAGCTTCCTGGTTGGTCTGAGGCAACGTGGGTTTATTGTAACCAGAAGGATCAATTTCTGATTGGCCAGAGCTTTCCCTCTGGGGAAATGAAAGCTTTTGATTGGTTGGAAGTTTCTGGAAGTTTGGAGAAACTTAGGAGTGGAGGAGGAAGAAGGATTGGATTATCGACTGCCGAGTGAGACGGTCTCCAGCAGAGAGTGTCCCACGGAGTCCCAGGATCAGTCGACAGGATCACACAGAGTCCCCGGGACGTGTGTGGAGAGTTAGTACTTGTCTCACAGGAGACAAGTCCCTTGTTGACTTCAACAACTGGAAACAAAGTTAGTTGACCAAAAAGTGAGATTAGTAGTAGATTAATGAGATGTTCTAGAATCTCATTAAGCTTATACCACGACGTGCGCCAAATTCCTGGATGTGCTAGAGTAGTTTGTGAAATCTTGGCATTTTGTATTGGTGATGTATTATACGTCACGGAGATATTAAATACTCCGGAATTTAATATTGATTTGTACCATTGGCTTGATGTTTATATTAAACGATATTTTATTTCTGTAACAAGAAGTGACTCTGTATTCATTAAAGTCAATAAGAGATTACTGTTACACTGAGGCCTAGGACCAGTACGTTCCCGGCCAACACGAAGTGCTACCCTATATTTGATCATCACGAAGGCCAATTATTCTGAAACACAGAAGTTTCAAAGAGAAAATCGGTGTGTTAAATTTATATTTTTCAAAGTTACGACACGAGCTGTCGTGAATTTCAGTTACCTGTTCGCTTAAGTAATCAGTGCGTGTGCAATTAGTAAAATTTCAAGGAACAGACGTACATGGATGTGAGTATGTCTTGCTAACTAATTATCACAGAACAGAGAGAAGTGAACAATTGTTATATAAATTACGAACAATCTATTACTATGTGGAGACTATAGTTAAATTCATAACCAGGACGACTGAGAGAAATGAACATTTGTTTTGGTGTTGAGCATTAATAGTGAAGTTAACAATTAATTAGATATTGAATTTATAAATACCATCCCACACAAATTCATATAATGTCATTCCACAGAGATATATTGAGTTTATAAATGTCATTCCACAGAGATATATTGAGTTTATAAATGTCATTCCACAGAGATATATTGAGTTTATAAATGTCATTCCACAGAGATATATTGAGTTTATAAATGTCATTCCACAGAGATATATTGAGTTTATAAATGTCATTCCACAGAGATATATTGAGTTTATAAATGTCATTCCACAGAGATATATTGAGTTTATAAATGTCATTCCACAGAGATATATTGAGTTCATAAATGTCATTCCACAGAGGAGATAATTAGATACTTGACATATTGGTTTCATGCATTTATATATATATGTCAATTTGATAATATAACTCAAGTAGGATTGTTGTTCACACCTAGATTAGCGGTAGGCAGATTGAGGCTATCCAGGGTTAATAGTAGAGTTGAGAGAACGTCACAGAGCTAGTAACGAGAAACTCACAAAAGAGGTGTCGGTAGAAAATGGAACAAAAGGCCTTAGCCCCAGTAGCCGACAATGAAGAAGTAGAGAAGTCTGAGCTGCGCGAATTAATACAAGCCTTAAGATGGCAAGGCTCGGCTACCGGTATTACGCCGTTCTCAGGGAACGAAGCGCACTTCAAGAGCTGGATAGCAGAGATAGAAAAGTGCGCGTTGTTGACAAGAGCCAGCGAATATAACAAGAAATTGTTAGCTCTGCAATCTAGCAACGGTCTAGTAGCAGAGACGATTAGGCTCAGGATAGAGAGAGTACCAGCAGAATCCTGGAAGGACTTCCAAGCGGGATTAGAACGGAGATATGGTGGACTCTCCGGAGCCGAATATGCGCTGGTAATGCTAACAAAGGTTAGACAAAACGTGGCTGAAACAGTGGAAGCTTTCGGAGACAGACTGTTACGTCTGGCAGAAGAAGCTTTTCCCCAGGAAATTGAGGAAAGAGGTGTAGGGAGAATACTCCTGCACTATTTTGTAGAAGGGTTGCTACCAGGAGCGATTAAACGTCACCTCATTCAAACCGATCCCAGCACGTTAGACGATGCTCTCCGTTTAGCACAGACTAAGGAGCGCACTATTAAGTGGGTCGAATTCAGGTTGGGCACGGAGCCCCAGGAAAGGGAATCCGATATAGTAGAAAAGACGCTCCCACTAAACCAGGGGAGATTTGACAGATTCCGGGAAAGGAAACAGGAGTTTCCAGAGAGACGAGGCACGAGAACTGAGAGAGACCAAAGATGCTATGATTGTGGGCAGGTCGGTCACCTCATGGCAGACTGCAGAAGGGGAGGACGGTACAGGCACGAATTTCCGCTAGATCGAAAATGTCGAGAAGAGGCGAGATTCACCCAGCGACACCTGGACGTCAGGAAACGACCGTTCCGCTCAGAGATAGGGGCCTACCAGAGAGTAGCCCAAGACACAGTACCCACAAGAAGAGGACAGGAGGTTGAACGGATAGGAGCAGTGGTCAGGAGGGACCAGAGGGGTCAGGTTATGACCATACAGAAAAGGGTAGTTGTAGCCAGGAACGGGCACACGGGAGGAACCAGGACGAACGAAATACCCAGGCGGTCGTTTGCGAAACAGAACAGGGGCGGCAGTAGGGCTAATTTCTCCTCCTCGAGGCGGCGAGAGATAGATAGAGGAAACTGGCGAGTAAATGCCTTAAGAGTCCGCCCGAGAAATCAAGAGAACCCGGATCGCACAGAGCGACCTATAGAAATCTTGAAGGAGTTAGAAGCCTGCAAGACAGACAAATGGAAGTCTGACAATGAGATACAGACAGCAGAGAGGCTAACGGCCGTGCTTCAGTCAGAGTTGAGGTCTCTGAGTGAGGTAGCGAGAGAACATTCTGAAGAGATTCAGGAGCTCAGGACCGAGTCCAGGGTTCCGGACGAGCCAGCCACGGAAGAACACCTAGAAGAGGTGACGTCGGAAAGGCTCGAAGAGAACGAGGACGACAGCGCATCAGACTACGACACTGATGACGACGAAATCGCAGCTGATAACTACACTGATACAGACGAGTGCGAGTCACACGACAGCACCGAAACGGAAACGAGGACTCACAGTGAGACAGTTGAAGTGGTGGCACCACCTCAGCCTGCGGCGGACAGCACGGAGGACGCACTTTTCCGGAACACTCGGGCCGCGAGTAGACAACGGAACGACGTTGCAGACACCATTAATACCCAACCTACTATACAGGCGGTAAGGAGAAAACCGAGGAATGAGGCAGCGTTCAGATTAGCTCGCCAAATCGTTCTAGGTATAGATCATATGGAACAGAACTAACCGGAAAGATGGCGAAAGTGGGTTTTTAGGTAATTTGTATATAACGTCCCATGGAATGTACATAGTTGATACAAAGTTGTAGCTTGATAAAAAGACAGAATGGTTGGAGGGATCACTGTTCTTTTAATTATTATATCAGGAAAAATTTATGCTTGGCCTTCCGCCTCAGCAGAATAAAGTATAGACTTAGATTCGCCTCGACACAAAGCCGCATAAAGTTTTTTCGTGACAAGGGGGCGAGTGTGATAGTATCTGGTTGCAGAACCCTTCACAGGCAGGGGGTTTTACAGTAAGAAGTGAGAACCCTTCACATATAGCAAAATATGGACGGCGTAAAATGCAACACATTGAATGTTTTGCTCTTGCGTAAATGTTGTCACTATGGATGCTAGTGGCACACCATGCAAAGGTGTGTTTATCTAAGAACGTGTCAAGCGACGATAAAACACAAACGTGTGTTTTTATAGGAACGTGTCGAGCTGTGATCAAGTGCAACGTTTGTTTACCTAAGAACATGTCAGATAATAGACAGACGGGAATCATACCAGGGAGAAGCTTCCTGGTTGGTCTGAGGCAACGTGGGTTTATTGTAACCAGAAGGATCAATTTCTGATTGGCCAGAGCTTTCCCTCTGGGGAAATGAAAGCTTTTGATTGGTTGGAAGTTTCTGGAAGTTTGGAGAAACTTAGGAGTGGAGGAGGAAGAAGGATTGGATTATCGACTGCCGAGTGAGACGGTCTCCAGCAGAGAGTGTCCCACGGAGTCCCAGGATCAGTCGACAGGATCACACAGAGTCCCCGGGACGTGTGTGGAGAGTTAGTACTTGTCTCACAGGAGACAAGTCCCTTGTTGACTTCAACAACTGGAAACAAAGTTAGTTGACCAAAAAGTGAGATTAGTAGTAGATTAATGAGATGTTCTAGAATCTCATTAAGCTTATACCACGACGTGCGCCAAATTCCTGGATGTGCTAGAGTAGTTTGTGAAATCTTGGCATTTTGTATTGGTGATGTATTATACGTCACGGAGATATTAAATACTCCGGAATTTAATATTGATTTGTACCATTGGCTTGATGTTTATATTAAACGATATTTTATTTCTGTAACAAGAAGTGACTCTGTATTCATTAAAGTCAATAAGAGATTACTGTTACACTCTAAACCTGCCTGTCTCATGAAGTGGCCAAAAAAAGAAGATTGCCTTTTTCTTATATTGTTGATTAAGGTCCGTTTCGCATTTAACTCTTTTAACACCTCTACATTAGTTTTTCTGGCAGTCCATGGTATTCTCAGCATTCTTCTGTAGAACCACATCTCTGTTGCCTCCAATCTCCCACTTTCCAGTTTGTTTATTGTCCAAGACTCACACCCATATGTTAGTATAGGGGTTATATAGCACTGTAGAACTCTCTTTCTCACCTCTAATGACAAGGTCATATTACACAGTATATGTTTCATTTTTCTGAATGTTGTTTTTGCCTGTCCTATTCTGCATCTTATTTCTGTTGAACTTCTTCCATCTGCTGTAATAATTGTACCTAGATATTAGAATTGGTGGACCTGTTTTAATACTATATCATTTACTACGATCTTGCAAGGTGTGTTATTTCTTGAAATAACCATTACTTCTGTTTTCTTGATATTTAGGAAGAGGCCTTTCTCTTTGCTTTCTGTGACTACTACTTTAATTAAGTTTTGAAGGTCTTCCTCACTTCTTGCAATCAGAAAAGTGTCATCCGCATATCTCAAATTATTTATGTTATGTCCTCCCACTGATATTCCTGGGATATCTACTATTGCACGCAATATGTTTTCACTGTATAGAGAGAACAGGTCTGGTGAAAGCACGCATCCCTGCCTGACTCCTTGTTTTATTTGTTGAAAAGGACCAAATTGATTTCCTACTCTTATTGCTGCTGTTTGTTGCCAGTACATGTTCTTGATTATTCTTAAATCCTTGCTGTCAATGTTCAGATTCTCTAGCATGTGTATAATTTCGCTATGTTGAACTTTGTCAAAAGCTTTAGTGTAGTCTATAAAACAGAGGTGCAGATCTGTTTTTACCTATATAGACCTCTCTATTAGTGTTCTCAATATATAAATAGCATTGTTGGTGCCTTTGCCTTCTACAAAACCACATTGTTCTGGACTTAATTTCTGATTTTATTTTGTTTCTCACTCTCTTCATGATGATTCTGAGAAGTATTTTGGTTATTTGGCTCATGAGGCTGATTGTACGGTGTTCTTCACATTCGGTGGTCCCTGGTTTCTTATGTAATGCTATGAATATGGACCTCATTAAGTCATCGGGTATATTTCCGCTGTTATATATGTCATTCAGCAATTCTGTGATTATTTCAACTCCAAAGTTATCTAAAGATGCGAATTCTTCTAATGTGATATTGTCTGGACCTGGGGCTTTGCCATATTTCATGTGTCTTAGTGCCTCCCTTACTTCTGCTGTGAGTATTGATGGACCCAAGTCGTTATCTTGTATGTTTATTTCTGGTCTATTGTCATCATAACGTTCTTTGATATATTCTGACCATCTCTGTATTATGTGATCTATTCCCATTAATACCTGTCCTGTCTTAGATTTTAGACACACTGTAACTGTTTGCGTTCTCTTTCCTGTTATCATCTCAATTTTCTTATATAGTAATGTTGTATCTTGGTTGTAATGCAATTCTATTTCTGTGCATGTCTTGTTCAGCCAGCTTTCTTTTGCTATTTTGCCTTTCTCTCGTATCTCCTTATGTATTTTCTGATATTCCTCTATCTTGTGTTTATTTTTCCTTCTGGTGCTCATCAATTCTAATATTTCTTCTGTCATCCATTTTTGTTTTGATGTATGTTTTACTTTTGGTATTATCTCTTTAGATGTTTGGTTTATCGACTGTTTTAGCATGTTCTATTAATCTTCAATACTCTGAATCTTTGCAATGGTATTGTATCTATTTTGTACAATTATGTTGTATCTTTCTTTAATGTCAGCATCTGATTTCAATAAAGCTAAATCTAATTTCATATTCCTTGGTGCTCTCTTGATCTTCTTTAATCTTATACACAATTTCTCTACCAGTAGTATATGATCACTGTTGCAGTCAGCACCTGTCCTTGTTTTCATAGATCTAATGCTGTTTCTATGTCTTTTAGAGACTAAAATGTAATCAATTTGGTTCCGAGTATTATCACCTGGGCTAATCCATGTACACAGCCTTCTTGGATGTTGCTTGAACCATGTATTCCCTATTATTAAATTATGTGCCTGTGCCCACTCTATCAATAAATCACCTCTTTCATTCTTAGTTCCTAAACCAAATCTTCCTGTCACAACATTTATTTATGTTTCACCTACTTTTGCGTTAAAGTCCCCCACTACTATAGTTACTTCCTGATTTTTACACTGCTTCATTGCGATTTCTAGATCTTCATAGAAAATTTCGATGTCCTCCTCTGAACTGCTTGATGTAGGTGCATGTACCTGCACAATGTTTGATATCCAACGGTTTTCCTGTTAGTTTAACTAATATTACCCGATCTGATATTGCCATAAAACCCTTCACCGTTTTTCCTGTTTCTGTGCACATTACGTATTACATATGTATGAACATGTATGTTACATGTTTACTATATAGTTCCTCGTTCGAATATCTGGGAGCAAATATAAACAGAGTTCGGGAGATTGTTCATTCGAGATTAGAAGAAGGCTCGCAATTCAACACTCAAATTAACAAAAATGAGAAAGCTATGGCAGAGTAGTAATAACAACACTAAAGTTGCCCTTTTAAGATCATATGTTTTCCCAGTGGCAACATAGGCCTATGGATGCGAAACTTGGACTTTAAACAAAAGACAATATCCAAAGGAATAAATTCATTTGAAATGAAGTGCTACAGAAAGATCATACGAAAATCATGAAAAGAGAAAAAGAAGAACATTGAAATTTTGAAATTACTGAAACTAAATGAAGGGTGGCTTCTAAATACCACAATAAGAAGATAGCTACAATATTTTGAGCACTTAAAGAGACATGATGGTATTGAAAGGCTGATTCTAGAGAGCAGAGTGCCAGACGAGAGATGAAGAGGAATACCAAGACGACGATGGACCATCGACAACGAAGAATGTATCCACATGTCTCTGGCCAATACATGCCTTCTTGTCCAGGACAGAGAGACGTTCAGAGTATCCACGACGAAGACAACATTCTGGAAAGAATATGTCACTTGATATAGGCTATATGTATTACATCATGTATTACAAAGAGGCATACGATATCAGAGGCAAGGAGAAAACGTACTGCCCGAAAAGACAGAATAACAAACATACAGACACCCGTTTATAATTATACATGTTCCTAATATGGCAGGGGATTCTTTGCAATAATTGGACTTATCAGTCATCTCAAATCACCCAGAGAGATGTAACAATAAAAGTCTGAAACTGTTGTCATAATCGCAGGCGATGAATGGCTATTAACCTGGCGACAGATAGGAAGGCTGTCACAGGCTACAGAAACCCACCTGAATAAGACCTCTCAGCAGACAAAACTAAGCAGAATCATCCTTCTTACGTGATGTTTTAAAAAAATTATTGCTGTGTTTCCGTTGGTCACTATTTATATACATTGTGTCGCCCGGGTGTCGCCTGCCCAAAAACGCCGACCATCGAAATGCACTAACATAATCGAAAATATGACCCTAAGGCTTAATTGAATTTTGTTGGTAGGACTTCAAATGGGGAATATCACATCTATAGGGTGTAAATCAGACAGTTATATGGCGGGAATAACAGTAAATTCGTGTTGGTTATTTAAGCGCAAACACAAACAAACAATTATTTTGACAACAAATTATTTGCCATCATTAATTAATCTTCATTGATTCCTTCATCTCTAATAACGTTATAAGAGATCTGCAGGGAAATAAAAGCCTGTTTATAAATAGGCATGCTTTTTCAACCGACATTAGTTCCTATGAAATAACCTACTTTATACATGCATGTATGCCTGCGTGCTAACCTATTTTACGTCACTGCATAAAGCAAATGTGAATATAACAATTATTAATTAATAATTATGTCTAATAATTAAAATTAATAATTATGTCTATATAATAATTATTATTGACATGTTGTGCTTTTCATTGACTGTCGAAAGTATAAATAGTGAAGTATAAATAAATATATTATCAAGTGAATCACGTGAATATCTTTCCAGAACGTTGTCTTCGTCGTGGATACTCTGAATGTCTTTCTGTCCCGGACAAGAAGGCATGTATTGGCCAGAGACATGTGTATACATTTTTCATGTCGATGGTTCATCTTCTTCTTGGTCTTCCTCTTCATCTCTCGCCTGGCACTCTGCCCTCTAGAATCAGCCTTTCGATACCATCATGTCACTTTAAGTTTCCAAAATACTGTAGCTATCTTCTTATTGTGGTATTTAGAAGCCATCTTCATTTAGTTTCAATAATTTCAAAATTTCAATGTTTTTTTTCTCTGTCCATGATATTCGTAGGATTTTGCTGCAGCACATTTCAAATGAATTTATTCATCATAAATGATCAAAGAAAAACATGGCAATAGTCGGAGTGTTTCAAGTTAATGACACAGTACACATGCCTGTGTAAAGTACGGTAGGTCATTTATATGACCATAAAAATATAATGATATAATATCATTTTGATTTAGATAGATCTGCCACCACGATCGCATAAGTTGAGGTAGACGTTAATTAATACCATTCTTTCTAACAGCTTGATTGCAGTAGTAAATCTGTTATCGAATAATCCAATTTGCATTGTTTTTAGCAATTCACAAAACGTATTACCCGGTTCCTAAAACTAGTTCTACTTAACGACCTAACTGTGTGATCCTACTTTTATGATTATATTTATTAACTAACTGATTTCACTTTTATTCAACTGAATTTGTCGCTCAAGTTCAACTACCTCTGTGAACCTTAGGACATTACTCTGGAATGAATGTCGACTAGCTTCTTGGACGCGGAAACGATAGTGTCACAGGTTTACCTAACTCATAGGCCCATATATTTGTACGCACCAACGGAAATGTATGACATCCGTGATAACATGATTTGAATAATTATTATCATCTCTTTAATTAACTCATATAATGAAGCTAAAACAGCCAGTTAAGCAGGGCTCCTCTGTAGGTTTGTTGCTAAAACAGCCAGTTAAGCAGGGCTCCTCTGTAGGTTTGTTGCTAAAACAGCCAGTTAAGCAGGGCTCCTCTGTAGGTTTGTTGCTAAAACAGCCAGTTAAGCAGGGCTCCTCTGTAGGTTTGTTGCTAAAACAGCCAGTTAAGCAGGGCTCCTCTGTAGGTTTGTTGCTAAAACAGCCAGTTAAGCAGGGCTCCTCTGTAGGTTTGTTGCTAAAACAGCCAGTTAAGCAGGGCTCCTCTGTAGGTTTGTTGCTAAAACAGCCAGTTAAGCAGGGCTCCTCTGTAGGTTTGTTGCTAAAACAGCCAGTGAAGCAGGGCTCCTCTGTAGGTTTGTTGCTAAAACAGCCAGTTAAGCAGGGCTCCTCTGTAGGTTTGTTGCTAAAACAGCCAGTTAAGCAGGGCTCCTCTGTAGGTTTGTTGCTAAAACAGCCAGTTAAGCAGGACTCCTCTGTAGGTTTGTTGCTAAAACCCCCATTTTGCTAGTTAAGTCTAAATATATTACGAGAGTGTAGGAAAACACTTATCTTAACACAGGGGTAAAGCAGTGGTAACACCCTACCCCCTTTAAAAAAATCACAAATTGTGATGTCTTTCATTTTTTAAAACAATAGTGGGAGGGGGAAAAGAATCATCCCTCTTTAGTCTCCTCTTATGACATACATGACTCGTCACATTATTGTGTTTTTTTTGCTTACCCATTAAGTTAAGCCACGAGAACACACAAGCAATTGTACTATATATATATATATATATATATATATATATATATATATATATATATATATATATATATATATATATATATATATATATATATATATATATATATATATATATATATATATATATGATCTTTGTCGGCATACTGATGATTGTGTGCCGAGAAAAGAAATTGTGTCACTTGAGACAGATTCTGTGAGCTGATTAGGTATAGGTCCATGATGTATACTACTGTAATAATGTGTCCACAACGTTTGCATATGAATACACGTTCAAGATGATTTCTTAAATGATATGTATGCGAGATACTCGTGGCATTGTTTGTCATTGCCATATAATGCGCTATCATAAAGGACTTTATTTATCTATTGCTATAAGTATCTCCACTTTGCGGTTTATAAATATCACAATGGAACGTTACTCCACTAATGCGTTTGTCAATAACGGTTAGGACATTTTTAAAGAAATTAAACTTCATCCGAACCATGTGTTTGAGAAATTTATAATCAATCTCGGCCGAATAAAGGACAAACCAACATTCTTGCAATATTTCTCTTCCTCTTGTAACATATAGTTCTCACATTTCTTCCAATACTCCATAACTATATTAGAGATTTGTATGTATTTACACATATTTTGTTTTGAACGTTTTATTTTCTGTTGCTACTTGTTCCTTAATTTTGGCCCAGACCACTTCTATTGGGATTAAGTGAGAATAATAAATCGGCAATTTTAAACATACTTAAAGAAAAGGAAATAATAGGCTGCAAGACCATACAAGAACTAAAACTGCAGGCAGCGGACCGCAAAAAGTGTAGAATCAAAACCTCTGTCCTATGTGCCGCCTGCGGCATGCAAGAAACAAACTAGCGAACTAACTAATCTTAAACATCTGTGATCATGGTTCTGTATTGACCTGTCTATATGAAATATCTTTGCATGATGTGTCTTTTTTACAATTCCAAGTAATTCATACTTCAGGGACATTTCGTTGAACTGAATATTGTTTTTGGTCAGTCAAATATTTATTACAACTTTAATTCTTGATGAATTCGGAACTTTATCTTCTGGTGCCACAGCACAGTTATATGAAGCATTGTCCATTATCAAACACGACGGTCTACCCAATGAAAGAAGGACATAATTCACAATCCAATCTTGAATTATCTTATCATTTATCTCTGTATGATAATCCATATTATCTGTAGATTTTGAAACAAATATGAGCTCAGTATTATTAAGAAGACAACGATAACTGCTTCCTGCATGTGAAATTATTAGAAGCTGCCCTTTGCTGCTTGATACTAGTCTTATAGTATAGTTGTCCAATCAGATGATTGCCATTTTCGTTCAATACTATGGTGCTCATTGATCCACGTTCAATCTAAATATACAATATATTATCATTTCTCTGACCTCATGTAAATATTGATACAGTACAAGTAGACACCACTACATTTTTTAACGGAACAATATTGAGTGGAACGAAGCTTTCCCATAACTAGGGTACAAAGGGACATAATACAAGGGATGCAATCAGAAATAATGGAACACTATCTATTGGGACAAGTAATCCTTTTATAACAACGAGAATAGCGTCAAATGCAGTGTCTGTTCCTGTTAGCCTGATGCCCACATAAATTCTGCATGCATGATAGTTTTCAAGATGTTGTAGAAACGTGACAACGGTGTTTTTTATATCTCCGTTTCACGCTACCTCAAAGTCGTTCAATGTTAAGAGTGTCATTGATATCACTGTGCTTCCGTAACGCGTAGATAACCCCCCCCCCCCCCACACACACACTATTTAATGTCCTTTTCAGGACAGACCAGAACCCAGGTCATTCCCCCAGTCCCTAACAGGACACCACTCAGGTCATTCGACTACAAGATACGCCCCGATATAACCAAAGAAAATTATTTCACGGTTGAAAAAGGCGTGACTTTCTCAAGAAAGGCAAATCCAGTAATAAACAAACACAAATAAGTAGATAAAACAAACGCCAACCAATACCCCCCTCCCTTTTCAGTGAGTAACGCGGAGAAAAATATATAATAAAAAATTTCTCAACTGGTAGTATTGTGCTGCTTTGTAGAAACGCAACCGATTTCTGCGCGTGTGGGAGACTCATAGTTTCAACCGTCATGTTTGTGTTAGCAGCAGCCTTGTTTGTTATTGTAGCAACGAATATCAGTGAATTGTCATGGGTGTGACTATCTAAAAATTGAGATTAAAAACTCACCGATGTTGTGCCGTCTACTTGTACTGTAGCAAATTATCCACTAATCTTGGCCTAATTTTCGCGTATAAACGACTTGAATTCTACATTTCAGATTTCCATATCGAAAGGTGAAATGTTCGTTAACTTGAATTTTTGATATTACTGAAATTAAATGAAGCTTGGCTTCTAAATACCATCATAAGAAGGAAGCTACAGTATTTTTTACACTTAAAGCGGCATTATAGTATCGAAAGGCTGACTCTAGAGGGTAGATTGCCAGAGAAGAGAAGAAGAGGAAGACCAAGAAGACGATGTACCAGCGACATTAAAGAAAGTATGCATATATCTCTGGTCAATGCAGTCCTGCTTGCCCGGAACAGAGAGGCGTTCAGATTATCCATGACGAAGACAACGTTCTGGCAAATATGTCACTTGATATATAGTTAGACTCGAGTAGCTTCATTGCAGAAATACTTTAAAATCTTATTTATGATCTGCTCTAATGCCATACATTTTACTTGTAAACTCATTTTTCCTAATAAACGACACAAAATGTAATGTAGGTAAGAAACACTTCTTGAAGGACAATGTGAGAATGACACCGGATTGTATTAGAGAGTACAAAATACTGGAAATTCACGCTTAAATATCATGGCAATTTGTATGGTAAACCAATCATGTGTAAATAACATTTTAATTGACCATAAAGACCTTAAAATGTGTCGTAAATGTGTATTTTCAATTAGACGTATCCACAATAAATATAAATGAAGACAAATGGCTGCATTGTAATGACAAATTTAAGTAATTGGTTCTATAATTTGGTGCCACGCCAGCTTGTTTAGGCGATCATGGCTCTCCACAACTCTCTGTCTCTATCATTGTGTGTTAATCGTTGTTATTTTCCTGCCGTGTCAGTTTGTCAAACTGTCTAATAATATTTTCTCACGTTGTCGCCCTCTGTTACTGTTGCCTTCAATTTTGCCTGTTGTGACTATGTTCTCCCAACCTCCCTGTCTCATGAAGTGGTCAAAAAATGAAGATTGTCTTTTTCTTATATTATTGATTAAGATCCATTTCGCATTTGGCAACTATATGGTAAGGATATGAAAAATACAGATAACAGTATACAAAAGTTTTAACATCTCAACCTTATGTAATCAAAAATAAATATTCCCAGACAAAATATCCCCAGACAAAATATACCGGATAAAATATTCCTAAGACAAATGACAAAGATAATATATTATCTATTGTATACAAACAGTAATAAACATATGAATTATATTATACATAATAGACATAAAATTAAGTTCATTGGTTTGGTTAACTAGACAACATTAATGTTCAAAACAAGGGCTATGATTTTCAAAAAGTTGATAGACTCTGCTGGATCATACCGAGCAACCATTGTTTGAAGCAGCATCGACACATTAACAAGCTCACAAACAGCACAGATGAAGACCATCTCCAGAGAACTCTTCTACCCCTGACGCCGCAAGGCAAACAAGGGATACACAGTATAGATAGATAGATAGATAGATATATAGATAGATAGATCGACACGTTGGCAAAACTTTCGTTGTTTATTTGTTATTGGTTGACCAGTGGCAATCTGACTTCTTAACAGTACAGATGTATGTTGTTTTTGCTGTAACTTTCGGGCAAGTCTTGCTGTTGTTGGATGAGATACGTTCACCATTGAATTAAATACATTATGCCAACCTTCTACAGCGTTGTTCAGTCTTCGCACTTTATTCATGACACGGCTGTGTTCACTACAAAGGCTAGCTGGAAATCGAGGCTGCGAAAAGCGACTACGACGAACTTGTCCAATGTAGAAATAATCGAAGTAATCGATGAGTAAATCCAATTCTGAGAATCTGTTAATATTGGAAAGTTGTTCGGAAACAATAATGACATCAGTTTCTGGTGTCAATGTCAAAGCCATCAGTTGTTTGACTTTGATTGGATAATTTTCATTAGAGATGTACAACGTAGGTTTTTACCCTCAAATTGAAGTTTTAGTCAAACGGTTCTGCCCAAAATAAAAATAACATCCTGATACTTGTGATGCTCGTGGAAATTGACATTCAACAGTTTTAATTGCAGCTAATTCGAAATCAGTAACTATTGAAGATGGAGCTGAATTTCCGTTATTTCCCAGTCATATGGTATGCTGAAGCATTCGACGGCATATTACTTCACTACGCCCATTCAAAATTGCATACACCCATGGGATTATTTGACCATTCTCAAATGCATGGGTCGTATAAAGTTGATCAAATACTTCGAGGGTAATTCGGAATGTTCCATCAGCACACCAATGGCTGGTATGAAAATTAAAATCAACATCTTCCTGTGATGCAGAAGGAAATCGAGTTCTTTCATGCGCAGAAAGAGACTGTTCAAGTTCATTGTTTTGCACATTCCGAGACCCCCCTTCCCCTATCGACTACCTCAGTGTCACGCACTGACCATACACATGTCTAGGTAGTATGTTTACATAAGAGACTTATTCTAGTGAGTCCAGCCTATATTTTATTTTTCTAGTTTGTGGAAAGACACTAAAGGTATTATTTTCACAACCATATTAACTCAATCTTATGTTTGTATACAACATGTCACATCTCCACATTATGTTTTCATACAACATGTCACATCTCCACCTTATATTTGTAAACATCTTGTCACAACTCCACGTTATGTTTGTATACAACATGTCAACTCTCCATCTTATGTTTGCATAACACATGTCATACCTCCTAGTGAACATGCCGATGACACAGATGTTTTGATTTACACGACGGGTCTGTCATCTGCCACCGACGGTGCGCATGGACATTTACTGCCAGATCGATCACAAGGAAGAACAGTACACGAAGCCAGTGTGGCATTTACTGTAACAACATGCAGTATAATAATGGAAGTATTCACCGTAAAGCAGGCACTAAACTGACTGCAATCGCCTATTTCCATGCATTCATATTAAGTAACTCAATGAATATAAGTCAGAAAGTCAAAACAGCTGATGTATGTAGGGAATGGATGGGATCATTAGAGAAAGCTAAAATGAGGGCCTCACTGCTAAAATCACGCTTATCTTTGTCTCTGGACAAGCGAGTGTGGTGGGAAACGAACGAGCAGACAAATTAGCTAGCCTCGCCACCATAACAGATGGTCATCCTATGGACCGAGCAGACATTCCGCACGATCAAAGTATTTTAAAATGCATGAGTCAGTATCGAGAATGCGCGGTTTGGGAGTGAGGATATGCGTGGCCAGTATAGAACACATAAGAAAAATTTCAGAAAGAGCAGTAAACAAACATGGAACTGGAACCATCAGCCGCTATGCCCTGAGAGAATTTCAAAAGTGGAGATCTGAGCACCTATGGATATGTCCGATGTGCGAAGAGGATAATCAACATACATAATACCTAATACCGACCGCAAGTAATAAAGACATACATTTTCATGGTAGCGAAAAGCTCTAGATAATAGTTGGGATAATGATATAATCGCAAATTTAGTTACTGTCTAGTGAAAACTACTGTATCACAAGCACTAAGATGATTAGCACCATTGAAATGTATAGCAACTAAACGACCAACGTGCGCCACACACGCATGAGCAACTAAACGACCAACGTGCGCCACACACGCATGAGCAACTAAACGACCACCGTGCGCCACACACGCATGAGCAACTAAACGACCAACGTGCGCCACACACGCATGAGCAACTAAACGACCAACGTGCGCCGCACACGCATGAGATGTATAGCAACTAAACGACCAACGTGCGCCGCACACGCATGAGATGTATAACAACTAAACGACCAACGTGCGCCACACACGCATGAGATGTATAGCAACTAAACGACCAACGTGCGCCACACACACATGAAATGTATAGCAACTAAACGACCAACGTGCGCCGCACACTCATGAGATGTATAGCAACTAAACGACCAACGTGCGCCACACACGCATGCACAATGGTGCTAATCATCTTGGTGTTCGTGACATCCAGGTCTATGCAATCAAATCTTGAAATCTTGTTCCACCGAGGATAGTCCTAGGTAGGCACTTGACAATTATTTTACATTGCAATATGGTGTCCTTTAGCTATTTGGTCTTAAATATAATTTATTCATTAAAGTTAAAATAACGTGGATTATCTTGTGTTGTCATTCCTGTTTTGTCCTTAGATTTATTTTCAGTCATAGTTTTATCCTCATTTCCCCATGTTTTTAATGTGCTTCTCTACGTAGTGCATGGGATATTTGTGTACACGTGTCATCGTTGTCTTGGATTTTTCAGTTGTTAAATGTTTGCAGTCTATACTTCAAGAGTGTTCTGAGTATGAAACAATGAGGCAGACATATTGGCCAGAGGAAACAACACTGGAATCAAAGCTCTGGGGGCCACTGTATGAACTACAAGAGCTTTATTCAGGAGACAAAATTACAGATATAGACATGTTTCAAGTGAATGAAACCAACCCCGGGGCCTATGGTTGAAAGGTTGATTTAGTTTGTATTGTATACTATATATCTATATGTGTATCTATATTTTTCGCGTCAGTCAGTCTTCTTCTTCTTCTTCTACAACCTACTGTTACAAGCATATCATGTTTTCCAGAGATATAGCGCTATAACCATTAGACAATAATCTCTACGTTACTTGTATAATTGCTGTGAATACACTAGATGTTCATGTTTTCCATTTAAAATCATGAAACCCAGGAAATACATGTCAGTTTGAGATCGATATCTTCTGAAAACCCAGTGATTGCAAAGTCAATATGCGCAATGTGTCAATATTCGGTACCTCTTAGCATCCATTTTGTGTGTTAACTAAATGAATAAGCACTTTTTCATTGAACAGATGATACTAGCATTGTCTGTGTTTAAGTGGGTGGTGGGGGGGGGGGGAATGTTGCCTAAAGAAAATGATGTTTTTTAAGGGGATTTTGATTTATGGGGAGAACTGTTATGGAGTTGGGGTTAGGTATACCTTTTTTGGATGGCTTCGTAGCGCAAAATATTATTGGGGGAGGGGAGAGAGAGGGAGTGTTTGAAACTCTCCACTCTCCTACTTTATCTACAGGTTTGCAGACGTGTCTTAAATCTATGTACGTTCAATGAACTTTCCATTAAAAACACGGACTTGGGGTTTAATAGTCTGATAAACAGGCTAGAGTCTAATCTTCTGAGTGTTTCATTTGTGTACCCCTTGCTCTTCTGCTTGTTGGTATCCATGCAACAGATTGGTGTTTAACCGACTCATTAATTAAAACAAGTCACAAAAGGTATGCTGAAGATAATTTTTCAGAACTATCTTACATTTTATAACTATTTTAACACATTTCATAGATGTCTTAACACATTTCATAGATGTCTTAACACATTTCATAGATGTCTTAACACATTTCATAACTCTCTTAACACATTTCATAACTGTCTTAATACATTTCATAACTATTTTAACACATTTCATAACTATTTTAACACATTTCATAACTATTTTAACACATTTCATAACTGTCTAAACACATTTCATAACTATAAAGATGCAATCATGTTTGGTGTGACTACTATGAGTTCCTGATCAGTCTGTTACAGAACTCACATCATTATAAAATTTCTTACTTCACTCATACACCTGCTGGATTGACAGGTATGCATCAACATACCTGACCGTAATTTACAAATGAATTTTGATAGATTTAACCGGCCAAAGATGGATGTGTCGGGCCATTGACATAAATAAAACGGCGACATAACGCATTTTCATTCACTTGACTACATCCTGCTGGAAATCTAGTAGAATCATGGACCTGCTACAAGGGAGATCCAGCGGGAGTTTGAGAATGAATGCTGAAGAAGAAGATAGATTTAACCACTTCACTTACACAAAAAGGATACCCGGTAACTGAATCTCTTTGGTGCACTTCAATAGCATAGTGGCCATCAGATTGTCAAGATGGCACATGCAGGACACTTGACATCCTTAACAACAACAACATAGGTTACACGACAATGTCATGGTTATTCTTAAGGCTGACGATAATTGAATCAGGTCCGTTCTAGTGGCACCGAATTGCCTTGTAACTCATGTAAACAGGTTTTCCATACTTGACAACAAGATCCCCAAATAATGATGGAATCTTGTCAAGACATTAAACTTGTGTTCTCAAGTCACTGAGAATTGATCAATCCAGATAAATACTATTACAACAACAACGAACATCCCGTACAAGTATTGTGGTATCCTTAGGACCACAAACATAACTAATCAGAACTCGTACTACAAGGACCAAAAGAACTACTTGTAAACATAAACAGTATGGAGACAGGACAAATAATAGCTTACAGAAGTAAATTCAAGAAGGAAGCATGAGGATAAATGAAAAAATTCTTAAGGCCGACAGGAATTGGTCCGTTCTCAGTGACTTGAGTACACAGGCTGAATGTCTTGACAAGATCATATCTTTTTTTGGGGATGTGGATGATCAAGTATGGTAAACGTGTTTACTTGAGTTGCAAGGTGATTTGGTGTCACTAGAACAGACCTGGCTCAGTTCCCATCAGCCTTATGAATTTATATATGTATATATATATATATGAGTTGTTTGTTCTCTGAAGATGTAGTTCTTCAGTTCATTTAATTACAACACAGATCATGTCAATCCTTTCTTAACCAGTCAGTCTGTTAATAGAATTACAACTAGCCTTACAAATAGCCCGTAGATTGGAAAGGGGAGGGGTGTCAACACCCTTCTCAGAAATCAGTGAATAATTTTTAGTAGGCCTACTAGGAATTAGGCCAAAAGAAGGGTTCACACTCGCGCACGCTCATGCAAGCACACCCCCCATTTTCAACAAATTTCCTCAACAGTATCACATTTTGAATGAAAAAAATGGACTTAAACACAAAGATGGTGGATAGACCTTTTAACAAATAGGTAACACTCCCTCCCCACTGATGACATAACTACAAGTGTGCTTCCTTTTGTGAATTTGTGAACTATAAGCATAGCTGCATTTTCTGAACTATTATCTCCATTTTTTTCAACCACTCATCACCGATGGCTATGAGATTCCAAAACTTCAAAATTCTGATGGCACAACCTAATATCAAGAATCCCCACAGATCTAGAGCACATGAATATGTCAGTATAATGTCATTGCATGACTCAAAATATTTTCCTCAATGCAATAAAGATAGTCTGAACTATAAGCATAGCTGCATATACTCAACTATAAGCATAGCTGCATTTACTGTACTATAAGCATAGCTGCATTTACTGTACTATAAGCATAGCTGCATATACTGTACTATAAGCATAGCTGCATTTACTGTACTATAAGCATAGCTGCATTTACTGTACTATAAGCATAGCTGCATATACTGTACTATAAGCATAGCTGCATATACTGTACTATAAGCATAGCTGCAAATCCTGAACTATAAGCATAGCTGCATCTCCTGAAAACAGATCTTTTATTCAAAAATTAAAAATAAATGAGAACGCACAATAAGAGATACACTGCCGTAGTCAGACATGTCGGGCCATTGGTACAAATGAAATGGTGACAAAACGTATTTCCGTTTTTTTCTATTACATCCTGCTGGAAATCTAGTAGAGTCGTTGTCCTGCTACAAGATGGATCCGGTGGGAATTTGATAACAAATACACACACAAAATTACAGATACAACGATGAATCAACAAATAAGAAAGTAATTCAACACTTCAGTTTAATGAAAAAATATAAGAATAGTGCGCAAAGCCACTAAATAGATACAAAAAAAGTCTGTAAAAATATATTATATATATATAAAGTTAAACACAAGACAATCGAATATTACACATGAAAAAAAAAATCATTAAAAACACAACAAAGCACACTGAAAAAAAAACTATTTAAAAATATTTTCTTTTCTTTTTCGAGTGAGTATTCCAAAATAGTTATAAGTTAAAATATGTTTACTCTTGCAGTATTTTGAGAACTACTGGGTTTGAAATTCGTTTATATTTAATTGATGTTTATGCTGCCTGTGTGTTGAAGGGGTGCAAATAATAACAACACAGTTACCTGTCCATGTCAGAAGAGACAACTAAGGCGATCTTGAGGGTGGGATTGGTTGTCCCACCCCATGCCACAGGTCACAGTGACGCAGTAGTCGTGCTGAAGTCAGGTTTGTCAGACTAAAACCAATCGAAGCCAAGACAAAAATACATTCTGTTCTCTGGGCTCCGCAGGAGTTTGAGAATGAAAAAAGAAGATGTTTAAGTAATGTTTTCAAATTCTATCCTTGATGTTTGCAACCATTGTCTACAATAATCATGTGAGGACTTCATTTGAGGTTTGCAACCATTGTCTACAATAATCATGTGAGGACTTCATTTGATGTTTGCAACCATTGTCTACAATAATCATGTGAGGACTTCATATGATGTTTGCAACCATTGTCTACAATAATCATGTGAGGACTTCACTTGATGTTTGCAACCATTGTCTACAATAACCATGTGATGACTTCATTTGATGTTTCTCATCTCATCAATCTTCTTTTGGTTACATGGTCTTTCCAGAACATAGACACTCTATATCTATTGATATTCAGTACAGACACTCCAAACTAATGATGATTCTAACTGAATTGACCTGTGGTGGAAGCCATGGAACATGTTCAAGTTATGATGTCTCTGGTTGATCATCATCTTCTTAGAATGCTTTTTTTCCCTTTCATATTTTGTTTTCAGGATGTTAAATCTAAGAATCTCAAATTTCAGTTTATGAATGTGTATAGAAGCCAACCATCTATACTTTCAATGTTTGTAACACTTCTTTGAGTTTTTTTTTTATGTCCATGGAATTCTCAAAATCCTTCTGTATATCTAATTTTGAAGGAAATCATTTTTATCTTCATGTCCAAAGCCTTTCATTGCTATTGGGAGTATTACCCTTCTAATCAAATGTAATGTAGCTCACTGCTGGTACTGTGTAAAGATTGTTTATTATATCATCAAAAGCACAATGCATAAAATACTTAAAGACAATCCTTGTATATATGGATGTGGCCAGTTCTTTTTCGTGTTAGCTGTTCCTTGTGTGTTTAAACTTTCAGGCGCTCCCAAAAAGAAATAGATTTTCATTGAAGTGTGCCTAAATCATTCATAAATTATGGACTATTATTGTGGAGAGTGGATTGAAATGACTGAGCAATAAAATGTTTATATCATATCCTGTTCAGTACATAGCGATAACGCAACATGATTTTTACCTGTAATAATTTATAGGCAATATTTACATTCAGTAGATTGTCACTGCTTTCTGAATGGTTCTGATGCCCAAATTCCTGCAGCTTAAATCAAACAAGGTATCTTGGCCTTTTAAGACAGTCACCTACATCTCATGAACAGTCGGATACCTACTAGACTAAGTTCTCAAATGTAGTCCTTCATAAAGACCATCTTATTCAACTATGTACCATTTAAGCATGCTGATACATGGGGTGTGTATGTGTGTGTTTATATACTCAAAACACGCAATACCTAGAAAAATAGAATATTACATTTATCACAAAGAAATAAGTTTCTTAAAAAGAGGCTAAACACACAACCCCCCCCCCACATTACACACAATAGATTATTAAAAAAAACTTCCCAAGACAAAAACATTATATTTTATTTAAAAGAAAAAAGAACACCTGACAACTTCTCCAAATACGTCGTCGTCATATCTATATTTCTTCTACCAGTAAGACAGTGAAAACAACAGCTAAGGCTATGCTTATATGAAAGTACAATACTAACACTCTTCACTCAATACCGTTCACTCAATACTCTAAAAAACAGCTGTATGACAAGACAGTTGAATGAATGTAGTTTTTATTACAGTCAGCATTATTATAGACAATTTGTCACTTATTACTGCTTCCCTGGCACTACTTCTGTCATTTCCTACCTTCAACAAAATATAATAATAAGACCCATAACCCATCCGGGTGTAGGGATGCCAAACTGGAAATATCAGTACAACCCCCCCCCCCCCCCAAAACACATCAGCTATTCGGAGGAGTGTAGAAAAATCATGTACAGACAATTCCTTGATGCTATCAATCCAGGATTGTCTACCTCTTCTCCTTCTACCCTCGGCTGTTCCTTGCAAAATAATTTTAGAAAGTGAGTCGTGTCTTTAAACATTCCAAACCGAACAAGTTTACTCTGTTTTACCACTAGCAAAAGTGGTTCTTGATATTTGATATACAACAAAATACTAGCAAGTGGTTATAGGAAAATATCAGGCTCTGTGGTCAGTAGGTACAGAGCTAGTCTCAGATGACCAAGGTACCACATTCAATTTCCACCTCAGATAATTATCAATCCAGACAATTCAGAAAACAATAGAAACCTACTCAATGTAAAATAATTCCTAGACAATAACCGCAACCAACAAATTCTGGGTTGACCTCTATGTTCTGAATAGGATATGCTACCAACATATCTAGAAATACATGCAAATATAATAGAGGGAAAAACTTGCAGCCTCAGCCTCAAGTAATATGAAATATAATAGACCTACCTATCAACTTGTACAGGTGTTCTGTATTTTGTCAGCATTTTCAATGTAGTCAAATACAGAACTTGGGGTAAAAATACAAAATTCGTAGAGCTTTTAGGGGGAGTTTTTGAAAAACAAAATGATCCGTTTGAACTTGACAGGTATCAGATTCTAACTTAACCTAAGTGGACATATTAGTAGAGTAGTCATATCAATCCTAAGCTGAGTATGTGCCATGAACAAATTTCTATAGTACAATGTTCAACAAGCTAATAATGATGATGTCTTGAGCAGGGATTTGACTTGTGTCGATTCAAGCAAATAAAATGTTTTACATGCTGATTATGTTACAGTAGTGATAACAATTTCACACTCAAAATAAAACATTCCAATTACTTCCATTCATTATTGGTCACTTAGTCTGGAGACCATGTTTAGAGATAGAGGGATGCAGTGGGTTGAACCTTCATCCTCTCTACGAAATAAGAACATGACATTTCATATTTGAGAGCAAGCCAAAGGTCATGCTTCTCTTCCCACCCCCAATGTTTTGCCAAAAAAGGTCATAAAAAACTAATAGAGATGGATTTACCTATGAAAATGAGGAAATGACATTTAAAATTGTTTTAGTCAATACATCTCCTTACTGAAGATGTTTCTAAAGCCCTGCCTGCTGTAAACCATATGTGTTGCACCATTGGAGTAATTCTTCAGGGCACAAGCCTGAGCAATACATATGGAAGAAAATTCTGATGTGCACTAAATGAGCAAATATTATAAATGGATATCAATTGACATTACATCACATAAAATAATAACCTTTCACCTTTCTATCTAAAATAAGCTGTAAATGAGAGTAGACAAAAAGTAATTTCAAGAAAATATTGAAATATTTTCAAGATATAATATATTCAAGAATATATAGTCTCTGCTAACATTAGTACTTGTCCTTTAGCAACAGATTTTCTGTTGCTTTTACAGAAAGCACTCATGTTACATTAAATACCATTATTTATTCATCTTTAGTCAAAGTACTATTTATACTAAATTTGGAGTTAAAATACAGATTTTTAGATGTATTTTGGAAGTACATAAGTATGTAAGAATAATATGGAAACATTTACAAACACATCAGTACTGCTTATTGAGGCAAATGCAGGTTTTCCCTATTCTAAATATAGTATGATTGCAGTATAAACTCTAAATATACTGATTTCACCTGCCAACAGTATGATGAATTTTTTTATGCTTTATAAAAGGCGTTATTGTGAAAGAATTATGTTTGCGACAACTAATTTTTAACAACTTATTCGTTGTCGTAATAGATCATTCTAAAAATAATACAGCCTAATCCTAATATTAATAGTTTACTCTCTAATCCTAACCATAATGGTTTCTTCTACAACTTATACAGCCTAATCCTAACCATAATAAATCCATTTAAAACAAACCCCACCTTTTAAAAGAACCACAAAAAAGATCATAAATATCTGTTAGAATTGACATTCATAATTTAACACCATGAGCCATGCACACTTACTTAAAAATTAATTTAATCAACGCACCAAATAACACACCAATAGACAGATATTTGTAGAGTATAGTAACTCCCTTTGCATTATATTATACAGCTTACCTTGTAGGACTTCTAAAAATGATGTCACATTGTTTACTTTTGTAGGTTGTCAGAGTAGGCAGCACCAACAAATCAATTCATGTGTATTTTAAAAACAAATAATAACAATTTAGAAAGAATACATGATGTGTATATTGGTTTTTAATGAAAATGTGCTGTAAATATTTATCTTATATCCATGTTAACATTTCATATAAAGATTCGAGCCCAGAGATGCAGGGGCAAATAAAAAAACTAGTAATATATATATATATATATATATATATATATATATATATATATATATATATATATATATATATATATATATAAAACATTATAATAAATTGGTTACAATATGAGACAATGAGGTCAACTATTAGTAGAACTGGTTGGAAAGGAGCAGGATATCCAACTTTGACAGCACACATTTTGTGCAAAAAAATCACGGTCCAAATTAAACTGAGAGGTCTAATGTGAATGTGAAAATCTGCTGAGAATTGGAAGCAGTGGACTGACATGACCAAATGACATTATACACCTGTCTAAGACCGTGATAATCTGATGATGATAATGAATAGCTCAGGTGGAAAATTCTATGAGTCTAACAACTTACAATTTTGTCACCATTACAACTCAAATAAAAGCTGTATGGAGGCACACAGTTTTAATTGATGGCAATCATCATTACAAATACCCTGTTTATCCCTAGGTGGATGATTGTCATAATATCTATACTTGTGGTTAAGCATAGAGGTGGTGACTAGGAGCTTTAATTGTATGTCCAAGGCCAGATGTGTTGCATTTGCTGCGTTGAATCAGTATTCCTTCAGTGTTGATGTTATCTATCCATCTTGTTTTAGGTCTTCCTCTCTGGCCTTGTATCCAGATCTTCTTATGTTGTATATTCTTGTTGGTAATTGATTATGGTTCATTCTCATAAAGTGTTAAAACCATTTTATTTGTTGTTTCTTGATGTATTCTGTGCATGGTCTTAATACTGATTCCTGTTTATATCAGCAGGATGTTTCTTTGAATTATAATAAAAGAAGAGATTTTATAAACCTTTAAAAAAAAGAGATATAAATAGAATCACCAAAATCAAGAAAGGATGTCCAGTAATTGGATTAATGCTTGTACAATTATGATTAATGATTGATAATTTGACTGACACAATTAATGATTGCATTCATCTTCTTGATGTAAAGTAGGTCGCTTTATTAAGTAGACATGAACATTTCACCAAAGTTCTTATTTCTGATGGTTTTCAGACTTAGACATCAATGACTGACAAAGGAATCAGTGAGCTATATCTTAATTTCAGAGAATGTGCCATTATATTTAGAGAATCCCCCCCATAGAGGCCAATTCCCTCAAGTGGAAATGGGGCTTAGTACAAACAACTGTCCAAAAAAAACTGTCAATACTGCATTTTACCAGTTCAGGCGTTGCAGGGAGGGGATTGAATAGTACAAACAACAGAGGCTGAAAACTAAGATTGGTCAGGCCATCCCTGACATCAAGCAGAATCACAGTCCTGCCCAAGCAATCACCGGTGCTGCAGGCAGAGAAGAGCACCAGCAACCATTTATAAGGTCAATATCAAATAATGAAAGTAAGTCATAAGTGATTACTAGTTGTGCTAAGATAGAGTGTTGGAATCCATTTGCACAAAACTTGACAATTCACAATTGTTCATAAAATGTGATCCAATATTTAAATTAACATAAACTACGTTTTCAGAGATAAAAAATGTTTACACCTACAACAATAATATGAATTTATCAATATAGAAAAATGAAATAACTGCAGACTAAAATAACTTTTAAATGATTAAATTATGGGGTAAATTATGGGTTTACTTTGATCCTGCAAGTTGTTGAATTTTGTTTATTTGAAATAACCATCACTTATTGCTGTTTAAGAAGAGGCCTTTCTCTCTACTTTCTGTGACTACTACATTAATCAGTTCTTGAAGATCTTCCTCACTTTTAGCAATGAGAAGAGTGTCATCTGCATATCTTAAATTACTTTGTTGATCAATCCAATTTTGTTTCATTTTATTACTAGCTATTTGTCAGAGATTGTTGCTTGTGAGACAAACATATACTTCAAGAGTGTTCTGAGCATGAAACGCTGAGGCAGACATATTGGCCAGAGGAAACAACACTGGAATCAAAGCTCTATGGGACACTGTATGAACTACAAAAGACAGTGAGTTTTATTCAGGAGACAGAATTACAGATATAGACATGTTTCAAGTGAACAAAAGAAGAAGAAGAAAATCATCTTTTTAAATGTCCAGTGTTGGATGATATTAGGAAAATGTTTCTCCCTCCACTGCCAGATAAATAAAATACCCTGTAAGGAACAAAACAAAAGCTCACAAATAAATACATATATCACACAGTGGCATTGGATCATGGGATATGAGCCCGTAGGCAACAAGATCAGCCACCAACCAACACAAGCCTATATTTCAAATGCTCTTGGAGGTCGTTATTGCAGGATTATCTAAACTACAATCTCCATTATTTTATTATGGCCATCATCATCATCAGGTGCCACACCAGCTGGCGTAGGCGATCATGGCTTTCTACAGCTCTCTATCTCCAGCATTATATATCAAAATCGTTGTTGTTTCCCTGCTATGCCAGGTTGTCAAACTGTCTAATATTTTCTCACGTTGTCAGCCTCTGTCTCTGTTGCCAACAATCTTGCCTGTTGTGACTATGTTCTCCAAACCTACCTGACTCATGAAATAGTCAAAACATGAAGATTGTCTTTTTCTTATATTATTGATTATGGTCCATTTCACATTTGACTCTTTCAACACCTCCACATTAGTTTTTCTGGCAGTCCATGGTATTCTCAGAATTCTTCTGTAGAACCACATCTCTATTGACTCCAGTTTCCCACTTTTCTGTTTGTTTATTGTCCAAGACTTGCATCCATATGTTAGTATAGGAGTTATATAGCACTGCAGAACTCTATTTCTCATCTCTAATGACAAGGCCATATTACACAATACTTTTTTCCTTTTTCTGAATGTTTTTTTTGTCTGCCCTTTGGTGATATGTTCTGATATAACCAAAGTGATCTCATCACTGTGGTTTAAAAAGGTCTTTCTCACCATAAGAGATACTATTTTAAATTTTTTAAAAATATTTTGTGTACATGTTGTGCAGCAGAAGGTGAACAGTTTAGACATACCCTGTTAAAATAAATGCAAAAAAACTGTTACAGTTTTCATGAGCATGTCCTGTAAAGAGGAACAACATTGAGTACGTGACAATAACTTAAAAAATATATTTCTGATATACATTTTGTATAACATAAGAAAATTGTGCCGTTTTTTTTGGCTATGTATTATACACTAGTTTATGCTACAGTCAATGCTCCCTCTATTGTGTGAGGACGAGCAGGTCATTAGAATATGCAGTGCAGCATTTTTAAAAAGTGCACAGTTACGACAGACATTAAATTTAAACTTAAGTTTTTTTTTCGACTAGGGTAGACCATTGAAATTTTATCGAGTTCAATTATCTTCGCATGAACGAGTCCAGAATTATGACTGGTTTAAGTAAGACAAAGAAATCAACACAGATCACCAATAGCATGTGCATGTAGCTGCTTAGTTACACAGAAATCTTAGGCATAATAATATCATGATAGTAAGAACTCTACATATGGGAATGCCAGAGATTATTCAGTGAGGTGTTCTCAACTGATGAGAATACAAATAAAATGGACTAAACGAAAATAATACATAATACTGCAAAAAACATACAAATGTTAATTTAAACAGAACCGGTTGAACTTTAAAAAAATTTTTTTACATTAAAAAACATTTAAAAATCAGAAAGTACATCGATCCAAGATGTGAATAATTAACATATAATAAATATATAAATAAAGTGCCAACGATATTTTAAAAAAACAAAAACCGCAATATGACTCCTACCAATCTATAAACCTGTTATTCTATAGAACCATTAGTACTGATGATTATTCATGGATTTACAAGTACAAAAAAAAATTGTAGTTATAAATGCATTTGAGAGTAGTAAACAGCAATTGAACAATATCTAAATAAACATTGATTGTATATAGTATATTTTTTATCAACTACATAAACCATCAACATTGTTATCACAAGTTTAGAACTCCACAACGACACCACAAAGCCAAATCGTTACATTTAATAAATATATTTATACAGGTGTCTAAATCGATTTGCAATATTTTTGTTACAGATTCTTCAGGTAACATATTCATTCCAGAACTTAGGCTGCTTTATGGATGTTCTGAACTTCTCATGATTGTGGGAGAGTTGATTTGCCGTGGCCAATGATAAACAATCTGAGATGTCTCTTATCCATTGTTGTCTTGAGAGTCCCTTATCCCTGTTACTAGCTACCATTCTTTATTATATTAATTTTTCCATGCAGTTATGTCTTTGTAGATTAGACTTGCAATTTATTATTTCTGTTATGACTGTCTATTGCAGTAATTTTATAAAGTCATTTGATCTAGGATGAAAAACCGCAAGGAAATTAAAAGTTGGATAGATTTTTTCAGGCCACTTGAAGGCAACTTGAAACATGTATAAAGTATTTGAGGTTGTAATAATTTAACAAGCAGTCATGGAGAGGAGATTTGGAGACCCTACTAAAATGTTATCAAGTCTCTGCATTGAAAATAGATCCTAGTTTGCAGTATTTATAAATATTTACAACACTTTTATCTATTTCTGTTTTCTTATACTGCTCTGTGTTGCCCCAGCCCTCACATTTATAGCACATGGGTTGTTCCAGACACTGCAGATTTATCTCTGGAAACTGACAGGTTGGCCTATGTTACATTTCTGAATATACTGTACCAGTACAAGCTGTAGAAACAATTACCAATCTTGAAAACTGTTATTGTCTAGAACCATCAAGTATGGGGATAATTCACATGTTTAAGTGTACATCAAAAAATGTAGTTATAAATGCATTTGAAAGTAGTAAACAGCAATTGAAACAATATCTGTAAAAACATTGTATATTGTATATTTTTTATCAACTCCATGAAAATTAAGTGTTATCTGAAATCTTGGACTCCTAATCATTTCCACCCCCCCCCCCCCCATTTCCATGCCACTGAGCAGCTCATATAGTTGGATCTGACCTACAAGTGATATATGAATATATAATATCTTTGGAAACACTTTAGTTTACCGTATGGTGGTATATGGGGATATAGTTATAAGGGATATAGGTTATAGTGAGTACAGATTATATAGTCCACCCTGGGGGATCTCAGTGATGTAGTAGTTAAGCCATTAACTTTGTGCTGAAGAGGTCATGTGTTCAAATTGTGCTATTGTTTATAAAGGAGATTCCTGGGAAATTGCATGAAGCTATAGAGAGTTACATGCTATGAGCTGTACCCTGACAGGCGGGGCGACACTTCGTTGAGAGTCAGAATACATATGGGGTAACCAAAGTGCAATGAAGTCAATCCTGTACACAGTGAATCTATTTTTAGTTAACCTATTTCTATTCATACTAGCATCAGCAGTTCACAGCTGGGACTGACCTACACATGATGTATGCACAAATACATAACAAGTACATTCACTTGTCAAAACAATATTTTTACAAGCTGCCCTCATTGGTTTCCAACCTACAAGTATTCATTTTAGAAATAACTGTGAATTAAAAAAAAACAATGAGGATAAGAATTTTAGGACTAAATATATGGACCCCAAAAAATAAATACTTGATATCAATAGATACATTAAAAAAAAACTTAAATGAAATGTGACGCATCAAGCCACTTAAGTATGATTACCATTTCAACATATTCCCTGACAATAATGTAAGGTTATAGAAAACAAATGTTCCAGATAAAATGTGATTCATAAAGAGAATAATGACAATGATAATACCAACAACTATCTAACATAATGATATAAATATACAGTTTATGAGTGTTGGTAAGTTAATTTATCACATAGAATGCATAGATGAAATATGCTGGTTGGAAATCTAAGCAATTCACAGCAAATAAAAACAGAATGACACAAAGCTGGTTTGACAGAAAAGGCAGATCTAATAAAACAACGCTGAAAATTTATAACTATATTCCATGTAAACAGTTAAAATACAAACAGTGGTCTAAAAGCCACTGATACATTATTTGATAATATTGTTCAGTATCAGAACACTTCAAACTATTCTATTGACTATCACTTTCTGCGGAGCATAGGTCCTCAACAAACATCTTCCTCCTATCCTTGCTTCCAGTTCTTTCAAGGCCAAAGATAACAGGGTTATCTGTTACCCTGCAGAAGGTAACCCCCCCCCCACCACCACACTATTTGAACATGAGATTTATTACCAGGAGGAAAGCCAATAAAGGGTAAACCCCCCCCAACCCCAGCCTAAAATGTTATAAACTGAAATACCCATGAAAAAAAGCCCCTCACAGAAAAAACATCTACAGCCCCGAGTTCTTGTTCTACCTACAACTCATGTATATTTTTTTTCATTCATTCTCAAACTCCCACCAAATCTCTCTTATAGTAGGACAATGGTCCTACTAGATTTCCAGCAGGGTGTATTCCAGAGAACATAAATGCAATGTGGCCTCATTTATTTGCATCAACGGCCTAACATACCTGACTTCGGCATAACCTTTTGTATCTTGTATCTAATTAGTTCCTCCAGTTATTTATTAAATCTTTTTCTTTTCCCCTGTGGATTCCAGAACAATGCCTATCTTACAATGCTATTAGTAGGTCTAACACTTCGTGTGCTACTTAATAGTTGTCTTTAGAATATGATCACAGCATGAGAAACGTCTACATTATGTCATATCACAAACTTAATATATTCAATATTATTGAGCCAAAAAAAATCATACAAAAATAATGACTCAATTTAATAAATAAACAACATATATCCAATTTGTTAAAGGCAAACTCTTTATATAAATTCAGAAAATTGAATATAATCAATGTCCATGAATGTACCTCCATCTGTGCTTTGCTCTTTTCAGTTAATCTTACATTGTCAGAGCACTTATACAGTAGCATTGATCATTCCAAAATTTCCATCAACAAACTCTGAGTACCAATTTTCATCTGAGCAATGAAAGAATCAAAATGTACTGGAAATTAAACATTGGATGCTGGTGCCTATGAACCGCCACTGAGCAACGTAAGCTTCCTTGTTTATCTCAGCTATCAACCATTTAATGATTGTCAATTCTGTTAGGGATTCATAGCTAAGCTGAGGATTGAAGGTTGGTTATTTACACTGTAGTCACACTGCCAGTGTGGCAACTGAGGCCTAGACTTCAAGTTCAGGGTGCAAGGAATAGGGCCACTGTCTTTTTTTCCAGGAACGTTGTAGGAGGCAACTAAAGAAAGTTTGAGAATAGGTTGACACTTGTCAAAAAATCATTACTGTCATTGCATGTCTTGTCTCGATTTTGTCATTTGTCAAATGGTCCCCATGAATGATGAAGAGATGCAGACCAGTGGTTATTGCACCTTTGGGACAGACTCCTCGGTGGCGAGGAATGCTGGGTGTGCATCACTGCAGACCAGCTGGCATTGCACCTTTGAGACAGACTCCTCGGTGGCAAGGAATGCTGGGTTTGCCATCACTGTAGACTGGTCAACAGATTTGATAAAAATGTTGAACTAGTTGGCCCAGAAGTGTATGCTATACTCCTGGCATAGTGATAATCCTGGGATACTGCGGCAACATTGAAGTGCCTACATAAACCCCTCTAACACAACCATGCTTTTGCGACAACAAACATATACAAATTCGAGTGCCTCCTCAATTACTCACCGAGGGAGACCGTGGCTTTTGTCAGAATGGCTTTTTATGGGCTATCCAGAATTACAGATTCATAGCTAAAGGAATTACTTCATCATCATCATCATCACACAGTGTGATAGTTGGATGTTTTATATTATCCAAAAAAACAAAAGGACTGATCTAACAAGGGGTTGAACTTGCATCTTTAGGACTAGGAACTCTGTGTCATAATTGATCCACCACCTACCCATTGCTCCTAGTCATAGAGATGATAAATTATTCATTATGGAAACATGTCAAATAGTTCTAGAATTACACCTAAAATATTATTATTTTAATCTGATAATTTTACACAAAAATACAGACACCAAAGTTATATTAACTCAGCCAATGCTGGCTCCAAGATATGATAAAAAAAAGGGAGAGGGAAGAAGGAATAGTAACACTATTATAAAACATGGGTTCAGGTTACAGTAAGTAATGACCTCTACCTAGTGTTACATACACCTGTAGAGATGAACCTACTATCCATAGGAAGAGGTTCTCTAAGTATGAGGAACTAGGATAAAATGTTGGTGGTGAAATGGGAATATCAAACTGTCCTTTCATTGCATGTGGCATGCCTTTTTAACCATGAATATGAATTCAACTTGGTTATGTCATTAAGCATCGATAAGAAAAAGATGTGAGTGGCAAAAATCACAAAAATAAGCCTAAATGTCAGGCCAAGAGATGTACCAGTAACCATGGCACCATGCAACCTGTACAATAAGTACAACTTAGAATTCACAATTTCAAATACAGAAAAATTTGATTGACTCCTTTTCATGCCCAGTATAGGCCTATGTTGATCATTGAATAATTCACTTAGTAATGTATTACTAATATGTCACACAGGAAAAATATATGCCAAAATATTAGAAATGCATCTAAGAAACATCACAGACCCACAATGGAGCTCCTCCAAGTTTGAAACAGGAGAGGAGTAAGTTGAACAGATGCTATTTTTTTCCATGAGACAACTAAGAGAAAAAGAACTAAAATATGATCAATAACTAAACACAATATTCATAGACCAGGAAAATGCATTCGATAGAGAATAGAAATGATTTATGGGAAACACTTGAAAATTACAGAATAAAAACTCAGTTATTAGCAAATTTCAGTTAAGAACTACTGACGGAATGACTTCATCTTTCAAAACGAAATCAGGGGTAAGACAAGGATGTGTCCTCTCACCTATACTTTTTAACATATACATGAACAGAATAATAAAAGAATTCCAAAACAAGAAAAAAAACAGTACAGTAATAAGAAAAGAATCTGAAGAGTAATTAAATATTGCAATCAATGAATTGCCATTTGCTGATTATCAATACCTTATTTGCGAAGAGGAACAGCAGTTACAAAATCATATTAATTCACTCACGACAACATACACCCAGTATAACATGAAAATAAATATGCAGAAAACAGAATGAATGAAAATCAACAAATCATCAAATCCAGTGAATAAATAAAACTAAAGTTTATAAATTACTAAATTAAACTAAACCTCTGAATTTAAATACTTCGGAAAGAAAATTCACAAACAACAGAAAATTAGGCAGAGAGATTGAGACAAGATGCCAGAAAGCAAACATAGTGACATACCACCTATCACCATTACTGCTTATCCCAAAGATGGAAGTCAAGAGACAGATGATAAACAGTATTTTTATGCCAACACTTCACTATCCATGCCAGACATGGGCGATGACAACAGCCCCGCAGACAACACTTACATGTGAGATGAAATGCCTGAGAAAAACCACAAGAATGACCAAACTAGACAAAATGAGAAATGATGAAATCAGGAGAAGAATTGATATATGACCATGCACATAATAAATGAACAACAAATAAATGGTTTGAACACCTTTTTAGAATGCACCATATCAACTACCGACAAGAACATATAACATAATAAGATCCGGATACAAGGCCAGAGGAAGACCTAGAAAACGATGGATAGATAATATCAATACAACACTGAACAAACATGGATTCAATGCAGCCAAGGTGACACATCTGGCCTTGGATAGACAACTAAAGCTCCCAGTCACGATCCTTATGTTTAGTGACAAATGTGGATATTCTGACCATCATCCACCTTGGGATAAACAATACTACCAAGGCAA
Source organism: Meghimatium bilineatum (assembly GCA_034231615.1). NCBI lineage: Eukaryota > Metazoa > Mollusca > Gastropoda > Stylommatophora > Philomycidae > Meghimatium > Meghimatium bilineatum. The sequence goes on from CM067305.1 coordinate 53,825,510, forward strand.
ACATTTGTTATGAATCTGATTAAAAATTATGTCAACAATGACATGGTTACAGATATAAACCACAAAGTATTAAAGTTTAACAAGAAATAGCAACAAACTGTTTTAGATAAATATCTGGCTTTTTTCTCTGCACCTCTTATGGTGAGTGACTTTCAACTGTGGATGTTAGTCCAATTTGGTTATATCAGACTTTTACAACCACCAAAATATAGTGGAGGTTGCAGTTCTGGTAATCCAGTCACTATGACCTCTGGGTTTTGTGATATACATAAATAAATAAAATAATTTTAAACAAATTTGAGAAGTTTATAACATGTTTGTTTGTTCTCGTATTAATTTTTAAAATTATCTATACCTTTTTACTAGCCCAACCACAACAGGTCAGTCTTACTCGTAGTCCATCACTCTGCAACAGTAAATCTACAGTAGATGCCATGCATATATAGTAAGGCTTTTCTCTTGTACTTTTTTCTCTTTTCTCGAGCACTTCATCTATGCAAATTATTACTAATATGTCTTGCTGAAATCTTCCTAAGAACTCTTGTGAATTTCATTCCTTTTTGTAAAACTGTCATACTTAATATTTTGTATCTGTAACTAATGGTAATTAGTATTACAGTTGTCTACATTGTGTTTGATTATTACAAGGTTAGAGAGAATATATTACACTACATCATGTCTCTCTCTCTCTGCTTAGATTTAAATTATGTGCAACAGCTGTGTTTGTGAAAATTTCATTCATAACAAAAGAAAGTGAAAGGGTGAAAAAAATTAAGATCACCCCCATATTGTTTTAATTGTTTTCCTGTAAAGACTTGATGAGACTTTCTTGATTCAAGTACTTGTATTCTTGTCTGAAAAGCTTTACATTTGTTGCTTGTCAGTGGATGAGTTTGGAGCATCTGAGGAAGAATTTGTTATACTTTATATAAATATGGAAGTTCTGAATTAAAAGAAAATATTATGAATGACTATAAGAAAGGTGATTGTTAACTGATAATGTTGAAGATAACAATACTGAAAGTATATACCTGGTAGATGTTTATGATATATATATTCTGAGGAAGAAATCAGCTTGAATACAGGTCCCACCGAAGACGGATGTGTCGGGCCTTTGATGCAAATAAAACGGCGACACAACGAATTTCCATTCTCTGGACTATGTCCTGCTGGAAATCTAATAGGGCCATTGTCCTACTGCAATAGAGATCCAGCAGGAGTTTGAGAATGAACGCTGAAGAAGAAGAAGAAGAATGCAGGTCAAGATTATTGCAGAGAAGATTTCAGACAACCATACCAACAAGAGGATAGAGATTGAGTGAGTAAATGTGGAACTCAGCTAGCTTTCTGGAAACAATAGATATTTATGAAAAAAAAAGTTATAAGGTTTACAGTTCCACAAAACAAATAAACTGACACAAAAAATATAAACATAATACAAAACAGATTAAATCCACATTTTTACCAAAAGATTTTTATAAAAAAATACAAGACTAAATGAGAACAAACAATAAAAATAATGATATTAAAAATGAACCAGATCACATACATTTTAATAGAAAAATATCAATGCAGATATAGATAATGTGTTGCCCATAGCTTGTCTGATGTATTGTGTTAGAAATGCATATAAAAAAATGGAGGAACATCAACTTCTCTATGTATTTTTTTGTTTGTTCATCTATTGTTTGTTTTGCTAATTATCATGATTTTTTTGGTATTGTTAATATTTAAGTTATGCAACTACAACATCAGAAATAGATCAGACATTAATTACATCATGTATTGAACATATAGAGAGATAGAAACTACTAGGGTTTTGACATCTTATAAGAATGGTGTACACCCAACTTCATACAAGTGCATATAATAAAACATGATCAGGTGTAAACAACAGAGAATATGGATAGATACCAACAAAGACATTTTGAACTAAAATAGATATAGCACCACAGAGGTGATATATCTGGCCTTGGAACACAAAACTAAAGCTTCCTTCTGCATATCGGCAAGTTTGGTCACCATCTACCTGTGGCTAAACAACAGATAATAGACAATATCTAGTCCATATTCTCTAATGTTGACATAGGATAAAGATAATAGTGTTTGATAAGTGTGGTTTCCTACCTTGTTCTATTAGATTAATAAATTATAGTATTAAACTATCATGTTCAACAAGATGGGAAGAGAAGATGGGTTATAAACAGAAAATAGAGCAACTTACTATTTGTAGCACTACCATAAGCGGAACCACCGGTAGGGTTGAGGTCATCTGGGTGTGTGGGTGCTGAGGCAGTTGTTGGTGGATAGGGAGGGGCTTCTTGTTGCTGGTATATGGCTGCATCAACAGTTGGATAAGGGGCACCACTTGAGGGCGGATAGGAAGTGGCACTTGACAAGGGGTAGGGAGTGCCATCTGAGGTTGGGTATGGAGCACCACTTGAGGGTGGGTAAGGTATGTTACTTGGAGGCGGATACGGGGCTGCATATGGAACTTGGTAGGGGAAGTCACCAGCTGAGGGGTATGGAGTGTAGAACGGCTGAGGTGTACCTCCTATGTCAGGTGGTGGAAGTCCAGATTTGCTATCTGTTAAATACAAGTACATTCTGTTACATCTCAAATGTGGCATACACTCTATTAATGTATGAGGTCTGTTAAAAAGTATCTGACCTTTGATCAGGAATATAATTAATTACTTTCAAGTGGAGATGAAGTTTGGTCCAGCCAAAAGAGGCTGGAAACTAAGATTCGTCGGGTCTTCCCTGACATCTCGAGTAGGACCACTCTCATGCCAAAACAACCACGAGTGCTGTAGTAGAAGATACCACATCGAGAGGTGCACCAGCAACCATGGTACCATGCAAAACAACTAGATAACATGTCTTCACTTGGAGGTCTGAAACAATAAGCACATACTTCTTCCTGTGGTTCTGCCATTGTTGAATATTATTTGGACATGGAGTAAAGCTGGAATGTCATTTTCTATCATTTTCTTATGTCCTATGGTGTCTCAAATTTGATCCCTTTCAGTGGAATTTTAACTTGGAGAACAGAAAAAAAATCACAAGGACTCATTCCAGGAGAATATGGAACAAATAAGGTGGAGCAAAAAATATGGAACAGAGAAGTCTAACAAAGAAAGAATGTTTTGTTTGGTAAAGAAAGTCGGAATCAATTGTTAACCTTTAGCACGCTGTGTTTACAATTTGGGCAAAGCATTTCGCCGGAATTGTGGCATATATTGATTGCTGGAGTCTAAATAAACCACCCGATTTGGTAAACCCGATGCCGAACAAAAAAATCTTGAAAAATCGAGATTGGTAGCTTTTTGACAGAATGTGATGGCAACATTGGGAAGAAAATTTGACGCCATTTTGTTTGTGATTGCAGATTGGCGCGGAAAACGATATGAAATGATTTTGAGATAGAAATTAAAGCAATTTCTAGTCTTCTGCGACGTGGCGAATCAACAAGACAGTGAATCGTGTTTATTATACTATTTGTTAATAGTATATTCAGTGAAATTATCATTTCAACAGAATAAACAGCAGAAAAGTATGTTCTTCATATGTGATTATTAAATTATTCTATGATGTTTCCATTATGTAAAATATATAATAGTCAACAGATTTCACAGCTTATGATCGATCAAAAATATGGTAGGTCTAGATCGAGATAGGTCTAAATTTGACTTGATCACTTTCTCACACATCTCATATCACACACAACACAAACAAAACTTACAATATATGCAGAATTTAATTCTTTATTTATATGTGCAAATATTATTTAAATATCTGTAACAACAAAGAAGTTATCGCGATTTCAAAACAGCCACCGACGATTGCGTAACATTTCGAAAACCAATTCCGCGGCAGTCAGCGGCACAAGAAATATTACATAATTGTAAACACAGCATGCCTAAGGTTAAGAATGGGCAGGTGTATTGTTATGATAGAACTATCAAATTGCCAATGTCCTCAAGTCTGGCTGCTTGAATTGCACAGCATCACAAAGATGTCAGATGACTTGCAGGTAGTACTCCCATCATTTTTTTTATCTTGTGGTGTGAATTAGTGACATACACTCCACATAAGTCAGAAAACTGTGAACATGATTTTGGACGTTGATATTTCTGTCACAAGCCTTGTTTTCTTGTACCTCTGGGATGAAAATATATTTACTGTGATGATATACCATGGTGTCTGGTTCACATTCAGGAATTCATTGTCACCAATTGGCAATTTATTGCCAGGGCCCACAAAAGGAACAAAGAATAGCAACACTGTGAGAGCTAAGGAAGGTTTGATATAGGGTTGAGTTCCATATTGTAGAAAGTTTTACTGTCCCAGACATGTTATACTCAAATGTGTAAAGAAAAACAGTGCACAAATCACAGTCAAGCTGTAAACCAGATGCATGCATTTTATTTTCTGGACTACTGGAATGTGAATGTGGTCTGCTCTCCTCTGATAATCTTTGAAGTGTTTACACAGTTCTTTATTTGAATAGTGACCACTGTATTTTTACTGAAAGTCTGTTAAATCTGTATCTTTCAATGTTACATTCAACTTCCTACACATAATTTTTGGATTACTGTGACTTTCTACTGGATGGGTTATACAAATTCATATGTCATATGGTACACTTTAATTGGTCTATCATTAACTTTCTGGACTACATCCTGTGAGCTACTGCCAGAGTGTGAGAACAAAATTGGGAAAAGAACTATGCAACCATCTATAAAAATAAAAAATGGCTCATAATAAATATTTGTATGTTGCATGTTTAAAAATAAAAATAAATATTGTGTAGCAAAACAACCAATAAATCACATTAGGTTGTAGCAAGTCTCTAATGACCCACCTTAGGTGGTAGCAAGTCTCTAATAACCCACCTCAGGTGGTAGCCAATCTCTAATAACATCACCAACAAAATTAGATCTACAATCTGAACAAATAAAGTAGTGACCATACAAAAACTGCATGTTATATACTAATACTACAATACTCTACCATCAAAGTTTTGTGGTTGAGGTTGAGGAGGGCCATATGGCAAGACATCAGCATTATCATAACCAGGTTTTGGTGTAGATATTGAGTCATAAGATGGTGGTGGCATTCCAGGGGTGAATCCTGTGTAGAGATAAGGAGAATCAACAAAATACTATGATGTCTATGTGCCAGATGTGAGAGGAAAAAGTGTACAGAAGATAAATATTTGTATTGTTATTACAAAGCAGACGATTGACTGTAAAATTAGCAGTACTGTGCTGTCTTTTTAGTTTGATCTATATCAATAGACCATTTGAGGAACCCCCTAGGTTATTCTAATTAATAGTGAGCTTGCTTACTTTCACTGGGTTAAAACATTCCAGGTTCGAAACCACACACGGACAAAAAAAACTCATCCAGATTGTGATTTTTCACCCGACACTACTGCTCCTCCAGTCAACTCAGCTGTAAATGGGTACCTGAAGCATGAGTTCGAGAAGGTAAACACAGCAAAGATGGGGGACTGGTCACCACACCTGATAGTTGCTGCAGCTTAGTACATGAAACGTTATCTTCATCCTCGACGGCAGGTAGTTGCAATGGGGTCTACCTTTACATGTAATAGACTATTTAAATAGTCAACACCTTTTTTCCCCTTGCTTGTGGCAGTAACAAAACATCTCCATTTTGATTGGCCATTTGTATTCTTTCTGAGTGCTCCAGATAATCTCACTAGGCATTATCCTGATCTAGGCTGCCTTTGGTTGTTGATCTCTCGCACACTTTCTCTCTGTGATCCACAGAATGCCTTTACAAAATTTAGTATGCGATAGCACATACAAAATATGAGGGCATTCTATAAGTTCAGACTAACCAACAATACCTGCTTTTGGAGGTGAAAACTAGTTAGTTCATTTATATAATTAAAAAAAAAGAAAGAAAAAAAAAAGAAAAAAAATATCAGTTTTATGTGAAGCAAATACACGATGAACAAATCAATGTTTCGATCAAAAGGTCTTTACCAAGATAGGAACAAATAAACACAAAATAAAACAAATACTGCATTATTATATTTTGGGTTCTGTACCATATCTTGGGCCTACCTATTATACGAGATGTAATATGAACAATTTTCTCCCCTCAAATTATTTCCCTTGTCTAATCGGTCTATAATTACCAATCAGTGGTTCAGAATTGATATATTTAATTTAAGAGGGTTGTATGGGTGGGTCACTCAAATGGGGGGGGGGGGGGGAGAGGGGAATTCTGTCAAAGAAAAAATACTTTGTGTGCTCATTGAACCATTTGGTCACTGATGTCATGACATCTTTTATCAGAGTGGAATAGTTGTTCAAAGGTACAACTTTTTTTATGGTCCAAACAAATGAAAGTCATAGATTGAAGCCACAGGCTAAATGTGGCAGAACTTCCCACCTTTTCCAATTTAACACTTCCTGCACAAATTTTGCTACATACCAAGACTTTTGCCTTTTTATGTATTTATGCTTAACAGCTTAACAACTAAGGGAAATGAGGTTTAAAGTGACCAGATGGTCATGATTCAAAGAGTTAAGAAAAGTAAATTTGGCACATGACCAGACAAGACACAGAAATGTTATATAAGTGAAAGTAATAGGAAATTATAATATATAAAGATATAGAGATATATAGAGATATAAATTATAGAACCTCCAATGTAAGAAAATAACAGTGTAAGAAATGTCTTAAAATGCTGCCAGGAAGCAGCAATTTCACTGTTATATGTTTGCATTCTCCTCTGGATCTTTTTAACTTACTACTGCTGGTATTGATGTTTTTACAAATGTCAGTATTCTTTCTTTGACTCTTTTGGATCTTGGCAGGACTCATAACCTCGAATAAAGAATCTCTGTGTGTCCTTTAGATGAGTCTCTTGTATGTACATTATATCGATCTGGTTTTTTCCTCAGGAATTCCTGTAGCTCAGGCTTTTAGTTTCGCACTCTTTCCGCATTTCACTGAGCAACTCTGAGGTATTTGGTTTGGTCAGTAGTGCTACTCTGTTTTCCCTGGTCTCTTGGTTAGCAGATGCACTGATTGCTTGGGTAGGTCCTTTAGAGACAAGGGGCCCAGCTCCGCTCCTCCCTGGTTTTAGCTGATAGGAGTGACACCATGATGACAGGGTTGATTGTCAAATGACAACATTTCTGTAATAGCGTGTGTGCCCTGATTTATCCCAGTATCTGTATCATTGCTGGCTAACACACTCCATCTTCGGCAGGATGGGTACTGTTTTTCTGTCTGGGATGTCTCTCATGGCCTTTCTATCTCCCGATGGCATCTACAAGGCAGTAGTTGTTTGTATTTAGTGTTCTCTCTTAGGAAAATTGTCTTACCAAACTTATGAGCCTTTCCTGCCCAAGTGCCCCCCTCCCTAACCCTACCTCAAACCCACCCTCCCCACCCCAAATTTCGCTGGAGTGGTGTCAGTGACCCCACTTCAGCAACCTGAGCGTATACCGGCTCATACTCACTTGTTGTTGCTAGTCACTGAACACATGTAATATTTTAGAGGGGATATCAGTGCCACTTGATATCCCATCCCGTCCTCCTAATCAGCAACACCGGTTTGGTCAGCGGCTGCTTATTTTCTCAAAGGCTTATTTGAAGCTGGCCTCTATAGATGCTTTTCGATTATCCACCACCTGTGGGCGCTCCAAGCTTGGGTCGGTAGCCCCCGCCCCAGGAATAAAATTAATGATCATATAGATATACAAATCTTAAACATCATGTGAAAATGTTGCATAAAATGATGATAATGAGTAATTTATGTTATTTTTATATAATCTTTCATAATATATATATATATAAAACATTTACAATGGATGTGTACCGTCATAAGATGGAACGGGCTCATGCAAAGGAACTTGTTGGATTCCACTTCCATCTTCTGCACTTCCATGGCCAGCTATGGAAAAAATTTAGAAAAGAGGATATGTATGTATGTATTATATGTTTATATGTATATATGCCACTATAAATACTATAATATAAGTGTGGAAGACTGCAAAAAAATGTATGGAGCAGAAGGGGAATAACTACTACCCGGCACCACCAAACTCATTATTACCATAGAATAAAAAAATTTCCTTACTGTATGTTTTCCTGTGTAGGAGTGCAAGGGGGGGGGGGGAATTTCTATAGTTTACCATGTAGCAGTAATATCATCACTCCTTAATGCTTGTAACACATGTACAGTATATGCAAGACACACTAGAAGATTCAATCATTTTCACCTCAGCTGCTTTCGTAAGATACTCAACATTCATTAGTGGAATAAAACACCAGACAGTGAAGTACTGATGAAATCTAAGTCTTCTTCTTCTTCAGCGCTCATTCTCAAACTCTTGCTGGATCTCCCTTGTAGCAGGACCATGGTCCTACTAGACTTCCAGCAGGATGTAGTCCTGAGAATGGAAATGCATTGTGCCGCTGTTTTATTTGCGCCAATGGCCCGACACATCCATCTTTGGCAGAAATCTAAGCCTGTAAGCATACACACAATGTTGATGAAGGCGCAGACATTCTTGGCAGGACACATAGTCCGCATGAAAGATCATCGGCCAGCAAAAAAGCTGTTAAATGGAGACTTCCAGATGGGCTCCCGCAAATAAGGAGGACAGAAGAGGTGTTTTTATGAAAGACCTTCTTAAGAAATCACTGACATTTTAAAATAGACACAAATTCATGGGAGTATTGAGGAATACAAACATGATGCAATACATCTCCTCCAAAGATATTAATAGACCACAATATTTCACATTAGAACAGGTCACTGCAGACTGTTGGGTCACCTTTACCAATTGAGGATCTCATATACAGATGAATGTCCATGTGGATCCGGAACCCAGACCCTGGAACACATACTTCAGGACTGCCCAACATACAAAGAGCAGAGACAGCAGACCTGGCCAGAGGATACAGACTTGAGGCAAAAGCTATGGGGTAGTCCCTCTGACCTGGAGAAGACAGTGGACTTCGTTTTGACGACAGGTCTGACAATATAGCATGATCACAGATGCTGAATGCAGAAGAAGATGGGAGTATCTTGCACAAGACAAATCCAACTGGCATTGCAGAATTAAGAGTGGTGCAGGAGCTGCACGGAACCTCAGAAATCATGATGTACAACAAAAGAGCACTAGAAGAAAGGCAAAAGCTACTCAATGTCCAACAGACTCCTCCCACACATACACAGAGTGTGGTAGACAATTCCAAGCATGCATAGGACTCATTAGTCACATTCAGGTACACCACAAACATCATCCTCATCCTAGATAAGCTGAATGGCCATCGTTGACTTTGATGGATGAACACCATCTCTCTCTGTCAGTCAGTCTGCCTGTCTATCTGTGTGTGTGATATGCTGAAACAGACACAGTGAAAAGACAAAGACATATAGCGCAATGATAGCAAGTGGTGTACAGTCATTGGACTAGCAGTACTCAGTCATTGGACTAATTGTACTCCAGCAAATTGTACTTGAAAAGTTATCTTATACAGAACATTCCCAATTGTTTTTATTTTATATTTTAATAGAGAAACTATAAAAATGAATAAATGTAAGTTAAAATGTAAATGATGAAAAAAAGAGCAAGTGGAAATGAGGCAAATAATAAAGAAAAGAAAAACTGAGGGAAAAAGATCTTGGACTAATCAGGATAGAAAGAAACAGTGATATAAAGAGCAAGTGGAGTATAAATGCCACTTGAAATATATATATCAACTGAGCACTGTGGTATTTGTTTATCAATAATATATGACAAGATACATGCTTTTGTTATCTCACTGAAGGAGAATGTGAAATGCAAATGAAGAAGTATTAGGAATGATTTCTGTGCACCAATAAGTTTTTCATGATTTAGTAACATGCGTTTATAACTCAGGACTGAGTTTAAGGAAAACTTGGGAAGGGCAACCTTTCTTTTTTAGTTAGTGGGCTAAATGTCAGATTGTCTGTTTGGGACATTGCCATATCTGCCAGTCAAATGTCTGAGATGATTTATTTCAGTCTGTTTTAAGTTCCAAAGCATGTTATAATATTTGTTGTTGCGTATTGAAAACCTTTTTTGTTTCTTGTAATTAAAAAAAAAAACCTTTGACATCTAACAATTTTGCTATAAGCAAACTCAAGCTTTTTTGTCTCCCCACAGACATACATCAAAGGGTTTCCTGGCACTGTGTCTTCAAAATTGTATTTCATACAACAGATTGTTCAACTTGCAACATTTTAGGTTTGACGTAATAATTTCTTCAGAATCATGGTTTAGCATCAGAGTTTACAACTTGGCTGCGATAATTTGTGATATGATTTTGTGAGCTGAAGTCAGTACATATAGTAATCTTAAATCAGCCTGCCAGGCAAGTAAAAATGCCTTAGTGGATCATATGTTGTCCATTCCTGATATAAAGACTTAGAAAACTGACTGTATTTGGATTTTCTAATACAGAGAAGAAAGTTGTCTGCTGAGAGTATTTCTCAAGAGAATGTAATTCAGAGACCTCTGAAAAAAATTGCATGCGTGAACCAGACAGCCTATTTTGTAACCCTATTTTGTAAACACAACTTTGTAAGTACAAAGCAAATTACTTGGCCACGTCATCATGGAGATTCTTAAGACTGACTTCATATGCACTCATGACTTATAACACTTATGTTATGCATGAAATGGATGAGAGATAGTAAGCAGATCTCACAACTGTGAGACCAGGTCTTTTACATTAAAAAAAGTAAATTTTTCCCTTGTCAATGTCATTAAGGCATATTTGGGAATACGGTGTTAGGCCCATATTTGCTATTGACCAATGGATGATGTGATCAGCATCAAGTCTGCCACGTTTTATTTCCCAGAAGATCTGGTACTCATATTCCTTAAGCTGGGTTGACATTGGAGCTGTTAGTGATTTAATATTTAAACCAGATCTCATACCAGGTTCTAAATTAGTAATAGGTACTTAGACAACATTCCATTATTAACATATGGATTGAAAGTTGGAAATCTACCGCAATAATGGATAAGAAGTTAGTTGCCTTCGAGAATAGATGCTTCAGAAAAATCACAAACACTAATTGGAAAGACTTCAAATCAAACAACATACTAAGGAGACAAAACAAGAATATGTGACACATTATCAGAAAACACCACTGGACATACATCTGCCACATACTTAGAACGAAGGAAGACAGAATTCCACAAAAAATCTTAATGTGGACACTAGACGGGAAAAGAAAGGGAAGACCACAAACAACGTTCAGAAGAACATTTATGAATGAATTAAAATCAACAGGCATAAATGCACAAGACCTGCAATCCTTGGCAACTGACCGACAGGCATGGAGAACTATGACATCTGCCCTATATGCCAAACGAGGAACTGACTGACTGACTTAGGCAATAAGACTGTTCAGAACGGAATGGCAACCTGTTACATACAAATATTGTCTGTAAATCATTACAACCAAAATATGGTCGGTTGATCCCAATGTCCTTAATAGTATAAATAACAAACACTCAATAAATAATGTTTAGTGCTATGGATCAGATTGATGAGATTTCAAATGATTTTTTGCTGTCATTAGGTTCAAATGTAGAATAAAAAAAAGAAGGAAGCTGAAATTTGGACAGTTGTCAGGGCCAGTAAGGGGAGTAAAGTAACTGTAATATGTCACCTGCCATGAAAGTCACAAGAAACAATGGAAACATGCTATGCTGAAGGATGTGCTAAACAGAATGTGCAGATATTATGCTGTAGACCAGTGGTCGGCAACCTTTTGCTAACTGTGTGCCAACTTAAGGTTTCAAATTATTCAGAGTGCCAACATCACATATCAAGGAGAATGTGAAGGAGTCCAGATTCATCAAATGTGAAGAGTCTGCGTGTCATTTGAAATTGCTTGGTGTGCCGACCCTTGCTGTAGACCAAGATACAATTCTCCTGAGTAAACCTTGAGCTCATTCCACCAGCAAGCTATGGGAACCATTAACATGTATAATCACCTTGAGACAGGGCACCTATGAGTTTGTCCTGAGTTCCTTAACTCTTTCAGGACTTTATTATTTTAAGGTTCAGACCAAATTAATTTTCAAGATTATAAAATTTTCACTACATGTATTTTTCATTGTATCACTTGACATACTAATATTGATAAATAGTGTATGTGTAATATATCATTGGAAAGGGAGATGGATACAGAATCTGAATATATAAGTATATTGATGCTATTTTATTACTTCAAAAGGTTAGAGTTAATAAAACACAAAACAAGAAAATGAAAATGTTAATATATTAGTATATATACTTTGACTTCCCCAAATGTATCCATAGATAGAGTTGTTAATATCCATTTTTCAAGAATGTTTACACTAGATTATCAAATTAGTTACATTGTAGTTATTTAATAAATTTAGATCAATAAATGTTAAATTTATGTACATTTTTCTGAATGACATCAGAATCAATAAAAATATGAAGATATTTACATCCAGTCATGACTTCATTATTTACAAATGTTGATTTTCTACAAATGAGCTCATCTTGTGTGGTATTTCCTAAAGCATGAATTAGCACACATATGTGGCTTATGGGAACAACCTAAGTAGTAGTGGCTACTTCACTTTTGTGTTTACTTAGTAGCACAAGGAGCACATTGTTTGACTTTTCCATCGAAGTCAATGAGATGGATGGCCCTCTGATACCTCTCAAGTTCTATGTTTAGTGGTTTTCTTCCAGGCTTGGACAATAAAGCAACATTGAGGTTGTTAGGTGTCTCTGATTCAAATAAACTACAGAGTTCCTTTATCAATATGTTCTTGAAGCTTGAAAGGGGCATAGGCTTCTCAGTGCGAGTGTGACTCAGTGTGTATAAAATGTGGGCATTCAGTTGTGTTATTTCTAATACCCACGCCGTTCCTAATATGATCTCCTATATATTATCTAAAATATTTTCATATTATGCTACCTGCTCCCAGACATCTCATCTCACATAGACCTAGTATGTTGATATTCATTTGAAGGATATACTACCAATATATATATATATATATATATATATATATATATATATATATATATATATATATATATATAATATATATATATATATATATATATATATATATATATATTGCTACTGCTGCCAATACTACCATGACTACTCCTGTGACCTCCGATCATACTAAGCTGAACATCTGTCTCTCGCAACCAAGGTATACAGACGTAGTAAATAAAAGAATACATACAATGAGCAGATACCAGGTATGTAAATTTCTCATATAATACAAACATCAACATAGCACAGATCAATAGACATTGATACTGCTATGTGACAAACACAAATGACATAAACATAGGCAAGTTAGTTTCAGATGTAATATGGGTATTTGTAATATTAACAGGAAGCTTCCAAGAACTCATGTACAAATAGTGAAGGTGGCAAACATACTTGAACTCAGTGTAGAGATATTACTATTAGATGCAAGTAACTCCTGTGTGTTATAGAGTTTAAAAGCGGAGCAAAGAATAGCAACACTATGACCTGTCACTTCTCCTCCTTGTTAATCTTACATCAACTAAACTAATATTGAACTACTTATAAGAAATTGCATGGTTAAGCAAAATTAATGAAGGCAAAGATTCATTTTCATGTGCAGAATAAAATAATGTTTGAAAACCAACAGAGAACTAGAACTAGCAGTTGTTGTGTAATTGTAAATGTACTCATTGGAAGATCATAGCACCTATGAATGTGTAATATGCTATGATAATGATATGACTGACAGACTGACTAGCTATTTGACTAACTAACTAAGCTTAGTAACCAATTATAGCTTGATCAACTTCAGCATGCCATAACCGGGAAGCATTATGGGTTTCTCTTGATTGTACATCAAAAAATTCTAACCATTTGGCTATAAAATATTTAAAACACTACATAAAATAAAAAATTAAGAATAAAGTGAAAAGATATGCCTGCATTGACTGAGAAGAATCAACAACCATGACTAAGTAATATACAATATTTTGCACTGTTCTAGAATCTTCTACACCTTCTGTTATGTTGCTACATTAAATCAATATTCTTCTTATCATCCATTTACAAAAGATAAAAAGCGTGATAGTATTTTCTCTTAGATGCTGAACTTTATGAATCTCTCTTTTAATGCTCTGTGGTCTATTGATCATACTAATCTTTTGCCCATCATCAAAGAGAATGTAATAATTTATGTCTTACTTGTGTCTGTTTCATTGTGTTTTCTGTTTATATTATACTCTGAATATTTGTGCAACAATATCAAAGAAAAGTACATTTTTTCATGCATTTAAGGTATATTGGTAAACACAGTATTAGGCACATATTTCATTTACCAACAGAATACCTATGGATGATGTAGTCAATATCACACCTGCCACTATATAACAATATAAACAATGATTTCATCACTTGTCAATAGAGATGGTCATCAACACATTTTTATCACTACAGGTCTAGAAAACATGGCAAAATGTAGTGTGTTCTGAATGATAAACTGACCTTTCTTTGAAAACCGGCGAATAATAACTCCAGCTTGTTTTCGTTTCTTGCAGCAGTAAATACTAACTGCAATAACGATGGCAATTGCAATGACAATGCCAATGATAGCTCCAACGGATATTCCAGTACTTTTCTTGTGTCGTCTGTGAAATGTCAAAAATACAAAGAACAATATAAGCAATAGTCGCAACAAGAATAAGTGAATGATTTTTTTTAAGTAGTATAAACCTTCATTTGGATAGAAATTATTCACTGCTCAGATATCAGATTTGCTCACATGAGAAGAAAACTATAGGGAATATTAGTTCATATTAGATGCTCCAATCTCCACAGGAGTGTATCCACCATTACACGATGATTGACAGTTCAAGTTCACTGTTGGTTGACAAACATTATTCTAATATCAGTGGCACTCGTTTCTGATAATGCAGTATTTCAAGCCAAGTTCCTTTATTCTGGACATGGAAAATGAATCATCTTCATTTGTCCAAGTTGTTTCTCATGTCATCAACATCATCAGGTGCTATGCCGGCTGGCGTAGGCGATCATGGCTCTCCACAGCTCTCTGTCTCCAGTATTATGTATCATAATCGTTATTGTTTCCCTGCCGTAGCAGGTTGTTAGACTGTCTAATATTTTCTCACACTGTTGCCCTCTGTTGTCCTAAATCTTGCCTGTTGTGAAGATATTCTCCAAACGTCCTTGTTTCATACTGAAGATTGTCTTTTTCTTATATTATTGACTAAGTACTGTCTTGCATTCGATTCTTTCAACACCTCTACATTAGTTTTTCTGGCACTCCATGGTATTTTCAGTATTTTCTGTAGAACCAAATCTCTACTGCTTCTAATTTTCCAATTTCTTGTTTGTTTATTGTCCAAGACTTGCATCCAAATGTTACTATAGGAATTATATACTGTAGAACTCTCTTCCTCACCTCTAAAGACAACACCATATTACACAATATATTTTTCAATTTTCTTAATATGTGGTTCTTGCCTGCCCTATTCTGCTTCTGATTTCTGTTGAACTTCTTCCATCTGCTGTAATCATTGTACCTACATACTTGAATTGGTGGATCTGTTTTAATACTATATCATTCACTTTGATCTTGCAAGCTGTGATGTTTTGCTTCTTTGAAATAACCATTATTTCTGCTTTCTTGAAGTTTAGGTAGAGATCTTTCTATTTACTGTTTGTCACTACTACATTACTGTAATTAATTCTTGAAGGTCTTCCTCACTTTCAGCAATCAGAACAGTGTCATCCGCATATCTTAAATTATTTATGTTATGTCCTCCCACCGATATTCCTGGGATATCAACTATTGTGCGCATTATGTTTTCACTGTATAAAGAGAACAGGTCTGGTGTTTCTGATAAGGAGTTAAAAATGTCAGACCTTGCTCTACCACCCAGCACAGTAGCAGTGCAAGCCAGCCAATCTGCTTTCCCATTCCCTTGAACACCCACATGACTGGGCACGAAAATAATATGACACATTCCAACTTCAACCTCTCCAGTGCTTCAAGAATGTTCATGAATTCAACCCATTTGTACTTTTATGATCACGATCACCAAGTCACTGAGGATGCAGACATCCCTCTGTGTACTCATCCAACTCAAGAATTTGGTCACTGCCATAATCTCCATAGTCACGCTGCTTGTAGTCACAGCAAAAGCACAAATCTCCTCTTTGATGGTCAAAGAGAACATTGAACTGTGAAGCTGAAGCACTATGCATGTGTCTAACAACCATCTGCGTATATAATCATGTTATGTTTCCTCAAATTCTCACTGATCAATGCCTGCACACCAGACTCTACAGTAATAGGGCACTATACTTTGCATTGTCTACTGAGAGTTATTATTACTTAGAAGGAGGTCAGGCAATCTATGTGTATCTAGTGCAACCAAGTATGATATACATCGCTTCATTCTGAATCTTATTTACTCTTTCAATCTGCTTCTGGCTGAGAGCAGGAATTGCCAATGCATACTATATCTAAAAAATAATAAGACTCTGGTATAGAAGAAACAAATATGTTTGTTCACACTGAGCAGCAACCATAACTTTCAATTCTGCAAGACCTATGCCTTCATTTACAATGATGTTGTCAACATGATCTTTGAAACTCAAACTCCTGTCAAAAAATATTTGTAAATTTTCATTGTGCCAGCTCTTTCAAGAGTGTCCACACACAGAGTAACACATAAAGTGGACATATTTACCATGTAGTTGCAAAGGGAAAAACCACATTATAGATGCTTTAGTTGGATTCACCAATGCCCTGAGTCACTGAACTATATGGATCAGCTGACTTTGTAATTCTTTAACATATATCACTCCTTGATGCACATATCTTGATTTCTACCCTGCCTATATACCAGATCTAAGCTTGATAATCTCCAACACTACTCAAATCAGATAGGGTTGAAAATCAACAAATAAAAAACTCATATACTAGATTTTACGAGATCCAACAACAACATAAAAATTCAAAATATTCCATTATTAAAAGTCAATAATTTTACATATTTAGGCACCAATCTAGCACTGGATGGAGACTCATAAAAAGAAATTTTACACCATATTGCCTTTGCAGCGGGTGCTTTCAATAAACTACGTAACATCTGGACGTCAAACACACCAAGAAACACCACAAAACTCAGGTTGCTTAACTCCAACATCATCCCTATTCTATCATATGGATGTGAAAGTTGGAAAGCCACTATAGCCACAGATAAGAGCCTAGACTCCTTTGAAAACAAATGCCTACGTACCATTCTGAATGTTAAGTGGAGTGACTTTAAATCTAACACTACTATAAGAGAGGAAAGCAAACAAACCTATATATCTTCCTTCATTAGACAAAGGCGTTGGACTTACATCGGCCATGTTCTCAGAATGAACAGCCTAAGAATTCCCCAGCAGTCACTATATTGGGTGCCACCTGGAGTAAGAAGAAGAGGGAGACCTAGAGAAACTCTACGAAGAACCATTAATAGAGAAGGCATGTCAATGAACCTAAACAACACGCAACAACTCAAAGATCTGGCAACACAAAGAAATAGAAAGCTATGGTTTCTGCGCTATGTGCCGCCTATGGCCCTGGAGGAATATAAAATATATACCAGGTACTCATCAGTGTATACATAATTCTAACAATCCCTGGATCTGTCTGCATGTAATTTGTACAATATACACATTAAACAATACTGAGGACAGAGTATTCCACCCTATGGAGTTAACCAGATCCAGGGCTTATGACTGCAGATGCTGAACTACCACATTTAAGAACCACTTATCTCTGGAGTTTATTAGCAGCAATCCAGTCAATAAGATAGAGACATCCAGGTGCAATCACTAAGTCATCAAGCAGTCCAAGGACACTGTTGTATGCATTCTCCAAGTCTCCTGCAGACGTACATGTCTTCATTTCTGAACCGACTTGATTCAAATACATCATGTGCAAAGACAGCAGCATTTTTCTAGATCTGCTTATTAGGGATCTGCCAGCTGAGTGTTGGTGGTAGCAACTTGATCTTCTCTAGGCGATGAGACAATTTCCATACTATTATTAATTTGTTAACTGTCTATTGCAAGGTAATATCACTTTTTAACAAGCTCTTATTAAACATGATTGCCAGCTCCTCCAGTTCCTTATCTGTCCACTTGATAAGGTAAAATTGTCAGCTCCTCCAGTTCCTTATCTGTCCACTTGCTAAGGTAAAAATAATATGAGTTATGAACAAGTGTCATAGCACATGGTTTCTCATAAGTGCTTATGTCAACTGCTAAGTCAGTGGTTGACCAGAAACCATCTGACTATTGCACTTGTTCAGTAGCAAGGCACAACCCTCGATCATCTCAGAGCACGAGTCTTGGTACTCTACTTCCTGGTGGTTGGATGAACCACAGAAGTTATTATTATTTCAAACCACAAATAATGAGCGGATTCTTACTAATATTCTCATGTCATCTGGCCTTGGTGCTGTGTTTTTTAATTTTTTAAGTGCTGCTTTTATTTTTTTAACTGTAATATTTATTTCTTTATGTGAAAGTATGGAGAACATCTGCATTTAGCTGGGTAATTCATGACTTTATGCAGATGCCAAAAGAGCTTTAGGCACTTCATTTGTAATCTTATGGCAAAAGTCTTCCTATGCTTAGGAGATTTTGCAATCTCTCTGAACATCTGAATCATCCTTGATCTGCTTCAATTTCAAGACAAGAATAAGTTGAACAAGTTCTATTTTGCTTGTTTTTTGCCACTGCAAATATTTGTCATGTGTTACTCCATGCCTCTTGTACCTCCCTATTCCATTAAGGAGGTTGATCTCAATTACCCCTCACATTCTTATACTTGCACTTTTCTAGTCTAATTTTGTTCACGATAATAATTATAAGAGTTCGTAATGAAATTACCTGACATAAGGCTTGTGTTGTATGTGCATCTCTCTGTTAATACAACACATGATAGGTGGTCACTGACTTGACATCACAGCTCTTGGAAATGGGATGAGTATTATTACCCTTAATGTACATACACATTTTATAACCTCCTCTGTGCAGTGAAGCAATGACTGTATCCTTTTAATTTTTATTCTCCGTGAGTTAAAAAGCTCTGAATGTTGAACAAAAATAGAAACACTACTACCTTCCATGCATATTGTAAGAGGCGACACAAAGCAATAAAGGGATCCCAGAAGTCAAGCTTAAAATAAGATGTGTTGGACCAAAGGGTGTAGTTAAATCATAAACACTGACACAACATACCCTATTTTCTGGACTTCATCCTGATGATCTGAAGGAGTTTGAGAATGAACACAAGAAGAAGAATAAGAAGAATGTTTTCTGTGATTTACCAATATTATCATGTAGTATAGCAGTGGGAAACCTCTAGCTCATGGGCTATTTATAGATCGTTAGCTTCGGCCCATGAAGGCAACCAAAGCTGGACAAAAATTCTATAAATCTAATGTTCTATTTCATAGCACCATAAATTTATTACAAGTGAATCATAATAATAAAGCACATACAAGCCTCACCAGAGGGAAGCAGTTCCAGTCACCACATTAGGGGTGAGCTACTTAAATGTTCGAGTTACGTAAAACACAGGTTTGTATATCGCTTCAATGAGACATGACAGACTATAACTAAAACTAGTAGGTAATGATGCGCACACAAGAAATCATACAAATTACAATACACAAATCATATTCAACGTTTCATCCACAAGGTCTTTATCAAGACACAAACAAAACATCAGAAGACGACGAATGGAAAAATTATCACAACAAACAAACGTATCCAATGGAAATATGGAAATGAGATGCCGGAAGGTCAGAATGTACATAAAAAACATAAATATATGTGGAAACGAATGAACAAAAAAGATGAGTAAAAGATGGAACAAAAAGAATAAAGACAAAAACCATTGCATGTTGGTGGACTTCTACCATGCCATAATACTAGTCTATCTAGAAACTTCTCTCTTTGTCGACCCTGTCTCTTCTCCCCTTGATCTTTCCAGTGGTTATTAAGTATTCAAGCTGTGTTCTTCTCAGCACATGCCCTAGAAGCCTTGACTGTCTGCCACTAATGTTTGATGTGATTGATCTTATTACGCCAGCATCAATGAGAACATCTGCATTAGTTTTCTAAGCTGTCTATGGTATTTTCATCATTCTTCTCAGAAACCACATCTTTGTAGCCTCTGTTTTTGAATTATTTTTTTTAACCATCCATGCTTCACACTCATAAAAAAGAATTGGTTCTTTATAACATTTCTGCACTTGAATGCGGGTCTACATTGATAGTGTTCCATTGCACAAAATGGTTCTCATTTTTTGGAATACTAATTTGGCTTGTGATGTTTGACTCTTTATCTCACTTGAGCATCTACCTTCTGATGTTAACAGAGTGCCAAGATATTTCACCTTTTCAACGTATGTTAATTTTGTATCATTAATCATTATGTTGCATCATGGTGGTGTATGTCTATTCGAGACAACCATTATTTCTGTTTTCTTCTTGTTTAAACTGAGGCTTTTGTTTTTACTTTCACTACTTTATCCAACAGGGCTTGCAGTTCTTGTTCACTTCCTGCGATCAGTACTTTGTCATCAGTATATCTCGTTATTTATATTGCATCCTCCTACTGTTATTCCTGGCATATCTTCTATATTTCGCATAATGTATTCTGTATACAGAGAGTAAAGATCCTGTGACATTACACAACCTTGCCAGACACCCATTTCTATCTTTTTAAATCTTCCTATAGATTTACAGTACTTGGTGGAAACTAACACATTATAAACTGATCAGTAAATGCACACAAGTACAAGTGAAATGTCATATCATGGTGAACTTACGAAACAAATTCTTGTGCCATGCCCATGTCACAGCAGTATTCTCTTTTCTCTGCACCGCAGCAGTATAAATAACTCTCTGTCTCATTCTCTCTTGGACAGATGAAGTATCCATATACTCTGCCTTCAGGACTTTTTTCATAGTTGTTTGTGCATATTGGTGGCACTAAAACATTAATTATAAACACATTATACACACCAGAATCACTGAAATCATTCAGTTTATTAACTGTATTTTATAATAACTTTTACACTGACTAAAACTTGTTGGAAGATTAACTAAATGTGGTCTGCAACCTTTATGGTGTCTGTCAAAGGCTGGATTATCCAGATGGTCACATGTCATATTTGGGACTACTGTGAACTTTTTTTCAAAAGTCATCAAAACACATAATAAAGAAGGGAATGGAGTGTGGCAGAGGTTTTACATTGTTTATTTCATTATTATTCTTCCTGAAAGCATAAAATCTGAATTTCTATTTCTTTAAGAAAAGGGAGGTGGTTATGCAGATTGTTAACTTCTCAAACATTCTCCTCTTCCCAAATATCAACAGCCATGCCATGATTGCTACACTGATTTTTTTTTTTGTTGAAATATGAAACAGCTAAATGTAGCAGATAGCAATCTTTCTTATACTAGAAGCAAATAAGCTGCAGAAAAAATGTTAAAATGCAGAATATTTTCTCATAAATTATTAAACTTGCATGCAATGGTTGGTATATTTGCATAAATGATGTTTAATAAATGGTATATTTGATATAAAGTGGAAGAATGTTGAAATGAGAGGAAATGTTGAGAGATTAAGAAAAATGTGTGAAATGACTAATAAATTATAAATAAGTAACTTAAACATTCATTTAGAGTACAGTATTTGAGCCTGTCCACAACCAAGGTGTTTCACTAGTAGCAGTGCAGGGCAGTAAGGACTTATTTCTGGAATTTTTATTTTATCACTTACTTGTGACAACTCAATCTAAACTACTTTCAATGCTTTAGATCTGAAAACATATTTACCTCCAGTGCCATGATCCCTTATTCAAATATAAAATAAAGTCTCAGAGAAAGCTACATCGCTCATGTGACCTCCAGACCTGCTGATCAGAGACACATTTTTTGCAGTCACATATTTTCATTAAGATGCCAACTGAAACTGTATGTGATAGTACTGACATCCACACACAAGTATCATTATCTACTGCAGCCATTCTTTGATGAATGTCAATTGGTGTACAGCCTTCCCATGTCAGAAATTGAATTCAACTATTTCTCCATTTATGTTGCCATTTTAATGTTTGATGTGTGTATGTCATTCATTCATTCATTTTCCATTGGCGCTGAAGTTAGCACAGAGGGCAGAGGTCACATCTCTCTGTGTGTTCAATTCTGTCTGTTCAAAGCTATTCTGTGCAGTTCTTGAATAGTATGGATATTGTATGTCATTGCAATTACTAAAAGTTATTTGATTATAGATTATTATTTTATCAGCTCCATGTATGTTGGGGTACTTTTTTTCAATTATGAAGTTACAGGAAAGACATCTGAAATCACTCTCATAAAATGAACTGATTAAAAGGCCTTTGTTAGGGTAATGATAGAATGCCTTCAGGCTCTGTGCAATGTTTCTTGTGTTGCAACTAGATAGCAATGTAACAAGAGATGTAGCACATGAACTGTAGCGAAAGATTATTGTATATTGTGGCTTCTGGTACTGATGAGTGTTTTTTTAATCATTCCTTAAGCTATAATGGCAGCACAAACAGGTGTAGACAGGGTTTTGTCACCTGCCAAAATGGTAGGAAAGTAAAAAGACATCTACTGTCTACCCAATAACAACATCAAGTATGAGAATGGAGATAGAGGCAGTGACAGTGGCTCTCACTTAACTGATGATGCAACCATCAACAAACACAGTATTTATCAGATTCTCCCACTATGCACAATAAAAATTTCATGATAAAAAATCAGTGGATTATTCTTCTCCACTACTTCCAAAGAATCCTGTAGATCTACTGTCCAGGTAATGCAGGAGTCAGAGACAACAATAGAGCTGAAGCATTAGAGAGCAATGCTATAATGGATGAGCCAGTAATAACAAAGACACAGGTAAGTTAATTTGGGCAATTAAGGATGCACTACAAAGTACAAAGCGATGATGAGAAGACAGAGAGATAATGTTCATGTTCATATCTATCTATACGCTGTATCCCTTGTTTGCCTTGCGGCATAAGGTGTAGAAGAGTTCTCTGGAGATGGCCTTCCTGTGTGCTGTTTGTAAGCTTGTTCCTGTGGCTTCTTTGATTTCTGTGATCCATCTTTTACATGGTCTGTCCCTGGCTTTATAGCCATTATATCTATGTGTCATGGCCATCTGTGGCATGCTGTCTATTGGTAGTCTGAAAGCGTGTGAAAACCACTTGATCTGTTGTCTTTTGATGTGTTCCAATACTGGTATTGTTTTGGTAATCTGTCTGATGTTATCATTTCTAATTCTATCTCTTAATGACACTCTGAGTATTCTTCGCAGACATGTCATTTCTGCTGTCACTATTTTTCTTTTGTCTTGTGCTGTCATAATAATAGTCTTGTATAAAGCAACTTTAGTGTCTATGTTTACATTGTTGTTCTTGAAAATATGTGTCATTTGTCCTAGGATCAGGTATGTTTTGTTCATCTATTTTGTATTTCTTTACTGTTTTTCCCTTCATTCGTTATAATGCTTCCTAAGTAAGAGAACTCCGTAACTTGTTTAATGTGTTTATTATCAATAGAGATAGTGATATTTCTTTCTTTCTTTATGTTGAATTTTGGTATGTTGCATGGAATCTGTTCATATTTTCTTGCTATTGTTCTTCTGTCCAGTACTTGGTCGTCTGCAAAGAGTAGTTCGTTAAATTTGTCTTTCATGTTATCTTCTTCATTGGTACTTGTTAGTTTACAGATGTGGTCGATATATGTTATAAAACATAGAGGGGATAGTACACACCCCTGGCAAACTCCTGATTGGATACTCCTGCATTTGCTCTTACTTCACATTGGCTATTAATATAAATGCTCTTGCATATATTGATTAAATGTTCTGGAACTCCATATATTGATAGTTTTTTCTATATTTGCTGTCTGTCCACTCTGTTTAATGCCTTTTCTTTTCATGTTCATAGAATGATAAAAATAGGAGTGATCATGGGAGAGGAGAGAAAGTGCCTCCACTCTGGAAAGATCTAACGAACACACAACCAACAACTGACTGAGAAACAACACTGAGATACACGACAAGTATATAATGGCTGAAGTACCAACAAGCTGAGATTTATGGGGATTTCTGCAGTGCTCTGGTGCTGGTTCTTGATCAATAATTGTAAAGAAATTAATGCAAAAGTAGCATGGGGAACCTGCACGAAAAAATAGAGTGCCTCTACGCAGTGAGCCACAGGCACCATAAATATGAATATTCTTCGTAATTCATAGCATGGGGAACCTGCAAGAAAAAATAGAGTGCCTCTACGCAGTGAGCCACAGGCACCATAAATATGAATATTCTTCGTAATTCATAGCATGGGGAACCTGCAAGAAAAAATAGAGTTCCTCTACGCAGTGAGCCACAGGCACCATAAATATGAATATTCTTCGTAATTCATAGCATGGGGAACCTGCAAGAAAAAATAGAGTGCCTCTACGCAGTGAGCCACAGTCACCATAAATATGAATATTCTTTGTAATTCATGTACATATTAATAACATACACAATGTACATACATATTCAGAGAATGGTTGAAATGGGAGAGACTAGAGGCGATGGGAGAATGTGCTTCCTCTCTGGAAAGATCAGAAGAACACATAATCAGCATCTGACTGGGACACTAAGCTTATACACTTTTAGATGGCTGATGGAACAGCAAGCAGTGCATATATGGGAATGCCTCCAGTGCTGTAACGCTTGTACCTAATAAAAAATTCTTCATAATTAGGGAAACTATTTTCTTAGTGCTAGTAATATTAGTTCTATATTAGTTCAGATCTGAGGCAGAGTGTGTCTCAGATGTTCAAGGTACCAGATTCAATTTTCATCACATGAGACCATTCAGGAGGTAAACTAGTGAACACAAAATGTCCTTGAAAATCACTACAGCAAAAATGCTGTAATGATCACTACATTTCTTTTTATGGGTATATTATGTACACTCAAGCACCTCCACTCGTCACGGCTTTGGCAACATGCCTTCAGACAAGTATCAATCCTGCATGAAAATCAACTACCTCAACAAGAATCTTTAACTAGGGATGTTTGCAGACATTGTCAGCGATATTGGAACTAATGATCAATACATGGACGAATGCAGAAACAAAATTAGCAGCGGTCTCTTTTTTCGTTTGAAAGAACTTAATTTCGTTCTGTTTGCAGCAAAAGAAGATGATTTCTTTCAGAGCGGACATTGATTTGTTGAGAGATATTCTGAGTAGTCCCAGAGGAATTAAACCAACTATATACATTTCATGCATTTTGGAAATTGTCAAATAATCCCATGTGTGTATACACTTTTGTCTGGGTCCAGTGATGTCATATACAACCACATGCTTCAGTATATATCAATCTTGGAAACAATGGAATTGTAGCTATATCTTCTATCTAATTTACCCTCAGAGACTACAATCTCAGGGTAAAATGGCATTGTGTATCTCTGGTGAAAATTATGCAATCAGAGTTAAAGAAATGATAATGTTGGTGTGCGTACCAGAGATTGATGTTATTACTGTTTGCAGACAACTCAATAATACTGATAATTTATCAGACCTGGCTTTCATTACCTACTGCTGCAAAGATTTCTACAACAGATGGGTTCATTGTGGTTGTCTTTCACAGCCTTAATTTCCAGTGCGCCTTTGGAATCAATACAAGGGTGTCACAAATTAACTGTCAAAAAGCAACAATGTTGTAGAAAGTTCGCACAATGTATTCAATTAAATGGTGAACACATCTCATACAACAGCAGCGAGACTTGCCTAGAAATTACAGCAACAACATACATCTGAACTACTGGTCAACAGACCGCCACTGGTCAACTTAACTACCAACAAAGAAACAATAGGTTTACCAACACATCAATGATGATATTAAAACAATGGTTTCACAGAATGATCCAGCAGGTCTGATCACCTTCTTGAAAAATGTAGCATGTGTTTTGAATATTAATGTTGTGTCATAAACTCAACCGCAGATCTTGATTTCATGTCTGACATGTAGTTTGTCATTTGAAGACATTACTTATTTTATTAGTTTATTATTTATTTTGCAAGTTTTTGTGTAACTTCATGTCTGGTACATATGACAATTCATGTCATCTGAAGACTTTTTTATAATTATTTACTATATTACACAGTTTATTATAATTTTTATAAATGTAAATTATGAACTAATTTTGAAACACACATCTATCCTGATGGAAATCAAAAGGCAAATGATAAATTCAATATTCGTCCAACATCATATTCGTTTTCAATATCAGACATGGACACTAACTAAAAAACAGGAGAGAAAGTTTACTATGTGTGAAATGAGATGTCTATGAAAAGCAGCAAACAGAACAAGAAGAGATCATGTGAGAAATGAGGAAATTACAAGAACTGTTGGAACAACATAAGTTGTCAAATAAATTTAAAAAAGGAGATTGAAATGGTTCGGCCATCTTATGAGAATGAACCCTTATTCTGCTGCAAAAAGCATACAAAATGAAAATGGAAACAGCAAGATACAAAGGAAGACCAAGAAGAAACTGGATTGAAGGAGTTACCAAAATTCTGACATGGAACGGTATTACTGCATATCAAGAGACTAACACGCAATAGCTTGAAAACCGATCGTCATTCAATCCTGCTTCAACTCACAGAATAAGCAGAGAAAAGACAATAGACAGAAAAATAGTGTTTGTATAAAATCTTTAATATATTTAATTGTTTATTACAATTTTTAATTTACCTGCAGGTATTTTGTCTGGAGATATTTTGTCAGAAATATGTTGTCTTGGAATATTTTATTATGGAATCCTTAACTACTATGCTAGGGAGATTGTCTAAAAAAGAAACAGAAGAAGTGAAGGGAACAAGAATTCATCCATCTAAATTAAAAGGAAAAAATCAGTTCAAGAAAAGGAGAAACTTACTGTCATGTCGGTGTGGATATATCCTAGTGTATCTAACTCCTCCATAGATCAATCCTCCCATAGCCGCCATCCGCCAAGTTGAACTACTGTAAATACTGCTTCCCATAACAATACGACCAGAAAGTGGCACATTACTGTAAGTTCTGGCTGCTCTAGATGAGCCACCATATGAAGATCGAGCTCTTGATCTGCTGCTACTTCTGCCACTACTTCCTCGCTTTCCATCCACTTCACCTATTTTAGAATTCAAAAAGAGAATTAATTAAACTTTAAACCCAAAATCTATATAATTCAAATAATAGAGTTGGAAGAACTTCACTACTGTCAACATCTCTAATGGCATTAGAACGAAAAAGTACATAAAGTAGACACCTTAAAGGTCTTGACCAGTATTTATTTTTATTTTTTATAATACTCAAAATAAGGTGTGCTAGGACATTGGTGGAGATAAAACAGTCAAAGGAAAATCAAGTCAGACCATTGTCTTTGCTACAACAGAGAACCAGTGGGAGTTTGAGAATGGAAAATAAATATACTCATTACAACATTTTGAAATACTGGCATAGAGGAATTTTTTCATAAAACCATGAGTTTATTTATATGTGAGCTATCCCTCTTACAGAACTGTGAGCTGCCGTCAAAAGCATCGTTCAAGAGAATGTAACTCCATAGTTCAGTGACTCATTGGTTAAACAAACTCCTCATTTTATTTTGTAGGTAACCGAACCAACCTGTGTCACATTTGAGATCAAAATCCATTTGATACACTGATGCAACAACAGTATGTTTTTCTTATTTATCTCCAAAACCCCCATCAAGGCCAGCACCGTGCAGTGGTGATGGGGCTTAATTCAGCCATCAGGGGCTGGAAACTAAGACTGGTCGGGCAGTCCCATTCGAGCAGGACCATAGTACTGCCCAAGTAAGCAGAGTGCTGAAGACGGAGGCATCCAGCCAAAAGGCGCACAGATAATCAGGATGCCACGCACAAAACACAATGGAAACATGTCTGTATCTATAAAAAGTTATGGTGCCTGCCCTGTGGTGGACGTTCAGGCAGGGACGGTGCTGGGCCCTATACCTCGAAAGGGCCCAACCTCAGTTACTGAAAGTCCTTCTCAATTGCCTCGAGGAGTCAGGAGGCAAGGGAATAGAGCTACTTGCCAAACAAACAAACGACCAATAAAAATAATGCACTGGAATGCTGAGGGTGTCATCAGTAAAAGAGATGGATACAGCAAAAAATTGTAACTTGAAAATGTCCTCAGTGAAGAACAAGTTAATATATGCTGTATCCAAGAAACACACCTCAGCACCGACATAGCCTTCAAAATCAGAGGCTACCAGTGCTACCGATCTGACCGAAAGGACAGGCGAAAGGGTGGAATTCTGACACTTGTTAAAAACAATATCAGCGCATGTCAGCTGGTAGTATATATGGAAGGGGCAGAATACCAGATGCTCCACCTAAAAACAGACAGTGCAGAATTCAATCTCCTGAACTACTACTGCCCAAATGATAAACCATTGGCACTAGACACAATTCCAGATAAAGAGAGACTTATGGTGTGTGGTGACTTCAACAGCAACTCTCAGAGCTGGGGCTATGATCATATCAACAAGAGAGGTGAGGAACTTGTGAGCTGGCAGGATGAAAATAATCTCATACTTATTAACCAGCCAGCAGACTCACCAACCTTCTACCCGAGAGCATGGCACACCACCTCTACACCAGATCTGGCATTCCACTCACCAGGCCTGGAATGGAACATCACACGTGTCGTTGGAAAGCAGCTTGGGGGTAGTGACCACAGACCAGTATTTCTGGAAATCCACAATGAATTTACCAAGGACAGCAGCACGCTCACTAGGTGGAACTATAAGAGGGCAGACTGGAAAATGTACGAGCATTTAACCAGTGTTCTAGCTAAGGACATGAACTTAGACAAAGACATCAATAGAGCAGTGAGTGAATTTAATAGATGTATACTACATGCTGCTAGTAAAACCATACCCAGGGGGGCACGCAAAAACTACAAACCCTACTGGAATAATGAACTGGAAAAGCTGCAAAATGAGATGGAAACATCAAGACAGCAGGCTTAGAACAGACCTAGCCAAGAACATCACAACAAATATCAGCAAACAAAGGCTAAATTTCAATGAGCCAAGTTACAAGCCAGAAGGAGTAGCTGGCAAGAAAAAACAGAGTCGCTGAACCTAAAAGAGATACTAGGAAATTATGGAAACTTGTAAAACAACTAAATGATGAAGGTACAGGGAGAAATACCAGGATCACATTTTATAAAGATAGAAACATTTTAACAGGTAAACATGCAGCTGATTACTTTGCAGAAGACAATAACATCAAAGTCAGCCCAGACAAACAACAGGAGGTTCGAGAGAACCAGCAAAACATTGGACAAGGCAAACCTATTCCTGAAGTCATGGAGGCACCAATCACAATGAGAGAACTGGAGCATGCAATATCCAAATTGAAAATGAAAAAGTCCCCTGGAGCTGATGGAGTGTCCAATGAAATGATTAGAAACCTGGGAATTGCAGCAAGAGCAAAGCTACTGCAGATCTTTAACACAAGCTGGTCCACAGGTAATGTACCACAGGCGTGGAGAGAAGCAATAATGATACCACTCCTCAAATCAGGAAAAGATGGCAACACAGTCTCCAACTACAGACCCATCAGCCTCACAAGCTGTTTATGCAAAACAATGGAACGCATTATCAATCTTAGGATGCAGTGGTACCTTGAAAGTGAAAACCTTCTGGTATCACAGCAAGCAGGTTTCAGACAGTGCTACTCTACTGAAGATCAGGCAACCTACCTCTCCCAAGAGATTGAGGATGCCTTCTAAGATAAGAAACTGGTACTAGCAGCATGGATAGACCTCAGAAAAGCATTTGATAAGGTCTGGAAAGAAGGGCTCCTAAAGAAATTGTGAAATTGCAGGGTTAGCTCAAGAATGTACAAATGGGTAAAGCATACCTGCATAATAGAAGAGCCAGGGTACAATTAGATGGTCGCAAGAGCAAGAAAGTTCTACTGCGTTATGGAGTCCCCAAGGGAGGAGTCCTATCACCCACACTGTTCTTGGTTTACATCAATGACCTAGTTGCTGAACTACCACATGGGATCAAAGTGGCAATGTATGCTGACGACCTGGTGATCTGGTGCACGGAAGAACATGCGACAGTGGCCACTAAACAAATACAAAGAGCTATCGATGCCCTAACCTTATGGGCTAATAGATGGTGCGTCAGCATTACCACAGATAAATGCAGCACTACACTCTTTACCCTCTCACCAAAACAAAAAGCCGGTCATATCAAAATAGATGGAGAGCTCTTGAAAGAAGACAAACAACCCACATACCTCAGAGTTATTTTTGATGATAAACTGACATGGAAGCAGCACATAAACAAAGCAACAACAAAAGCCAGGAGGAAGTTAGCTATCCTGAGAAAACTAAGTGGAACCACATGGGGAGCCAGTGGAAATATACTTAGTAAAGTTTACCAGCAAGGCATAAGACCACACCTGGGATATGGTTCAGCTGCGTGGTGTCCTGCATCAAACACCACATTACAAGATCTAGATAAAGTGCAAAACCAGGCACTTAGAATAATGTTGGGAGCAATGAAATCAACACCCATAGCAGAGATGGAGAAAATGGGAAGAATGCAAACACTTGGCGAACGCAGAGACACAAAAGTACTAATTCAGGCAGAAAAATTTCAGTGTATGCCAAGTCATCCAATGAAGGAAAGATTCCAAAATCTAGCAATGGGGCGACTGAAAAGAAGCAGTTTTATCCATAAAGTTAAACGACTCCGCAGACAACTTACAGACCTACCTGAAGTTGA
The DNA here is from genome assembly GCA_034231615.1 of Meghimatium bilineatum. Lineage (NCBI taxonomy): Eukaryota > Metazoa > Mollusca > Gastropoda > Stylommatophora > Philomycidae > Meghimatium > Meghimatium bilineatum. The sequence continues at coordinate 53,856,488 of CM067305.1, forward strand.
CAGCCCCTTAAGGCCTGTACCAGAACAAACCCCATGGAGTGAAAGGCATGGAATGCCAATATACATTCAGACCCATGTGAAAGGAATACTAAGCGAGGACGAAAAGAACAGTGTGCAGCGAAGGACAGTCACCCTCAGTTTCCTGGATGAGGAATATCCACAAGATGTATGGGTCAGAGTATACACAGATGGGTCAGCACAGAATGCTGTGAGGAATGGAGGTGCTGGTGTATATATAGAATATCCACACAAGCCTAGAGATACAATCAGAACACCAACCAGAAAATTCTGCAATAATTATGATGCAGAAATCCAGGCAATTAGTGTGGCAGCTAAAAAACTGCTGAACTCCAACTCTGGTCCACAGCCCGTGGTATTCCTGACAGATGCAAGGTCAGTGCTTCAAGCTCTCCAGTCTGGAAAACTAACAAACAGACTTGAAAAAAACACTTAGCGAATTGTCTTACCAGTATAGGGTAACCATGCAGTGGATACCCTCTCACTGTGGAATACCAGGAAATGAAAAAGCAGACCAACTGGCTAAGGAAGGTGCTGCCGAAGACCAACCAGATATACCAATCACCTACCATCAGAAAAAACAGATGATCAAGTCAATAAGAAAGCCACAAACGCCAACACAAGATGACTATCACATTATGAACAGATCAGAGCAAGTTCTAATTCTACGTCTCAGAACAGGACACAACCGACTCCGCAGTCACATATATGTATACAAAGTTCAAGATTGGCAACACGGCCATGTGTACAGGCAGCACAGAGTGCCAAACATATACTTCAAGAGTGTTCTGAGCATGAAATGCTGAGGCAGACATATTGGCCAGAGGAAACAACACTGGAATCAAAACTCTATGGGACACTGTATGAACTACAAAAGACAGTGAGTTTTATTAAGGAGACAGAATTACAGATATAGACATGTTTCAAGTGAACGAAAGAAGAAGAAGAAGAATCTCCAAAACATCAAATACAGGTACTGTTGATGCAAACATATTTAGATTTCTGTTAGATTGTAAAAAACAGCATATCCTATTCAGGATATAGCAATCAACCCAGCATGTTTTGGCTGTAATGATTTTCTAGGACATATAAATATGTACAGTAGGCTATTATTGCTTTCTGAAGACTCCAGATACACAGTTGCCTGCATTAAAGTTTAAACCTGGTCCAAGACACACTTATCTACAACTCCACCACTGAACCAGACATGTAAAACCGTACAAGTTGAAAACATCTATAGATACATTTGCAATACATTGTAAACTAAAGGATTTGTTCAAAATGATAGATATTTCAGCATAACCTCTAAACTGTATTTTTATCCCACTGTTTATCAAAATTTTGTATAAAGAATATAGACATACAGTAAATACTAAAGGCTAATAAGGGAGATTCAATGGAACCTGAGTATACTCTGAACAAAATACAGAAATACCGTACAAATTGACAGGTAACAGGTGATTATGTGGTCTATTATGTTAGTGTGTGTACATTTTCCTTTGACTTTAGTATTTCACAATTGTATTTCAGTATGGTCATATGATTTAGTCTGTATACTATATGATAATCCTATACCTAAACAACCTCCTGAGCAAACTTCTTTTTTCAGATGATCAAGCAATAATATTAACATTATAAGAATTTCAACAAATAAATAGACACCACACAACATGTTGTCATGTGACGTATTCCTTCCAGAACATTGTCTTCCCAATGAACTCTCTGAACCTCTCTCTGTCTTGGGGATGTGGCTTGAATTTTCTAGCGATGTATTCATGTTATCTTTAATGTCATCAGTCCATCGTCTTCTTGGTCTGCCCTTTCTCCTCTTCCCAGGTACTCTTCACTCCAGTATATGTCTCTCTAAAAAGTCGTGTCTCTTTATATGACCAAACAGGCGTAGTTTTCTTTTTGTTATTGTGTTTAGTAACCAACACTCTGGAATATTCAATGTGTTTATAATGTCTGAGCTTCTGATTTTATCCTTCCATGATATTCTAAGTATCTTCCTGTAGCATTTCAGCTTGAAGGCGTTGATCTTCTTTGCCGCTGTTTTACTTAATGTCCATGTTTCACAGCCATATGTTGCAACAGGAAAAATAAAAGTTCGTAACATTAAACATAAAATGAAGATAAACACAGAAAAAACTAAAGTAATGTCAATCATATAAACGGGGTGCAAAGGGAACGCATTGCTCTAGGCGGACCCAGGGTTAGCAGATAACCAAGATCCCAAATATGCCTCCTCGCGGTGCACCCTGGAAACAGAAATACAGCAGCTCGAGCTGATTCTGGCCAAATCATTTGGGGATCGTGTCCGAGAATGTGGAGGTAGCAGATGGAAAGAGATTTGACTACATAAAAGACAGACAATATCTCCGACACCACCAGCATCACCACATATAAGCGACACTGTCAACATACAGTATGTCGACATACAGTAAAGCTAGTCAGTCCAGTCCGAACATTGGAGGGGCGGACAATGTAAAATGCACGTAAAGGTAGATGCATGGCAAGAAACAAATAGATTTCACACTGAGTACAATGAAACAATGAAAGGGCAGAACAGCGCTAGAGGGCAGCGCGAACTGCAAATAGAAAGTAAAAAGTTCCTAGGAAAAGGGAACTACAAGCTCCGTCAGCTCGAGATGAGCTTCTAGTTACCTGTGCTCCTTACAGACAGAGACCCAGACCCAATCATTGGCATTCGGAAAAGCAAAAAAGACCTAACCCAACTCTAATGTCGAGCCTTCCTAAACCGGAAATATGCCCGCAAAGAGAAAGGGTTCCGTACCCGATGGGCTTAGGCAAGAAAGGGACAATGATGGCAGTCCTGGCTCAACTCTACTGTCAAGCTTTCCTTTACCGGAAATACACCTGCAGAGAGAAAGAGTCCCGTACTCAATGGGCTCAGGCACAAAAAGACAACGATTTTAGCCCTGGCCCAACTCTACTGTCAGGTTCTCCTATACCGGAAATACACTTGCAGAGAGAAAGGGTTCAGTACCTGATGGGCTCAGGCGCTATTAGGACAAGGTAGCTCAGCTCGAGAATGCCTTGCTCTCAAACGCGTGGTGTGAGACTCGAACTTGGACAAGGGGTACACGATGTCGGTGAATGACACCTCGGCTAAGAGGGTAAAAGAGCCAGGGTCCAACTCTTCTGTTGAGTTCTTCCCCTTAAGGAACCAGGCTCACAGATGAAAAACGGTTCAGTACCCGATGGGCACAGGCACAGTACATCCAATTACATGAGGCAAGTTCATAGACAGCGGGACACTTCGTGCGAGACAGACGAAAGCAAAAATCGTCTGGGCGAAGAGTCATCACATCACATACACGCATGCCTGGATACAGATATGGAGGCTGTCACAGGCTAGGGTAGCCCACCCGAATTGTTAAAGCATGCTGAAATCGGATGTGCTAGGCCTACAAGGCGAATAACGGTGGCACAGCGTAATCACGCTCCCGGTGAAAATCGCACGGATATCCGTGTTGGTTACAATGGAGCGAACGCAAAATAAACAAGCAAACAATCAATCATATAAACAGAAAGGGATGGTGAAAGAATTCACTTATCTTGGAAGCATCATATTATCAAATGGAAAAACACAAAAGAAATCCAACATGGATGCAACATAGCATACCAGATCTTAGGGCTCCTATTTTTAAAAACAAATGTGAACACAAGCACCAAAACTGCATTACATAAAACAATCATCACACCATCACTATGCTACCAATGTCAAATGTGGACCGGACATTAACAATGAAAGATAAAATAAAACTTATTACAACAGAAATAACTTGCCTACGAAGAATTCTTAGAGCAACAATAAGAGACAGAATCAGAAATGAAAACATCAGCAGACTAACAAACACAATACCAATCCTAGATAACATCAGAAGACAACAGATTAAGTTGTTTTTCCCATGATTCCAGAATATCATTAGATAGTGCCACTCAAAAAGCATTGTCATACCGACATGATGGATACAAAGTCAGGGACAGACCATGTAAAAGATGGATTACATAAATAACAAAGTCAATGAGAACAAACATATATCAAGCACACAAAAAGGCAGTCTCCAGAGAACTACCATGAAGCTGCACAGCATAATGGGGTATAAAGTGAAAAGGCTTCTCTATGATATATTGTTTCTATCATCTTCTGCAAATAAGCATTAATGATGATGATGTTCCTCCTTCACAATTGCAAAATCAAGACATAACTCACATGCACGCACAAATACACACATACAAAGATCTAGATACATATCATGATTCTGAGTAAAAGAAATTAATAAATACAATTTTGAGCTGGTTTATTTGAGACAATTTTGTATAGTAAAATCTTGTCACCTTACTTTAGATCATATGTGTGTGTGCATATGTAAGTTTTGCATCCTATAACATAATATATGTATAACATATGCATATATCCGCACACACACAACCTGAGTGACCAGATTTTGGGAATAAAAACTGGGCTATCCATTAATGATATAAACTTGCCCAACAATAAGCTAGCGAAATATTTTTATTATTTTATTTTATCCAGAAATCTTGATGTGAAATGGCTGAACAGCAAATGATAGTTAATTATAAACTACAAACTATGACAAGATTTGGTTGTATTTACATATATCAAAACGCTGCATCAGTTAAAATATTGTGTGTTTTGTACTCCTCAGATATAGTTTGTGTCGGCCTACAATCATATTCCCACAATATATGTTACCACAACAAGTATAATTTTGGTACAAATTCAATCAATTATTAATATCTATGAAAAATCTACTGATTTTTAAAAACCAGGACATTTTGAGCCTGATAAAATTTCCCGTCCTGGGACATTGAAAAAAGCATTAAAAAACCGCTACTGTCTAGATAAAACCAGGACTACTGGTCACTCTCATAATACATATAATAAGTACTAACTGCAGCAAAACTGCAATCTAACAGGCGAAACTTCTATATTTTATGCATTACTGTGTATATTTAGTTTGAATGTGAATCTTAATAGGGTCTAGTGCTGTTCTTACTCGTCGTATTATGTTTTGAATCGTCCACTAAATCATTCATGATTCTTGTTAGGAACTTGGACAATATTTCCAAAATAGTACAATATCATTAAAAATATCATAGTTAGATAGGCCATTTTCAACACATCTCAATTAAGTTTGTAAACCCATCCTGAAGAAAGTTATGAATTTGTTCTGAATTAACCTGTAGCAACCCGTAGTCTACAAATTCTATCTAGTGATAGACATCCGACGTCGACAAATGTCTATATCGAAGTAGCCATTTGTAGTCATGGAAACAATTGTCCATGTTTATTTCCTATCATGCTCTATAGTAAGTGTGTGCTAGAGTGTTATTTCTTAGTTTTACAAAGTGATATAAATACGCAGTCGTAACTTATTTGACCTTTCTCATTTGAAAGCCGAACTGTGTAGGCCTAGCATCGGTACTGCCATTTTTTGCTATTTCTTCACGGATTATGATTCAGAAAGGAAAGAATTTTAAAGCTTTAGTGTTTCAGTTACTGTAGATAAATGAATGGTGTTTGAGAGAGATGTTTATAATACTTAAAAGTGATGTAATCAATGTCATTTACGACTAGGAATTTGAGGAGTCATGTTTTCTTCGGCTATGCCTATGCACAACCTTGATGTCCAAGTACCTATGATAGGCTAAAGGGATTGCTTGTAGAAATGTTGATTTGTGTGTGTTACAGTGATTTGCAATTCCAAGTTTCGTCTCATAAAAAATGTCATCTACCTTTCAATTTTTGTCATGTGATGTATTATTTCCAAAACGTAGTCTTCCTTATGAATCTCATGAAATCCCCGCTGTCTCTAGCAAGTTGTCCCATTTTGTACAGCGACAAGTGCATGCATTCATTCCTGAATGTCTCTGTCTCTTGTCCAACAACGTCTTGGTCAGCCTCTGCTCCTCCAACACCTCTTTTCATGGCATCGTGTCTCTTCACATGGCCGAAAAAACCTGCCTTCTTAATATGGTGTTTAAAAGTCAGCCTTCTTGAACATTTATTTTTCTTAGCATGTCTTTTGGTCGGTCTTTCTTGCTACCTCTCTGAGTACTCTAATTAGTAATTTTGATAATCTAGCAGACGATTCACTAACAGATGCGTAAAAAGGCAATTCAAAGGAAAACAATGTCTATTAAAAGACATTACTAAGATATGTATTAACTTTTAAGATATTTTATAACTGATATAATACAATGTTAAATCCATGAATTAGTATAAACAACACTATCATTACCCATAAAAACTGCAACAATAACACACAAATAAATTATGTAAACTTTGATAGCGGCCATTTTGAAAATATTAACGTCAATAAATGGTTTCGGACTTTCGTATTAATACACAGTAACAAGTTCCGTTTACACTCTTTTCGGGTTTAGTTTTGCGAGGAATTGTGAGAGAGCGGGTTGCACATGGACAGGATCTGGTGTGATAATTATCAACTATGTCTAGCCAGCGGCTGGTTCTGGGGAAATACAATGTTATTGACATAATGTCGTGACAAAAAATTGCAAATTATCATATATGCACGATAGGATGTAGCAAATGTAATATTATTCCAACGTAAAACTGTTGCACTTGATGTTGCTAAGTTTATCTTTCACTATAGTGCTGAGATGAGCAAAATTGTCTATGAGCTACTTCTACGTTCATTCTCAAACTCCCGCAGATTAGCAGGATATATTCCGGAGAACGGAATGTGTTGTGTCATGATTTACAGCGTAGCTGCGATAACTGCAACTTGGCCTATTACAATCGACGTCACCATGGCTTCTGGGTCACTTTGAGCCTATTTGGGATGGGACAGACATCACCACAAAACCTCATTGGTCGCCTCTAATGGACGACATGCATGGAAGGTAACAGTGCCAATAATTATTGCTCCCCTTTCGGGCCTGCCCATTCACGGGCGGTCTTGTCTTATCCATGTGTGCCGTTAGGCGCCATGGGGAGCCATAAATCTTCTTTCTTTCGCTAACTGTGATGCTGCTGCCATAGGCTTTAGTGTTCTAGTATTTCTCTGATGTCATCCATCTTCGTCTGGTCTTTTCATGTTTCTTCTCTCATGTGATCTTTTATTGAAGGCAATCTAGTTCCATTCTGATTAGGAAGCCGAACCACTTGATCTTTTGTGTATCTATGTATTCTTTGCACGATATTGTTCTAACCAGATCTCTTATGGTATCATTGTTTCTCTTTTTGTTATACCCAGTATGTCACTTCATTTCACATACTGCGAGTTTGTGTTCTAGTTTCTCTGTCAGGGTCCAGGTCTGGCATTGGTAACACAGTGTCGGCATGAACACTGTGTTTATTAAAGTTCTTTTGTATATCATGTTGATGTTCTGGTGTTTCAGCAGTGGTGTTAATTGATATAAAACCGAGTTTGGTTTCTGGCATATTATCCCTATTTCTCTATCTAGTCTTCCGAGAACACGCTGCCTAGATACTTAAATTCCTTTACTATGGTGAGTTTTGTACCGTCTTTGCATATATCTCGTGGGAATTTATTTCTGCGTACGCCCGTGTGTTGCTGGGGCCCGAAAAGGGAGCAAAGAATAGCAATACTGTTTACCTTCCAAGCATGTCGTAAAAGGCGACTAAGGAGGTTATGGGATGGAGTTGGCTGTCCCATTCCATATAGGGTCAGTAACCCAAAGCCATGCTGAAGTCGGATGTGTCAGGCCGAAAGGCGCAGATATCGCAGCAATACTGTAAACCATGACACAACGCATTCCGTTCTCCGGACTACATCCTGCTAATCTGCAGTAGTTTGAGAACGAACGGAGCAGAAGAAGAAGAAGATTTCTGCATATCTTCAATATTTCTGATTTTGATTTGTTGATTTGTTTGATTTGTGGTCTAATGGCTAAATACGGCTCGCTTAGTCATTTTTACTAGCCATGTTTATATAAAATAGTATATGCCCCTATGTTCTTGTCCATGAGATCTCAAGATATCAAATTACAAGCTATCGAAGCCAAGTTGTAAAACCATAGGCATATAATTAAAATATGATAAAAATAAATGATTGCTGTAGGCCAAATCTTGGGACGGCATTGTCTTAGTTTGATAATTAAACGGTGAAATGGTGTCCATCGGTGTGCTTCGCACTGATGTAACGAAAGAGATCATGGCTAAAATTACATTTTTTACCTAAAGTGATGGGGATGGTTTGAAATAAAAAAAATTTTAAGCAGCGTATCCTATTCTGGACATAGACATCAACCCATCATTTTTTGACTTTAGTGATTTTCTAAGCAATATAAATACGTTCAGTATTTTATCATTGTTTTCTGAACGGTCCGGATGCACAATTGCCTGTAGCGGGGATCGAACTCGGTACCTTGGTCGTTACAGATGCGCGCTGTACCACTCCGTCACATAGACGGACATGAAATCAATACACAAACAATTCTGAAATTGATTCATTGCATGAGACCACACTTGTTTTACGTGCTAACGAAAGGATCATCATCATCAGGTAGCCTATCCATAGCAGGATGTAGTAGTATCACATCCTTTCGAAACCTCTGTCTATCTTGAGCCAGTCTTCCTGCTTCTGTTATTGTCATGTTCAGGTGGCCTTTGATGTCTTGCGTCCATCTTTTTCTTGGTCTACCTCTTGCTCGTATCTCTGGCATCTTGTTCGTCTCCTCTAGGCCGTCATGTCGTTTGATATCGCTAAAATATTGTAGTTTTCCGGAAAGAACCACGCTGTTTAGCCAACCATTTATCATGATATGAATTGAGAACATCTTGATAACATAATGTGATTCAGAAGTTAAATCCGTTTTTTCAATGGCATGTTTTTTCATTAAATATTACAGGCAGTGGCATGAAAAAAGGGTGAACTTTTAGCTAACCATATATAATAAATTTGTCTCAGTAGCAAACCAGGCGATGAGCACACCGTTTGAGGAACATTTGTAAAAGTGGTTCTGTTCTATACGTATCTGCCGAACTGGAACTGATAGATATGTGTAAAGGCGAATACATGTATAAGCATCTATAACATCTCCACGAAATCACATGAATCCACTTCCCTGGACATGCTGATATTTGAAGTAATGAGATAAACGATATGCTGACTGCTTTTAAAAACTTTGGATGCAAGATAAGCATAAAAATGCATTATTTATTCTCGCATATGGATCGATTTCCCGAGAATCTTGGATCAATGAGTGACGAGCAGGGAGAGAGGTTCCACCAGGACATAAAAGATGGAGACCAAGTATCAAGGACATTGGGATGCAGTAATGATGGCTGATTACTGCTGGACTCTGAAGAGAGATATCCCTGCTGCTGAGCACTCGAGAAAGTAGAAAAAATTGAAGTTTATGTCTTGAATTTTGCTCAGTGAAGACATAATTTACATGTCCTTACCTTTTTCAATGTCTTCTCTTCATTTATATAATTCCATGTTTGTAACATTTAATAAATACATTCAGTTAAATACTTTTTATGTGAAAAATATAACACATAAATCAACTACAAATATCGACAAAATGTAGTTATGAATAGAAGGCGATATTTCTCAGAGTGTCAGAGAATAGAATTTTAACAAATAAATTTAGAAAAAAACAACCTGACATGATTGAAAAAATGGATGTCATTTATGGCTTCAGTGGCACAAAATGCTTCTAATTCAGTTAAAAAATTATAGACAACTTTCAACTAAATTTTTTTTTGTAAACCAGTGTAGTGTATGAGTTTTAGATTGATAGCAATTTATTAAAGTTGCTTAATGATCTACTGTTGGTTGTAGGTAGACGGTGCGATTGACGGCAAATGTATTCTTCTATATGGGGAAGGCGAAGACTGAAATGGGGTAGAAAATGGACATCATTGTATGTGTTTTTCTATATGTACTCTGACCTATCAAAGAGCGTTACTTGGCATGCCGAGATTACCAATTATAACACATAACTCCGTATCTTCACGCAAAAATCCCCAGGGATCTCTTCCCCCCCCCCCCCCCCCCAATACCCACTTTGTAAACAAGACTTCGCAAGCTATTGAGGGAATTCTGTATTTAATATGGTACAAGCGAGACCGTCGGTAGTATAAGACCTCTGAACAGAATAAATTAGAACTTTATTTGGTACGTTTTTTGATTATTATCATGTTTCGCTGGTCACTATTTATATATACTTGGAGCCGCATGCCCAAAATAGTCAAGACCGACCAACAAAATACATGGAAATAGTCAAATAGTGCCAGACTTGATAAGGTCCTAAGCTATTTGAGATATGGGGGTCAGATTATATGTCAGTGCCAAATATGATTTTCGGATACATAGAGGGTTAAACAGACATTTTTTGGGCGGGGGGGGGGGGGGGAGGAGAGTGACCTAAGCTGTAGCTTGTGTAGCTTATACGTAAATCCTACACTGAATAACGGCCTTTCAGGTCATGTTTACATTTTCTATACACAGGTCTTTATACTGGAGACCGGTAATGGCACAAATAAGACATTTCGATCGATATCTCCATGGTGAGACTAAGCAACTATGTGTTTGTCCGGAGCGTAATGGTTTCGGTTTATAACTAGTTATTAATTGTTTAGTAGTCTTATGACATTGCAAAGGCCCTGCCCGACTACATACCGGTGAAATCTTACGAAATAGTAAATATTTTAGAAGTAAATTTATCTGTAATGAGATCATGATTTAGCCCCAACTTGTTCAGCAGCAAATTGTTCACATAATTTTTGATACGAGTAGCAGGATGTAATCTTCACATCCGCAAAAAATACAACAAATAGAAAACAAAACAAAACGAAAAACACGTAGAATGGAAAAGGTCGTCTATTTATTTTGCGGGATGTTTTGTGGCCTACGATTGTGCTATGTACTATATTTAGCTTGTTGTATTGCCAGCTGGAAATTTAAATGTAAACAACTGGTAACCACTGTATTTTTACCTTCCTGTTCACTTTTAAGTTAAGAGCAACAGTTTATATGATGTCTTAGCGTGTTGTGCAGCGGTTGCAGAACAGATTGCAGTTAGCGTAAACAGAAACTTTCAGTCTTGTCAAAAACGATACTAAAGTCGAGGTTGAAATAGGAAGAGAGGATTAAAGAAAATCATGGACAGACAACATAAAGTTGCCTTCGTTACGCATATCCCACCATACACCGTCTGCATTTTAAAAATGATTGATAGTTGGTAGCGATCCTTCGGCTGTAAGAAAAGGAATCACTGCTCAATGAACGAATTCGTTATCACATGGTTCCTGTTGTCGTCTGTCTACACAGACCCTAAGCATAGGAAGAGGATGACTACGTGACCATGTGTTCATCAATGTGTACTTACTACAACAATGCTAGCGTCGTCACGCCCTTTGCGTGCAGTAATAGGTAGCGCAACACGGGCAGGTGTTATTTGAACACGTCTTGTACATTGATTGAAAATACAGTGTTCTTTCTCCTGAATGTTGCCAGGAATCCAAATGGGAATTCAAGAAAAGACAGTTACGTACCATGCAGGTTAGAGGCAACTAATTCGTTTTAGGAGTAGAGTGCATTGTTTCATCCCATAGATCAAAGTGATCCACATTTCATACTGAAGTCTGACGTAAAACTTTAAACTGTGCATACACATATTTCGTTTTCCGAGCCAGACTCAAAAGGGTTCAAGAAGAGAAGAAGATTGTCTCGGATGTTCACATATGTACTCGGTTCCTCTCAACGAAATAGTACACCGCCGGCGGAGTGTACCACTCATAGCAACCATGACGGAGAGTACCACTCATAGTAACCATGACGAAGAGTTTCACTCATAGCAACCTCGACGGAGAGTAATACTCATAGCAACCACGTAGCTTCAGTCAATGATATCCAGGGATCTCCAAAAACAAAACCAATTTGCATGACTTCACGAGCCAGATTCAAACCAGTGAGCTCTTGAGGACAAGTTGGACATCTTCACCCCTGCGCTACGGATATCCCCAAACTACATCCTGATATCAAGCAGAAATTTCAATATACGCACACATGTATGTCAACTTTATATGTATATATATATAAACATAGACAATATAGAATTCGAATATATAAACAAATACATGTTCTAGTTCTGTATTGTCTATGTTGATTGTATATATATAAACATATATACACAAACATACATATATATATATATATACACTCGCAAGAGCGCGCGCGCACACACACACACACGTGTATTCAGTCATGTGCGCTGATTCACACATTATTTTGGCGTCATGACAGAAGTCATGCACTAATTAATACCAAATAGCCAACATACTGTTACTTCTATTATCGTCAATCAAGAAAAACTGCAGGTAGTTGACAATTTTACTTAGCTTGGAAGCACTCTCTCTCGGGATGTCAACATCGATGTGGAAATTAACAATAGACTGGCAAAAGCGAGTGCTGTATTTGGTATATTACGCAGCAATGTATGTTCTTAGTCTCACCAACAGATAATGCGGCCGTCACTATTTCAAAAATGTTCAGTAGTTTGCCATTGCTTTCTGGACGGTTCTGCTGTGCACTTGTCTCAGATTTGATCTCGGTTCCTTGACAGTCAAAGATGAGCTCTGTAAAGATTCATTTTCTGATGATGCCATTAGTGCTTGGTCATCTGAAGTAGTAGTTCGTTAAAGTTATCTATCAGGTTGTTTCAATGCAATAAAAGTTATGTCATCCTCAGAGATGCAACAGCGGGATATTTTTCTGTTGATACATGCAGTGTTAGACATCTGTGAAAGACTTCGGTCTAGGATTACTTACACTGTCACAAGCACAGATTGATAGGTTGGTTAGATTCCAAAATGATGACATGAGAACAGTTCTAAGATGCACATGTCTTGGTTAAATAGTGTTGTTATTCTTTGCTCCACTTTCGGGCCTTAACAAAAGACGGACAAGTTGTAAACAATTCGATTTTTATTGATCCCTTTTCGCAGTGTTATCATTTTTTAATCGTGTTTTGTGTCTCAACTATACTGTTTAAAAAAAAAAAATTTAATTTAAAAAAGAGCAACTTTTTTTGGAGTTACTTTTATAAAAGTTATTCGCAGATTGGACATCATTCAACCTATCAACTATGTTCACCTGGTCATTAACTTCTTGTGGTTACCTGAATTGTACTCACCTCATTATTCGTGAGGTCATGAAAAAGGGCAAGGTTAAGACAACATTAGTTGTAATAACTCGTGATAGGTTCATGAGAATCCCGTGAAACTTACTAAACACAAACATTTATGACCATATTATTGAATGCCTATAAAATATCGATACCTGGAATAAATTTAGTTGAAAATTCAATGCGCAAGTATGGCTCATCTCACTACAGAACAACGATACCACATCATTGAACGCTTACCGGCTTGACAATCACAAAGTGTAGCAGCCAGACAATTTAATGTGGTTAGATGACCTATTAGTCGCCATAGGAGGCGATTTCAATCAACTGGCTCAGTGGCAGGCCGACCACGCTGTGGAAGACCCAGAGTCACAACTCCTGACGAAGACCGCTTTACACGGCTTCATCAACTCAGGAATCGATTTGCATCTGCGTTCTCCACAGTCTAGCCAATCCCGGTAGCTCGTCGAATTTCAAATCAAACGGTCAGGAACCGGCTGCACGACCATGGTCTTTGCGCTAGAAGACCATACAGAGGTTCTGTTCTTACGGACAGGCATCGCTAGAACCAACTGCAGTGGGCGAACAAGCATCACCATTGGACCGTTTGGAATGAATGGAGACGGGTTCAGTTAAAGTCTGAATATTTCTTCATGCCAAGGTTGAAACATTAATTCCGTACAATAACATTTTGGTACACGTTTCAAATAATGTTGGATCTATTTTTTAAACAGTATAAGTAAATGCATTTTCTTATATTCTTTCTATTGACCGTGTTATGGATATTCGTTTTGCTTATTGCTTCAATTAATTTAATTAAATTCTTAATATTAATAAATCCGGCGTTTCTTGAATAATTTGCATTGTACAATTTGCGTGCTACATACAACAAAACACTAAAAAACCACGGATAATTATTATATCATTTGCACTTTACCAATTTATTCTATGGAAAACCGCATAGACACATTTTCAAAATCGGGTGCTATTTAAAGAACACACACTCTTTGTTTCAATACCTAAACATGGGTATTTGTCATTCTATTGTTTATATTTTGAACTGTTTTGTTTCGTTCTCATTCACCCAGTTTTTTAATAAGAGCTTTCGTGTATACTGTAATGCATCATTGCTTCTGTGGTTTTTCTGCTATTATGAAATGTCTAGTTCAGTGGTTCTAAATCTGTGGTGTGCAGACTGGGGGGGGGGGGGGGTGGTCCATGGAGTCCCCTTCAATGGTCCGCAAAGATTAGAACAATTATAACGGTCTTTACATTTCTAACACAAAGATAAATTTCTATTTATTTTGGGGGTCTGCGAGGAAAAAAAAATATTTAAACAGAGTCCGTGAAAGCAATGAGTTTGCGAACCGCTAATCTAGTCTAATAGCAATATTACGTAGATTTATTTCGTCCTGTTTGTCTTTACTTATAATATAGGCCTTTAGGGCAAAACGTTGATTCAGTCTGTTATAAACTGTTAACTAGTTTTTAAACTATGATTCAGTCTGTTTTGTGATTTAAAACCTATAATTTTCTACCTATTTGTATATTTCGTGACCAGAACCATCCGGAAATAAATAGATTGCAGCACATATGGCTATTGGCGAACGTCCAGTGATAATGACCATATCACACTGAATAAATAACGCTGGCATGTAGTCCATGGGGAATAAGGAGAATGGCTTAGCCAAAAAAAAAACATGCGTAGAAAAGCTGGTGGCGGACACTGGACAAACATAACGAGAGTAGAGAATACGTGGAATATATAATGTTAGAGAATGTTGGGTAGGTTGATGGTTTCCGCAATACTTCTATTATAATGGCAGCAGCACAAGGGATGTGTGTTGAAATGTCTGTATAAATATGTGTATGCACGTTGACATATGTGGTCGTAACTCTGTATATGCATATTTATACAAGTACGTTTATTATCATGTGTGTGTATATATAATGTATATCTGTATATATACTTCATGTAAACATACATATTTATTAATTATTGGTTGTGTTATTACATGTGTATACTCATGTGTGCATGTGTTTGTACAAATATTTTTATAATATATATTATAATAGTTTTATAATATTGCCGGTTTCAACAAGTCTAATTTTCCTTATCATCAAATATATATTATAATAGTTTGATGATAAGGAAAAATTAGACTTGTTGAAACAGGCAATATTCTATGGGAGGCTGATTTCATCAAACCCCCCCCCCCCCCCCACCTCTTAGGGAAATATAACATGATATTTTTAATATTAAGAGAATAATAAATCAGAGAGTAAAACATCCCACCCCCTTTTATCTGCATACACAAAAAGATTAGAAAAATCACAGAAAAACGAAGTGATTAGTTTCTTTGAATATAGAAACACACCTCCCGCTTATTAGTCTCGTCTACAGTCCTGGGTCTGAGAATTATTTAAACAAACTTCTGTGACCAAACGTACATGCAAGTAAATATGATATATCTACCTTTTTCAAGCATATGCAGCAATGCACGATCATCGTATCACCTCTTGGAGTTTCTTCGAGACCAGAAAAAATAATATTACATAAGAATAATATTTATAGAAAGGTAAAGGTATACTGAGTAAAGGTAAGTTGAATTATGTTGCGACGATAAAGGTAAGTCGAGTAAAGGTAAGCTGAGCAGAGGTAAGACTAGTAAAGGTAAGATGAGTAAAGGTAAGACTAGTAAAGGTAAGATGAGTAAAGGTAAGCTGAGTAAAGATAAGACTAGTAAAGGTAAGCTGAGTAAAGGTAAGACTAGTAAAGGTAAGATGAGTAAAGGTAAGCTGAGTAAAGGTAAGTCGAGTAAAGGTAAGCTGAGTAAAGATAAACTGAGTTATGTTATCATAGGATAATGTTTTCAATACACACCCAGCTGCCTAGTCAGTAAAGGGATAAATCAACCAGTGTAGGGTAACAACCCTAAACAGGAAGTAGGTGGCTGGGGTAACACAGGGCAAAATGTCAAGAAATACAAAAATAGGTAGGTGTGTTACCAAAATGAAACATAAAACAACTTAACAACGAGATACAGAGACAGACGACGTTTCGACTATAAAGCCTTCTTCAGGACAAACAAATGACCACAATAAAACAAGTCTTACATGGAGACAAATAGGGTTATAATGAGGACAATAGCAGATAGGAAGAAAGGATGTGGAAGCATGACAGGTGAGAAAAACGTATGGGGAGAAGTTAGTAGTAAGTAGGGAGGAGAAAGTAGACTGAAGAATGTGAGATGAACAAAGGAAAAGATATGGTAGCAAGTAAATTACATTAAAATAAAATAAAAATACTCACCCAAAAGTGGAAACAGAGAATGAATGCTACAGACAAGCAATCATGATGTAAGGGAAGAGCAAAATGAGATGATGCGAGGGATCAGGTGGGAGAGAGAAAAAGAGGCCAAAAACGGCAGGAACAGAAGAGAATGAGCAAACAGAAGGAAGAGAATATGAGCAGATAATTGTGATATATGAGAATAAAATGGTAGTAAAATAACTTAACTGATGCAGCGACTAGTCTATGGTCCTCCCATGTGAATGAGCACACGCATAATGGCAATAAAGTAAAGAATGGACAGTGAAAGTCAGATTCCTATCAAGGGTCATGATAGCACGTATTTGTACAGGTTAGAAAAATAAAGACATGCCACAGTAATAGACGGTACCCGAGGCGCTGAGTGAAAAGAAAACACACCCGCGAAAGGGGAACAATAGAAAAGACAATATCCTGGTATGGTCACAGTGCATACCAACTGATGAGAGTAAAGGGGCGTAAGTAAATAGGTAAATAGCCATAGAGAAAGAAGACAGAGTATAAGACAAATGCAGAGGTTAAAAAAAAATAAATAAAAAAAAATAAAATAAAAAAAAAAAGGGGACGTGATGGATCGACGAAATCCTCTAGACGGAGATACGTCACGCAAGAAAGTGAAGTGCGGGTGGGAGGGAGCCTAGAGGACACAGGGAGGGTACAACAAGAGAGGGTATGGGACTATCACGGGGAAGCACGTCGTGAGATGGTATCAGGCTGATATAGCGAGACATAGGAAGAGGGTGCCGGAGATAAGGGCACCAGAGAAGATAGGGAATAAGGAGACAGGAAAAAAAGACCATAGCGGGAGGAGGCAGACCCGGAGTTACAGCCAAATCATGTGAGGAAGTGGAGGGTCGTAGCGTCGTAGGTGACAAAGTAAGGGTCATCTGTCCACAGTGTCGTAGTAAAAGGAGGTCGGTGTAGCAGAGGTTCCAATAAAATGTGACGGAAGATGGACCAAGGTCACAACCACAACGACAAGTACCTTGTAGGCCAGGTGTTGGGAAATGAGACCGGTCGCATAAACCGAAGATGATAAAGGGATGAGTTAGCCGCACGTCGCAACCCCTATGTGGGTATTGCTCGCACTGTACACTAGCTCATCTATGGGAACAACGATCAAAGGACAGAGACTCTGGCCACGATACACGATCCCTTGGTTTGGGGCATGCACCGTGGGGAGCGAAGTGTCCGATGAAACGAGGTTCGCATCTGTGTGAGACCAACCGTACGTTGCAACCCGTTTGGGGGCGTTGCCCGTACTGCACGCTGGCTCCATAAATATATATGGGGGAACCACTGCATCCGAGCCATCCAAGTCGTGTGAAGCAGGAAGCCTGTTGGCGCTGCAAAGTCTATTTATTTAAAAAAAAAAAAAAAAAAAAAAAAACCACATGTGTCAGTCATCAAACAGTCACCACATACCACATGCTACGTAACTGTATGGGTAGCCGCCCCAATTGATAAGAAAGTGGCCAGAAGAAATATGATAATAGTTACGTGGTGTCGCCCACGGGCCACAGAGAATGGCACAAGAGAAAGAGCGGACATAGCCCTAAGCAATGGAAATAGAGAAAGTAGACAGAGTATGACAAAGAATCTAAAGGAGAAGAGGAGGATGAAGCATGGGTGAAACAACCCGTAGGGCATGCACCGTGGAGAGAGATTAAATAGACTTTGCAGCGCCAACAGGCTTCCTGCTTCACACGACTTGGATGGCTCGGATGCAGTGGTTCCCCCATATATATTTATGGAGCCAGCGTGCAGTACGGGCAACGCCCCCAAACGGGTTGCAACGTACGGTTGGTCTCACAATGTTTATTCTCATATATCACAATTATCTGCTCATATTCTCTTCCTTCTGTTTGCTCATTCTCTTCTGTTCCTGCCGTTTTTGGCCTCTTTTTCTCTCTCCCACCTGATCCCTCGCATCATCTCATTTTGCTCTTCCCTTACATCATGATTGCTTGTCTGTAGCATTCATTCTCTGTTTCCACTTTTGGGTGAGTATTTTTATTTTATTTTAATGTAATTTACTTGCTACCATATCTTTTCCTTTGTTCATCTCACATTCTTCAGTCTACTTTCTCCTCCCTACTTACTACTAACTTCTCCCCATACGTTTTTCTCACCTGTCATGCTTCCACATCTTTTCTTCCTATCTGCTATTGTCCTCATTATAACCCTATTTGTCTCCATGTAAGACTTGTTTTATTGTGGTCATTTGTTTGTCCTGAAGAAGGCTTTATAGTCGAAACGTCGTCTGTCTCTGTATCTCGTTGTTAAGTTGTTTTATGTTTCGTTTTGGTAACACACCTACCTATTTTTGTATTTCTTGACATTTTGCCTAGTCAGTAGTTGATTAGAAACCACCCGACTAGAGTCACCTACTGTACTTGCTCAGTTATGTTATGTTGCTCCAGGGCCATAGGCGGCGCATAGGGCAGAAACCATAGCTATCCATTTCTGTCTTTGTGTTGCCAGGTCTTTCAATTCTTGCGTGTTTATTAGGTTCATTGACATGCTTTCTCTATTAATGATTCTTCGCAGAGTTTCTCTAGGTCTCCCTCTTCTTCTTACTCCTGGTGGCACCCAATATAGTGACTGACCGGGAATTCTCAGGCTGTTCATTCTGAGAACATGGCCGGTGTAAGTCCAACGCCTTTGTCTAAGCAAAAAAAGATATATAGGTTACTTGCTCAGTAGCGATGTCGATATTTCACAACCTTCCCAGAGCATGACCCTGGTACCCTGCATCCTGGTGGCTAGGTGAACTTTGGGGGTAATTTTTATTCTACAGCATCAATAACTAGTGAACTCCAAACCTAGGTGTTCTGATCGGCGAGAGAGATTAACCTAACACTATACGGCCGTGGTTCCCAAACCTTAATACATGAGTTGTTAATGAACGGTGTTACGTGCTGTCAGTGATACTTTAGGCAGGCGACGTACCACTTCATTGAAAGGAAGGGGTAACCAGAGTACAATGAAGACAATCCTCTATGCCTGTTGAGAATTTTTAGCCCAAGTTTTGGGAATCACTGAAAAGTTACAGGAAAATATATGCAATTCGATGTTTCTACCAAAAAGCCTTTATCTCAGATTAAATATCAACGATGAAACCAGAAATGTCCTCTAAAGAAATTACCTTATGCAAAAAACTTAAAATATATAAACCTCCAAATCCAAAAGACAGGGTATCACCAACCATTTGGGAATCTTAGAGCCACGTCATGTGTGTGAGAAAGAAACATTCCTCCGGGGAAATTATTAAAATTCATCCACAGGTATCCACAGGTACCACTTGTACGGCTTCATTCTGATTAGGTGCATGATCCATTTTGAAGAGTGGGAAGTGGAAAATACAGAGCTTTCAGTTTGGTTACAATATAGAACTTTTGACATCGGAAAACGACGAAAGCCACTTCGGCAAAGGGCGCTACGTGTCGTTGAATGGGACGGAGTACACATGGCGTCACCCGTGTACACTGCAGTCACTCCTCTGCGCTATTTGAACCTTTTGACCAAACACAAGGATAATGATTATCCGGTATGAAATCAATCAAACAGGTTAATAATAATAATTATCCTAGGATACAAACAATCAAGCATGAGAATAGTACTGGTCCTAGCATACAAACATGATTGTGTTTGATCTTCTGTGTTAGATGATGGTCCTAGGATACAAAAAAAAAATCAAACGTGAGAATAATGATCGCATGATACAAACATGAGAATAATGATAGTCTAACAGGAAATAAAACAGGAGAATAATGATAATCTAACAGGAAATAAAACAGGAGAATAATGATAATCTAACAGGAAATAAAACAGGAGAATAATGATAATCTAACAGGAAATAAAACAGGAGAATAATGATAATCTAACAGGAAATAAAACATGAGAATAATGATAGTCTAACAGGCAATAAAACAGGAGAATAATGATAATCTAACAGGAAATAACACAGGAGAATAATAATGTTCTTAGGATACAAACAATCAATCATAAGGAGAAAGATGGTTCTATTATACAATTTCAAAAAAATGAGATTAATGATGACCCTAGAAGATAAATAATCTAAAAAGAAATGATGGTCCTTGCGTACATGCAATTAACATGAGAGTAGTTATGGTCCTCGCATAAAAGCAATCAACATGAGATTAATGATGGTCCTAGCGGACACACAATCAAATAGGAGTGTAATGATGAGCATAAACGGTTAAACATGATAGCATCAATTTACTGTCAATAGCACAGGCCACTATTGATTGAGAGATATCGAATAAAATACGTCTAATTGCTTTTCCCTGTACTGTGACAACACACCGTAGTCACACAGCGCATACAACAATACTGCATGTAGATGAGATATAACGTGCTCGAATGTCCGTGATACTGTTTAGATCACGACCAGTCTCCATTATAAAGACCTGTGTGTAGATTACCCGAAAGGCCGATTTTGAGTATTTCCATGTTTTCATTGGTCGGTCTTGGAAATTTTGGCAGGGAACTCCAAGTATTTGCATAATGATCAACGAAAATCAACGGCATTAATAGAAACGTCAGCAATGAAGTCCTGTTTATTTCCTGCACAGAGGTCTTCTACTACCAGCAGTCTCGATATAGATATAGCGTGTCGAAGATATTTTGCTGGACCAGAAATATAGAAAGGATAAGTAACACTGTGACTTACCATGTATACTGTAAGAGGCATCTAAGGAAGGCTGGAATTGGGGTTAGCTACCCCATACTGTAATTTAATAGCCGTACATCGCAGTCATTGATGGCCACAGTCTAAGACTTTATTGCTAAATATATCTGGTGTGAGCGGGATAACTGAAGAAAAAAAGAATGTCTGGCTTATCCCTGCCACAGTCCTAACATCTAACATGTATAGTCAAATTTGAACCTCTATACTGTAGGTTACACTGTAGATTACACTGGCTTCGCATATGAGTGGTACTGGGCTCATTCCGCAGTTAAGTCGGAAATATTTTTCAGATAGCAATGGCTCCCAGGTCGACCAACCTTAAAATGGATACCGGATTAATCCGGGAAGTAAAGACTGCGAGAGAGGGGAGATGGCGACCGCCCTCATATAGCAGACCACTGAAATATGAAAACGCGAATAATAAATTAATAAATGCTATGGGTTAACTGTACTTACTGTAGATAGGACTATTAAAAAATATTTTTTATAGTCCCTTATTAGACAATACCAAGACGTCTACCAGTCCTTTTTATGACTAAAAAGCTATTTTCAGGGCTTCCACTCGTTTTAGACAGGACAGAAGAACAAACTAGTCATCTTGTGTTGGAGTTTGCTTTCTAATTGCTTTAATCATATGTTTTATTATCAGATAATACCCTATTAGCACATCTGGTTGATCATCATCAGCTTTCTCCTTAGTCATAGGATCTGCATTCTCGTTTCTAGGTATTCCACAAGGCGATGGTATACCATCGCAGCTCCATCCTTCGCATTAGCGATTAGCCATGAAAGGGCTAGCATGCGGAAGCCCCTGTCTCCGTATGAAGGCTTGTTTTAATTCTACTTTTAGGCCTTCACATCTGATAGTCACGAATAGACAATGTTTTTAGTCCTGTGCTAATTGGGCAAGCATTTTCGGACTTCGACGGTAATGATCTCGCGATACTTGCTCAAACATTGTTGGTCAGGGACACTTTTGCAGACTTGTTTTATTTAAGAGAATACAGCACGTACATTTTAATAGCAAAATAAATAGTTTTGCACCGAAATCTTGGTGCAATGGGAAATCCAATTTGATTATGAAAAAGGTCATCATGTTAAAAATATTTTTTGTGTTAATCAGCCCTGAGAAGGGTTCGCCGGCAGTATCCCCTTTTTCCTATGGGGCCGTCATTACTTAGAAGGGGTCACCAGCAGCAGCCCCAATTTCCTTGAGACCGTCAGCCATGAGAAGAACTCGCTGGTAACAGCCCCCGCCTCCTTAGATGCCGTCAGCTATGCAATGAGCTCTACGACAGCAGCCCCAGTCTCTTTGTCAGCCATGAAAAGGCACGGTGGCAGCGGTCACAGTCTCCTCGGGAGGGGTGAGCGGTAAGATCTGAGGACTCGGCGGCAGGGATCCCAGTCTCCTTACGGACTTTCAGCCCTGAGAAGTACTCACCGGCAGCAGCCCTTGTCTCCGTGGAGCTGTCCACCCTGAGAAGGGTATGCAACAGTAGTTTTTGTTTCCGTGGGGGCTGTCAGCCATGAGAAAGGCACGCTGCATCAACTCTAGATACCTCGGGGGTCGTCAGCTTGATCAGGGTTCCTCTACTGGAGCCCTAAACTCTACGGTAGCGGTCAGCCCGATTTCAACAAAATTCATATTTAAATATTTATAACTTCTTCAACCTTTGACATCTCTTTATATATTGCTATTTTTATATATTAATATTGTGCAGGATTTTGCTCTCTTTTCTGGTCATAAATAAACGCGTATATCCTAATATTTATTCATTTCTTTTCATGTACAGAGATGTCTTGTACTCTAGATACCCCGGGGGTCGTCAGCCTGATCATGTCTCTGTACATAAAAACAAGTTTGTGCTATTTCCGTGTTTTCGTTTCCCGAGAAAGGACCCGCTTGAACCACATCGCTGAAACAGTTGTGTTTATTGTTACGTAGTTTTTACATTATTAAAAAAAAATATTTTGACAGTATTACAGTAATATTATTAACTTAATATAAACTTTATTGCTTATATCCTCTAACGCGGATGTACGATTTAATGTCATGTTGAATTCGAAAGTTTTGATTTTCTTCCTATTGGTAAATATCATGTTGAAGTCGAAGTTCTGACTTTTTTTGTTATGCTAAATGTCATATTTCAATTTCCTAAGAAATTGAAGTATGAATCCCCCCCTCCCCCAAAAAACAACAACAAAACAACAACAATAAAAAAAAACAATAAAAAAAAACAATCGCCCCTTCTTATTCTATGGACTTGAATGATAATATTGTTTGCATAAAAATAAAATGAGTAGCTGTCAATTAAAAATTGTCTATGATAACTCGACATATCTTCATACTTAATAAACCATAATCAACTGCTTGCTTACAAAGATACAGACACGATTGCCACTCAATGTACATTAAGATGACAATATTAACAACAATAAAAACACAATATATATTATGCTGATTCAGCTTGAGGTGTCTTAAAAACAACTTGAGCCATTTGTGTCTCTCAAGTACATCCTGGTTCAGTCAGTAATCTTTATTTTGTATTGTCCCACAGTAGTTGCCAAGATGGAACCAATATAACTTTTCTCCTATATTGAAAATAAAAGATGATGGAAAATGTGATACCGAAACTAAGTAAAGAATAGAAATGGTTAAAACTATTTATTACAAAATTATAATGTAAAAAGATCATAAGAATTGATGAAACTACAAATAATAACAAATCTGTAATCTAGAAAGAAAATCCGTCCATCTATAAATTCATAACCTGTTGCAGGGGTACTACATTGAATGTCCAACACTCACAACCATACATCATAATAGATAGCGTTAGTGAGTTATACATTCTGATTCTCACTGCAATACTTTGTGTGTCTGTGCGTGTGTGTGCGTGTGTGTGTGTGTGTGTGTGTGTGTGTGCGTGTGTTGCTTTTTGATACTAGATTTAGTTGTGACAAAACATCAAAGTACATAACCAGCCTTATCTTTAATTCTGTTTTGGATAATTCATCACGGCATATGCAGGATCCCATGTATTTTAAAGTATGCATGTCTTCAAGTTTATGCACATTTATCATGATGTTGACCTGCGTCTCTACTCCTCCGTTGTTAACCAAAATCTTGCCTTGTTCAGTGTTTATATCCAATCCGTACTTTCTAGTACAGTATTTTGCCTACCTTTTCTAGTATTTCTGTGGGCGTAAGATATTAATGGCGGCACCCGATTCCTCTCTAATTCCTGTTGACGTCTCTTTATACTTGTTAATTTTATCACTAAGTGATGCACATTTGTTTCGATGGTAGGACTTTGGTTAAGCATTACCGCTGTTTACATCGAGAAACACCGATATTACTCTTTTCACAAAGTAAAATACATCCACGGGATAAGATTGTACACTCCACAAATATTATCTTTTGAACGTTAAATGCAAACGAAATTTAATTTTTAAAACTGATTGAAGCAACATTCATATGCCGCAACTTTTTGCAAATTGCTTTTCGCTGATGATATTGATATTATAGCTGGGTCAGAACAATCATTGCAAGAATTAATATCAAAGTTGGAAAAAGTTACCAGCAAGTACGGAATGGAAATCAATACAGATAAGAGCAAAATCTTGGTAAACAGCAGAGACACAGAAAACCAGACTAATATCATGATGAATAGACATAAGCTTGAGGAGGTGAATACCTTCAAATACCTCGGATCCAGTATATGCAGCGATGGTAAATGCAAAGCAGAACTAAAAATAAGGATGGAGATGGCTTTAGCGTCCTTGTCAAGGCTAACTGTCATTTGGAAAAGCAACATCAGTGTTGGAGTGAAAATCAAACTGTATAAGTCGCTGGTGCTTTCTGTTGTGTTGTATGGTTGTGAGAGTTTGACACTCACTGCGGACATGGAGAGAAGATTACAGGCCTTCGAGTATAAATGCTACAGAAGAAATATACGAATTTCCTATAGGGAACATAAAACCAATGTGTACGTAAGAAATAAAGTAGAGATGTGTGCAGGTGTCCAGGAGCCATTGCTTTCAATAGTGAAACGACGAAAACTAGCATGATTCGGACATGTATGCAGGCACGATTCCTTGTCAAAAACAATACTGCAGGGAACTGTCGAGGGTGGAAGAAGCAGAGGAGGCCAAATAAAGACATGGACAGACAACATCAAGGAATGGACAGGGCAAGATATTTCCACACTCATCCGCATCGCTGAGGGTATATTTCGCTGGAGGACTCTGTGTTCTGAAGCATCCAATGTGGTACCCCTACGACCCTGAAGGGTTATGGGTTTATTGTTTGATTGAAGCTACATGTCAAGGAACATCTGTAATCTATAAAGAGAATAGAAATTATTGAAAGTACGAGACATGATGGAAGCATGTGTAATCTAGAAAGAGAACAGAAAATTGTTCAAACTACATGTCAAGAAATATATGTATCTAGAAAGAGAATATAAATTGTTGAAACAAAAAACACAAAACTATAATCTAGAAGAAAATCGACCATTTATTGTCAGGCTCGAAAAGGGAGCCAATAGTAATGACACTGTTACCTGTTATGCACGTCTTAACAGGAGACTAAGATTTGAAGGGTGGATTTGGTTTTCGCAACCCATAGAGGATCGAATGGACCCAACAGCCAATGCTGAAGTTGGATGTGTCAGTCTCAAAGGCGCAGATATCGCATGCATACTATAAGCCATGACACAACACATTTCGCTCTTCAGACTACATTCTACTAACTGCGGGAGTTTGAGAATGCACGCAGAAGAATAAGAAGAAGAAATAGAATGTGAATCGTTCAAATACCGCATAAAAAAATATAGAATCTAGGAAGAGAGTACGAATAACTTTAGAAACCATACACATGATGTTATACAGTAGTAAAGTAACCCATAGATTTATTAATGCCGTAGGGGTGTGAGATGTTAGCGATCTCACATTTCACAGGCTCTGCAAATGAGGGCTGTAGCCATCTCCTCTCCCTCGCCTCCCGGATTAATCCGGTACCCATTTAAGGCTGGGTCGACCTGGGAGCCGATGCGATCTGAAACTTATGCGAAGCCAGTGCGCTAACCACTGCGCTAACGCGGCTCCCTATACAGTAGAGACTAAATATGAGAATATATTCATGACGTTATACATCATCATCATCAAGTGCCGTCTCCGCAACGAAGGTTGGCTGCAACGTATCTCCAACATCTCCTGTCTCTTGTCTTGGTGGTGCACTCTGCTAGACTGTAACCTGTCCATCGTGTAATGTTACTCTCCCACTTGTATCTCTGCCTACCCCTTGCTCGCTTCCCTTTGACGTTACCCTCAAGTAAGGTCTTCAATAGGGTGTCATGTCTTTTAATGTGTCCAAATTATTTTATTTGCCTGATCTTTATTTCTCTTAGTAGTTCTTTCTTCATATTAAGTGCCTTTAGCACCTTTTTATTTGTTTTCTTCTCTTTCCATGATGTTCTCCCTATTCTTCTATATACCCACATCTAAAAGGCATCAATTTTGTCTTATAATTATTGTTTATTTAGTGTCCATGTTTCTGAGCCATTCATTAATATGGAATAGATATAGCATTTTATAATTCTCATTTTTAACTTGTTATGACGTTATACAGTAGAGACTAAATATGAAAAGATATTCATGACGTTATACAGTGGAAACTAAATAAGAAAAGATACACATGATACCGTGGAAACTAAATAAGAAAAGATACACATGATGTTATACAGTGGAAACTAAATAAGAAAAGATACACATGATGTTATACCGTGGAAACTAAATAAGAAAAGATACACATGATGTTATACAGTGGAAACCAGATAAGAAAAGATACACATGATGTTATACAGTGGAAACCAGATAAGAAAAGATACACATGATGTTATACAGTGGAAACCAGATAAGAAAAGATACACATGATGTTATACAGTGGAAACTAGATAAGAAAAGATACACATGATGTTATACAGTGGAAACCAGATAAGAAAAGATACACATGATGTTATACAGTGGAAACCAGATAGGAAAAGATACACATGATGTTATACAGTGGAAACCAGATAAGAAAAGATACACATGATGTTATACAGTGGAAACCAGATAAGAAAAGATACACATGATGTTATACAGTGGAAACCAGATAAGAAAAGATACACATGATGTTATACAGTGGAAACCAGATAAGAAAAGATACACATGATGTTATACAGTGGAAACCAGATAAGAAAAGATACACATGATGTTATACAGTGGAAACTAGATAAGAAAAGATACACATGATGTTATACAGTGGAAACTAGATAAGAAAAGATACACATGATGTTATACAGTGGAAACTAGATAAGAAAAGATACACATGATGTTATAAAGTGGAAACTAGATAAGAAAAGATACACATGATGTTATAAAGTGGAAACTAGATAAGAAAAGATACACATGATGTTATAAAGTGGAAACTAGATAAGAAAAGATACACATGATGTTATACAGTGGAAACTAGATAAGAAAAGATACACATGATGTTATAAAGTGGAAACTAGATAAGAAAAGATACACATGATGTTATAAAGTGGAAACTAGATAAGAAAAGATACACATGATGTTATAAAGTGGAAACTAGATAAGAAAAGATACACATGATGTTATACAGTGGAAACTAGATAAGAAAAGATACACATGATGTTATAAAGTGGAAACTAGATAAGAAAGGATACACATGATGTTATAAAGTGGAAACTAGATAAGAAAAGATACACATGATGTTATACAGTGGAAACTAGATAAGAAAAGATACACATGATGTTATAAAGTGGAAACTAGATAAGAAAAGATACACATGATGTTATAAAGTGGAAAGTAGATAAGAAAAGATACACATGATGTTATACAGTGGAGACTAAGTATCATTAAAGCTGCAAATAAAAGATAAAAAATTTCACAAATTACGTCCACAATTATTTTATTAACCCGCCCTTTCTCCCATTGTAAAAAATTGTCAAGAATTCAGAAACCACCTGCTTAATTATGTCAAAAAATTTCACTCCCCCCCCCCCCCCCTTTTTTTTTTTTTTTTATAAGCAGGGTAAGTACACAATAATACGTATTGTGTTTCACATTTTTAGAAAGATGTTTCAACTGCAAACTATTTCATGCGTGCATAAAAAAAACACTACTTCTGAGGTCAACTTTTTTCAAACCAACTTCTTCTCCCTTGTTAACACTGTCAATCATTTTTCTATACGTTTGTGCGCGTTACTTTAATCAAGTGAATTCATGTAGGAAGCATGAGAATAAATGGAAAAAAAAATCTTAAGGCAGACAAGAATTGAGCCCGGTCCGTTCTAGCGGCACCGAATCGCCTTGCAACTCAAGTAAACATGATCTCCATACGGACCAACCTTATCCTCAGAGCGTTGCTTATGGCAACTTGTGAAACTGGATATTGTGTTATTGAATCTATTTTCACTACTATGGCTACAAAATATATTTGTGTTTGGGTCTTACTTTTTTGTTCATCACTTTTTATCATAAATTTCGCAAACGACTCTTCCATTATGCGTACAGTTTGTTTCAAATGCGTTTTCTTATGTTTAGGGTTGATAGAGAAATCTTTAATGGAGGATTCACTTATATCTTTGTATAACAGCGATTGAGCTTGATAGCCTAGTTATCACTATGTTTTATTTGTGCTTCAGAATTGTTCTACGACTGTGTGTTGCTGGGGCCCGAAAGGGAAATAAATAATTGCGGCACTGTTATCTGTCATGTATGTCGTAGGAGGCGAATAAGTACGCTTTAGGGATGAGTCTGGCTGTCCCATCTCATGGAGTGTCAAAGTAAGCCATAAGCCATGCTGAAGTCGGATGACTCAGGACGAAATGAGAAGATATCACAGCCAAGATGTAAAGAATGATACATTGAATTCATTTCTCTGAGCGACATCGTAATAAAGTTTTGGAGTTTAAGAAAACACGTAGAAGAGAAAGAAAGAATCTAACATGGACCCATTGCCCTTTAGAAAGTTCACCAAATAGTACTTGCATAAGAATACTGCATTGACATTTGACATTCTATGCACGTGACATAGTCATCGCAGTCTACTTTCTTATTCAACATTTCCATTGTAGATTGTAATTGGGCAAGATGCAGTGTCTCAGTATTGGTTACTGTGTCTTACCAATAAGGTTTCATGATTTTGATATCTTAGATGAAAGGTGTTAATTCTCACGTCTTGTTTTTAGAAGAATATCCACATCCCCGTGCGTCTAGATCTACAACAATGCATGATATGGGATTGTAAACCGTCACAGAAAGTGTCGACTGTTACAAAAATATTGCCGACAGTAAAATATTTATCAAGTCCTTCTCAATAATAATCCTGCAGTTGATCTAATGGATTCACCTTGGCTGATGCACGGATCATTTATCGCTTTCCGTATACTTATTTTCTTTATCCAATGAAAAAAATGAAAAAGTCAGATAGATCAAGATAGCACGCATGAAATAAGCGTGGAAAACTATCCTGGAGAAGGACTTGTTTTCTAGCTTTTTTTTTTAGTGACAATTGGAGCAATACGAGAAATCCCGAAGTAAATACCCTTTAAGTGTGATGCGGGTGTAATTCTTCCATATATGTGTAGATGTCTGTTCCCCAAAACACACTCTTGGAAGATTCGTATCTTTGTTTTCATTTTTAGCTTTCGTTTTTTTCCAGGCGTGTCTGGAAAACCAGCTAAAATTTTTAGCTGTATTACATAAGTTTTATTGGGGATGTATTTAGTGACGGAAAACCCCGTTTACTTAATTGTCAGGCGAATTGACTTGTATGGGACAAGGATGTACATTGTCACCGTACTTATTTAAAATATGCAGAAAATATAATGAGACATGTGAAACAGGATACGTTACACTTCGGATTAAGATCTATAAACCTGACTAGGCCTACATGTTTATCGGAGGACTATAGATTCCAGAAATGAGATACGCAGACGAAACAGCTCTACTAACAAGCGAACAAGAAATACAGAATATAATATCAACCAAAAGTGTCAGCGAACATCAAAACTTGTTTCTCAACATGCAAAAGACAAAGTGAAATCAAGCCATAGAGTTAATATTGATAACTTGTTATAGAAGATATGACAAATTTCGAATATCTAGGATCTAACATAAACAGCGAAAGCGACTGCGCAGTTGAAATCAAGAGAGCAGCAATGCATAACGCTCGCTAAAGTAAATCAACTGAAAAATTGGGGGGGGGGGGGTGTGAACAAAAGAACAACGGTGTGCTTGTTACGTACATGGATAAATCAGACCAGCCCCAGTAACGCATCAACGAATTATGATTTTTTTGGGGGGTTTATAATGTGTGCAATTTAAAGCGGAATTCAACACGCTAAAGGATGACGTCATCGCGGAACACAAGGCAAATGTCAAAATGAAAGGAATAGGTACAAGTGTTACCAATAAGTAAATAAAACATATCGATTCTACGCTTGCAAAGAATAGCAACGCTGTTTACCTTCCACGCATGTCGTAAAAGGCGACTAAGGAGGTTATGGGATGGAGTTGGCTGTCCCATCCCATATAGGGTCAGTGACACAAAGTCATGCTGAAGTCGGATGTGTCAGACCGAAAGGCGCAGATATCGCAGCAATGCTGTAAACCATGACACAGCGCAGTCCGTTCTCCGGACTACATCCTGCTAATCTGCAGGAGTTTGAGAACGAACGCAGAAGAAGAAGAAGAAGAAACATACCGAGACACAGCGATTAACAGCGTTTCGACTAAAAGCCTTCATCAAGACAAAAGACAACTACCGCGCTTTAATTTCATACTCATATGCGCTTAGTTAAGTAGGCCTATATTGTTTATTTCATTTATTGTCTTTTGTTCTGATGAAGGCTTGTAGTCGAAATGTTGTCTGTCACTGAATCTCGTTGCTAGTATATTTTCTTTACAAATATTGTTAACACTCGTACCTGTGATGATTGTGTGCAATTTATGATGATCTTGGCTGCATGCTATGACTAAAGGTTTGTCCTCAGTTCTTGGCCTTGTTTTCTTTCCTAAGCTTGCAAAATATCAAGTAGCTTCAATAATGGTGTGTGTGTGTCTTGATTGGTTCAGTGTTTTCTAAAGCTTTTTGGCCCCTTGACCCATAAATATCTTATCCCACATTCTGAGAAACCTCGGTAAATTGTGGAATAACGAATAGGCCTATATCACATTATAAAATGTCGTTGATGGTTGAGTAAAACAATATGACTGTTACAATATCAGTTTTTTTTCCCCATTTTTATCTGGCTTTTTAAGGCTAAACAGTTATTTCAATCATGTTTTTTTAAATATATGATACACATAAACACTTATATAAAGCAGGATGTGGGTTTTTTTCCTGCGACTTATCTTAACATTCATTTGACCTATTTTCCACAATAAACAATGCTGCTTTACTGTACGGGAGGCGGGGGCGATAGTGGCTTCAGAAGAAATTGGAGGGCGTTCAGACGGTATGGAAGACGCTGGCTCCTCAACTAAATATCTCCATACACATGTATCACTTCCACTATTTTGAAATGAACGAATTATTATATCTTCTGAATTAATTACCGACCGAAGACGGATGTGTCGGGCCAATGGCGCGAATAAAACGGCGACACAACGCATTTCCATTCTCTGGACTACATCCTTCTGGAAATCTAATAGGACCATGGTTCTGATACAAGAGATATCCAGTTGGAGTTTGAGAATGAACGCTGAAGAAGAAGAAGAATTAATTATATCATCACTGCTCTTTTGTGTATCAGAGGTGTTGACAGCTCTCGTATAATCAACCATCATCACAAGTGTCCAAAGGTAATCCAAACCGCTTTGATCTTTTTCTTTGTAGTTTTCCATAAGTATAATTGCTAATGCTATCTTTTATCTATGAAAAAGTTGCAGTGGAATCCCATTATAATAACCTGGTTTAGGCCGGCAAAAAAAATGTATGTAATATCAGAAATTCGCTATATACGATATAAACAATAAAGAAGGAATACAACAGGATTTTTGAAAAATGTTGTTATATAGGGACATTTGTTACAAAAGGATGCAGTATAGAGAGTTTCCACTGAAAATAAGAATAACAGATGGTTTCACACGGTGTCCAGAAGTAGTTGGACTTGTCATCATTTCTCAGAAATAAACAACAAATATTAGAGTAAAAACAATCAGTTCTTTACTTCCGGTACCCAATTCAGACTGGATCGACCAGGAAGCCCTTGTGGTGTGAAAAAGCATTTCCGCAATAACTGGCGAATTAACACAGGAACACTCATATGCGAAGCCAATGCGCTAACGACTGCGCTAAGCGGGCACCTTAATGTCCTCAGCCAGTGCGGTAACCATATAGTTTACTTTTTAATGAAAACGCTTTCTATTCGTAGAATTAACTTTAAATACCGTAATAGCAATTATAATTGATATAATATACAGATGTAAAAAGTTACATGTAGATACCATGACATTAACCTGCCGTCGGGTATAAAGATAACACTTCATGTACTAAGCCGCAGCCAGCTATACGATGGGGTGGCCAGTTCCCTTTCTTTCTGTCTTTATCTCCCCTAACTCACGCGTCAGGTACCCATTTACAGCTAGGCGAATGGAGAGCGGTCGTGTCAGGCGAGAAATCACGACCCGGACTTTAGTGTGTTTTCGGACGCGGTTTCGAATGTGGCCTTTTTTCAAATATGTCATCGCACAGTTCTGCGATAGTTTCCACACCAAATTCATCTATAATGTGTATTATGTTTGCTGTTATGTTGTCGGAGCCTGAAGCCTTTCCACATTGTATTGTTTTTATAGTGCATTCTACTTCTGATTTCAGTATTGCTTATCCATCATTGTTGTGTATTGTAGGTATTTTAGTCCGTTGGTCATCAAAGGGGGTGTTTGCTATGGTAGCAAAGTACTCATGTACTTGAATATAAGCAACGGTCGTAAAAAAAAGTCTATCACATAATATGCCCATCTTGTACTTATGTTTTATCAAATATAATTTGTCTACTCTCATGTTAAATGGAGCCCCCCCCCCCCCTCCCCCTACTGCCCATTCATACGATTTTCTGATTTGTGATCTGACTTATCTCCTTATGCATGTCTTTTGTCTTCTGTTGTAGTGCAATCTCTATTTCTCTGTATTTTGTTTCTAGCCATTGTTCGTTTACTGTTCTGAGCATGTTATGTACCTCTTTATCTCTAAGTGATTATTTTGGGGTAGTTTTAGCTCTCTTTCTGACCTTTTCTCTAATATTTTATCTGTCATCTGTTTGTTTGCTCTTGGCTTTTCTTATTGAAATATTTACATTTGATGTTTGACTGCTATTTCTTAGGATGTCCCATTTTAGTGTTTATTCTTAAATTATAAGGGCATGAACCATTGGACTGCTGGATCAGCAACCAACTAACTAGTCAAACCGCCAACCAACCAACAAAGGCACTTTTTCTATAGATTTTGCAATTCCTAGATGACCGTTTTATTAACTGTGACTGCATGGTGTAATGCAGCCAGCTGGGCAGTTTTGTACTCCGGCAGGCACTCTTCCATCACTTTCTTGCAATCTTGATACATTCTGTAAATAAAAAGCGTTCATTCTCTCACAAAAATCTAGGCATATATCATCAAAAGGCTTCATACAGTTGAATCACGAGTTATCTAGGCATCAGTTTTCATCAGATTTCATCACATTTGGTAGAATTATGTGAGAGAGTATCAAATCTAACGCAATATCTCCTTCATGACTTCTTATGACATGCATGGCAAATGAACGTATTGATTTTATTTACCCTTCTTTCGGGCCCACTGGTTACACACATGTTTTTGAGTTAAAGGTAGATAAACAAACTATCAAGTCAACAGTCTGTAAGTATTTGTACTAAAGTACTAATTACTCCCGTACTTGAATATAAGCAACGGAACTCCGTTTCTTTTAGCCTTCATCTGATAGCATTCAGAGGAGTAATTCCCTGGTCGTTTGGATGAGTGTTTTCGTGTACTGGATGACACAGTTTGTAACAACTGTTTCTTCCTCTTTAAAACTGTATTTGTTGGTGAAAACATTATCATTGTGTTATAGTTACATGTATAACAAAAGAGCTTTATATAGTTTTTGCTTTTGTTTATATATTTGAATGAAGAAACGATAATCTAGAGTCTAGGGTAACACTCTACTGCTTGGAACACAGAAGAAAAGTAACAGACTCTACTGCTTGGAACACAGAAGAACAGTAACAGACTCACTGCTTGGAACACAGAAGAACAGTAACAGACTCACTGCTTGGAACACAGAAGAACAGTAACAGTCTCTACTGCTTGGAACACAGAAGAACAGTAACAGACTCACTGCTTGGAACACAGAAGAACAGTAACAGACTCACTGCTTGGAACACAGAAGAACAGTAACAGTCTCTACTCTTGGAACACAGAAGAACAGTAACAGACTCACTGCTTGGAACACAGAAGAACAATAACAGACTCACTGCTTGGAACACAGAAGAACAGTAACAGACTCACTGCTTGGAACAAAGAAGAACAATAACAGACTCACTGCTTGGAACACAGAAGATCAGTAACAGACTCACTGCTTGGAACACAGAAGAACAGTAACAGACTCACTGTTTGGAACACAGAAGAACAGTAACAGACTCTACTGCTTGGAACACAGAAGAACAGTAACAGTCTCTACTGCTTGGAACACAGAAGAACATTAACAGACTCACTGCTTGGAACACAGAAGAACAGTAACAGTCTCTACTACTTGGAACACAGAAGAACAGTAACTGACTCACTGCTTGGAACACAGAAGAACAGTAACAGTCTCTACTGCTTGGAACATAGAAGATCAGTAACAGACTCACTGCTTGGAACACAGAAGAACAGTAACAGTCTCTACTGCTTGGAACACAGAAGAACAGTAACAGACTCACTGCTTGGAACACAGAAGAACAGTAACAGACTCACTGCTTGGAACACAGAAGAACAGTAACAGACTCACTGCTTGGAACACAGAAGAACAGTAACAGACTCACTGCTTGGAACACAGAAGAACAGTAACATACTCACTGCTTGGAACACAGAAGAACAGTAACAGTCTTTACTGCTTGGAACACAGAAGAACAGTAACATACTCACTGCTTGGAACACAGAAGAACAGTAACAGTCTCTACTGCTTGGAACACAGAAGAACAGTAACATACTCACTGCTTGGAACACAGAAGAACAGTAACAGACTCACTGCGTGGAACACAGAAGAACAGTAACAGTCTCTACTGCATGGAACACAGAAGAACAGTAACAGACTCACTGCTTTGAACACAGAAGAACAGTAACAGTCTCTACTGCTTGGAACACAGAAGAACAGTAACAGACTCACTGCTTGGAACACAGAAGAACAGTAACAGACTCACTGCTTGGAACACAGAAGAACAGTAACAGACTCACTGCTTGGAACACAGAAGAACAGTAACAGACTCACTGCTTGGAACACAGAAGAACAGTAACAGACTCTACTGCTTGGAACACAGAAGAACAGTAACAGACTCACTGCTTGGAACACAGAAGAACAGTAACAGACTCTACTGCTTGGAACACAGAAGAACAGTAACAGACTCACTGCTTGGAACACAGAAGAACAGTAACAGTCTCTACTGCTTGGAACACAGAATAACAGTAACAGATTCATAAATATTGAAGCTAGAAACAAACAAGGCAACCAATAAACAGACACAAAATGCTTATTTTTTTTAAAAATTGAATAACTTCCGTTTGAGTTATCATGAGTTATAAATTATGTAATGCAGGTTATCACCAGCGCACACATGACACGGTCGTAGGTGCTCCGATTGCCATATCAATAAATCGATCAGAGTGTAGCGGCTTAGAGTTTCTCTTTTTCTTAAATTCTGTTTTTATCATAATCTTGCATTCATGCTCTGAAATATAACTTTAACATTTTTAGTGTGATCCCTTTTCCTTTGTCAAGAGTTAAGTTTTTTCATTGGCATTTCAATTGTGTTATAGTGCTCATGTATTCACCGTAGTAGTTTTCTTTGGTAATGTTACCGGAGAAGCTGTAAGCAGAACATAGTGTTGATGTATTGCTCTCTTCGTCTATCTGTTATGGATTATACGCACACTTTTTGAGAATATCTGTCAACCTAAGGTACTCCTTTATGATGAGAGGTAGAACTGCATGCGTTCTCAAGATGGTCATAAAAGCTCTTCAAGGACTTTTTAAAGACCATACTGAAGGTTTTTTTATGTGTATAAAGTAAATTGTTGTTGTTTTGATCTTCAGGAATCACTAGGGATTAGCTCTTACTTCCTTTATGCTATGGGGTGATTTTCCCAGAGCTTTACTTCATATCTAGAAGACTAAATCTCATTGATGTACAATGCTTTGAGAAGAACTCTCCTACTTGCCATGATACCTCAACTAATAATCGCGGTACTTCCTTCCATAACATATAGTCTGAAAGTATGTGTTTATTGTAAAACTGATTTACCTTGTGTTTTAAGTAAGTACTACTCAGAGGAGGGGGGGGATTCTAGGGAATTTGTGACTTTTCTACCTTTCCACAACATGCAGAGTTGGGTCTTGGGCTTCAGCTACCCTGCCAAGCATCCCTTCCTGTCAGGTGTCCATAGCAACCTAGCTCTTGCCCATGGCCTGAAATTAGTGTAGCAGCCAGCTATGCTTTCCCCGCCATCCAAAGGCGATCTATAGTTATGACGGGCTAACATGTTTGTCCGATTCTAGGTTCTCAAAGGGATTTATCACGTTCTGCACAGAGTCACTTTTCACCACATCCCAAGTGCCACATGCTTATAGCCGGGACACATTGTACACATTGGCAGTTAAAACAATGTTCTCGATTAGAGCTTATTTAAGTCCACTAGAGGGATGTGTTTTAAATTGTTATTTAATAAATCACACCATTCCGTTTTCAGCATGCACTTTTCTATCTTGCGTAACATGCTTTGAGTTTGTGAGTATTACCAAGTATGTTGATATATCAGTTATCAACCAATTTAGTGCTGATGTTACTCCCTCTATCTCAATCCTCATGATCGATGTGACAGTTGAGTATGCAGAAGATATCTCACATTCAGTTTCTGACAACAAAACCCCAACAACGTGATATCACATTGCTACAAAGGTCATTGATTAAATGAATAATTCATCCGCATAATTAACGATTGCACGAGTATTTCAACACAAGTCTTGTACAGTTGGCGCTTCAAAGACAGCATCAGTTTCAACATTTGCATTAGCTCTTGTTAATTTTATCCTGTACAGCAGTGGGCACCATAACTAATTTATCTATGTAACGTACCTTTGCAGAACGCTGTCATCACTGCCACACTGTACGATTCTCTGCAAGTTGCCCATCCTGATCTAGTGTCATGTTCAGAACGTCTTCGATGTCCTATGTAGTCTTGGTCTTCCTCTTGTTCTCTTCCCTTAAACAATGTTCTGAAATATTTTTTTCACCCTCAACATACCATAGTTCATTCTTATGTCATTCTATAAAGAATCTGCGGCACACTAACAGTATATATATATATATATATATATATATATATATATATATATATATATATATATATATATATATATATATATATATATATATATATATATAATTATAATTTGTACACACATTTGAGATTCATCTGCAATGGAAATTAAATATTTGCCTTTGAAGTGAAATGTTACAGAAAGGTTCTAATACTACCATGGACAAAAGTGCAGGCGTCCGCTAAGACCCCTACACAGACAAGAAGACTAACTCCTCGAAACTATGAAATAACACAAGCGAACATATTTCGGACATTTAAAGAGACACATTTATTTAGAAAGATTAATAATGAAAGGAAAATTTTTAGGGAAGAGAATAGGAGGCAGACCAGGACTACAATGGACACATGACACCGAAGACCTTCTGATCATGACACTAAAAGAAGCTGGGCAGCTTCACAGAACCGAGAGGCTTACAGATTGGCACCGAGCACAATTTCCGCAAAGGACAAGTCACGTAGATAGATTTGTAATTCGTTTTTATAAATATACAGTCAAATCAAAAGAGCCATAACCATACACTTTCTTTTATGTAGGTCTTATATTATCAAAATAATATTTACTTATTTCATCGATATCTTTGTTTCCTTTCAGTTCGGTGTGAAACATAGCGCTAGAACTGTCACCTTTCTAAGATTTCTATGCTTTTCTATTTGGCCCTCTTCATCTTTGCAATGATGTCCCATCTGATTTGTGTCTCGTCCTGAAATGTTCTTCTCCAGGTTTTCCTATGTTTTCCAACTCTCTTCCTTCTCTGTGAGTTGCAGTCCAGAGCATATCTCGTTATGTGTCGGGATATTTTCTGAGTGTGTGTCCTATAATCTCTACACTTGCTGTGTAGACATGTTAAACCAGATTTGCTGTGTAGACATGTTAAACTGTGAACGAGAAGAAGTAGATCTATCTCTCTTTTCTACTTTCAATCTCTACCACATTCAGTCGCTGGTGTTTTCCCTTTCATAACTTATTATTTAATATCAATTCTGGCTATCGTATGCCAAGTAAAAACATTTAGTGATAAAAATATGTAGTCATGATGTGATTATCTGTGTTAGATTCCATGCCTCTCGGTTATATTCCATATCTCTGGGTTACATTCATGTCTCTGGGTTACATGTCATGTTTCTGGGGTACATTCCATGTCTCTGGGTTACATTCCATGTCTCTCGGTTATATTCCATATCTCTGGGTTACATTCCATGTCTCTCGGTTATATTCCATATCTCTGGGTTAATTCCATGTCTCTTTATTACGTTCCATGTCTCTGGGTTACATTCATGTCTCTGGGTTACATTCAATGTTTTTGGGTTACATTCCATGTCTAAGTTTTGCACGCCATGTTTACTGGTTGCATGCTATGTCTCTGGCTTACATTCCATGTCTATGGGTTACATGCCATGAGATAGGGGTCGACAAAGAGAAAAGTTACTAGATGGGCTTGCATCCTGGCACGGTAGAAGCTCACCAACAGAGCTTATTGACAACACAAGAGACAGAGAGTCGTGGAGAAACATGATCGCCTACACCAGTCGGCATGGCACTTGATTGATTGATATTCTTTGCAATTTGAATACGTTTAGTAGCTTGCAATTGCTTTCTGAACGGTCCGGATGCACACTTGTCTATGGCGGGGATCGAACTCGGTACGTTGGCCGTCACAGACGCGCTCTATTCAACTTCGTCACAGAGCCGGACAATACAGCACAGTCATTAAGGAAAACGTTCCTGGAAAGAGAATCGGAGGTAGACCAAGACTTTCTGAACATGACACTAGAAGAAGCTGAGTAACTTGCACAAAACCGAGAGGCTTACAGATTGACAGTGAGCACAATGTTCCGCTAATGACATGTCACATAAATAGATTTGTAATTCGTTTTTATAAATATACAAACAAATGTATTAAGACTACACTGATATGATATATAATTGGTATTATATTTAACTTGTGTGTGTGTGTATTCTTTCACAGGTTAAATTTGTCCACTAGAAATCATGTCCTGGTTGCATCATATTCTCGCTGTTGCACTTTTTCTGTTAAGTCTTACTCAAGCCGAGTACTTTATAACAACAACCCCAGCCAAGGTGGAGGTTGGAATCACTGAAGGGCTAACAATGGAATGCAGATTCAGAGGAGACCCAAGTAGTAGCGCGCTCAGTAGTATCAGCAGGGTTAGAATTCTGAAAGATATGAGTCAAGATGATTTCCAAATTGTGGCTGAAGCTAGGGATTTCGAAATGGAAGCTCACAATCTAGGTTTAGGTCCAAATGTCAACGTAACAGGTTTCGTGGGGCAATTGAGTTCCTCGTACTTGTCAATATACTGGGACCTGGTGACCTCAAGTGTTTTAGGGAGGTATCGTTGCGATATTGTTGGCTTTAAAGCTAATCAAGATATTTACACAGAAAAAACTCCAGTGTTTATTTTGAAAGAAAGCAACGTGACATTTCAAGATGTTATAGACTTAACGATACGGCAGAAATCGGATCTAGAATTACAGCTTCAGGCTCAAAAAGCGTATTGTGATAGTCGAATAGCTACGATTGAAGCCGGTATCGATACAAAAATAGGCGTTTTTAAAATTGACCAAGAGAATGCTAGTAAAGTGTTTGAAGATCAGCTTTTAAAGCATATAGCGGGACTCGAAGCAGATGTTGCACGCTTGATGGAAACAGGAGTTCTTCAGTACTGGCCGGAAGGGACATATGGGTTACTAGAGCCGGATTCAGGCTGTCCCAATAAAGTTGGAGCACAATGGAACATTAGCTCCCGAAAGTTTCACACAGAATCTACAGATAGAAACTACGATGAAATATCTACATCGTCGCATCTTATGTCGCCAACACTTGTGAGAGCGAATGGAAATAACTTCGTATACCAACACTTTTGCATATCGACTGTTGTCTCTCCAGGTGCGAGTTGGCCTAAGGGCGCTTACTGTATCAATCGCGTAGGCGGCGTCTGCCCGAGTGGATTCAGTACCGGTTCCATTACCTGGCAGGACGAGGTTGAAGGTCCGAATGCCGAGACTGACGGAATTCTCCCAGACGGTACGTACACTAGGAACAGTACAGATATATTTTATTGCTGTAGGAATGACGGCCAACACGATGATCCAATCTATCTTCCCAAATCTCGGCCTTTCTATCTATACAGATACAACGGAACATGCCAAGAAGTTGTTGGAATGCAGACATTTTCTGAGTACATGGTATTTGATACAGACAACTCCAACCACGATGCATACGACAACATTTTTCATCCAGATGGTTCGATAAACAACGTTCGAATAGAACTCTGTTATTACCTTGAGAAGTAATAGAGCCATAGGCTGTTGTTTACAAGTTTATGTGACATTGACAACAGAAAGAAATTTGACATACTTGA
This sequence comes from Meghimatium bilineatum, assembly GCA_034231615.1. Lineage (NCBI taxonomy): Eukaryota > Metazoa > Mollusca > Gastropoda > Stylommatophora > Philomycidae > Meghimatium > Meghimatium bilineatum. The sequence goes on from CM067305.1 coordinate 53,897,747, forward strand.
GCAACATAATTCAATTTACGCTGCTTATTTCGTTTGCAGCGACACAACTCTTGATTAAAATATAGTCATACGTTGAATTATTTTAATCGCTTAACAAATATTCAGACAAGCAAGCAGGACTGTAGGTCGTGACCGTCCACAATATACAGGCAGTTGGATAATGAGAAAACACGCCTTCTTAATGATTCATTTGACTATTCCCGTTATTATTATTGGTCACTATGAGAAGGTTATACTTTATGTGATGGATAATCAAAATAACAAATAACTTTAAATGAGTTATTATAGATACGTTTCTGCTAGAGGGAGGTCTTGGCCTAATTATAATTGATTTCTCCGTTTCCGTGGACCTTTTTTGGGAAACAGCTTTTAAAAAATAAAAAGGGATTGGGAAGGGGGCTTTATAGTAGCTATCATATAAACAGTGACATGATGTTCTGATGTCTTTCAAGAGAAAGGCACAATCTCTACTGTATTTGTTGTGTAGTCATGCCTCGTAGAATATCTACAAACCTGAGATATGCTTTTGTCTTTGTCACTATTTTTCTTTTCCTCTGGTACTTTTGAATGTCAGTGCAACCACAAGTAGCACGCTATGGAAGTGATGTCAATGAAAAGTGAAATGACTGCAGACAAAGTATGACACATGTCTCTTTTCTGATTGACTCTGAGTATGTTATATCTGTATTGTAACCATACAGCCATATTGACTGGATGGTCAAAAGTGGCGAACATTTATACCACATAATGGTTGCTGGTTTTTATGTGATTAGATGTCTGCATATAAAATAGTGTACCATGCCTTAAATATAACAGACAGACACCCCCCCCCTTCCATTGAGTAGGAGACTTCTGGAAAAATTGAATACTGGAAACATTCGATACTGGAAACATTGAATGCTGGAAACACTGAATACTGGAAACATTGGATACTACTGTAAGTTGGAGTCTTCTGGGTATAAAAGTAAACTCTGGAGGTACTCTTGCATATAAGAAACACGAGATTCATCGCTAGTAATTCCTCGGGATCAAAACATACACATACAAACATACGGGAGCAAGCTTAGGCAGATTAACTCTATAGCAGCAGTGATTGGAGTCAATGGTCAAGTCTGTGCTGAAAATCTATGGCAGCAGTGACTGAAATCAATGGTGAAGTTTGTGCTGAAGATCTATGGCAGTAGTGACTGGAATCAATGGTGAAGTCTGTGCTGAAGATCTATGGCAGTAGTGACTGGAATCAATGGTGAAGTCTGTGCTGAAGATCTATGGCAGTAGTGACTGGAATCAATGGTGAAGTCTGTGCTGAAGATCTATGGCAGTAGTGACTGGAATCAATGGTGAAGTCTGTGCTGAAGAGCATTACAGGCTAAATGCATTCTTGTGCATGAGCACAGACATAATTAGGGGTAATGAAAGAGCAGACAGAACTGTCAATGTGACTGCAATGAGAATTGGTAAGTAGTTTGAGAAGATATTTTGAATGAATCAAGAAGTTGGGCCAATTGGAGAATGCAGCTTCCCCTTTTTCCTGTGTGTATATGGACAGAATGCGAAACCTGAGAGTGATGCGTTGAGTTGAAAGAAATTAGTGATATATAAAAGTCAAGAGTTAACAATGAACACAAAACCAGATTAGTCAGTGAACACATGCTGAAGGACAGACTGAATAAGAGTGATCGAAACATATGATGATCTAACGACAAACTAACTTTGAATGTCAAAATCATGCCAACAAGATAAGAATAACTTACTTCAGACAACATTTGAGTGCTCTATATCATAGTAATGGTTTTGAAAGATAATAATGCAGGGAAAAATTCCAGGAAAGAGACAAGAGGCATACTAAGACAGCGATGGACACAGGATATCGAAGACCTTCTAAATATAACACTGGAAGAAGTTGGGCTGCTTGTACAGAACCGAGAGGCAGTGAGGAAAACAGTCTATAAAAGACATGTCACATAGATAGATATCATATTAACAGAAACACTGCATATAAACACTAACAATAACAGAAACACTGCATATAAACACTAACAATAACAGAAACACTGCAGATAAACACTAACAATAACAGAAACACTGCAGATAAACACTAACAATAACAGAAACACTGCAGATAAACACTAACAATAACAGAACCACTGCAGATAAACACTAACAATAACAGAAACACTGCAGATAAACACTAACAATAACAGAAACACTGCAGATAAACACTAACAATAACAGAAACACTGCAGATAAACACTAACAATAACAGAAACACTGCAGATAAACACTAACAATAACAGAAACACTGCAGATAAACACTAACAATAACAGAAACACTGCAGATAAACACTAACAATAACAGAAACACTGCAGATAAACACTAACACTAACAGAAACACTGCAGATAAACACTAACAATAACAGAAACACTGCAGATAAACACTAACAATAACAGAAACACTGCAGATAAACACTAACAATAACAGAAACACTGCAGATAAACACTAACAATAACAAAAACACTGCAGATAAACACTAACACTGGTTATTTGTATAAATAGATTAGAAACACATTTATATGGAGCTGTTTCTGAAAGATTTCCACTAAAAGACATTTACCGGTAACATAACTTTCTCAGTCATCAACATAATGTGAGAAAATGATGGAAGCACTCACATTCTTATGAAATTGTTGACCATCACTTTTACGAATGTCAGGTACTGAATAACTAGAATACTTCTCTCTCCAAGGTCAGATAAATGCAACACCCTATATACAGTAAACCAACTACTCACAAGTACACACTTAGGCATATACCGTACAATGATATAGGACCAAAGTTATGAGCCGCTGAATCAGCAACCAACCAATCATAATTATTTTAAAATGTGTAAAGATGTGTGCTATGAAAAGTATACAAATATTTCTAAAAATCTTGTTGAAAATGGCAGAGGAGGCATACTAACTAACATGAAAGGGGAGGATCTCTCACCATCAATTGTTACTGATTACACAATTTCCGTATGTTTTTAATTTGCCTCTCTATGGTAATAGTACGTGAAGTATTTGTTTATTTATTTACATCATTGTAAATTTACCTCTGATTTTTCTGTTGTTAAATGTCCACAGTCTATTCGTTGTAATTCTGTTATATTTATCATCTGTTCTCTATCTGTATTCATCTTGAGAAAGACCCTATAGCTGAATCATTGATTTAGTCTGTTTTGTATGCTGTCATCTATAATTTTTTGTGTGGTTGTTAGTTTGCTTGTTTGTGAACAGTAAAACTTATTGAGTTATATTTAAGTGCTTTATTGGTAGCTCCGTGAGAATTGTTCTTACATGGAAACATAATATGTTACACAAGATGTTTGCTTCATCAAGTTGTAGGAACTATAGTGTACTGCTAATTTCATCTGTAAAAGCATCTGTTGTAGTTGTTTGAGGCAAGGACAATCAGCTACAACCAATTGGACAATGACAAAGAAACCGATGAAGTACTAATGATGAGACTACGGAAAATAAATTTTAAAACAAGCTAAACCAATTGAGTCAATGATGCAGATAATTCAGCTTGTCTATTTTCTTCAACTGTACAATGTCATCTAATTGACCTTACTGATAGTCTGTAAAAATAGTAATTACGTAGAACACAGGTAATGTATTCTTACTAGATGACGGCTAATAAACTGGCGGTTGCAAATGTAAAAAAATAGAACCATAATCATATAAATAACAATACATGGTTACTGTTATTTGTATGATTAGGCCTATGTCCTGTTTCTATTTTTTTGTGTGCACCCGCCAGTGAGTGTGTCAGCCGTCATCCAGTAAGAATACATTACCTGTGTTCTATATAAGCACTATTTTTATACAAATTTACAGCAGTATTACCTTTTTTGGATAGTCTGTAACATTACAGTAGAATGTAGAGGTAAATTGTAGGTCAAGGTGAGCAAAAATCCATTCTGTAATCAGGTGAGTCAGGTCAAAATGTGCATATATCACAGCCAAGTTGTAAACCATGATACAACACATTCTGTTCTCTTGACTCCATTAGCAGAAAACATCATGGTACACAGAACATTCACGTAAGTGTTCTGTTCTCCATCCAGCCAGCTATCAAAGAGTATGCAGACTCAGTTCCAGTCAGATGTTGATCGTGTGTTATTTGTATCTTTCCAGACAGGACACACATTCTTACCTCACTTTGTCATCCCATTTCTGTCATTTCTTTGAATGTGTACGGTATCAGCTTCATCATCATCTTCTTTACTCTTTACTAAAACAATGACTGCCATTATTAGGTCAACATGATCTATTTTAATTTTGGACTACATCCTTATCCAGCAAGAGTATGAGAATGAATGCAGAGGATACATTATCAGAGGGAGAGATGTTATCACATAATGTTGGAGGAAGAGATGTCATCACATAATGATGGAGGAAGAGATGTTATCACATAATGTTGGAGGAAGAGATGTCATCACATAATGATGGAGGAAGAGATGTTATCACATAATGTTGGAGGAAGAGATGTTATCACATAATGTTGGAGGAAGAGATGTTATCACATAATGTTGGAGGAATAGGAGGTGTTATCACATAATGTTGGAGGAAGAGATGTTATCACATAATGTTGGAGGAAGAAATGTTATCACATAATGTTGGAGGAAGACATGTTATCACATAATGGTGGAAGAGATGTTATCACTTAATGATGGAGGAAGAGATGTTATCACATAATGCTGGAGGAATAGGAGATGTTATCACATAATGTTGGAGGAATAGATGTTATCACATAATGTTGGAAGAATAGATGTTATCACATAATGTTGGAGGAAGAGATGTTATCACATAATGTTATAAGAAGCGATGTTATCACATAATGTTGGAGGAAGAGGAGATATTATCACATAATGTTGGAGGAAGAGATGTTATCACTTGATGTTGGAGGAAGAGATATTATCACTTGATGTTGCTTGAGAATGAGACACATGAAAGAAGTCTTGAAAAACACCACCAATACACAATTAGTACTCTGTTGATATTTTTGTTTTATTAAATGAATTACACAATCTCTGTCAGACCATTTAAAGAAAATACACACAAACCAATCAACATTTTGATTTAAGTCTCTTCTAACGGAAGATTAAGGCCTATATTATCAGGTGTAGCAGTACACAGTTCAGCAATAGTACCATAATGTAGGCTTGAAATCATTTCAAGTCTGTACTTCAGATACATGTCTGTTACAAAGAAAAATTAGAGTTGCTAGATTTTCTGCTACAGAAAGTGTTACATCTGCTAGATATTTCTAATAGAAAGTATTTGATCTTCTACAATATCTAACATTACAAAATACTTATTCTCAAATCATAAAGAGTATTCTAAGTGGTTGCACTTGTGAAAACGCCAAAGATTAAGAATAATCTGTTATTTCGTGTCACTTAAATAAGACAATGCAACTTCAGTCCACAAAAGTCATAGCTGCATCAGGTTTTCCTTTGTGGCATGGAAGATAATGTCCATCTTTTTTATCTATAACAGGAAAAAAGTGGATGTTTTTTTTTATTTACTTAATATTTTTTGTTGAGTATGGTTTTGTATCTAGTGAAGTCAACATATATAGAGAAACAGAGAAGGATTACTTGACCATCAACATGACAAGCTCTTCAGAGATGTAAGCAACCTGATGATGACAACTGACTACATGAGTATATTCAAGATGACATCAGAGTGTCTGAAGAAAGATAATCCACTAATGTTTCATGAATTGAGTTATTATCTATCCTTGTTGTTCAGTAACGATAAAACTATCCTATTTTATGAAAACGTATAAAATAAACATACATTGCCTTTAGAGATTACAGATTATAACATGCACATAATGAAAGTACATTAAAAAGATTATTTATCGTGGAATGGTAAAAAAAAAAGTACCATCCTGGAAATTGGATCCTACCATTAAATGTTTCATGAAGTTTGCACAGACCCAAAATTGTGTGGATATTTGTGATTTGAGACTGTCAGCAGAGTCCCAGATAAAAAAGGACTGTTGGATACAAAGATGTGTATGCCACCCATACAACCCTCCTAAATTAAATATCTCGACCTCCAACAACTAATGGGTAATTATAAGCAAGGGAAATAATAGCAAAAAAAATTGCCTACCCCATGATATTTATTTCGTTTCGCTTTCTGCAAAAAAGGTAGGACTGTTTACCGGGAGTGAACCCACAAAAATCTTTTAAATAAAGAATATTAAATTAATATACTTAAAAAAAAACGGGGATATGTATGACAGTAAATAACTATTACCACAAAATAAAAAAAGGTATATGAAACAAAATCCAGTGTTAGGAACAGCAGCATCATTATAACAAAACTTACTCCAAATTAATGCATGTTCTATTAAATTGAACAATGCAGTAAGATTAATTCAGGGCAACATTGTAACACAGTGAGAAGTTGGTAAAACAACATAATATACAGTGACATACTGACAGGATTATGAAATGATAAAGTGACAAGCTGACAGAGCAACACAATAACAAAGTGACAAGCTGTCAGAGTAACATAATAACAAAGTGGCAAGCTATCAGAGCAACTTAATGATAACACAGTGAAAAGCTGTCAGATTAACCTAACAATAACAAAGTGACATGCTGTAGAGTAACATAAAAACACAGTGACAAACTGTCAGAGTACCATAAAAACACAATGACAAGCTGTTAGAGAAATTTAATATCACAAGGACAAGCTGTGAGAGCAAAATAAGTGACAAGCTGTTGTACAACATAAGAAAAAAGTGATAAGCTGTCAGGGCAATTTAATTACACAGTGTCAAGCTGTCAGAGCAACATAATAATAGTGACACACTGTCAGTACAACATAATAACACAGTGACAAGCTATTGGGGCAACTTAACAGTGACAAGCTATTGGGGCAACTTAACAGTGACAAGCTATTGGGGCAACTTAAGTGACAAGCTGTCAGAGCAACATAATAACACAGTGACAATCAGTAAAGCAACATAATAACACAGTGACAATCAGTAAAGCAACATAATAACACAGTGACAATCAGTAAAGCAACATAATAACACAGTGACAATTAGTAAAGCAACATAATAACACAGTGACAATCAGTAAAGCAACATAATAACACAGCAATGAGAAGTCAGAGTAGCATAATAACAGTGAGAAACTGTCAGGGCAACTTAATAACACAATGGGAAATAGTGACAATATTTTTTTTTTACTTGTCCAATATTTGACAGTTGGAAATGATCAATGGGTTTTAACAAACACCATATGGCAAATGAAAATAATAAAACAGCTCTCATTTACTGTAGGTTACAATGTCATAAACTTGATTTTTAAAAAACACAACAAAGACTGAGATGTGAAAAAAGGTATCTTGCATATGGCAAATACCTTCTATATGAAATTTCTTTGAAGTGTTGTATTATCTGGGAACACATAAACAATAATACATGCTGAAAGGTGTGCTGGATATGCAAAAAAATACAATGCCTGTCATATATCTTAAACAGGACATAATGATCAAAATTGCATGTTCTGGTTTGTGATATTCTAGGTAATATATTACTTTCTGAATATTCTGACTTCCTGTAACTCGAGCCTTGCTCTCTTAGGATTCTGATCCTTGCTCTCTATCTTTAACAGCTGAACTCAAGCTTGCTCTCTAGGTAAAAATGCTTTCTGAATTCGACAAATCCACATCTCTGATGTATTATAATAATTAACATATTAAATTGCTGAAGTCAGATAAGTTGGGTCATTGACGTAAATGAATTGGTGATACAGCTCATCTTAATTTTCTGGGCTATATCCTGCTGGAAATCTAAGATCATATCCCTGTTACAAAAGAGATTCAGCTGGAGTTTGGGAAGAAACACTAAAACAAACATGATAAACTGAGATAAGTTGATAAGTTAATAATGTAACAATATGTTTGACTTAATAACTGATAAATCAAATGTAAAGCTGGTACAAAAGTCTCTCCTTCCATTTCTTGTCTACACCTGGTAAATTATATTACCAGAAAGTCAGAGATCTTGGATTTGGTGTGGACCGTGGTAACACAAATACAGAAGTAAATATTATAAATAAGTAACTATGCGTTAGATAAACTTAGAACTCCAAATAAAAAGATAATATAAACAATTATCATAAAATGAGTAAGGATGAAAATGACTGACGTTTCAATCTAAAATCTTCATCAGAATAAATATATAATAATAAGAAATTACTGAATACAAAATATTAAGAACCTGTTTCAAATATATGTTCAATGAAATATATATATTAAGTAAAATATAAGAGGTACATTTCATAGATGATATATATTTTAAAGTTTTTATTTTTTCCTATGTGATTCTCTGTTTTCTTATTATTATACATTTATTCGGATGACATGTGTTCTACATCACACCAATATGGTGCTATGTTTTCCAGTGTTGTGTGGATTTTTATTTTTCCCGTACAAGTCCCCAAACCATCACGGCATTCTGTATATTCACTGCTGTGAAACTAAATAACCTAATAATCCATGATTCAAGCCACGATTCAATGTTATTTTATTCGAAATACGATGAAATAAAGGTCTATAAAACCGATCCATCATCATGGCATCGTACCGGTGTACAGATGTGGTCAGATTAATTGCTCTTAAACTTTTACGAATAGCTAGCCATTTTCAAAAACGATCATTTCGGAAGTGGGGGATGTACCGGCTTCGATTGCGCATGTCCCCAGCTATGTGCACGGACTGTGGTACGTGTAAATCTCACAATAATCTCGCTGGGTGGGACGGCACGCCATCTCACTGAACTCACTGAAAGTTTTTGAAATAGGCCAGGATATTTAGAAAAAAATTGCGCAAAATAGAGCTGCATGGTGATCTACAGCCAAAAAAAAGCACAGCATCTTGAGAAAAGAGAAATGTAGCAACTCAACAGCGGATAGTTGGTTGAAAGTCATGGGTAGACAAAAAAACTAAGTGATCATTCCATGCTAAAACTGCCCAAGGACATTTGCAGCCCAGATAGGACTTTTTAGTCATTTACAAACTCATAACAAAAGACATAATTCTAACTGAATTTTCAAAAGTGGATGCAAAAAACGGTCATCATCGTTCATGATGGACAAACAACAAAAACAATATGTTTATTCTGACAATGATCTTAGGTATAAACGTCAATTGTTTTGGTCTTATTCTTTTATTATAGTTGTTTCTATTGTCTTTTTATTAGTAGTAGTAGAAGGTTTATTAACACAGTTACTTGTTTACAATAGTTAACTGAAAAATTAATCTGTTCTCACTTTCATATCACAATAAGAAATAGATAAAACTAGCAAATAAACATTTCTAAATCACTGTAGTTAGTTCCAGTTAGAAACAAAAAAGATTGTAAGAATTACCATAGCAAAATATTAAGTTAATACATTACATAACTACACCAACAAAATCCAAAAAGAAAAGTCAAATATGGTGTCTGACAAGTAACAGAAAATCAAAATCTTAGAAAACTTGTAAAATTGCAAGAACGCATAAAACATCTTGCGTGTTGTTTTCCTGAAGTCAACAAATCATGTATGGCTTGCTTTTATTCTTGAACAAACCATGCTGGAAGGTTGACTACCTTGGCTGGTGAATATGCTGAGATTTGATGAGGACGAGGTTTAACATCATGGGTCGGATAAGGTTTCTTATGGAAGCTCTTCACTGCCTGCGTAGTGAAGTCCTTGTCTCCCTGTATATCAATATAGATACATATTTGTTAATCTGTAATCTGAGCTGATGTAGGATGTACCTGGTAGACCAAAAGAAACACTCAGAAGAAAAATACTTAGAGAAAGTAAAACAACCAATATTCATACTATTTAAGAACTGCACAGAATAGCTTTGAACAGACAGAATTGGAGAAATCTGACATCTGTCCTATGCGCTAATGGGTCATCCTTTTAGCACAAAAGGAAAATGAATGAAAATGAATGAATGAATCTGAGCAATGTTAATATTACTAACATTATTATCTGTTGTTTTTCCCCAGTCGGATAATGGTTTATATTATCCACACTTGTCGTTAAGCGTTGGGGTGGGAGCTTCTGTTTTCATTCCGTCATTTGTATTGCCTTGGGTGCGTTGAGTATATGTTTATTCACAATTTTCTTGGTCTACCTGTGGCTTTATATCCAGATATTCTTGTTATATGCTACTATTGGTATTTGGTGTGGCTTCATTTTTATAAGGTGACTGAACAATTTTACTTGCCGTCTCTTGATATGTTCAACACATGATATTATACCAACTCGTTTCCTAATTTATTCATTTCTTATTTTTATCTAGTTTAGTAACAATTGCAGGTTTTCTTAGACATTTCATTTCTAAAACATCTGATGCAACCACACATTTCTTCAAATTGCTAACATTTAATCATCCTTTCTTAATTACTTAATCTCCATATGGTGTGAAGGCTTGAAAGAGAAAAAGTACCAGATGATCTAATCAACATTTTCCTTGATTTAATTGAGCTTCAATCTCCATTCTCTCAATCACTGTCTCATATAATTCTCTCATCTGACTATGGGTCTTTGGATGGTCTGGAGGGTAATTGGAAAATGAAATAACATAACATTTACTCTGCTGATGTAGGTTGTACCTGGCCATTGTCACAAATAAAATGGCAGCACAAAACATATCCATTCTCAGGATGGACTACATCCTGCTGGAAACCTAGTAGGACCATTGTCCTGTTACAAGAGAGATGCAGCTGACGTTTGAGAAAGGACAGTAAAAAAACATTAAAAATATTACTATTTATAATAATTAAAATAAACATTATAATTAAGTCAAAATTGTCCACTTAAATATACGGATAAGAAATAGATAGAGATATGAACACATCCTATTTGCTAAACTCTTTACTTACTTTAGTAACATCTACAGAAATTATCCATGACTGGTGATGTCTGTCTATCTTTGAAGGCCTGTACAGAAAATAAATGGATTAGTAGAGCATGCAAATTAGTAGGCAGATAATTAACAAAATATTTTCCTTTTTTTCTGTGCTCATTCTCAAATATCTGCAGATTAGTAGGATGGGGTCCTGAGAACAAGATGTGTTGTGTCATGGTTTATAACTTACCACCAACATGTGGTGCTTTTCTGTCTGACACATCTGACTTCAGCATGGCTTCTGGGTCACTATGACCTTCTATGGGATGGCACATCCATCTCCATTCTAAAACCCCCTTAGCTGCATTTTATGTCATGCATGTCAGGTAAGAGTGTTGTCATTATTTGCTCCCCTTTTCATGCCCAACAAAACACAGCCATAATAAACAAAATAACCACAATCGCATGTAACAGTAAAAGTAGTAAAAGTAACAGTACATGTTGTTTGTCGTAGTTGATGATGATCATTTGGGCTCAATTAGGACGAAGATGATGATTTTGGTGTGTTAAACTGTGACAAATGAGTATCTGGAATTTCATTCCATGCTCTGAACGTATGTGGGAGTAGTCTTTGGCACACTGAGCAGCTATTGCCTTTCTTCCAGCCTGCTTTTTTAGCAGCAGTTTGTCAAAATATGTATGCAGCTACTGCACCAATTCTAAGCTCTACAATCTAGTCAGGTCTATCTTCTATTATCACCACTCCTATGAATGTATGTCTTCATTGAAGTGAGGTAGTGATGTCTTAAAGTTTAAGCTTTCTGCAGCAGCTGCACCAATCCTGAGTCTGTGAGATAGTTGTGAAGATGTTATCTAGTCATGCTATGTGATACCATGGTTGCTGGTGTACCTCCTGGCCTGGTATTTCTGACTTCAGCACCAGTGCTTTTTTGGACAGGACCATGGTCCTGCTCGATGTCAAGGATGACCCGACGAATCTTAATTTACAGCCTCTGGTGGTTGGACTAAGCCCCCCATCTCCACTTCAAGGAGTTGGCCTCGATGGGATGTGAGCTAGTCAGGTATGTATTGTATCATCCTCCAGCATAAATTTATGCCTATACTGAATTGAGGTGGTGATATCTTAAAGTGTGTTTAAGTTTTCTGCAGAAGCTGCACCCATCCTTAGTCTGTGAGCCAGTCAGGTCAGTCTGTGAGCCTGTCATGTAAAATGAATTTATATCTACACTGCAGTGAGTCTTAAGAATGCTTTTAAACACATAGAATACATACCGTATCATATGTGTATTTCTGGGACCAAAGAATAGTGACAATGATATCTGTCATGCATGCCATAAGAATCGATATAGTATGTTTTTAGGGGTGGAGTTGGCTGTCCTATCGCATAGGGCATCAAAGTGATCCAAAGCCATGCTGAAGTCAGATGTTTAAGGTCAAAAGGTGCAGATATCACAGCCAAGCTGTAAACAATAATAATACACTCCATTCTCTGGACTACATTCTGCTAATCTGCAGGAGTTTGAGAATGAATGCAGAAGAAGAATATATATTACGAGCAGTAAACAAAGACAGTCACTGAATACGCATGTTTGGACCTGCAACTTCAAGTAGCAAGTAGCATCATTCTTCCTTTAGCTATCAGACCCACATCAATGGTTTCAAACCGTATTTAGATAAGAAAATTACAGTCATGCTAGGATATATTTTATTGTCTTCTTAATTGTACAGATAAAAAAAGAATGTGTTCTGCAGTATCTTGACTCAGCATCAACGCTTAAGGTAATTTGTTGCTACGATGATTTGGGGTGGTTTCTAACATAAAAAAACAACTTCTCAAATCCTTTTGGGATACTGGGAGTTGGGGGGGGGGGGCGCAGGTATTTTCAGTAGTCCAACTATTCATGTGGCTATCTCAGGTCTATAAGTTTTATGTGACAATTCTGTATATGTGATTTCTACACCATGTTCCTCATTTTCTTTAATCATTTTCAGACTTCTGCAGATTAGCAGGATGTAGTCCAAAGAACAGAATATGTTGTGCCATGATTTACAGTTTAGTTGCATTATCTTTGGCATTCAATCTGATACATCTGACTTCAGCATGAATTCTGTGTCATTATTGACTCTCCACGGGATGGACATCGAACTCCATACCAAAACCCTCTTAGTCACCTCATACAACATGTAAGGTAAATAACTGTGTTGCTATTCTTTGCTTCCCGTCTGGGCCCTGGCAACTCACTGATGTGCCATATTCTATTTTCCATTTAAACTTTCCAATAATATAATATTCCCTTCAATCTCACTGTGAAGTACAATGTGGCAAAACAAGTCAAACTTTTCAAATACTTTGGACCATATATTATCCAAATACATCAAATATATCAATCAAATACATACTTATAAGATAATTAAAATAGTTACACTGTTTGCATTTGCACTATTTAAGATAAGAAATCCAGGTTATTTAAAAATCTATTATTAGATGATACTTAAGGTGCACTAGTCCATAACTGCTGCTAATCAAATGAGAAATGATATATGTGTATATTATATTAAAGTGTAGTTACCCTAAATTAATGGCTAGCAAGACATATTTCACAGCAGTTCTGACCAACTCAAAGGTGTTCAATATCGTTCAGTAAAAGATCAATAAAATATTTAATATGCAGATGCCACAGTCCAGCTCCTGTGGCAGAATAGTACAGAGTGCGTCTGTAATGGCCCAGGAACAGAGTTTGATCCCCGCCACAGGCAATTGTTATCTTGACCATTCAGAACTGAAAAACTACTGAACGTATTTATATTGCCTAGAAAATCACTACACCAAAATAATGCTGGGTTGATGGCTACATCCTGAATAGGATACACTACCAATTTTCTTTTTATAGTCCCCTTAGCCAAGGCTTAGAGTGAACAGTTGCTACAAAAACGAATAGTACATGTAGACAAATCAAGTAGAGAACCTTCTTCCTCTTAATATTTAGCACTGTGCATTAAAACTGTGTAATTCACGCCGCCACATTATTTTTTTGCATTTCTGCATTATTTATGGAGGGTAATTGGAAAATGAAATAAAAATTTTTTGTGGATTCTTTTTGTATAATTTTGTGTGTGTGTGTGGAAACAAAGGAATGGTTACCGCAAGTAATAATGCAAGTTTTGTTGGTGTATGTGTGATATCTCAGAAAATGGTGAATATTAAAAAAAAACGTTAATCAATGCCGGCCTACTTGTCCAACATATCTAATGTTTCTGTAAACTTCTATATATTATTGTTTTCATGGGAATGCCGCTAAATGAAAATGTGGTTCTTATTTGGAAGTGTCTCCCAATGTGACTATTAATTTGATTGTTCCCATCTGCAATGTTTGCTAATTGATATTTATCAATTATTAATTTTACTATTAATATTTTTAGGGTTAGGAGAGGTTTTTGTTTTACATAACTAACCCTCTCTAAATAAATTTATCTTAAAATTAATAAAGGATAAACATAAACTGACAAACATTGCCAAGGGAAATATCACATCGGGGGACACTGGTTCCAAACAAGAACCGAAAATGCCTATGCTATTTCAGTTATCATTTTGTTACCAATCTCACGTATTCATAAATATCTGTGAAAACAAACGAAACATCAATCTTATTTATCCACTAGGCCTAATGTTCCTACAACTTTGGAAAAACTGTGACACCACAAACACACACACTCTCAACAAAGAACTGCTGATCTCAGCTATCTGAGGCCGGGAAACAATGTCTGCATCTGTAAAACCAAGAAATGTGGCATTAAAGTACAAAAAATATTCCTAAACAATGGCCACCATTCTGACTGATTTTGATGGATTGCATAAAATAATTTGCGCTAACTGTATTGGACATGCTTAGATTACCAGTGAAAATGAAAGTAAAATACGTTTACTTTTTATTCATGTGTTGCCTGTATGTATGATGTTAGTTTACACTCGTTTAATTCTTTGTTGACAGAAGCCCATAGAAATAGGCAGAATATATTTGTATTTCAGCTGTTAAAAAATACCTTGACATCTGTAAAAGGTTAATCCATCATGTAGGTACTGACATCTGGGTCACACCGTGTAATCAATATTAACGTTCTGGCTATAAATATCTATCTATGCATTTTATCACCGCATCTATAGGACAGAAATTTCGATACTAAATTATTGTTTACATACAAAAGAGTGAATGATTCTTGACCAGCAAAATCTGGCGTGAAATTGAGACATCGTTTTTTTGTGAAAATATCATGATACATTGAAATAATTCCAAGTGTAATGCTCATAGGTATGTTACGCCATTTTATTGACTTATCTTTTGGATTTTTCGCATTGGTCAATAATCGTCTGAAGTTCTTAGACCATTTTTATATAGATATGTGTCATTATTAAGAATGTTAGACCATGCATGAAGATGAAAATAAATTTTCAACAACACGCCATTTTATGCTGAAATCGCCCATACAGATGTTCTATTTTGTAATATAGGTAAGTTATAACTTTTCATTAACTTACAGTTCATTTTTCACAGTATTTAGTAGTTTTAGTAAGTTCTGTGACAATTTTTATGTTGATATGTGTTACTTTTAAGAATGTTAGGCATTGCGGGAAGATGAAATTCATTTTTAAGGACCTCGATATTTTGTGAAGACAAACTTGTTTTCAGTGGCCGTTATGGCTGTTTTATTAATTATTTTCTCCATGTCGGATTTCTACGTAAAAATCACACATATAATTTAAATATGTAGTTTTGTTTTGTTGTTAGATTTATGGTATAAGCCTAATAAATACATTGTAACAATTAAAAAATGTAGACTGATCACATATTTACTTAGTCTTAGACGTTTTTATTGAAATAAGGAAATAAATTGTTAAAAATACGAATTTATGGAAAAATAAGTTGACAGCTATGAAAGGAGCATAGTCAAGAATAATGTAGGCTATTTCACTACACAATTGAAATAAAAAAAGGCAAACAAATTAGAGACACACAATTTTAGACATACCCTGTTCCAAATTCTTCCTCTGGGGTCATGTTTGGAATCTCAGATTTTTCACCTTCTTTCTTATGCTGAACAACTCTCATGACACAGGGTTTCACTAAAATGCACAATTTTAAATTCTTGAATGGTTAAACAAATTTTCCACATGCATAAACAGCACACATTATAGGAAAAACCAAAATAGTTCAATTCTATGCTTCTACTAACTAATAATGTAAATATGTCCCATCTCCAAATTTCCTTGTGGTCATCATAAACAGATTAGAAGTAATAATATGTCCCTTAATCGTTAGGGTAGTAGGGGTTCTGGAAAGGATGTATCAACACATAGATATCAGCATTTTCTCGACATCTGTGGTGTAGAGAATTCAAGTCTTGTTCATAACGTCATGTCAATCCATGATTTTCTGTTCACTACTGCTTCTTCTACCCTCCATTGCTCCCTGCTAGATTATTTTAGACAGGGAGTTATGTCAGATGACATGCCTGAACCACATCAGCTTTCTTTGTTCAATTGTTAATCTTCAGCGTGCTATTGGGGGGGGGGGGAGACATTCTCCAAAAACTGCTCCATTATTTAGTTCTACAGGCAGATTTATTCCCCAATCGCTATGATAATTTTTGATGAAATTAAAATCATACGTACGATAATGTCATGTGACAGAAATCTGAGAATTGTAGCAGTAGTATTGATCATCCATATACCGGCAATATACAAGGGGACTTTTATCGTAGAAGAAATTATCAAAATCAGGAAACATCCAGTACAGAATCTATCGGCGAGTTTCAATAGCCTGTCACCAATATGTATAATTGACATACAATCATTATGGATTTTGACATAAGCCTAGATATCAGTAGATATAGGTCTCGTATCATGTTGGTTTCGTAATATGACATTTAACAGTGTTTTAACAGACGGATATTACCAATCTAGACTAGGTCTTTGTTTTTGGACATGGGAAGTTACTTTTATATATTTTATTGTAGTTATATTTAGTTCCCCAGCGATATTATGTTATTTATTTTCAGAAAACTACACAATAGATTTAAATTTGTACGTGTGTAAAACCGATGATTTCAGGGTTGCATCATCAGAAACTAAAGTAACACAATTTTCAGAAAACATTTTTAGGATTTGATTTTGATGTTTTTCCAATTAACAACCGTCTCACATCTCTTGTATCATATGTACACAAACAAAACTTGGACTAATATATACAGTATTAAATTCTTTATTTAGATGTGCAAAAATTATTTTAATATCTCTAATAACAAAAAAGTTATTATGTTTTCCAAACACTCATATGTGGTTGTTTTTGTTTGCATTTTGGGGGGAAAAATATTGATGTCACGTGCTGAAATCTCAGGTATGACAGACAGAGAAAAACAAATTACACACATATTTGTAGCATGCAATTCGCCATTTAAATGTGCAAAATTTATTTCAATATCTTTAATAACAAAAAAGTTATTCTGTTTTTCAAACACTCACCAAAAAGAACTAATATTTAAAAAAAAAGAACCCAGTCTTGTAATAAGCACTGATATGGATTTCTTCGATGACCTGAGCTGTGGTCAACAGTCCTAAAACAAGGATGTAGAGCTTGTCCATCAGAGCTTTTCTAAGAGGGTCAGTTTTATTCTTGTAGGAATTAACAGGCATAAGACAGACTCACAAGCAAGGGCACATGCTAATGGAAGAAAATGAAATCATCCACAGATGGGAAGAATATATTAAAGAACTGTACGCAGATAACAGAAATGATACTAACTTAAATTATAACATGAAGGTCCAGGTATATTAGGCAGAGGTAAAGGAAGCTATACAACACTTTAAAAACAACAAATCATCGGATCTGGATAAGATTACAAAGGAAGAGTTTGAAGCTCTGGGAGATTATGGCATTGAGCTTATCACCAAAATGTTAAATGACATCTACAACAATGGCTAGATTCCATCTGATTCGCTACAATCAAATTTCATAGCCCTACCAAAGAAACCTGAGGCAGTAGATTGCGAAGATCACAGAAGAATCAGCCTTATAAGTCAGATGACCAAGATTTTACTGCACATAATAATGAGGCATATAAGAGGAAAAATAAAACCAGAGATAGCAGAAGAACAATGCAGATTCGTAAAAGGAAAAGGTACAAGAAATGCCCTATATATAGTAAAAAAATTAATGGAGAGGGCCATAGAAGTACAGCAAGACCTATATCTGTGCTTCATAAATTACAGCAAAGCGTTTGACAAGGTAAAGCATTCAGAGATTATAAAACTGCTAGAAAATCTTAGCATTGATAGGAAAGATCTAAGAATAGTAAGAAATATGTATTGGGAAACAAACGGCTGCAATGAGAGTTAACAACACTAAATGAAGATTTGAAGAGATAGAAATGGGTGTCAGGCACAGATGTGTAATGTTACCGGATCTTTTCTCCCTGTAAACAGAATATATTATGCAAAATATAGAAAATATGCCAGGACTATCAGTGGGAGGATGCAATATAAATAACTTGAGATATGCTAACGACACTGTACTGATCGCAGGAAACGAGCAAGAACTACAAGCCCTGTTGGATAAAGTAGTGAAAGAAAGTGAAAACAAAGGCCTCAGTTTAAACAAGAAGAAAACAAATAATTACTGTCTCGAAGAGACACCACCAAGATACAACATAATGATTAATGACACAAAATTAGCACAAGTTGAAAAAGTGAAATATCTTGGCACCCTGTTAACATCAGAAGGTAGATGCTCAAGTGAGATAAAGGTCCGAACAGCACAAGCCAAACCAGCATTCCAAAAAATTAGAACCATTTTGTGCAATGAAACACTATCAATGCAGACTCAAATTCAAATATGTTATATTGAACACATTTTTTTTTATGGATGTGGAGCGTGGACTGCAAACAAAAAAATCAAAACAAACTGAAGCTACAGAAATGTGGTTTCTGAGAAGAATGATGAAGATACAATGGACAGCTAAGAAAACTAATGCAGATGTTCTCATAGATGCTGGTGTAAAAAAAATCCATCATATCAAACATTAGGGGCAGACAGTCAATGTCTCAAGGGCACATACTGAGAAGAACACAGCTTGAATACTTAATAACCACTGGAAAGATCAAGGGGAGAAGAGATAGGGGACGACAAAGAGAGAAGTTGCTAGATGTACTAGTATTATGGCACAGTAGAAGTTCACCAACTGAGCTTATTGACAACACAAGAGACAGAGAGTCATGGAGAAACATGATCGCTTAGGGCACTATATTGATTGAGTGTGGTACTGTGGGCAGTTCTGTAAAATATGTTCTGTGTTTTCTGCAGATTGTGCACATGGACACATATCTGTGTCACCAATTCTAAATTGTTTCCATTCCAAGTTGTTGTCAATATCCAATTGCTGCTGATTGAATCTACTCTTGGCAACTCAATGTCAACCTTAAAAAAGGTGCAGGTCTTCTGAAGACTTAATGACTGCAAAATGAAATAATAATGAGCATCAGTGTTACAGTAACTTAAGTAATTTGTCAACCAGATGACCTAGGTTTCGAATTCACTCATCCTTCACAGTTGCAAAATAAAAATAACTTCAGTGTCCACCCAAGCGCTAGGTAATGGGTTCCGCAGTACATACTCTGAGAAAGTCAAATAATGTCACGATTAATTCTGAATAAGTGCTGAAGGGGACACTAATCCAGCAGTTTCTGGTAAAAACTTGGTGATGCAGGTGAGCACTTACGGGAAAACTTTTTTATTATGATGCTGATTCATAGCTCACCGTTATAGCAGCTATATCTGGCTTAACTTTTCAGGACCTCAAGTACGTTATTTTAAACAGGCATCAGCACTTTGCACTTGAATTATTTCTTGCATAAGTTAAACATAAATATTATCTGTGTACTGTATATGTCACTAATTCGTTTGATTGTTGTCTTCTTAAATATTTTCCATTCAACTGCAATAATTTCAGGAATTCTTTGTTGTTTCAATTTCCAGGAATATGCTCAATAGACTAAGAGCTCTTGCATGCCTGTGCAATGGGGAGATTTTTCCAGAGCTTTATAATAATGAGATCAACAACAGTGATTGATAACCCGTTAGGATCGTAGGAGTGTCACACTACATCAGCACAAAAAAGCTCTCCAAACAACTCTACCCTCAGCCATTCAGAGACGTGTAGAAAAATCACGCCCAGACCATTCCTCTATGTTTTCAAGTCAATCATTAAACAAATACTTGAAATAGGTCTAGCACATAACATACTTTACATAGTAACAGTACTAGTGCATCACAGTGTAGTCTGTAGCACTAATCAAGACTACCTGACTTACTTTCAGTGCGTCTAGGCCAATAATTAATTTATTTTAACATTAATAATGACCGGTAGCTATACTTCATCTCTAACAAATTTTACCTGCTGGAGGATGTCCAGCTTTTAAATCTGCGGATTCTACAACTTCTACAGAAGACATAGTGTAACGAAGCTTGTACAAATTGATGTGTAGTGAAAAATATACTGAGTTCTATCAAAACTGTTTGCAGAAAAGTTTCTCCGCTTTGTCAGCACAAAATGTGAACTGCGTCATGAATTCGTGTTGTTTACCATTGTTAATTTACAGAATTGGCTGGTGGCCTTGGCCCCTTGGGTTCAAAATCATGCCAACCTCTCGATGCAGAGCAGATTAATTCATGGTGCTAACAATAACTTGACAAAACTTTATTAATTTATCACATGTTTTGCTGTGAACCATCTATCTATCTATACGCTGTGGTCCTTGTTTGCCCTGCGGCGTCAGGGGTGGAAGAGTTCTCTGGAGATGGTCTCCTTGTATGCTGTTACTTACAGCTGACGGGAATTGAACCAGATCTGTTCTAGCAGCACCGAATCGCTTTGCAACACAAGTAAACAGGTTTTCCGTACTTGACCAACCACATCCCCAAAAAAGATGTGGCGCGGTCAAGACTTTCAGCCTGTGTTCCAAGCTTGTTCCTGTGTCTTCTTTGATTTCTGTGTTCCATCTTTTACATGGTCTGCCTCTGGCTTTACTTTATAGCCGTTAAGTCTATGTGTCATAGCCATTTGTGGCATGCTATTTGTTGGTAATCTGGAAGCGTGTGAAAACCACTTGATCTGTTGTCTTTTGATGTGTTCCAATACTGGTATTGTTTTGGTTATCTGTCTCATGTTATCGTTTCTAATTCTATCTATGACACTCCGAGTATTCTTTATAGACATGTCATTGTCCAGGTTTGGCACTGGTAGCACAGTGATCGAATAATAATAGTCTACTGTGAATAATGAACTAAGGTAATGCCGTTTGACTAATCACTGGTAACGCACATAATAGCCTAATTCAATTTCAAATGCATTTATCATCTTTACTTTATAACATGGTTATAAATAAAACATACTTGGTAACTCTACTCCAGCTATTGCTGAAATTCAAACAAAATTGAACCTACAAATCTACATTTCTAACAAAATAATTTTATCACAAACGTACAATAGTGAGAAGAGCCCTATAACATGGTACATGTATACCATGTGCATGTTTTAGCGGGGGCTGCATACTGTCCACTTTCACATAATATTACAGCTAGACGGAATCCAGAGCTGACGTGTACTTACGTAGAACACACTACACAGGTTTGTGATGTTTCCTTTGAACACAACAGACCGACTATTCTATGTATATGGTATTTGTTTTTTGCAGTCTCCCATTCATTGAATATCTATGTAAACCAAACAGCCGCAGGGTGTATAGTCAGATAAAGATGTTTCCAACGAATTGGTGTAATAAGGTCAGAACAAAAAGTCCACACAATTAAGAAAGTGCGCACTTTGAATGGATGTTATAGTAGAAAATGTATTGCATGTTTACCTAAGGTAAACTAAGTATACTTTACTGGCTGGAGTCGCAAACCTATTCCCATTCTTGCATACTAAGTGTTTCACTGAATATGATTCAGAAAGTCAAAACAGGTGATGTATGTAGGGAATGGGCGGAGTCATTGGAGAGAGCTAAAATGCGGGCATAACTACGAAAACTCACGCTTATTTTTGTCTCCGGACATGCGGGAATGGAGGGAAACGAACGTGCCGATAATTTAGCTAGCCTCGCCACTACAACATACGGTCAGCCTATGAACCGAGCAGACTTCACTGCTCTTCGTGAGTCCTTACGATCTGAGGATTTTGAGATGAATAAGCATGAGCCAATATCAAGAATGCAAGAATTGGGAGTGAGGATGGATGTGGCCCGAAGAGAACCCTTAACAAAGATTTCAAAAAGAGTAGTGAATCAACATAGAACCGGAACCATCAGCCGTTATACCCTGAGAGATTTACTGAAGTGGAGATCGGAGCACCTATGGACGTATCCGGTGTGCGAAGATGATAATCAACAAACCTAATACCTATAATACCTAAGGTATACAATAAATGGTATAGTGAAGCAGAGGGGTTGTCCATAAATCATGTCAACAATTGGATATTTGGAGTGGAAGGAAGTCTGAAGAAGTTTTACAGTTGTTGGCAAGGGGCTGGGAGTATGGTTGACAAAAGTTGACGTTAATAATGATAGTTAGTTAGTCGTCGGATCATCATCACTGCAAACTGGACACATCCATAGTTGCTCCGATCTCTCCTTGAGTGTATCCGCCATCACACTTCTGCTGACAGTACCGGTCCTATGCTGGTTGACCATCATTCTTCTGCGCCCTCCAAAATGTTCACCTCTAGCAACACCGCATTTCAATCCCTGATCTTTAATCCTAGCCATTGAAAAGGAATCATCATCCACATTAGTCTCACTCTCGCGTGTTATATCTCTTAAGGAGTTCAAAACGTCAGCGCGATCCATTGCCCCATCAACCTGTGCCACAATCGCACACGATGCCAGTTGATCCGCTCTTTCATTGCCTCGAACGCCCACATGTCCAGGCACGAAAATAAATGTAACCGCTTTCAAACTCGCATTTCTCAAGGCCTCAATCCACTGTTCGCGAATGAGACCCACTTGTACCTTCTTAATCATACTCGTAATCAAGAAGTATATGATTAAGAAGGTTCATAATGATATTTTTATACACTCTAATAAAATAGAATTTGAATCATTTTTCTAAAATGTGAAAGAAATCTTCAAATCATATAGTTTTTTCCCATACTTTTTATGCTAAAAATATTTAGGGCGGGGTTGTTTTGGGCATAATACAGCAACCCGGAATTCTTGACTTGTTGACAAGAGGGAAGGTGGTCAAACATTGGCAAAATAATAGTTCACGTAATTTTTGGACAGCCCCAGAATAGGCCCTAGGCCTATGTAGTTAGAGTCTAACTACATAGGCCTAGGGCCTATTCTGGGGCTGTCCAAAAATTTAGACTATGTCTACATGTCGTCATGTGTTGCCTTGTCGAAGACTATCATGAACCAGATAAGGAAGCAACAAGATGTTCTCAGAGAGAATAGTTCATTGCTCGGAAACCAACGCAAAGTATATAATGTCAAATTCAGAACTTACCAGCATTCCATAGCCCCCATATTATAGTAGACCTTTCTTAGACGCGTTGAACCACGCTTCCATTTCTATAGCTCTTCTAGCTGCGAAGTTTTATTTAGGCATTTTTTTAAACTTCACAATCAAATTATGTCTGATATGTGTATTCTAGATTTTCCTGAAAATTAATAAAAAATCTCATACAGAGAAATGGAAAAAATCATTATATATACCCCCTCCCAAAAAAAGGTGACATTTAGATTTGCTCTTTCTACCGAACTATAGCCCTCATAAGTCAAGCAAGTACAATAATGGTAACATCATAATGCAAAGAATCAAACATAAATTCCCGCCGAAGACGGATGTGTTTGGCTATTGGCGCAAATAAAACGGCGACACAACGCATTTCCATTCTCTGGACTACATCCTGCTGGAAATCTAGTAGGACAGTGGTCCTGCTACAAGGGAGATCCAGCGGGAGTTTGAGAATGAAGGCTGAAGAAACAAAAATAGGTTAGCTTAGATATGTTGATTATCCCCCGTACACCGGACATGTCCATAGGTGTTCTGATCTTCGCTTCGGTAAATCTTTCAGGGTAAAATGGCTGATGGTTCCGGTTCTGTGTTAAGTGTTCTCTACGAACCACTCCCAAATTGTACATTCTCGATGTCGACTCATGCTTAACTCTCAAAACCTTCTGGTCCTGCAGACTCACAATGAGCACTGAGTATAGCTTTTCAGTTATTGTTTTTAATGTTTCATTAATTACTAGGGGAATTAATTATAGAGAAGAATAACATATTAAGATCTTTACATGGATGTTTTCTAAATTAAGACACTAGACGGCGTGGTACAGAGCGTGTCTGTGACGGCTAAGGTACTGAGTTCGATCCCCACTACAGGCAACTGTGCATCCGGATCGTTCAGAAAACAATAGCAAACTACGCAACGTATTTATATTGCCTAGAAAATCACCACAGCCAAAAAATGCTTGGTCGATGGTTACGTCCTGAATAGGATACGATACCAAAAAAAAAAAAAAAAAAAGATTAGAAGGAGAAATGATATTGTGACTTCATTAGTAATTATATTTGGAGCGAGCAGAACAGGCCAATTGAGGTGTAATATTTATGCGTGCTTTTTCAGTGAGCTACAGGAACCATCAGC
Organism: Meghimatium bilineatum; assembly: GCA_034231615.1. Lineage (NCBI taxonomy): Eukaryota > Metazoa > Mollusca > Gastropoda > Stylommatophora > Philomycidae > Meghimatium > Meghimatium bilineatum. The sequence goes on from CM067305.1 coordinate 53,922,387, forward strand.
GTGCATACGCTTCGTCATATACTGGGAGAGAAAGACCACCAATGTGTTTGCCCAGAATGCGCCAACGTCGATTCACAAAACTAAAACACAGTTACAAAAAAATAATAATTAAAAAAATAAATAAATTAAGAGACACAAGCAGTTTAAAAACGTTTAATTATATTTTTTTAAAAATTAGTCTAGTTTTGTTCAACATGTGTTATCAGTATTCATTTAAAAAAAATCGCAATCTATCCTTTACTTATGATCGCCTACGCCAGCCGACTTGTCACCTGCTGATGAAGATCATCCTTTACTTGATATTGTAGCATATCATGTAGAGCATTATTTCTTAACGTGTACCATATGGTTCCACTTGGACCATATAGATTTGCAGACGTGGCCGCGGAGAATAGTTTTCAAATTTGGTGACCACAGACATGTACAGGGGGCCACACAACTGTACAGTGGACCACAGACCGTTTCCAGGGGAACACAGACCAGTCTATGGGACCACATTAAATTAATCGATAAGCAACAAGAATTATACTGATAAAGATTAAAAAGCTTTTTTGACTGGTACAGAAATTTTATTATCATTCTCTAGGCACGGATGGAGGAACAGGAAAAAAAATATGTCTAGAAGGGGGCCATGAGCCAAACAAGTTGAGAATCACTGATTCCATTCCAATTATTTCTGAATTTTTAACTACCGCATCCATTTCTCCTGATTTCGTTCTCAAACTCCTGCATATTAGCAGGATGCAGTCAGGAGAACGTAATACGTTTTGTGACGGTTTATAGCTTTGCTGCGATATGTGCGCTATTCGGCCTGGATCATATTAACCTTCAATGGAATGGGACAATCAAATCCAACCCAAGAGTTCATTAATCATCTCGCACGACATGCACATCGGGTAACAGTTTGGCTATTATTTGCTCCTCTTTTGACTTCCGACAACACACGATCACCACTAATTTGTCCAATCTCTACATCTGAACAATGTTTGCTTTCGTCCAATCTCTATACATGTACAATGTTGACTTTCAGCTTTCGAATAACGAACAAGTTCGATAGAGTTAAGTTTGTGAGACGACCTACTATACTTTGTTCACTTTAAGAATGAAGTGGGGCAAAACACACTTCCACATTACTCCGCGACAACAGGTGATTTTTAAACAGCTGATGACATATAAAAACAATTGTATTTAAAACATTTTAAAACAATATGTAAACAACATTTTAAAACAAAAAATATAAAAACCAAATGTAAAAACAATATTATTGGGCACTTAACAATAGATTAATACGTTCTGCGTACAACAACCAATCAAAAGCACTGACCAACTTCATTCTTAAAGTGAACACAGTTTAAGCACTTTACCACTAACGTCTAAAAGTGTGTAATTTATTTTAGCGTTTTAAATGCATATGGTTGATAAAAGAACTGCAATTGTTATAGAGATATCTGATTATCTCCTTTCTAAGTCATGACTGGGTTCAGGTAAAGAGATATGTACAGAAAATAACATGACATGAAAGACTGATTTTGACTATTTCCGTGAATTTCGTTGATATCTTGACTTTTTTAGGCATACACCTTCAAGTATATAAATAGTGTCCAATGAAAATCACAACAATAATAAAAAACATCATGAATGAAGTCAGGTTTACGTTCTGTACAGCGGTCTTTACTGCCGACAGTCTCTTCTAAGTATTGCTAGAAAGAACTTCTCATTTGTTACCCCGAACCGACTACAAAAATTTGCAATCCGTGTTCTCGGAGAGTGTAGCTGCGAATTCAGAGTGGCCGATCAACAATTAACATTGTTTTTTTTTACTCTTGGACAGCTTCAACAAAAATTCAGAGCAGGCTAGACCACTTTTCATTGTGTTCGTCAATACCATGAATTGATACGGCCAGCAGACCAAGAATCTATAAAAGTACTGGAACACCAAATTTTGGTTGTACACCACAATTGCTAAGATTTATAATATCTTTCCATAAATACATTAGAGCTAGCATACAATTTACTCGCATCACATCCAGTGACTTTTGAGGTCTATATTGTGGTTAAATAACGATGTGTATTGCTGCCACTCTCCTCTGCATCTTTTTGCTGTTTGATTGCATATCCGATAGTACGCCTTCAAAGATTCTGCTGTCTGATTGTCTATGTAATGGTACGACTTCAAATGTTCTGCTGTCTGATTGCCTATGTAATGGTACGCCTTCAAATGTTCTGCTGTCTGATTGCCTATGGGATGGTACGCCTTCAAATGTTCTGCTGTCTGATTGCCTATGTGATGGTACGCCTTCAAATGTTCTGCTGTCTGATTGCCTATGTGATGGTACGCCTTCAAAGATTCTGCTGTCTGAATGCCTATTTGATGGTACGCCTTCAAATGTTCTGCTGTCTGAATGCCTATGTGATGGTACGCCTTCAAAGGTTCTGCTGTCTGATTGCCTATGTGATAATACGCCTTCAAAGATTCTTCTGGTGACGCATTTATACATAATATATATAAATGCTGATTTTTCAATTCAGCTTGATTAGAGCCAAAATAAACACCCCAATATTTTATTTTAAATGAATTTCCCTTTCACTGATGATGCTGCCCAGGTTCCACACTCTGAGAATAATCTGCAATCTCTAATCACCAACATGGGAAAAGTCTGACATTTTCTCTCTTATGTGTTTTACAGAGACTGGTTTTATGCCACGGTACTACTGCACCAACAAATATTCTCAAAGAAAGCCATCTCTACCAAGAACACACATTTCGTGGTTCCACAGGCACAACCTTTCTATAATTAAATAAATAAATCAATGCACGAATAAGAAGTTCAGCTACTAATTAGGGTATATTATCAAATAGAGCGTGGAAAAACACAAAATTATCATTGCAGACAGAGATATATGTCTTTTGTTCTTGTGTACTCACTACTTTGTTATATGCATATAAAACATGAACATCATACTTCAGACAAGAGAGACGATTTAATATATTTCACCTTTCATGTTACAGACAAATTAAACATCAGGCGGAAGAACAAATAAAAAAGACAGAGATGCTAAAGCCAGGACATTATTTAGACTTGATAGGGCCCTAAGCTATTTGAGATATGGGGCCTAAGCTATTTGAGATATGAGGCCCTAAGCTATTTGAGATATGGGGCCCTAAGCTATTTGAGATATGGGGCCCTAAGCTATTTGAGATATGGGGCCCTAAGCTATTTGAGATATGGGGCCCTAAGCTATTTGAGATATGGGGCCCTAAGCTATTTGAGATATGAGGCCCTACGCTAATTGGGATATGGGGCCCTTTAACGATTAAGAATATATAGATAGTAAAATAAAAAAATTTTTGTCACTTTACTGTGACACCGTTAATTGTCATTTGATAGAGGTCTTTCAATTATTTGTTAGTCGTTGTTAGTCGTCGAATCATCATCACTGCAAATTGGACATGTCCATAGTTGCTCCGATCTATCCCTGAGCGCATCCACAATTACACTTCTGCTGGCAGAACTGGTCCTATACTGGTTGACCATCATTCTTCTGCGCCCTCCAAAATGTTCACTTCTAGCAACACCGCATTTCAAACCCGGATCTTTAATCCTGGCCACTGAAAAGGAATTATCATCCATGCTAGTCTCACTCTCGCGTGCTATATTTCTTGAGGAGTTCAAATCGTCAGCTAGATCCATTGCCCCATCGACCTGTGCCACAATTGCGCATGCCGCCAGTTGATCTGCTCTTTCATTGCTTCGAACACCCACATGTCCTGGCACGAAAATAAATGTAACCACTTTCAGCCTCGCCTTTCTCAAGGCCTAGATCCACTGTTAGTGAACGAGACCCACTTGTTCCTTCTTAATCATACTCATAGAGTCACTCAAGATGTAGATCTGCGTTACCTTCTGTGTGCATACTCACTCAACAAGCCCTGGTCACCGCCATAATCTCCATGGTCATGCTACTCGTAGTAACCGCGAAGGCACCACTCTCATCACTGATCGTTTCATCTGCGCACTGAGCTGTGAAGGCCCAAGCACTGCGAACATGTCTAATCACAGTTCCATCAGTGTATATAATCACACCCCCCTCTTTGGCATTCCCACTGACCAAAGCCTGCACTTCTTTCTCCACAGCTGTGGGACACCATTCTCTGCATTCCCTGCTAAGTGATATTACTACTCTCAAACAAGTTTCGAAATCTGTAGGTATTTCAATATAGTTATATATAATTTATTAGATACATTTCAGTCTGTTAACTGCCATTTGGTAGAGGTATTTCATCGTGTGACCAGTATAGTTTGTGGAAAAGGTATTCCACCATATGGTCTGTTTAGTTTGTTTTGGAAGAATTATAACCGTGGACTGTTTAGTTTGAGATAGAAATATTTCAGTCCGTGTCCTGGCTAGTTTGAGGTAGAGATTATTAAATCTTTTAGTTGTCACCCCAGCATGACGACAGTAGTATTTTCATGTAATGCTCTGGACGATTGTTTTGTTCAATAAGTATATAAATAGTAACCAACTAAAAGTCAAACAATAATCAAAACACGTAACTAATTGGTCCTAATTAATTCAGCTCCTGGCACGAAATGTGGTATTGAAATTCGTGTATTGTTGAGAGAGCCAAGGTAAGAGTACAAGTCAGGGTGCATCGTGTCATGGTTATAAATTGGAAATCTGTTGAGCGCACTAAAGAAAATTGACAAATGCTCTCCTTGTGGGAAAATTTGAGAACAAATATCATAAACAAATACACAAATTATAATGTGATCTTAGAAATATGCTGCTGCTAGAGTTAAACATGTTGTAATACGTTTAGTATACACAATCTTATGTCTATTCAATAATTATTTCTTGAACAGAAATGTTTTGTGAACAGATAACGATTTCAGTTCCACTGCAATATCAGTAAATCGTCCAGTAGAATATTTTCCCCGTCCTCTGGTTACCAGCGACTGTAGGGAGAAAATATATGAAGATAGTCAGCTTACATGATATATTTGTTGCGAAACAACACGTGGACACACTAATATGCAAATACAATAGATATGGGAAACACACAACTGTATATATATATGGTACATGTTACACAAATGTGGCCTCATCATGTGAAAACAGTCTGTTATTTTAATAGTAGGTTTGATTTCATTGAGCTTCCGTGACTCGGAGATAAAAATAAAAGGAAGCGTCAGCTAGCGCTAATTCATTCTTCGCTTAACAACTCACTGAGAACTGCCTTCAGCCCGCCTAGGGTGTTCCAGGGTAAGTGGTAGGGGGAACCTCTCAGTGCGTTATGCGCTGATCGACGCATGCTGCGCTGTATGCGCCTTTAGCGAAAGTTTGTTTTGTTAAGTAATACATAGGATACATCCGCTTCACATGAACTATATATATACACATTGACTACACCTTAAGAATCTACATGATTTTGAGAATGAACGAAGAAGAAGAATATCCCATACAGGGCATTTATTTTCAAGTTCTTTATTTTCAACATTCTAAAATTCCTGCAGCTTTGCAAGATGTAGTTCAGAGACCATAATGTGTTGTGTCTCAAACTCCTGCAGATGTACAAGATGTAGTTCAGAGACCATAATGTGTTGTGTCTCAAACTCCAGCAGATGTGCAAGATGTAGTTCAGAGACCATAATGTGTTGTGTCTCAAACTCCTGCAGATGTGCAAAATGTAGTTTAGAGACCATAATGTATTGTGTCTCAAACTCCTGCAGATGTGCAAGATGTAGTCCAGAGAATGGAATGTGTATTGTCGCAAACTCCTGCTTATTTGCAAAATGTAGTTCAGAGAACATAATGTGTATTGTCTCAAACTCCTGCAGATTTGCAAAATGCAGTTCAGAGAACGGAATGCACTGCGTTATGGTTTACAGATTAGTTGCAATATATGCGTCCCTCAGGATGACATATCTGACCTCAACATATCTTTATGATCATTGATCTTTGTGAGTTGCGGCAGCCAACTCCACCCCACAATCTTTCTATTAGTCTCTTACTATATACATTAAAGATAAACAGTGCCGCTTCTCTACTTTGCACCCATTTGACACCACACTGCCTGGCCTTCCAGCCGTTGTTGGATTTTGGATCCCCCATGCGTCCTTCTCTAGGCATAAAACCTGCAAACTACGACTAATTACACACATTCCAAAATACTGTAACAAAAGATTTAAAAAAAATATTTAACATACCCGCCAACCACCATGGTAAGAATCACAATCAACGTTAGAGCCAACACGAAGATTCCAAGAACCCTAAGACAAAATGCGTCCACAATGACCCCAACTTCATACCATTTCAATCGTTTTGCTCTCTCTGCACTCTGTCTAAAGTCAGGTTCATTATTTTGAACCGGAATCTCCCCATTAATTCCATCTCCGTTTCTCTCTCCACTGATGTATTTAATAAATTGTTTCGGATTCTCAACTTTGACCTCTGGTTGGTTCCTCTGTCTACTAATGTATTCGATTAAATCTTTCTGATTTCCAATTGTTGCAAGAATATCTTTACTGTTGTTGTTATAATTATATCGACCATGTGTAACATTCACACGATTCCTTGCTTCAGGGTGGATCTTGTTGTTGTTGTACACGGAATGCGAAAATCTAATGGGAGATTCTTCAAACATATCCATTTTTTTGTACTTTAGACGTCGCCATCTTGCAACGGGTATCATGAACGTTTTGACCAAGAACTGGAGCCAATTAGGGATATCCGTTTTGTTAGAATGATGGTGCAAATGCAGTACAATGACCGTAATCACAGTTGTAAACACTCCGATAAAAAGAATGATTGTTAGGTATACACCTGTGAATGGAGAGAAAATATGGTTATAGTCATTTAAACACATCTACTATCACTGTTGCTGCTATCAATACTAACGTTACTCCTATTGGCACCGGTATCACTAACACCAATACAATCACTACCAATACAATCACTACCACCAATACAATCACTACCACTACTATCACTAACACCAATACAATAATTACCACTACTATCAACAATACAATCACTACCACTACTATCACTAACCCCAATACAATCACTACCACTACTATCACTAACCCCAATACAATCACTACCACTACTATGACTAACACCAATACAATCACTACCATTACTATCACTAACACCAGCACAATCACTACAACTACTATCACTAACACCAATAAAATCACTACCACTACTATCATTAACACCAATACAATCACTACAACTACTATCACTAACACCAATAAAATCACTACCACTACTATCATTAACACCAATAAAATCACTACCACTACTATCATTAACACCAATACAATCACTACCACTACTATCACTAACCCCAATACAATCACTACCACTACTATCACTAACCCCAATACAATCACTACCACTACTATCACTAACACCAATACAATCACTACCATTACTATCACTAACACCAATACAATCACTACAACTACTATCACTAACACCAATAAAATCACTACCACTACTATCATTAACACCAATACAATCACTACCACTACTATCACTAACACCACTACAATCACTACCACTACTATCACTAACACCAATACAATCACTACCATTACTATCACTAACACCAGCACAATCACTACAACTACTATCATTAACACCAATAAAATCACTACCACTACTATCATTAACACCAATACAATCACTACCACTACTATCACTAACACCACTACAATCACTACCACTACTATCACTAACACCAACACAATCACTACCACTACTATCACTAACACCAATAAAATCACTACCACTACTATCATTAACACCAATACAATCACTACCACTACTATCACTAACACCACTACAATCACTACAACTACTATCACTAACACCAATAAAATCACTACCACTACTATCATTAACACCAATACAATCACTACCACTACTATCACTAACACCACTACAATCACTACCACTACTATCACTAACACCAATACAATCACTACCATTACTATCACTAACACCAGCACAATCACTACAACTACTATCACTAACACCAATAAAATCACTACCACTACTATCATTAACACCAATACAATCACTACCACTACTATCACTAACACCACTACAATCACTACCACTACTATCACTAACACCAACACAATCACTACCACTACTATCACTAACACCAATAAAATCACTACCACTACTATCATTAACACCAATACAATCACTACCACTACTATCACTAACACCACTACAATCACTACCACTACTATCACTAACACCAATACAATCACTACCACTACTATCACTAACACCACTACAATCACTACCACTACTATCACTAACACCAATACAATCACTACCACTACTATCACTAACACCAATACAATCACTACCACTACTATCACTAACACCAATACAATCACTGATAATGTTACTGCACTATTGAGCGCGGTAGCGTAGTTGATAGTGATATTTTTTACTGTCCACGAGTTGCAGCGTGTCAGGAAAAAAATCTGGGGGTGATTTCTCGCCTGACACGACCGATCCTCCAGTCGACCTAGCTATAAATGTGTACCTGAAGCATTTATTGAGAAAGGTAAACACATCAAGGAAGGGAACTGGTCACCCCACCAAATAGATGCTGCGGCTTAATACATGAATCCCCTACGGCAGATTGCTGCCATGGGACCTTCATACTACTACTACTACTACTACTACTACTACTACTACTACAATTACTACACAACTACTACAACTACTACTAATACTTCTACTACCACTAGTACTACTTCTGCTGCTACAACAACTACTATAACTACTGCTGCTGTTACAATTACTACTATAACTGCTGCTGCTGTTACAACTACTACTATAAATAGTGCTGCTGCTACTACCACTATTACCACTATTACCACTACTATAACTACTGCTGCTGTTACAACTGCTTAACTATTGCCGCTGTTAAAATTACTACTATAGTTACTGTTGCTGTTACTACCACTATTACCACCAGCACTACTACTACTACTACTACTACTACTACTACTACTACTACAACTGCTGCTGCTGTTACAATTACTACCATAACTCTGCTGCTGTTACAACTACTGCTGCAACTACTGCTGCTGTTACTACCCCTGCTGTTATATTACAGCTGCTGTTACTACTTTTAATACTACTGCTATTGCTACTACACCAACTACTATTGCTGCTGCTACTACTACAACTACTGCTATTGTTAGACTACTGCTAATATTACAGCCTCTGATATGCTGCTGTTACTTCAAATGCTACTGCGGTAGCTACCACAACCTTTAATATTACGGCTACTGCTATTACTGCTGTCGTTGCTGCTTCTGATATTACTACTACTACTACTACTACTACTACTACTACTACTACTACTACTACTACTACTACTACTACTACTACTTCTAATACTACTGCTGCTGCTGCTCCTAATATTACAGCTGCTGTTATTAATGTTGCAACCGCAGCTACTACTACTACTCCCACTACTACTACTACTACTACAACTATTGCTGCGATTACTGCTACTACGGCTACTGCTATTGTTACCACTACTGCTAATATTACAGCTGCTGATACTACTACTACTACTACTACTACTACTACTACTACTGTGACTGCTGCTACTATGACGACTACTACTACTAACACTACTGCTGTAGCTAGCACTACCACTAATATTACATCTACTGCTATTACTACTGCTGTTGCTACTACTACTAGTGCTGCTGCTTTTTCTGTTTCTAATATTACAGCTGATGTTGCTATTGTTACAACTATTGCTGCTACTTGCTAATATTACAACTTGCTGTTACCATTGTTGCAACTTTTTCTGCTACTTGCTAATATTACAACTTGCTGTTACCATTGTTGCAACTATTGCTGCTGTGTGCTAATATTACAGCTGATGTTGCTATTGTTGCAACTGTTGCTGCTACTTGCTAATATTACAACTTGCTGTTACCATTGTTGCAACTGTTGCTGCTACTACTAAAAATGATGCGTCTGCTACTATTATTACTATTACTGCTACAATATTCACTGATATCGTGTATTGTTCCCCAATACGCATAAGGAACAAAAGCTTCATTGCATGTAATTCCTGGGGTATCAAAACAAACATTGTTAATTTACGTTACATTCACCATTATGATCGTGTAGAATCACAATTTTTATTACTACTTTTACCATTGCCATCGTGACAATCACAATTATTATTACTACTATTACCATTGCCATCATGTAGAATCACAATTATTATTACTACTATTACCATTGCCATCATGTAGAATCACAATTATTATTACTACTATTACCATTGCCATCATGTAGAATCACAATTATTATTACTACTATTACCATTGCCATCATGTAGAATCACAATTCATATGAACATGATCACTGCTAAAACTATTACTATGCCATCATTGCCGAAATTATGATAACCATCATCAAGTGCCATTTCCGTTGGCTGATCTTCAGCATCCACTGTCTCTTACCTTGGCGATGCACTATGCTAGACTGTGTCCTGTTCATCATGTTATATTTTCCTCATTCTTGCATACCTGCCTATCTCTTGTTTGCTTGCCCTCAAGTATGTCTTCATGTAAGGACGTCAACAAGCTGTCATGTCTTTAATTATGTGGAAAACACTTTATTTGTACCATCGGTATTTCATACACAGTGTTGTTAGGACCTGGAAAATACTTTATTTGTTCCATCGGTATTTCATACACAGTGTTGTTAGGACCTGGAAAATACTTTATTTGTTCCATCGGTATTTCATACGCAGTGTTGTTAGGACCTGGAAAATACTTTATTTGTTCCATCGGTATTTCATACGCAGTGTTGTTAGGACCTGGAAAATACTTTATTTGTTCCATCGGTATTTCATACGCAGTGTTGTTAGGACCTGGAAAATACTTTATTTGTTCCATCGGTATTTCATACAGTGTTGTTAGGACCTTGAAAATACTTTATTTGTTCCATCGGTATTTCATACACAGTGTTGTTAGGACCTCTTTATTCGTTTTCTTCTCTTTCCATGAAGTTATCACTCTATATTTTTTATTCCTCTATATATCCACATCTCAGATGTATCAGTTACGTTTACTAGTTGTTAGCATCATCCATGTTTCGCGGATCCTAGCCATACATTAATTTAGAATAGATGTAGGATTTTATTATTATTATTATTAGTTTATTTTTGATTTGTTTGAATGCTTATGTCTTTCTCATTTCATTCAAAGTACTTTTGGCCATTTCTATTATCATTTTAACATCCTAAGATGTTTCACATCTACAATCATTTGTATTATTAATTGTCCAAGATATTGGTAATAATCTACCTGTTGTAGTATCTCTCCATGTATTTTTAATTTAGCATCTGTTCCTCTGCGATTTTTCAAATTATAATGGTTTATGTTTTTTGGATATTTATATTTAGTCTATTATGATACTTGTCACAACAACATAACTTCTACCATATCAATACTAATTACTAAAACCACTGTCATTAGTACTATCACAATTACTATAATTACCACCATCACATTTATCGCTATTAATAGTTCCAAATGGCCAATAATATCGCAGTAATTACCATAATCCTAACTATATCATAATTAACATAATAATGAGCATAATAGCCGTACGATTTATGAGCGTGAATAATTATTACAATAATTAAATAAATTATCTTCATTTACTAAAAGTTATCGACATTGTCAACACTAACTCAATCGTTATAAATATCACGAACATTGTCAAACAAACCATTAATATCACCCCTAACATCACTGCGTCTATTATGTCTATTTTATAAACATAACAAACTATAGCAAACGTTGAATACGTACTGAGAACAGACGTGTGCTTGCTTGTTGGTGGCATGTAGCTAGCCACAAGGGTCAACATAACAGTATAGGTCAGTAGGATGGTCAATGAATAACCAACTTTCTCTCCGGATTCTGCCGGAAGAAGAAACACCACAATACACAAAATGGAGGTCACAATTACTGGAATCAGTATAGTAGTGATGTAATACATTGGCTTCCGCTGGAGCTTGATGGAGAAGGCAATCTGAAATGATCATATGAATTTAAGTCACGAGCTAATATATCAACGTGAGCTCTTCTGCAAAACGATATTTTATTTTACATAGGCCAAAGTGCATGACCATCGTCAATACATAACTTTCAACTGAGTTAATTAGGACCCCATTCGTTACGTTTTTGAGTATTGTTAGGCTTTCAACTGGTCACTATTTACATACTTGAAATCGTATGCCAAAAAAGCAAAGGCGACACCAAGTATATAAATAGTGACCAACTGAAATCCCAACAGGGCCCTCGTCAGGTCACATGAAATTCTACATAACAGACTTAATGGAGACGGTCGTGCCTAGTGATTGTGAGTTGTTATTGCAATCCATCATATCATGAAGAACACCATCGGTTGTCAGTTGTATTTGCCACCATCGTTCTATGGTGGACATCCAGTATGGTGAACACCCGATTTGCTGAACACACGATATGATGAAATCTACTTGTTTCCTAGCAGAAAATGAGTATTCAACTCAGTGGCGTAGCTAGAGGAGCGGAAAAGGCGTTCCCATCTGCGTTGCGCTTAAGGGGCGCCAAATCCCTCTCCCAGATCCGTTCATATATAACAAAAAGGGGATAAGGGAAGTCAGAACATGACACTTAGTACTAGGAAGCGAATAAAAGCTAATAAAATCGAATAAAAGGTCTTATCCTAAGTGTTAAGAAAGTCCTCCGCTTTCGGGACAGGAGGCGCCATATTTTTAGATCCTAGCTCCATATAGACCTACACTAGATATGCCACTAATTCGACTTTCTAAATAAGGGTGAAATTCGAGTTCATACCTTTAGTTAAACCGCAAGCGAAAGCCAGCTTTCACAATGAATCAATCACCTATGGAGCACAATGCATACTTGTGCTACTAAATTATACAGTTTGTCATAAGCGTACATTACATATATGCTATTAGCAACAACACAATCATCGCCTACTTCGGAATGGACATCCGATCCATCTTGCAAAAGGTTTCTGTCTGTCCATGAACCAAGAACATCCCACTCTCCGCTCTTTTCATAGTCAGCCAGATCAATCTGTAGTACAAATAATTGTATACTTTAAAACAGACTAAATACCTAGTAGATCAATCTGTAGTACATATTATTTTATGCTTGAAAACACATCCAATAATTTCAAATTCACTCGGGACTGAGACATGTTTGTGAACTCTCTCCCCACACCCCATTGTTAATAACATATATAGTACACATCTACAAAGTAGTAAAGACAACGGAATAAAACAATCTGAGGGATAACTTAAACGAATTGTTATTTGCAGACGACCAAGTACTAGTAGCATCATCTGAAGAAGAACTACAAAGACAAATAAATATATTACATCAAATATGCCAAACCTTTAAGATAAATATAGAGAAGACAGAAGTAATGAAGATAGGAAGACCAGAAAAAAAACAGCAATATATTGGAAATAACAGACTTAAACAAGCGACATAATTCATATGACCACCGAAATAAAAGAAGCGACAAATTCCACAATATAGCCAGCACACACGAGGGCCATCTCCAGAGAACTCTTCACCCCTGACGCTGAAAGGCAACAAAGGTTTTATCAATAGATAGATAGAAAACACAGACTACAATCTGTAGTATAAATTATTTTATACTTAAAACACAGACTAAATACGCGATGTGAACATTTTTCTACGATAGTTTATGAGTCCCTCGTCAATTATATAGCCCCACCGACTCATCGGTGACATCCTCAAAAGTGACGCTACATAACATTTTCCGTGATTTAAATTCGTGGTCAAAACATTTTTTTTAACTACCTCACGGGTAAAATACGGTATGCCAGTTTTTTTGTGACACAGAGTATACACCAGTAGATAGGTTTACGAGTGGAGCAATCATGGGGACTAGACATGCAAATACCGAGCTGATACTCGGAATACTCTTAGGTAGATAGAGCGAGTGACATGTTACAAATGCTCGTTAATGTGCGATAGAGCGAGTGACAGATGTAACAAGTGCTTGTGAATGTGCAACCTTGATCAGACTACAGAAATATTATGTAAATAAAGGTGTGGCTGAATAAGAACGGCATGCAGGTAAGCAGAGAAGACTAATAAACCAACACAAGGTAGGTATATTTAATTGCTACACACTGATGGATATCTTGCAGGAGGAGATATCCCACGCATGGACCGATGGTTCGATGTGCAGTGATTTGCGATTAACTAACGAAATATACACAAAGAAATATTGAAAATGACGGAAAGTTAAATATTGTTACTTGTCAAGGATGATTCTCAATGATTCCGCATGAATATGTAAATAACGAGGGACTCGATATTTTATTAGAAAACAATACATGAACAGCTTATTCGTGTTTTAAATGTATCGAATTTCCTCCTTCTGAATTACACTCGCCCATTTATTTGAATGTATTATAAAAAATAGTATCAAATGAATGTTGTTAGTTTTTTTTTTCATAGTTATGTTCGGAATTATTTCCGTGAAGGTTATAAAGGTATTCTGTACTTTTTATATCTTGGTCACTATATCAACAGAAGCTCTGTCATTCTTTTATATGAGCTACAGTCACGGCATCACAGTTTATTTCTTCATATTGTTGAATATTTTGAATAGACAAGGGAATCATTGTAGATTTTTGTCTTGATATATTTGAAGAGGTACTCATACGGTCATATAGGGTTATATGTTTTGGTGATGTATATTTGGTACATAATCTATTGTGACTGGAAAATCAGAAGATTAATCTTCTATCGAATTTGTAGTAAGCAACATGTTTCTGATTTCCTTGATGCAATGCTTGTGTGCACAATTCATTAGAATTGTGTATATTTCTCTTATTTCATTCTCACTATTTCTGCCAGGCATATCAAGAGAGGGCAAATTCCTATATTTATAAACCAAAACAAAATAAGTAAGCGCGCGCTCTTGCCACTTTTCCCCTCATCGATTACGATTACAGTTTAACACTAAATTTAGTATTTAGGTCTAGAGCACTTGCGGTGACCCCTATAATGGTGACTGCAAAATAAGGCTACATTTTTGTCGCAATGTTGTTTGTGTTTTACTGATGACTCAACCTGCTTATAGAAAAAAATATTAAAGGAAATACAAATTAAAAAAAATGTTGGACATGCTGGAAGGTAGAGTTGAGGGGCAGCGAGTAGAGGTAGGCAGAGATACAAGTGGGGTGAAAATATTGGTGCATAGAGTACAATTCTAGATTGACAAGATAAAATCTAGAAGAGTGCGTCAAGACGAGATCACTGTTCCTGCTAAGCTGCGCTACCGATCGCTAGCGCTCATATTTTTATCCACTGGCGCATAGAGTTTGGACTTGATACACAAGTCGTACGCAGTATATACATGTGTGTACAAGTTCATATAATAAAAATATAATTGGTGTAAACTGTACATGCTGAAAACAATTAGCTTTTTTTTTCTTAGGTAAAAAAGGTGTAGAAATTGTAAAAAAATAAATAATTGGAAAAGCTCAAAAAGGGGTATTCAAAATATATCAGCCCATTGAGATAAAGGTTTGCAGACATGCACTATTGTTTTATAGAAAACATTGCAAGAGATATAGAATATTAGACCAACTATTGATGTAGAGATGAAATATGATGACGACGATGCTGTCGATTGCATACATTTATAAATCGTAAACATAATATTATAGTACGCGAGTTGGTACACTAATGGGCATGGAAGAGTGCCAATAGGTAACATCGATGGTTAACATCGATTTATTTTGAAGTTGTGGAGTCCAAGAATGCACACATACTCTCCTACAACGCACATACAAACATATATACTAAATCTCTTCTTTCACTTTTGTATAACTACATACTCAAATACGCACCGCTGAACCGCTGGAGTAGATATCAATCTCTTCCACTGTTTGTGCCCAGCTGGTAACTTCAACAACGCATATTTGTGTGTCGAAAGGATAGAATGTCACGTCTACGTCACAATGAGTCTCAAAAATTCCAGGTGGTTCCCACGTCATGTTTCCATCGGACGTTGCACGAATAAGGAGCTTGTCGCTCTCAAGTATTCCAAGATTGTCTACCCTTGATGAAATAAGAAATAAAGGGTTATTATTTACCCTTGATAGAATATAAAATAAAGGGTTATATTATACTAGAGATAATGTGAAATAAAGGCTTATTACCTACCCTAGACGGAATATGAAATAAAGGGCTATTATCTACCCTTCATGTAATATGAAATAAAGGGTTTAATGGAATATGAAATAAAGGGCTATTATCTACCCTTCATGTAATATGAAATAAAGGGTTTAATGGAATATGAAATAAAGGGTTATTATCTACCCTTCATGGAATATGAAATAAAGGGTTATTATCTACCCTGTATGGAATATGAAATAAAGGGTTATTATCCACCCTTCATGGAATATGAAATAAAGGGTTATTATCTACCCTTAATTGAACATGAGCTAAAAATTATTTTCTCAACCCGGTGCTCACGAGCAACTTGGTACTCTGGTAATGAAATTGTGCTCGCGACTGCGAGCACTACTATCATGAGTTCTCTTTACAATTTCCCATTTATTGTAAAATCCAAAACACATAGTGGTTTACATCCACGTTTATGTGGGAAGGATTGAGGGAGGAGGTGTATGGTGCAACGAAGGAGATTGTATGACTAGCTTTCACGTTCATTTTCTCTTTCCGTTTCCTTTTCATATTGGCTTATTCATTGTTAAATCCTGGTATTCTAAATGAGATCCAGTGCCAATGATGGCATCAATCACGATGTATTTATCAACCCATAACTTTTTAACTGTAGTGATTTTGTAGGTAACATATATACGTTCAACAGTTTGCCATTGCATTCCAAACTGCTCTGGTGCACAATTTCCTCCGGTGGGATTTGAACCCGATACTTTAGCTGTCACAAACATGCCGTTTACCACGTCGTCACGAGAGCGGAACGATGTCATTGATAGTTGGGTATTTGAAAAAAATATAAATATATATATATATTTCCTGTTATATGTTATGGTTTTCACACACTTAGCTCTTTATGTGGTTGGTGCTCGCCTTCTGAAAAAATTGAACACTTGATAAACACAGATTGAAGGTAAATTTCTCACACTTGATGAACACACATTTTGGGTAAATTTCTCACACTTGATGCAGACATATTTTGGGTAAATTTCTCACACTTTATGGAGACATATTTTGGGTAAATTTCTCACACTTTATGGAGACATATTTTGGGTAAATTTCTCACACTTGATGAAAACATATTTTGGGTAAATTTCTCACACTTTATGGAGACATATTTTGGGTAAATTTCTCACACTTTATGGAGACATATTTTGGGTAAATTTCACACACTTTATGGAGACATATTTTGGGTAAATTTCTCACACTTTATGGAGACATATTTTGGGTAAATTTCACACACTTGATGCAGACATATTTTGGGTAAATTTCTCACACTTTTTATGGAGACATATTTTGGGTAAATTTCTCACACTTTATGGAGACATATTTTGGGTAAGTTTCTCACACTTGATGAACATATATTTTGTGTAATTTTCTCACACTTGATGAATACATATTTTGGGTAAATTTCTCACACTTTTTGGAGACATATTTTGGGTAAATTTCTCACACTTTATGGAGACATATTTTGGGTAAATTTCTCATACTTGATAACACATACTGAAGGTAAATTTCGTATCCGTGAATGAAACATAAACTAAAACAAAGACATACATTTATTGAACTAGCAGAAATAGGATAGTCATATGTCATTTTAGTAGGTTAGTTAAGCTTTCCTGAGGTTATTTTTCACGTATCATGAAATTATATAAAGGAAAAATAAAAAGGAATAAAAATATATTTTCCTTCACTCTGTCAATTTGCGCAACAGTATCATTTTATTTCGTTTACCAATTACATCACACAACCATAGAAAACACTTGAGATTTACCAACTATTCCGTAGAACCATACACACTACTAACTATATGCATTAATAACATATTAACGTTAACACTGGGTGTTGTATTATTATATTGAGTATCAAAATATGCGTCCCTAACTAAAAATCTGGAACTTTACAACAGTTTGACTAAAATTCGTATATGCAAATTTTTAGATGTATTGCCTCCCGCCGAAGACGGATGTGTCGGGCCATTAGCGCAAATAAAACGGCGACACAACGCATTTCCATTCTCTGGACTACATCCTGCTGGAAATCTAGTAGAACCATTGTCAAGCTACAAGAGAGATCCTATGGGAGTTTGAGAATGAATGCTGAAGAAGAAGAAGATGTATTGCCTAGGCCTATAGTGACCCAACAAATTCTTTTCAGTTAGAATGAACAACAGATTTTCAAATGACGTATTTGAGCAATAGATAGAATACAGACAGACACAATCTCCCTGAATATTGTTAGTCTTACAGTACCTTTATTATCCATATGGATAATATTAACAAAAACAGACAAAACACTATGCTTAACAGATGCTGATTCAGTTCAAATAACTGAACTACTCTGTGCTGACGACCAGTCCAACTCCACAGTTCAAATAAAGAACTACAAGATCACATAAACCTACTCAACGAAAGTTGGTTCAATCAAATGGAGATCAATACAGAAAAAAAAATTGAAATGACTATTGGCAAAGAACTCAATACAATTAACAAGTATAATTGAGCATGCGGTTGTGTCTGTGGGTCTCACCAATGGCTCACTAGACAAACCAACCATGCAACAGAAAACCTTAGTAGATGACATGCCTTTATATTGAGGTTATCTTCTTATAGAAGCTTCATGGCACGTCATCTATACAATCCCGTAGTCGTAACCTTCGATAACAGTTACCATGTTGTTCCGACAGGCCGACGTTGTGCTTGAGCTAGTTATGGGCACGGAGTTGGTGGGCGGAGCAATAAAGAAACCTGTCGCAAGGCCAGAGTTGTGCCCTGATGTCGACATCTGTTTCGGCGGCATTAGACTCGAAACACCATCCAGTCGAATGGCTGCTGAAACAGAGGGCAGAGCACTTATGGGAATGCCCCACGTGCTGTGAGGCCAGTTTCTAATCAAGAACCAAGAACAAGGATAAATGATCAATTACTGACGCAAGTGTACGAATGTAAATATCTTGGGCGTATTTTTTAAATAGAAGGGACAGAGATCCAGACAAGAATTCAAAAAGGCAACTAAGTAAATTATATACTTCCACCAAACTTTAAACACACATCTATCATGATGGAAATTAAAAGGCAAATCATAAATTCAATCGTCATACCAATATTGCCTTATAAATATCAGGCGTGGACACTAACTAAAGAACAAGAGAGATATTACTGCGTGTGAAATGTGTATGATGTCTAAGAAAAGCAAACAGAAAAGAACAGATCATCTTCATACCAACATTGTGTTATTAATGTCAGACGTGGAAACTAACTATAAATAACAAGAGAGAAAACTTACTACGTGTGAAATGATATTGAAATTGTGATTTTCTCAAACAAATGATCAGTTTTATTTGGAGTCCTCAATTTTGAAAAAGGGGATGTGAGTAACAATGAAATGTAGATCAGCTTCTAATATTTCTAATGAGGCAAAAATTAACTATACACGCTATTTCAAAACAGAGGATAACATTTACAAAAAAATTTGAACAAAAATAAACGAACAGTTCTTGGCTATCTGATAATGAAATGTTAATATTCCTTCTGTATGAAAGAAAAAGTAGGTATCTTTTGGTGAGACTCTTCTCTTTAAACTGCTGACGAAGTCAATAAGCATCGCGTGAACTGTGATTAACTGAAAACGGTATATATAACACTTAATCAAATGTAAGCAACAAGTCACGAATACAATTCCTGGACAAGAAGACGACTGCCAGACAATGCAAAACGTGTCGTCAGCATAAAGTCAAGCAAGACAATCAATGAATGGGAATCTACAAGTTTCGAGATCAACTCGACGATCAGAAAACACAGCAAGATCATAAGACCCATGCAGCACAACCACAAGGGGTCATTGTAATAGATGACAGCACATAACAGTAAACTCCACGGCAACATCCAAACTACCTCTCACAATCACACCTCAAAAGACTTTCTACTGTCTACTCCAAGCAGACTACAACATAGTCCCTCACAGGATCATGAACAAGCTACAATGTAGTCTTCTTAAAGACTTCAACTAGAAGACTCAGCTGCAACCCCAGTTAGGCAGAAAAATTATAGCGCCAACCAGGCAACTACGGCACACGATACAAAGGTCCCAAGACGCTCTAATATAACCAAGAAGGAACTATTTCTTAAGTTGAAAAGTGCGTGCCTCGTCCAAATGAAGCAAACCTACAAGTTAACAAACAAACAAGAGTAAACACTGAGGCACATTATGAAACATTTTTTTTTAGATAGCTTTCACATTGATTTAAGTATGGCTAGAATGAAATAAAACATATTAATTGTCACTGTAACAATTATAAGTGTTATTTTATAAATAAACAAAAATTGCGAAATATAAATTGCGCGTGATGGAAAATTTGTTTAGCTGCGAGAAAAAAACAACAAATTATTTGCTCATTTATTTTTATTTCGCATGCATGGAATATACTTAAAACTCGTACTGCCTTCCGTAGAGATTTCTTCTAGTGTTGTTTCTCTGGGTCAGTATGTTTAACTCAACATTTCATATTCGGGACATTCTTGAAGCATATGCTCCTAAGTATGTTGGTCATATCCACATGTGCACATGACTGTGATGTCAATCATGAACTCTGTATACGTGTAGCTGCAGCTTTGGTTGTCTCCTATTCTGAGACGCAGAATGATTGAAGCTTCCACCAAAATGGCCGACTAGAATGGATGTGCTCTCTTTACGGTGTTCGATTAGCGGTTGTTCTTTCTCGAAAGTAATGCAAACCTATGAGAATCTTTTGCCTAGAAATTTCCAATGAGCGACAAAGAAAATAACACCTTTGAGATAAAATGCTACAGAATGATAATTAGAATATCATGAAATGAAAAAAGAGAAACTCAGATATTATAAACACATTGAAGATTCCAGAATGTTGGTTACTAAACAGAATAGCAAAAAGAAAACTACGTCTGTTTGGTCATAAAAGAGACACAACTGTTTAGAAAGACAAATAATGGAGGGCAGAGCATCTGGGAAGAGGAGAAAAGGCAAACCAAGTAGACGATGGACTGACGACATTAAAGATAACATGAATACATCACTGAAAAATGCAAGCAGCATCACCCAAGACAGAGAAGTGTTCATGGAGTTCATTGAGAAGACAACGTTCTGGAGAGAATACGTCACATGACAGAATGACAACGTATTCTAGTTATTTATCTATAATTTTTATGGATCGAAGAAGCAAGAGGATATAATACAATATATAATCTCTTTTCAGTTAGAAGAAAATTTAAAAACTTTGGCACGCATACAGTTAATGGAACAATTAAGAAGATTTACAGAAACAATAAAGTATACACATTTTATATAATGACAATTTTGTCCATGCTAATGATAACAACAAAATGTAACTTACGAGTTATCAACGATTATCTCAGGTCTCCAAAATACAAGCTCTGTATCAAAGATATCCGTGATGTTACCGTATTGTGTTGGATCCCATGATAGCCGTGGATCTTGCCATGTCTTCCAGACAATGAAACACAAATTATTAGAATTGTATAGGCATAATCATGATGAAGTTCCAGTAAAGACATGTGTACAGAAAGTAAACATGAACTGAATGGCTGATTTTTTATTATTTCCGTGAATTTCCTTGGTCTAACATACTATTTTTTTACATGCGATTCCAAGTATATAAATAGTGACCATTGACAATCATGACAATAATAAAAAACTTCAAGAATGAAGCTTTTGTTTGCTTTCTGTACATAGGTCTTTACCGTCGACGATCTGGGTATAATCGGCCTAGTGTTGCCATGGTCTGAAGGGGAAACAAAGAATAACACTGTGGCCTAAAATACATGTCGTAAATGACGATTAATAAGGTTTGGGGTGAGGTTGACTATCCTATCTCATAGGTTAAAGTGCCCTAAAAGTCATGAGGAATTCGGATTTAAATAGTCGAAAGGCACAGATATCGCAGCCAGACTACGACACATGACACAACGCATTCTCTTCTCCGGACCACATACAGCTAATAAGCAGTGTTAGAATGAACATAGTAGAAGAAGAGTATGTATTCTTCGCTTAAGTTTCTTCTTTCGTTATTAAATTCCCGGTTTGTAGCTTGCCTGCGATTTTTTTAACTTTCGGCATGACACATCCGATTTCAGCATATCATTTTTAGAATACGCTGACCTTCTACGGGTTATACTTGCTGTAGTCAATTATATACGTCCTTCATCATCATCATCAAGTGCCGTCTCCGCAACGAAGGTTGGCTGCAACGTATCTCCAACATCTCCTGTCTCTTGTCTTGGTGGTGCACTCTGCTAGACTGTAACCTGTCCATCGTGTAATATTACTCTCCCACTTGTATCTCTGCCCACCTCTTGCTCGCTTCCCTTTGACTTTACCCTCAAGTAAGGTCTTCAATAGGGTGTCATGTCTTTTAATGTGTCCAAAGTATTTTATTTGCCTGATCTTTATTTCTCTTAGTAGTTCTTTCTTCATATTAAGTGTTTTTAGCACCTCTTTATTTGTTTTCTTCTCTTTCCATGATGTTCTCCCTATTCTTCTATATACCCACATCTCAAAGGCATCAATTTTGTCTTCTAATTGTTTATTTAGTGTCCATGTTTCTGAGCCATACATTTATATAGAATAGATGTAGCATTTTATAATTCTCATTTTTAACTTGTTTGTAATTTGTTTAGATATTAATAATTTCCTCATGTCATTGAAGGTACTTTTAGCCATTCCTATTCTCCTTTTAACTTCTGTTTCACATCTGCCATCATACGTCCTTAACATCCTCTTAAGACATAAAGCAGTCAAGAGGTATTTGTTCTCATTTCATACCCCGGCATAGTGTATTATGAGTAGGGATTTGAAAGATTAACACAAAATAAACAAGTAGGAAATAGAAATGAGATTTCACAAGTTTTAATAAAATAATTCATATTTCATTGCTAAGAAGCAAAGAAAATGACATAAACGAATGTAGAAGAGATACATTGTAATATTGAAATATTAAAACACGAAATAATGCACTGTACAGAGAGGAAATAAAAAGCTCCGTTCTCTATATTTTTCTAAATAATTTTAATTTAATTTTAAGCAACACAACAAATACAATATCATTTGCATATCATATAAGGTCAAAAATATAATCAATTTAGTCCACATATTCAAACATAGTCCATTTAGTCATTTTAGTCATAGACCATTTAGTCATTTTAGTCATAGTCCATTTATTCCACATATTCAAACATAGTCCATTTAGTCATTTTAGTCATAGTCCATTTAGTCATTTTAGTCATAGTCCATTTAGTCCACATATTCAAACATAGTCCATTTAGTCATTTTAGTCATAGTCCATTTAGTCATTTTAGTCATAGTCCATTTATTCCACATATTCAAACATAGTCCATTTAGTCATTTTAGTCATAGTCCATTTAGTCATTTTAGTCATAGTCCATTTAGTCCACATATTCAAACAGTCCATTTAGTCATTTTAGTCATAGTCCATTTAGTCATTTTAGTCATAGTCCATTTAGTCCACATATTCAAACATAGTCCGTTTAGTCATTTTAGTCTTAGTCCATTTAGTCATTTTAGTCATAGTCCATTTAGTCCACATATTCAAACATAGTCCATTTAGTCATTTTAGTCATAGTCCATTTAGTCATTTTAGTCATAGTCCATTTAGTCCACATATTCAAACATAGTCCATTTTGTCATTTTAGTCATAGTCCATTTAGTCATTTTAGTCATAGTCCATTTAGTCCACATATTCAAACATAGTCCATTTAGTCATTTTAGTCATAGTCCATTTAGTCATTTTAGTCATAGTCCATTTAGTCCATATATTCAAACATTGTCAATTTA
Organism: Meghimatium bilineatum; assembly: GCA_034231615.1. NCBI lineage: Eukaryota > Metazoa > Mollusca > Gastropoda > Stylommatophora > Philomycidae > Meghimatium > Meghimatium bilineatum. The sequence continues at coordinate 53,946,548 of CM067305.1, forward strand.
GTCCACATAGTCAAACATAGTCAATTTAGTCCATATAGTCAAACATAGTCCAGAAATGAAGAAATATTTTAAATAAATAGAGAAAGAGAAGGAGAGAGAAAATATGAATAGAGGAACAATGTAAGAAAATAGTGAGATAGAGAGGGAGAGAAATAAAGGGATAAAGATAGGTCTAATAGTCAGAGAGAGAAATACAGAAAATGGAACAGGGAGAGTGAAAAGAAAACAAAACAGATAATGAAAAGATGAAAGAAGGAGACAGAAAGAAAGATTTAGAAATAAAGAGAACGATACAACACAATAAACAGAAAGAGAAACTGAGAAAGAAATGAGAAAAAACAAGACACAAAGAAAGAAAAAAAAATAGAGAAATAAAGATGTAAAACTGCTAGAGACAAACGTACCATAAATATATGTTTAGGAACTTACAAAAGACAACCATCCTGAGACCGACAACCGCTGCGATGGCACATCCTGTTGTGAGACAGTAAACATAATATGTTGTCAACATGTTAAACATACAAAATAATTGTGTGATTTTCTATCATATCCTGGAAGTAACCTATTATCTCTGTAGTCTAGTAACAGATAATGTGAAACGTAAATCAAAGTAAGAGTAGGGATTATAAAAACGATATATAGCATCAAAAGAACATGGTTTAAAACTAAACTTCTAAGAAAATAACATAACTAGTTATATGCGGTGACTTTTTTCAAGGGGGACTAGGCTTTTTGCAAAATATTAAGGGATATAGGGTTAAAAGGTAATATTCTAATCCTTTGGTGTCAGAATTATGTGAATTATTACCTATATTAGCTTTCATCAAGAAAACAAAAAATAGCATTTATTACTAGGAGCAAGCAAAAATACGAAGTGGCCTCTCAACGAAATAAATAAAGCCAACTACGTAAATTACGTAAAAGCCAACTACTTAACCAATCATGAAAAATAAAGCTTTCCCGTTGAAACCAAAAAGTAAACATACATTCAATCCTCAAAACAACATTGTGTTATTATTGTTAGGTCTGGACACAAGCAAAATAACAAGAGAGAAAGCTCATGAAATGAGATGTCTAAGAAAAGCATAAAATGGAACAAGAAGGCATCATGTGAGGAATGAAGAACTGTTGGAATAACGTTTGTGGTTAAATATATTAAAAACTGAGAATGAATTGGTTCAGCCACCTAAATGAAAATGAACCCCATATTGGTCAGCAGCAAAAGTGTACAACATGAAAATAAAACGGATACAGTAAGAGGCAGAGGCTGACGAAGATGTACTGAATCATTGGATTGAATGGACTGAACGTTACCATCTTTCCGAGACGTCACAATATTATTGTATGTCAAACAACCACACGTGTCTTAACCCAAAAAGCGACCGTCATTCAATCCTGCGACGTCTTACCGAACATTAGAGAACAGACAATAGATAGAAGTCAATAAAAAGTAAAGTGAGGAATACCCCCTAATGGTTCCCACTAAAATGGGGTTATCAATATCTTATGAAAATGAGTGAATTGCCAATGATAAGGAAACCAAAATTAAATAGCTCCAGTTCAAAGAAGACGTATCTATGGCATTGTAACTTATGTTTGGAGTTTAGGTTTCCTTAGATCCTAAATATTCAGATGCATGGTGAGTGCAACGTAAAAGGCACGATCTTCATTGTACTCGAACGTCTTAGTCACTGGATTGAATTGTGAAATGAACTCACCGATGCTTCCACCACAGAAGCCAGCAGAAGTGAACCATGTAAACAGTGTAAATTAGAAAAATATTTTAAATTGACATCTATAACAACAACAATAATTAACAGCAACAATAATAACAATAATAAATAATAACAATGACTATAACGGCACATCAACTACAAAACTACACCAATAATATATATCTATTGTCTTGTTGTTGCTTCTTGATCTTAGTCGTGCCAGGATTGAATGACGATCGGTTTTGGGGCTATGACAAGTAATATCACTTGATATGCAATAATACTGTGTCGTGTTATAATGTTGATAATTATCTCCTCTAATCCACCTTCTTCTTGGTCTTCCTCTGTATTTTGTTGCTTCCATGCTATTGTTGTATTCTGTTGCTGCTAGCAAATATGAGTTACATCTTTTTAGGTGGCCGAACGATTTCAAACTCTGTTTTTCAATTTGACCACTGATGTTGTTCCAACAGTTCTTGTAATTTCCTAATTTTTCACATATATCTTGTTCTGTTTACTGCTTTTCTTAGACATCTCATTTCACAAGTAGCAATATTTTTCTTGCTTTTTATTTATAATAATATCAATATCAATAATAACTGCAACAATGACATCAACAATAACAAGAACACAAACAACAGAGACATTACAGATCATACTTACTAAAATGTTTATATTCAATAAGCTAAGCATGGCATGGACAGTAACTTTCTTAGAAGGCCGTATGGTGTTCTCGTAGCTATTATTAGTGAGCAGAAACGTTCTCAGCCGGCTCTCATTGTCATAATGAGTCGGTTCAACCTGATGTGTGTCTGAAGAATTGTGAATATACATTATAGTAAATATTTGTTAAAATAAAGAAGCAGACAAGCAGTGATGGATCAGCCGGGGTGTCATCATGTCCGATGACAAGTAGGCTCTATGAGCACCGGATGAAGTACACGAACTTAAACATTAGACCAGTAGTTCTTAACCTTTTGTGGCCCTCGGTCCTCTTTTGAGACACATTTATTTCCATGACTCCCATCCCAACTGATGGCTAAAGAAAAAGGTAACTTAGCATCTTTACAATTCACTAATTTTAAGCTTCATATATTTTGATATTTTTCGTTCAAAAAAACTACCTACCTGTCTCCCCATTTGGATGGGTGTGTGATATCCCGATTTCCCAACTTTTCCCCGTAGCCTCCCTTCATGGCCTCCAGAGAGACATATGATTAACGTAGAAGCCCCTGCGTTAGATTAAATATATTAATGAATTTACAGTACCGTTGTCGCCAACGGTGTGGCGCATGGCCGAGAGGTTAGAATGCTAGTCTCACACGAGTGAGGTCTAGAGTTCGATCCCCCGGTAAGGACTGGGTTTTTTTCTGTCGGAGGGTAAATTAAAAAAAAACTCATCCTGTACATGACGTGGCGACAGCAAGAGCACGCGACCTTTATCACACAGCTATTCAATCCCCTCCCTGCAACACCTGAACTGGTATAAAAATACAGTATTGACAGGTTGTGTTTTTGTGACAGTTGTCGCCAACGTGTCACCTGGACCAGAAACAGCAGCAAAGAATAATAACTGTGACTTGTCGTTCAGTAGGGGGCGATTACGGAAGTTGGAGATTGACTACCTCATCATATGATCTACGCTGTGATGATGATGCTCATGCCTAGCCTGCTGAGAGGAATGATACCTGATGAAGACTCATGCCTAGCCTGCTGGAAGGAATGATACCTGATGAAGACTTATGCCTTGCCTGCTGGGAGGAATGATACCCGATGAAGACTTATGCCTTGCCTGCTGGGAGGAATGATACCTGATGAAGACTTATGCCTTGCCTGCTGGGAGGAATGATACCTGATGAAGACTTATGCCTTGCCTGCTGGGAGGAATGATACCTGATGAAGACTTATGCCTTGCCTGCTGGGAGGAATGATATCTGATGAAGACTTATGCCTTGCCTGCTGGGAGGAATGATACCTGATGAAGACTTATGCCTTGCCTGCTGGAAGGAATGATACCTGATGAGGACTTATGCCTTGCCTGCTGGGAGGAATGATACCTGATGAAGACTTATGCCTTGCCTGCTGGGAGGAATGATACCTGATGAAGACTTATGCCTAGCCTGCTGGGAGGAATGATACCTGATGAAGACTCATGCCTAGCCTGCTGGGAGGAATGATACCTGATGAAGACTTATGCCTAGCCTGCTGGGAGGAATATTACCTGATGAAGACTTATGCCTTGCCTGCTGGGAGGAATGATACCTGATGAAGACTTATGCCTTGCCTGCTGGGAGGAATGATACCTGATGAAGACTTATGCCTAGCCTGCTGGGAGGAATGATACCTGATGAAGCTCTCACGTCTTGATTGTTAACCTACGTAATCTAAATATAGACTCTAGACAACTAGGAAAAGTTCACATGCATATTTAATGTCCCTATATCTTGTAACAGTTAAGCCCTCTGCAACACCTCTAAAGCCAATTTTCCTATGAACTTTCTATGAATGACAGGGGGTGGGGGACATTTCTTCCTTGACGTCAAAGAGAAAACAAAGATAGGGAATTGACAAAAACATTGGACATTTTTAGGACACTGGACAAGATATAATGGTCAAAGGGAGTAAAACCTTAGATTACAAGTAATTAATAACAAAAGTATTTATCTTCTCCTGACTCCCTAATGAATTTTAGTTCACTAAAGTAAGCGGACTTTAATCTCGTGCCGTGAGGACAAGAATGGTAAATAAAGAGATTTTACTATAAGTTTTGGAACAATTAGAATACATTGGAACATAGCTTGAGACAGAGTTTTACCACAAGGTAAACGAAACTGAAGACATAATCACGGAGGATTGACAAGAAAACACGAGGCAATTCATTGAGTTATGAAGCAGAGGATATAGAAAGAGTAAAATAGTGAATTAGTAGCAGTTGAGAACTCCAGAATAGCTTGTCATCGTTCAACTCAGCAAAAGAGACTGAAATATAATTACTACTTCGGAACGACCAGATACGACATAGAGCAGTACAGATGTGTCCCAGATACTAAAAGCTGACGTATGCAAGAAACTATCCTGGTAATACACGTACAACCAACGGTCTACAAATTGTTCTACAAGCCAGAATCAGCTGAACAGAAGAAACATGTAATGAGACAGAAATCAACCGACATGTATAGAATACAACTCAACTCCGCACGAACAAGAGAGCATAACTGCCAAATGAGAAAACAGGAAGATATAGGAAATCATAAGGATCTGAAAGAAATTGATACAGAATAGAGTGCTACTCACAACTTCACAGATCGTCCTGAATCACAACTCAGAATAATATCAAGATAACCAGCTTCTTCGATCTCGACACATAGGCTATAGTTGACCATCGTTATGCAGTTTTGGACACCCAAAAAGTGAGTAGAACTCTAACTTACTTTAAAGACAGAGCTGTGGACAAACCTTATTTCTAAGCTGTGTTAGAAGACAGGAGTGTGTTAATATAAACCAGGGTCAAATAGTGTGTTAGTAAACATTGTTCAAGAGGAAATAGAATATAACGAGATAGTGCAGGGATCAGAATATGAATAATGTAAATAACCCAAGACTGATATGTATGCTCTAAGACTATCGCCTGAATTATTATAGTCTAGTAGAAAAGACTAAAGGATCCCTAATGTGTACTTGAGTTAGATGAAACTAAGTTGTCAGGTATTATAAATGTGTATAGACAACATAGTCCAGGGTATCCACTAAAACTTTAAAACTTATGGAAAAATCCAGTAGTGTTAAATCTCAATGTTGACGTAAGAATAAAACATATACTATATCTGCATTTCAAGGACAGGTTTTCCACAAATTAATACCATAGGTGTCATATTAATAAGGAACTGATAGATTAAGGGACGAACATCTACAAGTAAATTACTTATAGATGAAGAGACGTGTTGGAAAATCAGTCTTCTTCTTCTCGTTCGCAGTTTGACATGTCTACACAGCAAGTCCTGTTTTCTTTAAAATGCTGCTGTATTTGAAAGCTCCTAAGTGCTCCCATACATCTTTCTGTGGATATCCATCTCTGTGGGCCAGTGTTCTTCCCTTAACTGGTTTAGTGTATTGCAGTCTTGCAGGATATGTTCAGCTGTCTGTGTTGCCTGCCCACAAAGGCACAGTGGTGATGGGACCAATCTTAGTCTATTTAAGTGGCTGTTTAATCTGTTGTGTCCTGTTCTGATGCGGAAGATAATAACCTGCTCTGTTCTGTTGAGATAGTGGTAATTGTCTTTTAGGTGGTCGACTTTCCTGATGGCTTTGATGAGGTTCTTCTTTTCTTGGTAGGTGATTTCTTGGTCTTTTTATCCCTGTGTTGCTCCATCCTTTTCCAGTATGTTTGCCTCTTCCAGAACAACAGTGTTTCCACTAATTACTTTTGAAAGAAAGTGAACTATAGACACCTTAGAATGTAACTGTAGGATAATCAAATGAGTAATAGAGAACTAACTGAAGACATTTGTATCATCTTATTAAAAGTTAGTACAAAACTAACTTGGATATATCAGAGATGTATAGGGGATTTAGAAACAGAACAATTTAATAAACACAGGAGGCGCAAGTAAAGTATAGTTCTTCACTGTGACCTTTGTTCTAGTTTCGAGGTGTTACCTGACTTTTGTTGTGTGATTTGGCAAGCTTACGGGTAAGTACTTAGAGTAAGGTTAGGATTAGAAATAATATTAGTAATGTGTGCGCGCACCTCGCTCCGTGTGTAGCGGGCAGAAATACTGATTGCTCACCACAAATAATAGGAAATTGTTTACTACTACTACTACTACCATTACTACTACTACTACTGTTATTACTATTACTACTACCTAAACTATTACTACTACTAGTAACTACTGTTACTACTATACTATTACTACTACTACTATTACTACTACCACCACTACGTCTACTACTACTACTAGCAACTACTGTTACTACTAGTGCTAATACTACCAAAACTGTTACTGCTACATCGATGCAGACATGTATTAGTAACTGCAAGACAACTTTGCAATCGTAACTGCAACACAATTTTATGCAACACCCAAATTCTAGTATCAGAGCAGGTAACAATAAATCAACTTACTGTGTACACATATTAGAAATACTAGAAGGAAGAACTGCTCCATTTTTGCAGGAAGTTGATGCTGAAATGATATAAAATTTACTTTTGCTGAAGATTATGATTATTATAAATAAGAAGCAATGAAGTTGAGAATAATGATCAGAAGCCATAACGTTTTTTATATTGATAAGATCATTAATTGGCACAGACCGGGCAGAAATTAAAGTTGTTAGCAATGACACTTTCAGTTTTGATTCATATGAAAAGCTTCCGTTTCTGACAATGACACAATATTAATATATAAGAAGTGCTTAAATTGCAGGTAATGACACTTTTAATATTGGATAATATAAAACAAAGAAATGCTATTTTCGTTGAAATGATTATGGCAAACCTTTTATTATTGTTCACGACGTGTGACATTTGTTTAATTCTGTCTTGCGTCGTGCCAGATATCTTTGATACCGATGTTACCCGATGCCGGAGACTGCATTAAAGAAGGGTAAGGGTATTATAGGAGACTGAATTAAAGGAGGGTATTATAGGAGACTGAATTAAAGGGGGGGGGGGTTAGGTTATTATAGGAGACTGAATTAAAGAAGGGTAAGGGTATTATAGGAGACTGAATTAAAGGGGGGTATTATAGGAGACTGAATTAAAGGGGGGTATTATAGGAGACTGAATTAAAGAAGGGTAAGGGTATTATAGGAGACTGAATTAAAGGGGGGTATTATAGGAGACTGAATTAAAGGAGGGTATTATAGGAGACTGAATTAAAGGGGGGTATTATAGGAGACTGAATTAAAGAAGGGTAAGGGTATTATAGGAGAGTTAATTAAAGGAGGGTATTATAGGAGACTACATTAAAGGAGGGTATTATAGGAGACTGCATTAAAAGAGGGTATTATAGGAGACTGAATTAAAGAAAGGTATTATAGGAGACTGAATTAAAGGAGGGTATTATAGGAGACTGAATTAAAGGGGGGGGGGTTAGGTTATTATAGGAGACTGAATTAATGGAGGGTATTATGGGAGACTGCATTAAAAGAGGGTATTATAGGAGACTGCATTAAAGAAGGGTAAGCGTATTATAGGAGACTGAATTAAAGGAGAGTATTATAGGAGACTGAATTAATGGAGGGTATTATGGGAGACTGCATTAAAAGAGGGTATTATAGGAGACTGCATTAAAAGAGGGTATTATAGGAGACTGCATTAAAAGAGGGTATTATGGGAGACTGCATTAAAAGAGGGTATTATAGGAGACTGCATTAAAGAAGGGTAAGCGTATTATAGGAGACTGAATTAAAGGAGAGTATTATAGGAGACTGAATTAATGGAGGGTATTATGGGAGACTGCATTAAAAGAGGGTATTATAGGAGACTGCATTAAAAGAGGGTATTATAGGAGACTGCATTAAAAGAGGGTATTATAGGAGACTGCATTAAAAGAGGGTATTATAGGAGACTGCATTAAAAGAGGGTATTATAGGAGACTGCATTAAAAGAGGGTATTATATGAGACTGCATTAAAAGAGCGTATTATAGGAGACTGAATTAAAGGAGGGTATTATGAGAGACTTCATTAAAGGAGGGCATTATAGATTGCATTAAAGGAGGGTTTTATAGGAGACTACTTTAAAGCTGTTATTATAGAAGCATGAAATGGTGTATTATATGAAACTGTATTAAAGGAGGTATTAAAGGAGACTGTATTGAAGGAAGTATTACATGAGACTATATTAAAGTCATTATAAGTAAAGTAAAGATGGCATAAATGATGCTTAGCATATTATGCAATGTATGTTAATGAAAAATACGTGCATTACACCGTACGCCTGAATAACGCAGACTAAGAAAACATCTTATTTAAATATTGGTTGACTGTTTAGTATATAATCCAAAGTGTGACATTATGTCAATAAATTCTTGATTTGTGATTAGAAACTAGCATCATTGCACACGGGGCATTCCCATAAGTGCTCCGCTCTCCGTTCCAGCAGCCTTTCTAGTGTATGTAGACTCAAAGTCCCGGTCAGGTGTTAAGTCAATAAATGTGTCCCCGAAGGCATGAATGCCTTTATCATTCACGCGACAAATGTGCGCCCGGTGCAGCAATGATCTATACAAGAGACAAATGTGCGCCCGGTGCAGCAATGATCTATACAAGAGACAAATGTGCGCCCGGTGCAGCAATGATCTATACAAGAGACAAATGTGCTCACGGGGGCAGCAATGATCTATACAAGAGACAAATGTGCGCCCGGTGCAGCAATGATCTATACAAGAGACAAATGTGCTCACGGGGGCAGCAATGATCTATACAAGAGACAAATGTGCGCCCGGTGCAGCAATGATCTATACAAGAGACAAATGTGAGCCCGGTGCAGCAATGATCTATACAAGAGACAAATGTGCGCCCGGTGCAGCAATGATCTATACAAGAGACAAATGTGCTCACGGGGGCAGCAGTGCGATATTCAAGAGTCACATACGGTATACCACTTCCCTAAACAGTAAAAAATAAAATACACAGGATAAATCATAGGCAATCCCCGAAACAAATTGTGTCAGACCTGTGCACATTTTTCATGATTGTTAGACTTGTGCACATCTTCCAAGATTGTTAGACTCGTGCACATCTTCCAAGTTTGTTAGATTCAAGTATATCTTACAAGATTGTTAGACTCGTGTACATCTTCCAAGTGTGTTAGACTCGTGTACATCTTCCAAGTTTGTTAGACTCGTGTACATCTTCCAAGAATGTTCGGTTCATGTATATCTTACACGATTGTTAGACTCGTGCACATCTTCCAAGCTTGTTAGATTCAAGTATATCTTACAAGATTGTTAGATTCGTGTATATCTTCCAAAACGGATAAACGTGTCTGTGTTAAACATTCCCCTTACTTTTGTCTTCCATCGACCATTCCCATAGAACACGAAGAGATGCAGGCCAGCTGATATTTCACTTTATCCCATTTGTGGCAGACTACTAGGTGATCGAGAATGTTAGATTGATCATTACTGTGGATGGGTCAAAAAATCTACAGAAGATCGATGAGATAGTTGACCCAGAAGTGTGTGCTGTACTTCTGGCAGGATGTGGAAATCATATACTGGAGCACTAGAATACCTTCCTTCGGAGAATAAACATACATCCATAACCCCCCGCTCCCACCCACTACACATCCATGCCATTGAGACCTTATAAGAGTTAGGCTGTGGCTTCAGTCACACAGCTCAAAAATAATCTGCTATTTTATCAGAAAGGCTATGAGTTGACAAGATCTATTTGCTCACAGCAAAAGGGATTATGTCATCATCATCATCACACGAGTCCACAGAGATTAAATCCACAGAGAGACTTGGAATACACAATCAACGTGACCAGATAAATGCAAGTGCAGTAGATGAAGTATATTCTCTGTCACCACAGTTTTATCTAAAACATGACAAATACTATTGTAAAACAACAAAAACATTCCAATTATCATCGTCTAGAATTAATTCTTCTTTTTCTTCTTCTACGACGATTATCAAGATCTAATACATCAGATTATAATCCGAGGAAAAATGGATACGGTATGTCACGGTTTACAACTTAGCTGTGATATCTAGAAATATCTACTCGATACATCCGACTTAAGCATGACTTCATAGTTACTTTGATCCCCTAGGATTGACCAGCCTATTCCATATAACAAACATTTCCTCAGTCGCCTCTTAGGACATGCATGTCAGGTCATAGTATCACTATTCTTTGCTTCCCTTTCCTGTCCTAACAGTCAGTGTTAGCCAATTAGTATTTTCTATTCTTCTGAAGCATCTATTGTCGAAGGCAACTAACTTCTTATCCATTATTGCAGTAGATTTCCAACTTTCACATCCATATGTCAATGATGGGATCACACTTGCATTGAATAGTCGCAGTTTGATGTGTTTACTTGCGATCTTCGATCTCCAGATGTTTGAGTCTGTTAAAGGCGTCCTAAGAGTGCACAAACGATTTTCTAGAATAAATTAATTTGGAATTCATTATAAAGCTAAATAATTTTACGTATCCTAACAGGCCAAGTTCTATGCTTTGGCATTCAGGTACAATATACCTCATTACTACATCCGCAATACATAAACAGAAAATATATTTTTCATTTCACACAATATCAAAAGTTAATTTTTCGTGCGGGTGTACACTGTCGGTGTAACACCATTGAAAAAAATGGATGCCCGTGACGTCACATCTCCGGACATAAACCACATTTATAATTATAACTTTAATAACTAATTTATTTTTTAATCTATAACTGATCCTAACCCTTATTACTAACCCTATTTTAAATATAAATTCTATAAATCACACTGCAAAAGTTAAGTAATACCTCGAAACCGGAGGAAAGGTCACAGTGTACACCTGAAGGAAAAGTCTGCCGAAATGATTGAAGATGATGTTTGGTTGGTTGCTGATCCAGTGGTTCATGGGCTTATCCCCTTTGACCCAATGTCATTAAAATGGCATTATATTGTTGGGAAGTATGTATTTTCTGCCCACCACGGGCCAAAGCCAGAAAATAACTATCACACCACCAAGAAGGTAGGTTTCAACCTATGCACTGCTCCGAGCCACTGCAGCCAAGATATGGTTCACTGGGCCCATTCCTCGCTACCAATTTACTACTGGTTGTGCCGAACTTCTCTATTGTTCCAGGCATGCAACCAAATGTTCAAGTCAAAAGGATTGTCCCGTCGTGAGCCACTGTGCCTCTATGATGGGCCTCAGCCATAGGAAAAAAACAATGCTGTCAGTATCCTCCTCCCCAGTTCTACGCAGTACATCTCTGACTCCCTCCCAACCACAGAGGGTGCATACATATATACAAATAATAAAAACACATTGCAACAACAAAATGAAAGCATTAGAAGAATAATTGTATAGATTGAGTGCCATGAAGCTTCTATAAGAAGATAACGGCATGCCATATATTAAGGTTTTCTGTTGGATGACTGGTTTGTCTAGTGGACCATTGGTGAGACCCACAGATGCAACCGCATGCGAAAATTGAAGAAGATAAAGCTTACCAATCTCTGGAAGGAAGCTTCGCATGTAACAATACATTTCTTCGCTAGTTCTGCGAATCAGGTAATCATTTACAACCAAAAACATTACCAGAACATTTTATACAAACAGCCAGGTAACCTACTACTTGCTAGCACTCAACGTTTCAAATTACGAAGCAAGAGAGAGCGATACAACTAGATAAGTTTGAAAGCAGATATAAAGGTGATGGTGCCATAAGCATTAGAATTTGAAGTTCACATACAGTAATCGCGTTGTAGTATTACAAAGACCAACTTCTGATTCCTGGTTTTAAAAAAATAATAATAATTAAATGTTATCCTACTTCTATGAAAACAGCGAGAAACTATACATACCTATTTTTATTACTTACGCTTACCTGCATCAAACTCAGGGTTGACAATTTTACAAAAAAAAGCGGTGAAAATTAATCCAACTATATTTTCTTTTATTTTGATCAAGCGCATAACTTTTTATCTCCAGCGACATATTTCAGCCAATGTGAGAATGCTACCTAATAGAGTAGAAATCGACGTGTTCGGAACGCGTTTATTCATTGGTCAATGACAAAAAAACTCGCAAAACCATTGATTATTTAATGTGGTCTGACAATAGTGGTACTGAACTAGACATGTTTGGAACAAATTAATAATTTTTCTCTTCTGCTAAAAGTTTTTGTTTGATTTTTGGATGAATTAGTAAATTGGGAATTTAGAGACAACTTGCTCTGCGCAATTCAGGGTAAGAACGGCAATGGAAAATACCTGACTTAAAACTCTTTTAGAGATGATTCTATTGCAAGTAATATAAACAGAATTTTCATCAAGAAATGTATTACCACTCCCTCGCCCTGGTCAACAACTGACGAATTAAAGCTTCCTCCCCACCTGCTTAATTATGTCAATCCCCCCCCCCTCTAGTAGGGACCTATTCTTAAGCTAGAAATTTTTTTTTTAAATAAAACATTTTTTCCCCAAAATTTCTTAAGTAATGTATCGAACCACTCCAGTGCGGTAGTATCTAAGGATCATCATGTCATGTCAGGATCAAAGAATGAAATTCTGGGCTACCATCTCATTTTTTCATAGATGTAAGCAATTATGAACGTATTCAGTTTGCAATGATGATGATCCAGTACTTTTCAACATATACATAGAGCACATCATACAGGAAACATTACATGATTACAACACATCTATATCGATCGGAGGTCGCCCTATTTGAAACTTGTGTTTCGCTGATGATATTGATCGCATAGCTGGATCAGAACAAGCATTGCAAGAATTAATAGCAACGTTGGAAAAAGTTACCAGCATGTACGGAATGGAAATCAATACAGAAAAGAGCAAAATCTTGGTAAACAGCAGAGACACAAAAAAATAAGACTAACATCATGATGAATCGACATAAGCTTGAGGTGGTGAATACCTTCAAATACCTCGGATCCAGCACATGCAGTGATGGAAAATGCAAAGCAGAATGAAAAATAAGGCTGGAAATGGCTCTAGCGTCCATGTCAAGGTTAACGGTGATTTGAAAAAACATCAGTGTTGGAGTGAAAGTCAAACTGTATAAGTCGCTGGTGCTTTCTGTTGTGTTGTATGGTTGTGAGAGCTGGACACTCTCTGCGGACATGGAGAGACGATTACAAGCTTTCGAGTACCCTGACCCTGACCCGCGGCCCTGGCCCTAACCCTAACCCTAACCCTAACCCTAACCCTAACCCTAACCCTAACCCTAACCCTAACCCTAACCCTAACCCTAACCCTAACCCTAACCCTAACCCTAACCCTAACCCTAACCCTAACCCTAACCCTAACCCTAACCCTAACCCTAACCCTAACCCTAACCCTAACCCTAACCCTAACCCTAACCCTAACCCTAACCCTAACCCTAACCCTAACCCTAACCCTAACCCTAACCCTAACCCTAACCCTAACCCTAACCCTAACCCTAACCCTAACCCTAACCCTAACCCTAACCCTAACCCTAACCCTAACCCTAACCCTAACCCTAACCCTAACCCTAACCCTAACCCTAACCCTAACCCTAACCCTAACCCTAACCCTAACCCTAACCCTAACCCTAACCCTAACCCTAACCCTAACCCTAACCCTAACCCTAACCCTAACCCTAACCCTAACCCTAACCCTAACCCTAACCCTAACCCTAACCCTAACCCTAACCCTAACCCTAACCCTAACCCTAACCCTAACCCTAACCCTAACCCTAACCCTAACCCTAACCCTAACCCTAACCCTAACCCTAACCCTAACCCTAACCCTAACCCTAACCCTAACCCTAACCCTAACCCTAACCCTAACCCTAACCCTAACCCTAACCCTAACCCTAACCCTAACCCTAACCCTAACCCTAACCCTAACCCTAACCCTAACCCTAACCCTAACCCTAACCCTAACCCTAACCCTAACCCTAACCCTAACCCTAACCCTAACCCTAACCCTAACCCTAACCCTAACCCTAACCCTAACCCTAACCCTAACCCTAACCCTAACCCTAACCCTAACCCTAACCCTAACCCTAACCCTAACCCTAACCCTAACCCTAACCCTAACCCTAACCCTAACCCTAACCCTAACCCTAACCCTAACCCTAACCCTAACCCTAACCCTAACCCTAACCCTAACCCTAACCCTAACCCTAACCCTAACCCTAACCCTAACCCTAACCCTAACCCTAACCCTAACCCTAACCCTAACCCTAACCCTAACCCTAACCCTAACCCTAACCCTAACCCTAACCCTAACCCTAACCCTAACCCTAACCCTAACCCTAACCCTAACCCTAACCCTAACCCTAACCCTAACCCTAACCCTAACCCTAACCCTAACCCTAACCCTAACCCTAACCCTAACCCTAACCCTAACCCTAACCCTAACCCTAACCCTAACCCTAACCCTAACCCTAACCCTAACCCTAACCCTAACCCTAACCCTAACCCTAACCCTAACCCTAACCCTAACCCTAACCCTAACCCTAACCCTAACCCTAACCCTAACCCTAACCCTAACCCTAACCCTAACCCTAACCCTAACCCTAACCCTAACCCTAACCCTAACCCTAACCCTAACCCTAACCCTAACCCTAACCCTAACCCTAACCCTAACCCTAACCCTAACCCTAACCCTAACCCTAACCCTAACCCTAACCCTAACCCTAACCCTAACCCTAACCCTAACCCTAACCCTAACCCTAACCCTAACCCTAACCCTAACCCTAACCCTAACCCTAACCCTAACCCTAACCCTAACCCTAACCCTAACCCTAACCCTAACCCTAACCCTAACCCTAACCCTAACCCTAACCCTAACCCTAACCCTAACCCTAACCCTAACCCTAACCCTAACCCTAACCCTAACCCTAACCCTAACCCTAACCCTAACCCTAACCCTAACCCTAACCCTAACCCTAACCCTAACCCTAACCCTAACCCTAACCCTAACCCTAACCCTAACCCTAACCCTAACCCTAACCCTAACCCTAACCCTAACCCTAACCCTAACCCTAACCCTAACCCTAACCCTAACCCTAACCCTAACCCTAACCCTAACCCTAACCCTAACCCTAACCCTAACCCTAACCCTAACCCTAACCCTAACCCTAACCCTAACCCTAACCCTAACCCTAACCCTAACCCTAACCCTAACCCTAACCCTAACCCTAACCCTAACCCTAACCCTAACCCTAACCCTAACCCTAACCCTAACCCTAACCCTAACCCTAACCCTAACCCTAACCCTAACCCTAACCCTAACCCTAACCCTAACCCTAACCCTAACCCTAACCCTAACCCTAACCCTAACCCTAACCCTAACCCTAACCCTAACCCTAACCCTAACCCTAACCCTAACCCTAACCCTAACCCTAACCCTAACCCTAACCCTAACCCTAACCCTAACCCTAACCCTAACCCTAACCCTAACCCTAACCCTAACCCTAACCCTAACCCTAACCCTAACCCTAACCCTAACCCTAACCCTAACCCTAACCCTAACCCTAACCCTAACCCTAACCCTAACCCTAACCCTAACCCTAACCCTAACCCTAACCCTAACCCTAACCCTAACCCTAACCCTAACCCTAACCCTAACCCTAACCCTAACCCTAACCCTAACCCTAACCCTAACCCTAACCCTAACCCTAACCCTAACCCTAACCCTAACCCTAACCCTAACCCTAACCCTAACCCTAACCCTAACCCTAACCCTAACCCTAACCCTAACCCTAACCCTAACCCTAACCCTAACCCTAACCCTAACCCTAACCCTAACCCTAACCCTAACCCTAACCCTAACCCTAACCCTAACCCTAACCCTAACCCTAACCCTAACCCTAACCCTAACCCTAACCCTAACCCTAACCCTAACCCTAACCCTAACCCTAACCCTAACCCTAACCCTAACCCTAACCCTAACCCTAACCCTAACCCTAACCCTAACCCTAACCCTAACCCTAACCCTAACCCTAACCCTAACCCTAACCCTAACCCTAACCCTAACCCTAACCCTAACCCTAACCCTAACCCTAACCCTAACCCTAACCCTAACCCTAACCCTAACCCTAACCCTAACCCTAACCCTAACCCTAACCCTAACCCTAACCCTAACCCTAACCCTAACCCTAACCCTAACCCTAACCCTAACCCTAACCCTAACCCTAACCCTAACCCTAACCCTAACCCTAACCCTAACCCTAACCCTAACCCTAACCCTAACCCTAACCCTAACCCTAACCCTAACCCTAACCCTAACCCTAACCCTAACCCTAACCCTAACCCTAACCCTAACCCTAACCCTAACCCTAACCCTAACCCTAACCCTAACCCTAACCCTAACCCTAACCCTAACCCTAACCCTAACCCTAACCCTAACCCTAACCCTAACCCTAACCCTAACCCTAACCCTAACCCTAACCCTAACCCTAACCCTAACCCTAACCCTAACCCTAACCCTAACCCTAACCCTAACCCTAACCCTAACCCTAACCCTAACCCTAACCCTAACCCTAACCCTAACCCTAACCCTAACCCTAACCCTAACCCTAACCCTAACCCTAACCCTAACCCTAACCCTAACCCTAACCCTAACCCTAACCCTAACCCTAACCCTAACCCTAACCCTAACCCTAACCCTAACCCTAACCCTAACCCTAACCCTAACCCTAACCCTAACCCTAACCCTAACCCTAACCCTAACCCTAACCCTAACCCTAACCCTAACCCTAACCCTAACCCTAACCCTAACCCTAACCCTAACCCTAACCCTAACCCTAACCCTAACCCTAACCCTAACCCTAACCCTAACCCTAACCCTAACCCTAACCCTAACCCTAACCCTAACCCTAACCCTAACCCTAACCCTAACCCTAACCCTAACCCTAACCCTAACCCTAACCCTAACCCTAACCCTAACCCTAACCCTAACCCTAACCCTAACCCTAACCCTAACCCTAACCCTAACCCTAACCCTAACCCTAACCCTAACCCTAACCCTAACCCTAACCCTAACCCTAACCCTAACCCTAACCCTAACCCTAACCCTAACCCTAACCCTAACCCTAACCCTAACCCTAACCCTAACCCTAACCCTAACCCTAACCCTAACCCTAACCCTAACCCTAACCCTAACCCTAACCCTAACCCTAACCCTAACCCTAACCCTAACCCTAACCCTAACCCTAACCCTAACCCTAACCCTAACCCTAACCCTAACCCTAACCCTAACCCTAACCCTAACCCTAACCCTAACCCTAACCCTAACCCTAACCCTAACCCTAACCCTAACCCTAACCCTAACCCTAACCCTAACCCTAACCCTAACCCTAACCCTAACCCTAACCCTAACCCTAACCCTAACCCTAACCCTAACCCTAACCCTAACCCTAACCCTAACCCTAACCCTAACCCTAACCCTAACCCTAACCCTAACCCTAACCCTAACCCTAACCCTAACCCTAACCCTAACCCTAACCCTAACCCTAACCCTAACCCTAACCCTAACCCTAACCCTAACCCTAACCCTAACCCTAACCCTAACCCTAACCCTAACCCTAACCCTAACCCTAACCCTAACCCTAACCCTAACCCTAACCCTAACCCTAACCCTAACCCTAACCCTAACCCTAACCCTAACCCTAACCCTAACCCTAACCCTAACCCTAACCCTAACCCTAACCCTAACCCTAACCCTAACCCTAACCCTAACCCTAACCCTAACCCTAACCCTAACCCTAACCCTAACCCTAACCCTAACCCTAACCCTAACCCTAACCCTAACCCTAACCCTAACCCTAACCCTAACCCTAACCCTAACCCTAACCCTAACCCTAACCCTAACCCTAACCCTAACCCTAACCCTAACCCTAACCCTAACCCTAACCCTAACCCTAACCCTAACCCTAACCCTAACCCTAACCCTAACCCTAACCCTAACCCTAACCCTAACCCTAACCCTAACCCTAACCCTAACCCTAACCCTAACCCTAACCCTAACCCTAACCCTAACCCTAACCCTAACCCTAACCCTAACCCTAACCCTAACCCTAACCCTAACCCTAACCCTAACCCTAACCCTAACCCTAACCCTAACCCTAACCCTAACCCTAACCCTAACCCTAACCCTAACCCTAACCCTAACCCTAACCCTAACCCTAACCCTAACCCTAACCCTAACCCTAACCCTAACCCTAACCCTAACCCTAACCCTAACCCTAACCCTAACCCTAACCCTAACCCTAACCCTAACCCTAACCCTAACCCTAACCCTAACCCTAACCCTAACCCTAACCCTAACCCTAACCCTAACCCTAACCCTAACCCTAACCCTAACCCTAACCCTAACCCTAACCCTAACCCTAACCCTAACCCTAACCCTAACCCTAACCCTAACCCTAACCCTAACCCTAACCCTAACCCTAACCCTAACCCTAACCCTAACCCTAACCCTAACCCTAACCCTAACCCTAACCCTAACCCTAACCCTAACCCTAACCCTAACCCTAACCCTAACCCTAACCCTAACCCTAACCCTAACCCTAACCCTAACCCTAACCCTAACCCTAACCCTAACCCTAACCCTAACCCTAACCCTAACCCTAACCCTAACCCTAACCCTAACCCTAACCCTAACCCTAACCCTAACCCTAACCCTAACCCTAACCCTAACCCTAACCCTAACCCTAACCCTAACCCTAACCCTAACCCTAACCCTAACCCTAACCCTAACCCTAACCCTAACCCTAACCCTAACCCTAACCCTAACCCTAACCCTAACCCTAACCCTAACCCTAACCCTAACCCTAACCCTAACCCTAACCCTAACCCTAACCCTAACCCTAACCCTAACCCTAACCCTAACCCTAACCCTAACCCTAACCCTAACCCTAACCCTAACCCTAACCCTAACCCTAACCCTAACCCTAACCCTAACCCTAACCCTAACCCTAACCCTAACCCTAACCCTAACCCTAACCCTAACCCTAACCCTAACCCTAACCCTAACCCTAACCCTAACCCTAACCCTAACCCTAACCCTAACCCTAACCCTAACCCTAACCCTAACCCTAACCCTAACCCTAACCCTAACCCTAACCCTAACCCTAACCCTAACCCTAACCCTAACCCTAACCCTAACCCTAACCCTAACCCTAACCCTAACCCTAACCCTAACCCTAACCCTAACCCTAACCCTAACCCTAACCCTAACCCTAACCCTAACCCTAACCCTAACCCTAACCCTAACCCTAACCCTAACCCTAACCCTAACCCTAACCCTAACCCTAACCCTAACCCTAACCCTAACCCTAACCCTAACCCTAACCCTAACCCTAACCCTAACCCTAACCCTAACCCTAACCCTAACCCTAACCCTAACCCTAACCCTAACCCTAACCCTAACCCTAACCCTAACCCTAACCCTAACCCTAACCCTAACCCTAACCCTAACCCTAACCCTAACCCTAACCCTAACCCTAACCCTAACCCTAACCCTAACCCTAACCCTAACCCTAACCCTAACCCTAACCCTAACCCTAACCCTAACCCTAACCCTAACCCTAACCCTAACCCTAACCCTAACCCTAACCCTAACCCTAACCCTAACCCTAACCCTAACCCTAACCCTAACCCTAACCCTAACCCTAACCCTAACCCTAACCCTAACCCTAACCCTAACCCTAACCCTAACCCTAACCCTAACCCTAACCCTAACCCTAACCCTAACCCTAACCCTAACCCTAACCCTAACCCTAACCCTAACCCTAACCCTAACCCTAACCCTAACCCTAACCCTAACCCTAACCCTAACCCTAACCCTAACCCTAACCCTAACCCTAACCCTAACCCTAACCCTAACCCTAACCCTAACCCTAACCCTAACCCTAACCCTAACCCTAACCCTAACCCTAACCCTAACCCTAACCCTAACCCTAACCCTAACCCTAACCCTAACCCTAACCCTAACCCTAACCCTAACCCTAACCCTAACCCTAACCCTAACCCTAACCCTAACCCTAACCCTAACCCTAACCCTAACCCTAACCCTAACCCTAACCCTAACCCTAACCCTAACCCTAACCCTAACCCTAACCCTAACCCTAACCCTAACCCTAACCCTAACCCTAACCCTAACCCTAACCCTAACCCTAACCCTAACCCTAACCCTAACCCTAACCCTAACCCTAACCCTAACCCTAACCCTAACCCTAACCCTAACCCTAACCCTAACCCTAACCCTAACCCTAACCCTAACCCTAACCCTAACCCTAACCCTAACCCTAACCCTAACCCTAACCCTAACCCTAACCCTAACCCTAACCCTAACCCTAACCCTAACCCTAACCCTAACCCTAACCCTAACCCTAACCCTAACCCTAACCCTAACCCTAACCCTAACCCTAACCCTAACCCTAACCCTAACCCTAACCCTAACCCTAACCCTAACCCTAACCCTAACCCTAACCCTAACCCTAACCCTAACCCTAACCCTAACCCTAACCCTAACCCTAACCCTAACCCTAACCCTAACCCTAACCCTAACCCTAACCCTAACCCTAACCCTAACCCTAACCCTAACCCTAACCCTAACCCTAACCCTAACCCTAACCCTAACCCTAACCCTAACCCTAACCCTAACCCTAACCCTAACCCTAACCCTAACCCTAACCCTAACCCTAACCCTAACCCTAACCCTAACCCTAACCCTAACCCTAACCCTAACCCTAACCCTAACCCTAACCCTAACCCTAACCCTAACCCTAACCCTAACCCTAACCCTAACCCTAACCCTAACCCTAACCCTAACCCTAACCCTAACCCTAACCCTAACCCTAACCCTAACCCTAACCCTAACCCTAACCCTAACCCTAACCCTAACCCTAACCCTAACCCTAACCCTAACCCTAACCCTAACCCTAACCCTAACCCTAACCCTAACCCTAACCCTAACCCTAACCCTAACCCTAACCCTAACCCTAACCCTAACCCTAACCCTAACCCTAACCCTAACCCTAACCCTAACCCTAACCCTAACCCTAACCCTAACCCTAACCCTAACCCTAACCCTAACCCTAACCCTAACCCTAACCCTAACCCTAACCCTAACCCTAACCCTAACCCTAACCCTAACCCTAACCCTAACCCTAACCCTAACCCTAACCCTAACCCTAACCCTAACCCTAACCCTAACCCTAACCCTAACCCTAACCCTAACCCTAACCCTAACCCTAACCCTAACCCTAACCCTAACCCTAACCCTAACCCTAACCCTAACCCTAACCCTAACCCTAACCCTAACCCTAACCCTAACCCTAACCCTAACCCTAACCCTAACCCTAACCCTAACCCTAACCCTAACCCTAACCCTAACCCTAACCCTAACCCTAACCCTAACCCTAACCCTAACCCTAACCCTAACCCTAACCCTAACCCTAACCCTAACCCTAACCCTAACCCTAACCCTAACCCTAACCCTAACCCTAACCCTAACCCTAACCCTAACCCTAACCCTAACCCTAACCCTAACCCTAACCCTAACCCTAACCCTAACCCTAACCCTAACCCTAACCCTAACCCTAACCCTAACCCTAACCCTAACCCTAACCCTAACCCTAACCCTAACCCTAACCCTAACCCTAACCCTAACCCTAACCCTAACCCTAACCCTAACCCTAACCCTAACCCTAACCCTAACCCTAACCCTAACCCTAACCCTAACCCTAACCCTAACCCTAACCCTAACCCTAACCCTAACCCTAACCCTAACCCTAACCCTAACCCTAACCCTAACCCTAACCCTAACCCTAACCCTAACCCTAACCCTAACCCTAACCCTAACCCTAACCCTAACCCTAACCCTAACCCTAACCCTAACCCTAACCCTAACCCTAACCCTAACCCTAACCCTAACCCTAACCCTAACCCTAACCCTAACCCTAACCCTAACCCTAACCCTAACCCTAACCCTAACCCTAACCCTAACCCTAACCCTAACCCTAACCCTAACCCTAACCCTAACCCTAACCCTAACCCTAACCCTAACCCTAACCCTAACCCTAACCCTAACCCTAACCCTAACCCTAACCCTAACCCTAACCCTAACCCTAACCCTAACCCTAACCCTAACCCTAACCCTAACCCTAACCCTAACCCTAACCCTAACCCTAACCCTAACCCTAACCCTAACCCTAACCCTAACCCTAACCCTAACCCTAACCCTAACCCTAACCCTAACCCTAACCCTAACCCTAACCCTAACCCTAACCCTAACCCTAACCCTAACCCTAACCCTAACCCTAACCCTAACCCTAACCCTAACCCTAACCCTAACCCTAACCCTAACCCTAACCCTAACCCTAACCCTAACCCTAACCCTAACCCTAACCCTAACCCTAACCCTAACCCTAACCCTAACCCTAACCCTAACCCTAACCCTAACCCTAACCCTAACCCTAACCCTAACCCTAACCCTAACCCTAACCCTAACCCTAACCCTAACCCTAACCCTAACCCTAACCCTAACCCTAACCCTAACCCTAACCCTAACCCTAACCCTAACCCTAACCCTAACCCTAACCCTAACCCTAACCCTAACCCTAACCCTAACCCTAACCCTAACCCTAACCCTAACCCTAACCCTAACCCTAACCCTAACCCTAACCCTAACCCTAACCCTAACCCTAACCCTAACCCTAACCCTAACCCTAACCCTAACCCTAACCCTAACCCTAACCCTAACCCTAACCCTAACCCTAACCCTAACCCTAACCCTAACCCTAACCCTAACCCTAACCCTAACCCTAACCCTAACCCTAACCCTAACCCTAACCCTAACCCTAACCCTAACCCTAACCCTAACCCTAACCCTAACCCTAACCCTAACCCTAACCCTAACCCTAACCCTAACCCTAACCCTAACCCTAACCCTAACCCTAACCCTAACCCTAACCCTAACCCTAACCCTAACCCTAACCCTAACCCTAACCCTAACCCTAACCCTAACCCTAACCCTAACCCTAACCCTAACCCTAACCCTAACCCTAACCCTAACCCTAACCCTAACCCTAACCCTAACCCTAACCCTAACCCTAACCCTAACCCTAACCCTAACCCTAACCCTAACCCTAACCCTAACCCTAACCCTAACCCTAACCCTAACCCTAACCCTAACCCTAACCCTAACCCTAACCCTAACCCTAACCCTAACCCTAACCCTAACCCTAACCCTAACCCTAACCCTAACCCTAACCCTAACCCTAACCCTAACCCTAACCCTAACCCTAACCCTAACCCTAACCCTAACCCTAACCCTAACCCTAACCCTAACCCTAACCCTAACCCTAACCCTAACCCTAACCCTAACCCTAACCCTAACCCTAACCCTAACCCTAACCCTAACCCTAACCCTAACCCTAACCCTAACCCTAACCCTAACCCTAACCCTAACCCTAACCCTAACCCTAACCCTAACCCTAACCCTAACCCTAACCCTAACCCTAACCCTAACCCTAACCCTAACCCTAACCCTAACCCTAACCCTAACCCTAACCCTAACCCTAACCCTAACCCTAACCCTAACCCTAACCCTAACCCTAACCCTAACCCTAACCCTAACCCTAACCCTAACCCTAACCCTAACCCTAACCCTAACCCTAACCCTAACCCTAACCCTAACCCTAACCCTAACCCTAACCCTAACCCTAACCCTAACCCTAACCCTAACCCTAACCCTAACCCTAACCCTAACCCTAACCCTAACCCTAACCCTAACCCTAACCCTAACCCTAACCCTAACCCTAACCCTAACCCTAACCCTAACCCTAACCCTAACCCTAACCCTAACCCTAACCCTAACCCTAACCCTAACCCTAACCCTAACCCTAACCCTAACCCTAACCCTAACCCTAACCCTAACCCTAACCCTAACCCTAACCCTAACCCTAACCCTAACCCTAACCCTAACCCTAACCCTAACCCTAACCCTAACCCTAACCCTAACCCTAACCCTAACCCTAACCCTAACCCTAACCCTAACCCTAACCCTAACCCTAACCCTAACCCTAACCCTAACCCTAACCCTAACCCTAACCCTAACCCTAACCCTAACCCTAACCCTAACCCTAACCCTAACCCTAACCCTAACCCTAACCCTAACCCTAACCCTAACCCTAACCCTAACCCTAACCCTAACCCTAACCCTAACCCTAACCCTAACCCTAACCCTAACCCTAACCCTAACCCTAACCCTAACCCTAACCCTAACCCTAACCCTAACCCTAACCCTAACCCTAACCCTAACCCTAACCCTAACCCTAACCCTAACCCTAACCCTAACCCTAACCCTAACCCTAACCCTAACCCTAACCCTAACCCTAACCCTAACCCTAACCCTAACCCTAACCCTAACCCTAACCCTAACCCTAACCCTAACCCTAACCCTAACCCTAACCCTAACCCTAACCCTAACCCTAACCCTAACCCTAACCCTAACCCTAACCCTAACCCTAACCCTAACCCTAACCCTAACCCTAACCCTAACCCTAACCCTAACCCTAACCCTAACCCTAACCCTAACCCTAACCCTAACCCTAACCCTAACCCTAACCCTAACCCTAACCCTAACCCTAACCCTAACCCTAACCCTAACCCTAACCCTAACCCTAACCCTAACCCTAACCCTAACCCTAACCCTAACCCTAACCCTAACCCTAACCCTAACCCTAACCCTAACCCTAACCCTAACCCTAACCCTAACCCTAACCCTAACCCTAACCCTAACCCTAACCCTAACCCTAACCCTAACCCTAACCCTAACCCTAACCCTAACCCTAACCCTAACCCTAACCCTAACCCTAACCCTAACCCTAACCCTAACCCTAACCCTAACCCTAACCCTAACCCTAACCCTAACCCTAACCCTAACCCTAACCCTAACCCTAACCCTAACCCTAACCCTAACCCTAACCCTAACCCTAACCCTAACCCTAACCCTAACCCTAACCCTAACCCTAACCCTAACCCTAACCCTAACCCTAACCCTAACCCTAACCCTAACCCTAACCCTAACCCTAACCCTAACCCTAACCCTAACCCTAACCCTAACCCTAACCCTAACCCTAACCCTAACCCTAACCCTAACCCTAACCCTAACCCTAACCCTAACCCTAACCCTAACCCTAACCCTAACCCTAACCCTAACCCTAACCCTAACCCTAACCCTAACCCTAACCCTAACCCTAACCCTAACCCTAACCCTAACCCTAACCCTAACCCTAACCCTAACCCTAACCCTAACCCTAACCCTAACCCTAACCCTAACCCTAACCCTAACCCTAACCCTAACCCTAACCCTAACCCTAACCCTAACCCTAACCCTAACCCTAACCCTAACCCTAACCCTAACCCTAACCCTAACCCTAACCCTAACCCTAACCCTAACCCTAACCCTAACCCTAACCCTAACCCTAACCCTAACCCTAACCCTAACCCTAACCCTAACCCTAACCCTAACCCTAACCCTAACCCTAACCCTAACCCTAACCCTAACCACTCTAGATATAAAGAGTCTCCAATTTGAAAGAAAAATTGAAATCTTTGTTCGCTAGCATATTGAGCGTGTTTGTTCTGCATTCGCTCCATTGTAACCATCACGGATGTTCGTGTGATTACGTTGTACCATCGTTATGCACCTTGTAGGTCTAGCACATCCGATTTCGGCATTGAACGTGTAACTTACTTGCAAGTTTTCAATCGATTATCCATTCATCAAGAAACAAGCGATAGATCGAACAGACAATGCAATAATTTATCAGCTAATTATTGTTATATATAAGTGGTTACCAAAAAATCCGGTTCAATTATTTAATACTCCTATGTTTCTATACTGGGTCTGATACTGACTATATCACCCATAGCCTGTCATTGTTCTCATAATAAATAAATAATAATCTAAACTCATATCTTCTTCTTCAGTGTTCATTCTCAAACTCCTGCTGGATCTCTCTTGAAACAGGACTACTAGATTTCCAGCAGGATGTATTCCAGAGAATGGAAAACGTTTTGTCGCCATTCTATTTACGCCAATGGCCAAAGATATCCGTTTTCGACGAGAATCATATATATTGCACAGGATTCCTTCCCCCCCCCCCAGATTAGGCATATATTGCCTTTGCGTTACTAGGAATATGAATAGGTGAAGAGAATGACTACTCACCAAGCAGTGAAATATAACCCAGACTTTCCGTTCTTCTAACAAAATACTGCTAACCTTGTGGAATTTAAGAACCAACTCAGAAGTATCAATCTATATATAAGTTGCTCATTTTTTATGCAACATATATCCATCTTCTAACCATTTTATGTATATTGCCTTCATCTACCTCAATTTTCTAGATAATTATACACGGTTCTTGTTTGGAACTCGTACCCCCACCTCTTTTCCCCCATCGATGTGATTATTTCCCTTTGCAGTAAAAATTTTTTTATTCTTTATTAATTTTAATATAAATTTGGTTAGGGTTAGTTATGTAAAACAAAACCTCCACTAACCCAAATCCTAAGCCTAAAATAATTAATAGTTCAATTAATAACTGATAATTATCAATTGCAAACACTGCCAATGGAAATAATCAAATTAATAATCACATTAATAATCACAAAAGGAGAACATCAACATACAGATAAATAATAAACAACTAAAACAAGTAGATGAATTCAAATATCTGGGCAGCACATTGAGATATGACAACAAACAAGAAGCAGAAATAAACGCAAGATGTAATAAGGCATGTCAGATCATTGGTCAATTAACACCTTTACTAAGAAACAAAGATATTACACTAGAAACAAAGAAAGCGCTTTTCAACACCATTTTCTTACCAACATTGTGTTATCAGTGTCAAACTTGGACATTAGATTCTAGAACAATACATAAGATTAACACCACTGAAATGAAATGTGTGAGACGTATGATTGGAGTTAGCTTGAGAGACAAATCAGGAATGAAGCACTAAGGAAACAATTACGGATCAAACCAACAATAGAATACATACAGAAACTACAAGTTAAATTGTACGGCCACATAACCAGACAGAAAGAGCAAAGTATTATCCAAAAAACACTTAACAAACGATACGAAAACAGGAGACCTATTGGACGTCCTCGCAAAAGGTGGATAGATAGTGTATTAGAGACACTCGGAAATATAACAGCAGAGGAGGCAAATAGAAGGGTAAAAGACCGTACACTCACTCTCCCCTCAACACCGAAAGGTACATGAGGACAGAAAGAAGAAGAAGAAGAAGAATCACATTTACGCGTGATGGCAAGAATATGGAGAAATGCTAAACAATGATAGACAAAATGCACCAAAGTGGTTATACAAGAAAATACAAAACATGAGATATAAAAAAGACACCTACCAACCAACAGAAATAATCAACGATAAACATGGCACCATACTAAAAAGGCCCCAATAAATCATCAACTGATGGAAAATTTACTTCAATCCACTGTTAAGGAGAAATGAATACATCAATAAATACAATAGATGAAGACCTAGAACCATACATTCTGAAATCTGAAATTGAAGACGCAGTTAAACATGCACCAAAAAACAAATCAACTGGAATAGACGGAATACCTATAGAACTAATAAAAATGCTAAGATCGACAGGTATAAATTGGCTACATAGACTGTTCAATGTGATATGGAAGACACAAAAGACACCACAGGAGTGGAATACGGCAGTTATTGTCCCCATCTGGAAGTAAAAAAGGCAGTAAGAGGGTAAGTATAGAGGCATTTCATTATTAAGCCACGTAGGAAAAATCTTTAGCAAGATACTGGAGAGAAGAATACACTCATATATAGAACCACGGCTCAACAAAACACAAATGGAATTTCGAAAAAATAAAAACTGTAGAGATGCAATCTTCGTTATCAAACAACTTTCAAAAAGAGCGATAGAACATAACCAAGATTTATAATTGGCTTTCGTAGACCAAGAGAAAGCTTTTGCCAGAGTGGATAGAGCACAACTATGGATAACACTACAGACATATGGAGTGCCTCAACATCTGATAAACCTATGTCAGAGCATATACGCCAATAGTCAATGTTCAGTAAGAACAAGCGTAGGTACATTCGATAAATTTCAAATTCACTCAGGTGTAAGACAGGGATGTGTATTATTCCCACCCCCCGTACTGTTCATAACATAGACCACAGCTGTAAAGTAGCAACGACAACGGAAGAAAACAACAATCTGAAGGATAACTTAAACGAGCTTCTATTTGCAGATGAGCAAGCACTAGTGGCATCATCATCAGAAGAACTACACAGACAAATAGATAGATCACATCAAACATGTCATACCTTTAACATGAAGATAAATATAGAAAAGACCGAAGTAATGAAGATAGGAAGAACAGAAAGAAACAACAATATATATATATATATGTTGAAAACAACAGACTTAAACAAGTGACAGAATTCACACACCTAATCTAACAACAGCAAGTAATCTAACAACAAACGGCAAGAGCAGCAACGAAATACACGATAGATGCAACAAAGCACACCAAGCCCTAGGGCAAAAGACATCAATCTTCAGAAACAAATACGTAGATTTAAACACCAAAATAACACTATTCAAAACGACTATTATGCCAACTCTGTGTTACCAAAGCCAAACATGGACAACGACAGCACACGACAAACGTAAAAGTTGTTACAGCTGAAATGGCGTGCTTACGCAGAATCCTAGGAATATCGTTAAGAGACAGGGTGATGAATGAGGACATCCGACAAAAAAACGGCACCACCTAAATCTTAGAATATATCAAGAGACAACAGATCAAATGGTTGGCACACATCAGCAGACTACCATCAGACAGCATACCACAGCAAGTCATGCTACACAGATACAGCGAAGGCAGACCTAGAGGCCGACCAAGAAAACGATGGACTACTGAAATAAAATAGGCGACAAATTCCACAATATACTCAGCACACAAGAGTGCCGTCTCCAGAAAACTCTTGCCGAAAGGAAACACAGGGTTTCAGCGAATAGATAGATAGATAGATAGATAGATTGATAGATTGATATATTGATAGATAGATTGATAGATTGATATATTGATAGATAGATTGATAGATTGATTGATTGATTGCTAGATTGATTGATAAATAGATTGATAGATAGATTGATTGATAGATTGATTGATATATTGATTGATTGATTGATTGATTGATAGATTGATAGATAGGTTGATAGATATATTGATAGATTGATAGATAGGTTGATAGATATTGATAGATAGATAGATAGATAGATTTATTGATTGATTGATATATTGATTTATATATTGATTGACGGATTGATTGATGTATGGATTGATTGATATATTGATCGATATATTGATTGATTGATGGATTTATTTATTTATTTATTTATAGATTGATTGATTGATTGATAGATAGATAGATAGATAGATAGATTGATTGATTGATTGATTGATTGATTTACGCGTTCCAAATTAGAACCTAATACAACATTCTTAAGCAAGGCATACAGTCGTGTAGGCTAGACCTACTACAGAGAAGTCTGATTTTGCTTAGTGATTGAAATAAATATTTAGTGAATATACACCTTCTTTTATTTACTTCATTTCTTTAACTCAAAGAATCACTTGTATAATTTCTGCAAGTACTTCAAAAGTGTCTTGCGCGCATATACCAAACAACGTCACTTATTTTGGCTGATTGAGTCTAATCGTTGGTAACTGAGTTAGATAGTCAGCGGGATAGAAGACATGTTCACATAATTAATTAGGCCTTAATTCGTTTCATTTCTTGATTATTTTCGTGATTTCCGTTGGTCACTATTTTTATACCTCGAATCGCATGCCAAAATAGCCAAGGCGGCTCCAAGTATATAAATAGTGACCAACCGAAACGATGACAATAATCAAAAACGTTATGAATAAAGGCCTAATTAATTATGTTGAAAGGTCTTTAATGGAGAAGGTCATGCTTAAAATCGTCTACCGATAAGAAGAACAGAAAAAATCGAATGAGCCAAAATAAGTGACGCTATTGAGGATCAGCTGTTATGTAGAATATCTCAATGTTTGTGGTGGTTGACTTCTCAGTTAACGATTACAAGACCATCTTTTTTTGCTCAATAAATCTGGGATTTCTTTTCTGTCGTCTGTTGTAGTTATTTTTGACCAAATTTTTCATAACCTTGATTTTTTTATTTATGAAAACCTCTCTAGGAAATCAGAACATTACATTTAGTAACAGGAATTTAGTTTTAAAATAGGTGAAATTATCAACCTTAATGACATTCAAAGAAAATGTCACCAAGATGGACACATGGAAACGATAGAATAGCACTCGTTTATTGGCGAATGACATTTTTATAAAGCAATCCGCTTCACTTAGGCCTACTTCTTATTAAATCAATCAATCAATCAATAAACCCATAACCCTTCAGGGTCGTAGGGGTACCACATTGGATGCTTCAGCACACAGAGTCCTCCAGCGAATTCTATCGTCAGCGATGCGGATGAGTGTGGAAATATCTAGCCCTGTCCATTCCTGGATGTTGTCTGTCCATGTATTTATTTGTCCTCCTCTGCTTCTTCCACCCTCGACAGTTCCCTGCAGTATTGTTTTTGACAAGGAATCGTGCCTGCATACATGTCCGAACCATGCTAGTTTTCGTCGTTTCACTATTGAAAGCAATGGCTCCTGGACACCTGCACACATCTCTACTTTATTTCTTACGTACACATTGGTCTTATGTTCCCTATAGGAAATTCGTAGAATTCTTCTGTAGCATTTATACTCAATAGCCTGTAATCTTCTCTCCATGTCGGCAGTGAGTGTCCAACTCTCACAACCATACAACACAACAGAAAGCACCAGCGACCTATACAGTTTGATTTTCACTCCAACACTGATGTTGCTTTTCCAAATCACAGTTAGCCTTGACAATGACGCTAAAGCCATCTCCAGCCTTATTTTTAGTTCTGCTTTGCATTTACCATCGCTGCATATACTGGATCCGAGGTATTTAAAGGTATTCACCTCTTCAAGCTTGTGTCCATTCATCATGATATTAGTCTGGTTTTCTATGTCTCTGATGTTTACCAAAATTTTGCTCTTATCTGAATTGATTTCCATTCCGTACTTGCTGGTAACTTTTTCTAACTTTGATGTTAATTCTTGCAATGATTGTTCTGACCCAGCTATAAGATCAATATCATCAGCGAATCGCAAGTTGCAAATAGGGCGACCTCCGATCGATATAGACGTGTTGTAGTCATGTAATGTCTCTTGTATGATGTGCTCTAAGTATATGTTAAAAAGTACTGGGGACATTCTGCATCCCTGTCGAACTCCCACAGTTGTTTTGAAGAACTCTCCAATTGTATTGTGTGACAAGATAGCACTATTTGCATTTTCGTACAGAGCTTCAATAATGTCTATAATTGTGGTGTCAAAATTAAAGTTCCTTAGTATGTGCCACAGACCATCATGTCAAACACGATCAAAGGCCTTTGTAAAGTCAATGAAGTTGTGGTATAAATCACGTTGGTGTTGAATATGTTTTTCGATTAGTGTTCGGATGTTAAATATTTGTTCAACGGTGCTTCTGTTTGCTCTGAAGCCAGCTTGTTCTTCTGCAATTATTTCTTCCGACTTGTGTTTTATTCTGTTAAGTAGTATTTTGAGCATCACTTTACTGGGGTGTGTTATAAGGCTAATTGTTCTGTAATTTGTACACACTTTCAAATTTCCTTTCTTGGGAATTGGTATTATTAGTGATTGTGTCCACTCAGTGGGCCATTGTTTTGTGTTCCATATATTTTGGCATATTTTGGTCATAATATTTACCACATTAATGCCCCCGTATTTCAACAATTCTGCTGGAATGTTGTCTATACCAGGTGACTTCCCTCCTTTCAATGTTTATATGGCCTCTTTTATTTCATCTACTAGAATTTCTGCATTTCCTATTTCTCTGTTGTTTAGTTCAGAATTCTATAATATCGTGTAGTCAGGATTACACTTGCAGTTATACAGCTCCTTGCAATACTCTGTCCATCTTTTCACTATATCTGTTGTTTCATTGAGTATCTTTCCGTGTTTGTCTTGTATTGTAGATATCGTTGGTCTATTTGGCTGTGTTATCTTTCTTAGAGTGTCGTATGCTACCTTACTGTTTCCGCGCTTAATACCTTCATTGATGGTTTCGTATTTTTCCTCTAGCCACACTTCTTGTGCTTGTTTCTTATTAAATACATACGTTTAGAGTTATCTGGGTTTTTTCTGGGTTTTGTGAGCTGGGATTATTTATAAAGCGTGAGTGATGACAGTGCTAGCCAGTAAGCGTCATTAAACAAATAAACAGGCCTACATTTGTGGAATAAATTGATCGCCAAGTCCATTAGATATTTATCGTCAAGATATCATTGCAAGGTATGATTATTTCCTTTCACTTCTTGAACCGGCTCTCTAAAACCAAACGTTCGATCACACAATCAAAAAACGTGCCAATCAAACAAAGATTGTAATACTGTTCATGTTTACTCTATCAGTTCCTGAATTACATTTCCAATACGAAGTCTTCACTTGCACCAAGTTGCTTACTCTTGTAAATTTACTCGATGTTACAGTTTCTCAACTTGGATTCAGTGTTACGGTTCTTCATCTCGGCTTCAGGACCAAAGTATCTCAACTCGGCTTCAGTGTTACGATATCTCCATTCAGCTTCAGTGTTACAGTTTCTCCATTCAGCTTTAGTGTTACGGTATCCCAACTCGGCATCAGCGTTATAGTATCTCAATACGACTTCAGTGTTATAGTATCTCAATACGGCTTCAGCGTTATAGTATCTCAATACGGCTTCAGTGTTATAGTATCTCAATACGGCTTCAGTGTTATAGTATCTCAACACGGCTTCAGTGTTATAGTATCTCAACACGGCTTCAGTGTTATAGTATCTCAATACGGCTTCAGTGTTATAGTATCTCAATACGGCTTCAGTGTTATAGTATCTCAATACGGCTTCAGTGTTATAGTATCTCAACACGGCTTCAGTGTTGCGGCGACTTACTGTTACTCGGTTTTACTGTTATGGTGTCTCCATTCATCTTCAATATTACGGTATGTCCATTCGGCTTTAGTGTTATACTATCTGCATTTAGCTTTAGTGTTACGGTATCCTTATTTAGCTTTAATGTTACGCTATCTACAGTCAGCTTTAGTAGTGTTACGGTATATCCATTTAGCTTTAGCGTTACGGTATCTGAACTAGGATTAAGTGTTACAATGTTGGAACCCGACGTTAGTGTTACAGTATGTGAACTCATTCCTCCACCTTTTAT
This sequence comes from Meghimatium bilineatum, assembly GCA_034231615.1. Classification (NCBI taxonomy): domain Eukaryota; kingdom Metazoa; phylum Mollusca; class Gastropoda; order Stylommatophora; family Philomycidae; genus Meghimatium; species Meghimatium bilineatum. The sequence goes on from CM067305.1 coordinate 53,980,357, forward strand.
GTAATGGTACCTGTAGCTCATTGGTTAAACGCATTCCTCATTTCGCGTCTTAGACACTCAGTCGTACTCATGACATACAGTTGCTGATCCAGTGGTCCATGGGCTCATGCCCTTTGACCCAATGCCATTGTGTGATATATGCATGTGTTTGTGAGCTGTTGTTTTGTTCCATATAATGTGTTCCATTTATCTGGCCCTGGAGGGAGACTCATGCCATACCAAATTCTCTACATCGAATGCTAGTTGCATCGTCTATCGTAGTATATTGTCTATTATCAATCCCCAGTTGAATGAAGATTGATAGTATCTATACCTGCCTTTAAGCGTAAGGTGGGAACTTCAGCAGTCGTTCCATGGCCAGATGTGACGCCTTGGTTAAGGGGAGCATGTTTAAGTCCATGATTGTTCAATGTTATCTTGACGTTTTCTATCCACCGTTTTCTTCGACTACATTTGGCTTTGTGTTCGGATATATTTTTGTTATTTGGTCTTATTGGTATTTACTTTGGGTTCTTTCTCATAAAGTGACAGGGTCATATTTTACTTGCTGTCTTTTGATATATTCAATACATGATATTAAACCAACTCGTTTCCTAATTTCTTCATTTCTTATTTTATCTAGTTTAGTAACCAATTGCAGCTTTCTCAGAAACTTCATTTCACACGTAATAGTTTTCCTCTGTTGTGAGACGGTTAAAGACCATGTTTGACATTCGTAGCAGAGGTTGGTATAAAATGTGTAGGTAGTATCTGTCTATTGATTTCTATCTTGATCTTTGGGTGGAGAAGTAATGGTGAAAATTAGTAAGTCACTGTGTTTGCTTTCTGACACCTTGTTTCTATTTCAATGTCTAGTCTTATATTTTCGTAAAAAATGCTGCCTAGATATTTAAATTCGTTGGCTTGTTTCACTTTGGTATTATATACCGCTATAGCCATTGGTGTTGAAGACTTGTAATTTTTATAACTTCTGTTGCAAATGTTGCAAAACTGTTGCAACATCTTTTCATGTTGCAAATATTACATGCTAATAGCAATGCATTAATGTGGTTTTGCAAATTTTCTTTATTTTCATATATTATACTTTGATTGTCGGTTCGTTGATTTCATTATTCTGTCCCTCATCAGATTTATTTGCAATGTTTTTGTTAATGTGAGCTTTTATTATTATCTCCATGTATATGTTGAAAAGTAGAGGTGCGAGCACATAGCATTGTCTCACTCCCGATATTGTTTCAAAAGGTTTAGTCATTCCATCTGTTGTTCTTACTGTGCTTTGGCATATATGGTACAACGCTTTTATATTATCTAACAGCTGTCCTCTGATGTTAGTTATAATTTTCTAAGGTTTCCTAGATTAAAGTCTATATCTACTCTGTTGAATGCATTTTTTATTTCTGGTCTGCAAACACTTTGTTTAGTTTCTGATTGTATTTGATTGCTTTTACACTTAATTGTCTTAGTGAACCCAAAACGTCCGTTAAAAATGGCGTAGAAAACAAATTTGTGTTTTCTGTGTGCTATTAGATAAACGGATTTCCCACTGAAAGCAATGGCAAAACAACAGGAGTAATATGTCTAGTAATTCTATTTTGGATATTATGAATATGACAACAGATAAAGTGAAAGTACAACCGAAGATAATAATTGACAATTTCGAACTAGAGGACGTAACAAATATCCAGTATTTGGGCACAAACATAAATAGTTCCGGTATATAAGAACTTCCGGTAGTGACGTCCGTTGATGGAGAGTGTTTCTCTAATCAAGTCTGGGTCATTCTGTCAATCGTTGGATTAATCAACTAACATTGCAAAGTTCAGACCGATTTGTGTAACAGAAGTCAGTTCATTCCAATTCATTTTCATTCAAATGAATTATTTTATGACACTGTGTATTACAACATCGGATATTTAAGAAGCTAGGGATAGATCAAAAGAAACACTCAGACGAACAATACTTAGAGAAAGAAAAACAATCAATATACATACTATTCAAGAACTGCACATAATGGATTTGAACATACAGAATTGGAGAGATCTGACCTCTGCCCTGTGCGCTAACTTCAGCGTTAAAGGAAAATGAATGAATGAATAAATAGTTCAGGAGACTTTTCATGTCGAAATCAAGAGAAGAATTACAATGGTGACATGGTTGCTTGCGCAAATGAAAAATCTTTGGCAAAGTACCATCAGCATAGCCAAACTATTTATAGTGGCAATATACGGTTGTAGGGCATGGGCATCAAATACAACAATAGCAAAGAGTGTTACGAAATTAGATGCTACAGAAGAATTTTACGTATACCATGGACAGCTAAAAAGACAAATCAAGAAGTGTTAAGATCAATAAACGTCTAAGAGGACTGGCTCCTTAACAACATAACAACAAAGCTGTGTGTTTTTTTTTGTTGGTAATATAAAGAGACATAATAGCATTACAAGATTAATAGATGACGCACAGTTAACAGGAAGAGGGCGCCCAAGGCGACGATGGTGCATGATATATCAGATTGCGTAAACATGCCTCTATCTGCTGCAGGTCAACTCACCCAGAGTCGTGGAGTGTTCAGAGAATTCATAAGGAAGACCACGCTCTGGAAAGAATTTGTCACATGATGATGATTTCTCAGTGTGAGTAGTGCGTCTGTACAGCTTATCTCACTTCAAAGTCAAATTGAGTTATCGTAGTATCCTCATCTAACCCGTTATTTGTGAATATAACAAAATAAACTATGTACTTAACAACTGAGACTACCGACTGTATAGAAGACCTTCCAACATAATTAATTAGGATCCTATTCGCTACGTTTTTCGGTATTGTTGGGATTTCGGTTGGTCACTATTTATATACTTGGAGTCGCCTTGGCTATTTTTGGCATGTGATTCAAAGTATGTAAATAGTGACCAATCAAAATCCCAGCAATAATAAACAAGCGTAACAAATGGTGTCTTAATTTATTATGTTGGAAGGTCTTTATTAGATCTTAACGCCACAACTATATCTTTGATGAACTAACTAGGTATCGTCTAGCAAAGTAATAACATCCAATTGTCATTACAATTAATATCCTTTTTTTAATTAAAGACTCCACTATTACCTGTGCACTTTTTATATACTTTCATGGCTAGCTATCTCGACACAGCAGGTGTTTTCTTTGTTGCAAAATGAGCAAATTGTGCAGGAAAAATGTGTCCATTGATAGCATCGGAAACTGCACATTATCTCCGAGTTATGTACACTACCATTGACACTTTCATGTAATTGCTCTATTGTATACGGGATCTAAGGAATAGGTGGGGGTGTGCAAATTACAAAATATCACTCAGTCCTCCAGTCTAACCTTGTAACCTTCCCTTCAAATAGCAATTCCATTCAATCGTGTCTTTTATGTTTAAAAAAATAAATAAATAATAGATGTTGCAAAACAGTTCACTATAGGACAATTTGAAAATTATCACTGCGAGATATAAGTTGCGAAATACGTCATGGTTCATTGCGTAGAAGCAGTTATGGTGGAAACCTAGTCCCTTGTCAATTATACAGTCCGCGAACTCGTCGTTGTTTATCTATTCGCTAAACTCTTTGATGTCTTTCAGCGTCAGGGGTAGAAGAGTTTTATTGAGACGGCCCTCTAGTGTGCTGGGTATATTATGGAATTTGTCGCCTCTTTTATTTCAGTGATAAATCGATTTCACGGTCGGCCTGTAGGTATGCCTTAACTGTACCTGTGCAGCACATCAGAACAGGACATTTGTTACAAGTTATCCAGACTACAGACGGGTGAAACCAATACCGTAACAATTTTTCACAAAACGGTTTTCGCAAATTGTGACAATTACACACGAAAATAAACTAATGGCCTATGGTCATTTTTTATTTAAGGTAAAATCCTCTTCTTATTTAAAACATATCGATGTCTCCTGGCCCCGATGTTGCAAGATGTAAAAATATATCGTCGTCTCTGGTCCCTATGCTGCAAGATTTGAAAAAGTATCAACATCCCTGATCTGATGCTGCAAGATTTGAAAACGTATCAACGTCTCTGACCCCGACGCTGCAAGATTTGAAAAAGTATCGACATCCCTGATCTGATGCTGCAAGATGTGAAAAAGGATCAACGTCCATGACCCCATCGCGGTCTTACAGACACAAAAACTAATAGACTTTTTCTATGACAGGCTCTTCTCTTCATGAGAAGGAGGAACATCATAGATACTATGTGGGTGGTCATAGATACTATGTGGGTGGTCATAGATACTATGTGGGTGGTCATAGATACTATGTGGGTGGTCATAGATACTATGTGGGTGGTCATATATACTATGTGGGTGGTCATAGATACTATGTGGGTGGTCACAGGTACTATGTGGGTGGTCACAGGTACTATTTGGGTGGTCATAGATGCTATATGGGCGGCCATGCTGGAGGATAAGTAGAACATATGCAAACAGAATGCCAGTTTGTATATGAACTTAGTATTAGTAAATTGCCATATTTAAGGGAGATATTGCAATCAATTGACAAGTGTTAAATACAATATATTGTATAAGCAGAGCTTGGTATAACTACTTCCTAATTCAAGTTAATTCCTGAGTATAGAAAGTAAACTTCACCTGGCGGCTGAATTTTAATTATTTTTCTGTATTTCGTTGGTAGACCTTGTCATTTTTTAACTCTGTAACTCCGTATATAATGTATATAAATAGTGACCAAGGAAATTTACGACAACAATAAAAAAAAAAACATAACGAATGTAGTTCTAATGAATTCTGCACAGAGGTCTTATAGTATAGTTAAAGGTCGCAGTATAACCATGAACAACAATTATAATTAGAAACCGGAATTCAACTTTTGGTTTGCACTCATGTTTATATTGACTGCTTCTGGTATGCGGCTCTGAATGTTTACTATTCCTCGTATAATGAACCGTTCGACGTAATCATTACACATCACACATTTGTTAAGGGTTAATGACCATTTAATGTCTTGTGATTCAAAGATATTCTTAGAACAAGGTCAATGATCTATGACGTGTTGCCAATCGATAATATCATATTTTGTGCTCATTTGAAAACTCCGCCGAGTCGGATGTCTAAGTCATTGGCGCAAACAAAATGGAGACACAACGCAGTTCCGTTTTTTGGGCAGCTTCCTTTTTAAAAACTAGTAGAAACATACTTCTACAAAAGAGATCTGAAGGTTGTATATACACAAATTTGAAAACATCCATCTACAGCGTCTGATTTGACTTTTCCTGTGATTATCATTTACAGTCAACACACAGTATACGAAGTGACCAATTAAAATCACGGGAAAGGTCAAAGGTGTCACATTCAAAAGGCAGTTTTATAATGAGGCAGCAGGTTCTATATTTACAATTGGTCACACTTCATTATCTTAAGTTAACTCACAAATTCATGAATTAAATATTCTTCTTTTTCTGCCATCAATCTCAAATTTTTGCAGATTACCAGTATGTATTTCCAGGATGTGCTGTTTAATGGTTTACAACGTGGCTGAAATATCTTAGCATTTCTGTCCAATATTTTCTACATTATCATGGCTTCTACATCATGACATCTACATTAGCATGGTTAATACTTCATGACTAGTCATGACATTATATATATATATATATATTAACAGCTGAAGACAGAGTTAACGGCAGTAGGAGAAGAGGGCGCACGAGACGACGATGGTGCAATAATATATCAGATTGTACATATCTCTAGCTGCGGCAGGCCAACTAGCCCAGAAATAGCGGTGTGTTCAGGGAATATATTAGGAAGACCAAGATCTAGAAATAATATGTCACATGATGATGATGAAAAGAATAGTAAGAACTTCTTATATAGTGAACAAAATAAAAAAAGAGGTTCTGACAAAACTAATTATGAAAAAACAACAATATTTACGAAACTTAAGTTCACACATAATATTGTGGGCATTTTAAAAGACATGATATTTTGTTGAAAGTCTTACTTGAAGGTAGAGTTAGAAAAGCTAGAAAGAGGTAGGCAGAGATACACATCGGAGGGAATATTATACGATATACAGGATATAGTATATCAGAGTGCATAACCACAGCAAGAGACAGGGGACGATGGAAGTTTATTAGTCAACCATCAATGCGCAGATGGCACTTGATGACAATATCTGGAAAAGAACTTGCCTTTCATCAAGACTCATTGAATCTCAAATCAAGTGATGATGGTTAGTGAAGTAATTTTCCCGTGAGCAGGTAGCTATTGAAAGCCCAGAGTCTATCTGACGAGGGCACATATCCACCTACCTTCAGTGTGTAACTGAGGTGACACACGAACATTAACAGGTTTGTTGTATCAAAGACATAATTCGCCTGTGTGTTTCCGGGCCCGAAAGGGGAGAAAAGAATAGCAGTACTGTTTATCTTCCACGCATGTCGTAAAAGGCGACTAAAGAGTCTATGAGATGGAGTTGGCTGTCCCATCCTATATAGGGTCAGTGACCCAAAGCCATGTTGAACTCAGATGTGTCAGGCCAAAACGCAGCAATGATGTAAACCATTGCACAGCGCATTCCGTTCTCCGGAATACATCGTTCTGCAAGAGTTTGAGAACGAACGCAGAAGAACAAGAAGAAAGACATAATTGATTTAGAAAGAGGGGGGGGGGGTTATGAAAGCATGTTTAGTACCCGAAGGGAGGTAATCCAGTGAACCATTTCCTATGAACATTTCCTATGTCCTGCCATGAGCATAGTAAACAGCTCTGAGAAAACCAGTTCTTCTGACAGATATGTTGACCAATCTGCAGTGATCACACACCTAGGAATCCCCGTCACCTAGGAGTCTGCCACAAAAGAGCAAAGATGCAATGTCCGGTAGTATTCGTATCTTCATCGTCTACGGGGACCATTTTATAGAAGACAAAGATGCAATGTCCGCTAGCCTTCATATTCTCTTCATCCACGGGGACCATTTCACTGAAGACAAAGATATGAAATGTAGACAAGACATGTATTGACAATGATTTATTTTGTTCATAAATGACAAGTTGTCAGCCTATCTCCCAACAATCCTTAGTCGCCTCCTACGACTTGAATAAATAAAAAATAATGTTCCTATTATGTATTCCCTGCACTAGACAACAAAGGTCCCCGGTTGCCACATGAGTGGTACGAAAGACAAAGAATAATTTGCTACAAGTAGTAAACACAGAACGTAAGAGCTAGTATTTTTCTGTAAATAAAAGGAAAAACAACTAACAAAATCGAAACGGCATAAATAAATCGTATGGATTCAGTTGATATATTTCGTGTTGTATGTCTTTCAATCATTGTTCAGTGATCAATCATCGGGTGACTGCACTTCTATAGCGACATTTTGAGATGCCACTTTCCATTGACTGATTATGACTCGTGGAATAACTCACACAAAGACCTAGCTGTTCCATCCGACTCAATCAGTGCCGCATGGTAATCGTTCTCTAGATATTGACGTTCTAACATTGCTAAAAAATCTATGATTCTGTCGACTGTGTCATTGATTCCTAATTGACACTCAGTGTGCCCATGAGTATTTCTGATAATACTATTTGTCTGCTTTCTGTACTCTACTGGGAGTGTTTGAACGCGACACACAAACATATATTTACAAAATATCTACTGAAAACACAAGGAGCAGAAAGACTTGCGAAGGTAGAAACAGTGATTGGTGATAGTTCAGTGGTCCATGCTGTGATATTTTGAATACAATCACGGAGTTGGACTACTTGAAAGATGCGGGTAGGGCTTATGTTTCTTCTACTGTGTCTACGAATAGAATGCAGGACCTTGATGTGAAGCATGATGTTACCAGAAACTGGCATGTAGGAATCAAAGAAATGTTATCAATCAATACAGAACAAGAACAGTCTGTAAGAAGGACTTATTGATCAGAGTACCTGACTTGTTTGTCTGCGATTAATTGCTATACATCTAGTCCGATACTAGATAGGGAAAGAGTGATTTGTTTATAGATCAGCTGTAGGTTTCCCAATTGATAAGTGAAACTGACGTAAAACTGTATAAAAATTGTCTTTTCTTGTTTGAGCAACTTCTGCCGTGAAGCGTCGTGGAGAGACGAAGTTTATATTCTATAACAATAGTAATTACGTAAAACACAAAGGCGAACAGTTTTACAATGAAGGCACAGACTGTCAGATTATTGAGTACAGATATGACACAATACAGGTATGATATATACAAGAGTTTAAACGTTTCAACCTTAATGTCTTTTTCAAGAACATATAAGACAAATAGTGAAAAAACAGTAAAAATAAAGGCACATCACAAATGCATTAGACGACATATATTTAACATCATCGAAGATAAGAATACGTATACATTGGCAAGGATCGGGTGTAGACTCGCACATTAAATAAATATGGAGAATGAGAACGACATAAAACAGCTTTGACTGAAAGTAAACATGAACTACCACTCAAATCTGACTAAATGAATGATTTGTATTAAGACCAAATAGCACAACGTATAGTGATTTTGTACCTAGTTGTGTGGTTGTTGACACTGGGGGAGGGGGAAGGGGAGGTTACAAAAGTTGACACCAACAATACTTTTTTTATACACTAATTAATTTGTTTGAATTTGAAAATTGTATCTAACAAATAGAAAACAATACACGCATTTTTATTTTACTTGTCTGCTATAAATTGTTTTAGGGGGTGGAGATGGGAGGGGGCAAAAATATTTAAGTATTTAAAAGGGGCATAATTAGTAAGCACGGTGTTGTCTGAATTTGTGACAGTTGTTGACACAACCCCCTAACGAAACATGATTCTGGAGTACTAATTTTTATGCTATGACCGATAGTGCTCTTGCCTATGTTATATAATCATCCGGTGTTCACTTATTATGCAGAAAATAAGGCCATAGAAACAATTAAATATTTTGACGTTCAATAGACATGAAAGACTCAATGACATAACAAAAATTGAAACGCTATAAACATCGCTAATCAATCGATGAGATCAATACAGAAACCGTTTGATTGCTCGTGACATGAGAATTACATTTGGACATACACGGCGTAATTCATGAGAGATTCTTCATTGAGATTCAAGAGTTGAGGGCGTAGCAGGTCAACTTTTCTTTCAATTTCCAATCCATTTCCCTGAATGACAGATTGATTGTGAGATCCGTGTGAACATAGAATTGATTACTTTCAACCTTGATTTTTCATACTTTTCATAACATAATATGGATTATATAGTTTTCAATATAAAAACTTTCAGATAAATGGGAACGAAGAGCTAGAAATGAATGATCACCGATAGCGCTGAACCGTGTGTTGCAGGGGCATGAAATGGGAGAAAGTAACAGATACTGTTAACTGCCGTGCATGTCGTAGGAGGCGAATAAGGAGTTTTGGGGATGGAGTTGGATGTGTCATCCCATAAAAAGGCAAATCACCCAGAAGACACGCTAAAATCGGACTTATCAGTGAGAAAGGCGTAAATATCTCAGCCAAGCTGTAAACGATGATACAACTCATTACGTTCTCCAGAGTATTTACTGCTATGTGCAGAGATTTGAAAACGAACTTAGAAGAAGAGGAAGAACTAATGTGTGACGTCATGTATGACGTATATTTGCGAGAATACAAACTGATCGGAGAATATTGCACAAGACAGATCCGACTGCCATCACAAAATCAAGAGTGATGCAGCAGCTGCAGAGAACCTAAGATATCAAGCTGCGTAACCAAAACGCGCTAGTTAAACGGCAAGAGTTGCTGAATGCCCCACTGAATCCTACCACTCATGCTCAGAGTGTAATAGACAATTCAGGGCACTCCTAGGACTCATACGTCACAGTTGGGCACACGGCACACGGCAGACATCATACATCATCCCAGTTGAGCTGAATGGTCTTTGTTGACTTCGACGGACGAACCACATACTTGTGATGAACATATGAATTTGTACGTCGTGATTTTATACTTCGTGACATATTCTTTCTAGAAATTAGTCTTCATAGATGCTCTGAACTTACTTTCACCAAATTTGCTCTCTATGTACAGCGAAAACATAATTCGTGCAATTGAAAATATTTCAGGAATATTATAATATTTCTGATAACCATTCAGGATAATCATAATTATCAGTGGGTGAACATGAACAACTTGTGATATGCAGCCAACACTGTCCTAACTGACAGAAGTGAGAAGGATGTACACGAGTAGATTAATATAGTAGTAGCAGAAAGCAAAGACAAAAGTCTGTTCTTAAATAAAAAGAAGTCAGAAGTGAAAGTTGTTTATCTGAACTAAGAAACAACATAAATCCCCCAACATGCGATATCAAAGTGAATGGTTCAATACTCAAACAGATCTATCAATTCAAGTATTTAACAACAAAGATAGCATCAGATGGAAGAAGTTCAACAAAGATAGCATCAGATGGAAGAAGTTCAAAAAAGATAGCATCAGATGGAATAAGTTAAAAAAAGATAGCATCAGATGGAATAAGTTCAAAAAAGATAGCATCAGATGGAATAAGTTAAAAAAAGATAGCATCAGATGGAAGAAGTTCAAAAAAGATAGCATCAGATGGAATAAGTTAAAAAAAGATAGCATCAGATGGAATAAGTTAAAAAAAGATAGCATCAGATGGAATAAGTTCAACAAAGATAGCATCAGATGGAAGAAGTTCAACAAAGATAGCATCAGATGGAAGAAGTTCAACAAAGATAGCATCAGATGGAAGAAGTTCAACAAAGATAGCATCAGATGAAAGAAGTTCAACAAAGATAGCATCAGATGGAAGAAGTTCAACAAAGATTGCATCAGATGGAAGAAGTTCAACAAAGATTGCATCCGATGGAAGAAGTTCAACAAAGATTGCATCCGATGGAAGAAGTTCAACAAAGATAGCATCCGATGGAAGAAGTTCAACAAAGATAGCATCCGATGGAAGAAGTTCAACAAAGATGGCATCAGATGGAAGAAGTTCAACAAAGATGGCATCCGATGGAAGAAGTTCAACAAAGATGGCATCCGATGGAAGAAGTTCAACAAAGATGGCATCCGATGGAAGAAGTTCAACAAAGATGGCATCAGATGGAAGAAGTTCAACAAAGATAGCATCAGATGGAAGAAGTTCAACAAAGATGGCATCAGATGGAAGAAGTTCAACAAAGATGGCATCAGATGGAAGAAGTTCAACAAAGATAGCATCAGATGGAAGAAGTTCAACAAAGATAGCATCAGATGGAAGAAGTTCAACAAAGATAGGAAATAGAATAGTATAAAGGCAAATGCAGAATTCCTAAATATAAAGAATACACGGTCCTAGTCACTAGAGGTAAGAGAGTTAGATAAAGCTACAATCAAACAATCAATCAATCAATCAATCACTCACTCAATCAGTCAATCGATCAATCAATTAATCAAGTGTCATGCCTATTGGTGTAGGCAATCATGTTTCTCCACGTCTCTTTGTCTCTTGTGTTGTCAATAAGCTTGGTTGGTAAACTTCTACCGTGCCACAATACTAGTCCATCTAGCGACTTTTCTCTTTGTCGTCCTCTATTTCTTCTCCCCGTGATCTTACCAGTGGTTATTAAGTGTTCAAGCTGTGTTCTTCTCAGAACATGCCCTGGAAACCTGGAAACTGTCTGTCCCTAATGTTTGATAAGATTGATCTTTTTACGCCAGCATCAATGGCAACCTCTGCATTAGTTTTCTTGGCTGTTCCTGGTATTTTAAACATTCTTCTCAGAAAACACATTTCTGTAGCCTCTTATTCGGTTTGAATTTTTTTTATTTACAGTTCGTGCTTCACATCCATAAAAAGAATTGGTTCGATATAACATATCAGCACTTGAATTCGGGTCTGCATGGATAGTCTTCCAATACACAAAATGGTTCTCATTTTTTGGAATGCTGATTTGCTTGCGCTGTTCGGCTCTTTATCTCACTTGAGCATCTACCTTCTGATGTTAACAGGGTGCCAAGACATTTCACTTTTTCAACATGTGCTATTTTGTGTCATTAATTATTATGTTGCATCGTGGTGGTGTATGTTTCTTCAACCATTATTTCTGTTTTCTTCTTGCTTAAACTAAGGCCTTTGTTTTCACTTTCTTTCGATAGAGCTACACCGCACATATAATAACATTTGTATGCAAAATTTGGACAATACACATACAAGATAGTGAAAACTAGAGGCAACACAGATGTGATTCTATAAAAGAATAGACAGCTAGAAAAACCAACGAAGATGTACTGAAAGAGTCAAATGCGAGAATAGGGTTATTTAAGTTAATAATATCAGGAGACAATTGTAATTTCTGTATGTGTTAGGAAACTGGGGGTACGGAGAACATGGTTACAACGAGCAAGATTGAGTACAAGAGGGATGACATATTGAGAAAACATTAGACATTCTAACATTACGGAATGGCAAAGAGTCAAGAACCGTCCTGATAAAATACTTGCAATAAAAAGTTGTGGAGATTCCTGACCGTCAAGGCCAGTCGGCGCGGCGCTTAATGATGACTCGGCACGGTACATCACTCTATTTGATTTCATACTGTTGTCGTGTGCTGCAGTTGTCTGTCCTGACTACTTAACTTACCCATCCTGTAGATATCCCTTTAATCCATTAAAAATCCATATCATCGTATATTGTCTAGTATTTTATTCAGAAAGTTGCAATGTTAAAAGCTGTAATACTTGTTGGTGGTCCATTGAAAGGTAAGATCAACATTATTTGTTTTTATTACGGTTTCACACAGAAATACTTTGTTAGATATAAACCAAATCAGATAATTGGAAAGTAGCTAGCTTCACAACTATGAAATAAAGATACAAAAAATGTATCTTGTGTTTTTGGAATCTCAACTCCCTGGCGTAGCTGTTAAGGCGTTTGCTCTGTGCTCAAGAGGTCGCGGGTTCGAATCTTGCTCGCGTCGTCTTGTTTATAAGGTGGATTTTTTCGAAGATCCCTGGGGATAATTTCTTGCAGCTACGGAGTTAACGTATGAGTGGTACTCTCTTCGTTGAGAGGGACGGAGAACAAATGGCCCAACCCGAGTACAGTGGTGTAAATCCTATATACCTTTTCAACATAGTAAACTTTTAGCATAGTAAACTTTTAGCATAGTAAACTTTTAGCATAGTAAATTTTTAGCATAGTAAACTTTTAGCATAGTAAACTTTTAGCATAGTAAACTTTTAGCATAGTAAACTTTTAGCACAGTAAACTTTTAGCATAGTAAACTTTTAGCATAGTAAACTTTTAGCATAGTAAACTTTTAGCATATTAAACTTTTAGCATAGTAAACTTTTAGCATAGTAAACTTTTAGCATAGTAAACCTTTAGCATAGTAAACCTTTAGCATAGTAAACCTTTAGCATAGTAAACTTTTAGCATAGTAAACTTTTAGCATAGTAAACTTTTAGCATAGTAAACTTTTAGCATAGTAAACTTTTAGCATAGTAAACTTTTAGCATATTAAACTTTTAGCATAGTAAACTTTTAGCATAGTAAACCTTTAGCATAGTAAACTTTTAGCATAGTAAACTTTTAGCATAGTAAAATTTAGCATAGTAAACTTTTAGCATAGTAAACTTTTAGCATAGTAAACTTTTAGCATAGTAAACTTTTAGCATAGTAAACTTTTAGCATAGTAAACTTTTAGCATATTAAACTTTTAGCATAGTACACTTTTAGCATAGTAAACCTTTAGCATAGTAAACTTTTAGCATAGTAAACTTTTAGCATAGTAAACTTTTAGCATAGTAAACTTCGCAAGAACTTAATACAACCCCGTAAATGGGAGAAGGATTGGGGATCGGGTGATGAGGGGTTAAATCATCCCTCCATTGGAAAATAATTTTTTTTAATTAAAAAAGGCTGTTCTCTTCTTCAATTGTCATTTGCGGTTTTCTTTTTCAAAAAAAAAAAAGGTCGTGGTTAGGTCGTGGTAAAAAACGAAGTGGTTAGCTTTTTTCTTTAGGAAGAATTTCCTCTGTATCTACGGTCCTGATTGATTAAGAAAGATCCAGAACAAAACCGTAGAAAATTGTTCCATAGGGGAGGCGGTGGTGGGCGGGATTTACTATAAAAAGTCATTCGTGTGCTACCTGCGTAAATTTCTCAATTTGATAGAAAATGTAAAGACCTTTTTGTGAACCATCGCTAAGGGGTTGTGGGTTTTTAACCGCCCTTATGGCTAAGTTCCTAGTACTAAAATCTAAGCGTTATGTTCCAGATTTAATAGGGGGAATTGGGGGGGGGGGTAAAAACCAATTCCACCACCCCCCCCGCCATTCCTTAATCTACGGGTGTAGTTCATAATAGAGCTGACGGTGACATTTCTTAGATGGTCACGGCACAACAAAATCTATGGAGATGTTCTTATATTACATTAACACTTTCTTTGGCAATTTGTGTCCTCCCCCCCCCCCGTCTTTGCCAACAACATATCACGAAATCAAGGACTCCCCTGTTTAATTATATCACATTTCCCCTGTACTGAAATCGAATGGGTGGGACAGAAGAAGTATTTTGTGCAGCAAATGGGATGTCCATAAATTACGTCAACATTTAGTGGGTGGGGCTCTAAAAGAGTTTGACAGTTGTTGACAAGAGGAAGATATAACTATGTTTGTAGCCGTTGTAACCATGTTTGTAACCATGTTTGTAGCCGTTGTAACCATGTTTGTAACCATGTTTGTAGCCGTTGTAACCATGTTTGTAACCATGTTTGTGGCCGTTGTAACCATGTTTGTAGCCTTTGTAACCATGTTTGTAACCATGTTTGTAGCCGTTGTAACCATGTTTGTAGCCTTTGTTACCATGTTTGTAGCCTTTGTAACCATGTTTGTAACCATGTTTGTGGCCGTTGTAACCATGTTTGTAGCCTTTGTAACCATGTTTGTAACCATGTTTGTAGCCGTTGTAACATGTTTGTAGCCTTTGTTACCATGTTTGTAGCCTTTGTAACCATGTTTGTAACCATGTTTGTGGCCGTTGTAACCATGTTTGTAGCCTTTGTAACCATGTTTGTAACCATGTTTGTAGCCGTTGTAACCATGTTTGTAGCCGTTGTAACCATGTTTGTAACCATGTTTGTGGCCGTTGTAACCATGTTTGTAGCCTTTGTAACCATGTTTGTAACCATGTTTGTAGCCTTTGTAACCATGTTTGTAGCCTTTGTAACCATGTTTGTAGCCGTTGTAACCATGTTTGACATAATTTGACCTCAACAATACTGTTTTGTATAAAACAATTAAATCGTTGAGTTTGCAAAATTTCTCTAAAAATTTGAAGCAGTCACGTAGTTTTGTTCTCACTTTTTCTTGTTCTAGAAAACCTTTTTTTTGGGGGGGGGGGGGGAGGGGGGAGGGGGGTATGTAAATGTTGACATGCTTAAGCAGGGGAAGAATTAATTCTTGACAGATGATGACATGGGTGGTGGGGGGGGGATAAATTTGGTAAGAAATTTTAACAGCTGTGGAACATTTTGAGACTTCTACTAATTGGTGAGGTAAAGAATAGATAGTCTTTTAAATTCTAATTAATGCGCCAGGGCCAGCGAAACAGCTCACTGGAAACAACAAATAAATAATACAACAAAGGTACAGCAGTGAAAGTAATGTACAGGATAGAAAGCATGTACAACTGTCAAGAAAATAGAAGCGTTCTAGGATATAAGTTAACGATCTTGAAATTTTCAGATAACGACAAAATTACAGAAGTCATTATATTATATATAATAATATATATGATATTAAAACAAAAACATTTAATTAATATTGGTTCCTAGAAGATTATTTTTTTTTAAAACAGCGTTGCTAGTTTCAAACATAAATCCATTCTGATGAAAAACAAGCTAGTAGAACATCCAGAAACTACAAATCAGTTTCTCTGAATCAGGAAACTAATGATGAACAGGCTGTATTTAATTGCTGGGTAATAACAAGGATTGCGTTGTTAATCAAACAGGCATTATAACAAGCAGCAGAACATAAGACTAAATATGGTGTCTCATGAAAAAACTTTTAATTATGTACAGCAGTTGGACTTGTTGACCTACAGAAAGCATTAGATAAAGAATGGTGGCTTTTTAAACACCATATTAAGAAGGAAATTATGTCTTTTCGGCAATGTGGTGAAACACGATGTATGGAATGTTGTTGGAGGGGGCAATAGAAGACAATAGAGAGAAAGGTCGACCAAGACGTCGCTAGACAAGAGATATTATGGAATGCATGCACATGTCGCTACAGGAGGCGGGACAACTTGCCAGAGACCGCGGGGATTTCAGGAGATTCATAAGAAAAGAATATATCACATGACAGACATAGAAGGTTTTAAAGATAAAGAGAGCAAGAAATTACAATTAAATATTTAAAATATCTTGTGCATTGTCCAGATGTTAGATAGTTGGTCCCACAACCGAGAGGTCTAGAGTTCAACTCGCGGTAAGGGGTTGACTTTTTTCTGTAGGATATTAAATTTAAAACAACAAACGAACTTGTATCTGTGTTTATAGCAAGTAATCTTTATCACAATTCTACACGTTTCAACCCTTAACTCCTTAACGAAAAAAATATTCAGTAATGACAGTTTTTGTTACAAAATATTCAGGATGTAGCAATGTTTGTGTATTCGTTCGATCTCCAGAAACTACGAACAATATACCTCTTGTAATTTCTTGTGCAATGAAGGAGTTTCTTTAAAACTTCATTGTTAATACATAGAAATTTGTCAAATCTCAAGCTGTGTGTGCGGGGAAGTTTCTGTAAAGGTTTACTATTCATATCCAGAAGAATCCTAAGTCTCAGCTGTGTGCAGTGGAGAAGCTTCACCACAGCTTTAATTCATATCCAGAAGAATCCTAAGTCTCAGCTGTGTGCAGGGGAGAAACTTCACCAGAACGTTACTTCATACCTAGTAAGACTCCCAACTCTCAGCGTTGTGCAGTGCTTTGAGAAGAAACATTTAATTTAGAGAGGGTATGGATATAGCTTTAGTTCTGTTTATTTTATTTGCGTTTATTCTCAAACTCCCATCGGATCTCTTTTGCAGCAGGATGTACCTACTAGATTTCCAACAGGGTGTAATCCAGATAACTGAAATGCTATCCCACCGAAGACGGATGTGTCGGGCCATTTGCGCAAATAAAACGGCGACACAACGCATATCCATTATCTGGACTACATCCTGCTGGAAATCTAGAATGGATCATGGTCCTGCTACTAGAGAGATCCAGCAGGAGTTAGAGAATGAACGCTGAAGAAGAAGAGAAATGCGTAGTGTTGCACTTTTATTTTCATCAATGGCCAGACACATCCGTCTTTGACTGTAAGAACTATTACGTTCAGTTTTTTTAAACCACTTCTACTGAATAATGAACGTTTGTAACCATATCGATTATAGTAAGCCAGCCGGACGTAACTATCAAACCAGCATTTTTTGATGAAGTGATTTTCTAGGCAATATAAATGTGCAGTAGGTTACTATTGCCTTCTAAACGGACAGGATGCACAATAATCTACTGACTGCGGAAATTAAATCTTTAATCGCAGCCGTTCGAGAAGTAATGTGTGTCTTTTCTGTACGCAGCAGAACAATATATATAAAGAGAGGACATAGAGAGAGAGAGAGAGAGAGAGAGAGAGAGAAGAAAAGAAAGGAAGAGAGAACGAGTTCACATATAAATACAAACCAACACACTATCGCTGGATGAACTGAATAGAACAATGTTCTCGTAGATATGAATGATAGATTCTGAAAAAAGGAGAAAGAACATAATCAGATATATAGTATACGAATATCACCGGTACCAAGAGAAAACAAACAATGGTACCAAATAAAATGTGACGGAACTACATTGTTCCGACCATGGCCAAAGAATTTATAAGACATATTGGTTAATTCGAAAACAGCCCTCTAAAATGACTACTTTGACAGTTTATGTGATGATTGGCTGTTGACACAAAGTATTTACAACGTGACCAATATATATCACGGTAACTGTCAAATGAATCATTTTAGAGGCTCTTTTCCCATCAACCAACATGTCTTATCTAGGATTATCTCTGTTCTAACCAGCATAATTAGGAGTGGCGTTTTAAACGTCAGAATAGAAATTGTGCAGGACCAGTGTCCTGCTATAAGAGAGAATCAGCGGGAGTTTAAGAATAAACGCTGAAGAAGAAACGTCAAATTTAAACGTAAATGTATGGATATATAAGGCTAATTATAAGTATTAGAAGACATCAGGGGCAAAGGCCGCCAAAGACGCCGTTGGACAAAAGACATTCAGGAATGCCTGCGCATGTCACTAGAAGAGGAAGGACAGTTTGTCCAAGACCGCGGAGAATTCAAGAGATCCATAGGAAAGACTACGTTCTGGAAAGAATATGCCACCTGATGATGATGATGATATAAGTATAGAAACATTCAAACAATTAACTAGATGCTAGACAGATCAGCTAGCACTTGGAGAATAATATGTGCACACATACGTTTCTAAGGAGCATTTGTTGAGGCTCATGCACACCTGTCAATAGATCCGACAATTTCTTTTCTATCAGATAAGGGAACTGCAGTTAGGGAAATGCGAATTTATAATTTTATTTGTTTCAACTGAGATTTATCTGTATAATATATTTCTATCTTTGTTATTGGCTGTTCTAGGCACAAGATTTCGGCCATTATCTTTTGAATTACCAAAACCCCTGTTTCCTGTGGCAGGATTTCCAATTATCTATCATCACATTGAAGCATGCTCTCAGGTAGGCTGTTTTAATCATTTATCATCACATCAATCATGCTCTCATGTAGGCTGTTTTAATCATTTATCATCACATTAAAACATGCTCTCATGTAGGCTGTTTTAATCATTTATCATCACATTGAATCATGCTCTCAGGTAGGCTGTTTTAATCATTTATCATCACATTGAAGCGTGTCTCATATATGGCATTTAATCATCTATCATCACGTTGAATCATGCTCTCAGGTAGGCTGTTTTAATCATCTATCATTACTTTGAAGCATGTTCTCAGGTAGATTGTTGCAGAATACGTATTTTCTTTATCTTACTTATTGTGCTACTATAGCGTGAAACAGATGTTTCAAGTAAGTAATGTATGACACCAACGGCCGTTGAGGATCTACATTGGCCTCTACGCCATGTTCCATGAGCTCGAGAGAAGACGGAGGCAATTCATGAAAGGAACAACAGTTGGTATCCAAAGATGGGATGGGACAACTAGATGAGAAAATTGCTCAGAATTATCAGAAATAAATCGGCAACATATTACTGCAATGGGGGACAATTAATAGTAACACTGTCACTTACCATACATGTCGTAAGATGCCACTAAGCGGGAAGGGTGTGGGTTTACTATCAACCCCTTGATCTCCGGTGTGATGAAGCCTGCTGAAGACCCAACCATTTTTCGCTTGAAAAAAATAATTTTTCGCGCGTTGATATTTCATGTGACTAATTCAACCCATCTCTCCTGCTCGTGATAACGCGTGTTTCAAAATTTCTGCAAAATCTATACTTCTATTCATCCAGTAAATTGTCTTCCTCCAACATATATTCCAAGTATTCCTTTCAAGATCTCACCTTTATCCATAGTCAAATTTTCTATTAGATGTGCCCTTGTACCCAGCTTGTTTACCCAGCTTGCATTTCCGAGTACTCCAATATGCCCTGGACAATACATCCATACGAATTACTGACAGTTAGGAGCATCTATGTATATCGATCATTCATGGCGCAACAATCAGTTTCTTTGGGACTTTCAAATCATGGACAGAGAATTGAACACAATAATAGCTATGTTTAGAGTGGTTTCCGAGAGCCACCCTCTAGGCCAGGGGTCGGGAACCCATGCCTCGCGAGCCAGATGTGGCTCTATTGATGGATGCATCTGGCTCGCAGATAAATGTTCGATTATTAAAAATAATATTTCTTTAGACTCCTTTGATCTACATATTAATTGTATATAAATATTTCATTCTACAAATAAGTTAAAGTCTACTGCAGCTCAGCATCAGAAGTCGCATTAATGGTAAGACATACTCATTATTGATTAGCAACAGCATAACAATGTTATTAAAAAGAATTCAGAGACATAATTATTGTACTTTTAGTGTTGAAATTACACAAAATGCACACATTTACTTGAATTTTTAAGTTTTAAACATAATGTATGGCTCTCACAGAATTACTTTTCAAAATATGTGGTGTCCATCGCTCACTCATACAAAAAGGTTCCCGACCCCTGCTCTAGGTTGATCTAATTGCCTCCACCTCTAATCTCACACTAGAGGTTGTCATATTTTCTTGAAGTTCAATCCGCTAAGACTTGCTTTTCTATTATAACATAACTATCTCTCGCTAACCCGATTGTCATTACTTAATGTTTATTTGCATAGTAATTATTAGTTATTCACGTTTGTTAACATTCGTTGAAACATTTCTAAGATTATGTTCTTGTTAATTTATTCTACTAAAGTTTATTGAAAATGTGTTGTTGATTCACAAGTGAACAGTTTCTTTTGAACATATTACATTTTGTTTCAGGTACCATTTCTGTCTGAGATCTTGATGATTGGATTATACCAGACCAATGAGTTTCTCAATAAGTTTCTCATCCAATCACAACGTGAGTTCAAGATACAGATACGGTTAGTATATATTCGGAGTAATGAAATTTCCAGACTACCGACATATAGCATGCCACAAATGGCCATGACACATAGACATAACGGTTGTAAAGCTAGAGGCAGACCATGTAAAAGATGGATCACAGAAATCAAAGAAGCCACAGGAACAAGCTTACAAACAGAGCACAAGAAGGCCATCTCCAGGGAACTCTTTCACCCCTGTCACCGCAAGGCAAACAAGGGACACAGCGCATAGAATAGAATAGAAGGAAATTTCTAAAACCGGTTCAAAAGCGTAAAGAATTGATTTTATTGTACTCGGGTCTTATCATATGTAATCCGCCCCTCTCACGAAAACGACGCGCAGCCTGCCGAGAGTACCACTCACAGCAGGTAACTCGTAGTTTCAACCGATGATCGCCAGGAATTTCTCCAAAAAATGCAGTTATAAACAAACCGTCACGATTCGGGATTGAACCCATGTTTTCTTGAACAAACGGCAAATTGTTTACCCACTATGCCATAAGGATCACCTAGTAATCCTATTTGCAGTATGTTTACATTAACCAACTGCATTGCATAGGCCTACTTTACAGATTCTATTAACAATGCTGCCTTAGGTTTTTCCTTTTGTTGTAGACGAGGTATAAATAGGATTGGGTAACCGTTATGTGACCAAGGAAACGATGTAGAAAGTGATTACAGGTGAGACGAACAGCAGAAAGTAAATATAGGTAAGACCAACAGCAGAAAGTAAATATAGGTAAGACCAACAGCAGAAAGTAAATATAGGTAAGACCAACAGCAGAAAGTAAATATAGGTAAGACCAACAGCAGAAAGTAAATATAGGTAAGACCAACAGCAGAAAGTAAATATAGGTGAGACCAACAGCAGAAAGTAAATATAGGTGAGACCAACAGCAGAAAGTAAATATAGGTGAGACCAACAGCAGAAAGTAAATATAGGTTATAGGTAAGACCAACAGCATAAAGTAATATAAGTAAGACCAACAGCAGAAAGTAAATATAGGTAAGACCAACTGCAGAAAGTAAATATAGATAAGACCAACAGCAGAAAGTAAATATAGGTGAGACTAACAGCAGAAAGTAAATATATATGTGAGACTAACAGCAGAAAGTAAATATAGGTTATAGGTAAGACCAACAGCATAAAGTAAATATAGGTTATAGGTAAGACCAACAGCATAAAGTAAATATAGGTTATAGGTAAGACCAACAGTAGAAAGTAATATAAGTAAGACCAACAGCAGAAAGTAAATATAGGTGAGACCAACAGCAGAAAGTAAATATAGGTTATAGGTAAGACCAACAGCAGAAAGTAAATATAGGTTATAGGTAAGACCAACAGCAGAAAGTAAATATAGGTAAGACCAACAGCAGAAAGTAAATATAGGTAAGACCAACAGCAGAAAGTAAATATAGGTAAGACCAATAGCAGAAAGTAAATATAGGTAAGACCAACAGCAGAAAGTAAATATATAGGTAAGACCAACAGCAGAAAGACCATATATGTATATGTATATATAGTGACAAACAACAATTTCGACAATAATAAATAACGTCACGAATGAAGTCCTGTTTACTTTCTTTTTGGAGTTCTATTCTGAACCCCAATAATGCTGCAATCACAATGTTTATAATATCCGCGACGGTAGGTAGTATAGGAGACATGTTCGCTAAAACGTAAACATGAACTTGTCTCCGATTTGCGTGAAATTTATTGGATGGCCTTGGCTAATTTTTGGCAAGCGACTTCAAGTATGTAAATAGTGACCAATTAAAATTCAGACAATAATTTAAAAAAACGTAACATACGGGGTCCAAATTAATTCAGCTAGGAGGCCTGTATTGTCGAGAGCCACTATAATATCACAGACTATGGACTATATAAGACACGTTGGTTAATTTGAAAACAACATCAAATGACTCATTTTAATAATAAATCCCTACTTTATCATAAAAACTAAAAATTCTACAAACGAAATGATTAACTCATTTTAAAGTGAGAAATATACCCTTATCAAAATCATACGTACGAATCTGATTTGCTGTTAGCATTGTTTCCGCTCTTCTATTTAAACTATATGTTGAATAATGACTTAATTTTTATAGTCGCTCCATTTTATATCACAAGCTATTGTACTTTATGACAAGTACAAGTATACATGTATTTCGTTCCACAGATACCTGCAGGAGTACACACCTTTGGGCACAGCTGGTGGAATTTATCATTTCAGAGATCAGATTCTAACTGGCAACCCTGAGATGTTTTTTGTAATCAATGCCGATGTATGTGGAGATTTCCCACTTGTAGAAATGTTGAATTTTCATAAAGAATTGCCGTCAGGGGTCTTTGGGACAATTCTTGGAACTGAGGTTAGAGTGTGATCCTCTAAAATATAAGACTTATTGACTAATGAAAATTTAGCCTTTTAAAATGATACGTTTATCTATTCCTTTTATTTTCGTTCGCTGCCACACAAAAAGTATAATCAAAGTGACCAATAAAAAAAACGGAATAAATCAAAAGAGTCATTGCGAAGGTTTGATTTCATGTTAGGCAGTAGGTTTTATATTGTAAAAGGTTATAGTTTTAGAGCATTCAAATTTATGTAACTGAGTCAACTGTTTATAAGTGAATACTCATACATGAGATTTAATCATACATTTATTTTTATAAATTTTTTATAAAAATTATATTTATATAACTGAGATTAATGATCCGTGACCAATGACAAATATTAGACTTGCTTGATAATTTATGAATCATCCTTCTAAAGTGACGTATTTGGTTTTCGCATTATTTTATTTGGATGCTGTCATTCAGTATTTTAAAAAAGTGAACAATGAAAACCACAAAACAGTCAAATGCATCGCTTAAGTAGGGAAATTTACAAATGAGCTTGTATGTCCTATGTCTAATCTGTGTCAATTTTTGGTAAAGAAGTAACTTATGTTGTTCAGTAATCAAACATGTCACCGCCGCCCTCAAGTGGACCTCTAGAACCTCAATCACCCCAGCAGTTATTGTGTTAAGACTCCCAGACCATGCTGCGAGATCCAAAATCGCCGATATCAATAGGGCCTATGAGTGGGCGACACTTATAGCAACATCCAACACCATTTCGAAAAATGTTTCAACAGATTTAATTGGTAAATAATAATAGTATTTCTGACATGAGCTATTGTCAAGCTTCGTTCTTCCCCCTTGTCAACAACTGTCAATCTTTTTCAGCCTCATCCTACCCACAGTTGTTGACAAACTGTATGGACATCCATACATATTACATACTGTACTAAAGATATTTTTATGGAAATAACTTTCTGTCTTTCACAGGTGGTAATATTTTCGTATGTTTTTCGTCCATCACAAATGATGAAGACCATTTGTGACATCCTCTTTTGAAATTAAATTAAAGATATGCCCATGCCTATGAGTTCGTAGATGACTAATAATCCCTATTCGAGCCGCAAATGTCCTTAGACAGTCCGGACATCGAATAACCATTGTAAACGGTTTTGGCTCTATTCCTGCCTTTCTAGCTGTTCTCCACTGTTGAGCTGCTACATTTATTCCTCCATTCACAAGATGATGCGCCTTTTTTAATGTAGAGCGGCATGTAGATCTATTTTCTGCAAGTTATTTCTATGTATCTTGGTCTATTTCAAAGGTGCTCTGTGAGATGTTGAACGTATGGCGCTTCTTTTGGACACCTTGAGATCGTGTACCCTTCTCCAGCTCAGTACAGAGAAGTATCTTTTGCAGGCGATGATCTGGCACATGTCCCAGATGATCTTCCCAACGAATATGTGTCTGCATCAGAATAGTATTAATGCTAGTGATACCAGATCTGTCACCCGACAGAGGTATATGGAATTGTGTCTTGATGTTCATAACTTTTCTGAGACAAGCTCTATTAAAGTGATTGATTTTCTGCACACGATGTCTATACACAGTCCATGTTTCACTAGCGTATAACAGCACTGAATGTACTACTGCTCTGTAAACATTCAGCTTAGTCTCTAGGTTAATGTCATTTTTAGAGCCACACATTTGCGTACATTCTGTCGAAAGTGCTGTTTGCCTTCGCGATCCTTGTATACAATTGATCATCAACATTGGCATATTGTGATAAAGTAACACTTAGGAATGTGCATCTATTCACTTTCTGTGCTATATCATTTATCTTTAAACATGGCTCGAGATAGCTTTTGCCAGGTGCTGGTTGTAACATGACTTCTGTTTTCTCCGTGTTAATAGTAAGCCCACAGTTGATAAAAACATTGGAGAATCTGACTCAGAATTTGAATTTAGGGCACATTCTTCAGCAAAAAGGAGGTCCCTGATTGTGTGTGATGTGACTTTAGGTTATGCCCGGAGCCGTTGATGGCTGAACATTTTTCCAACGATATGATTTGTACTCCCAAGTCTTATATATATTCGCATACTTCTGGATTGTCGTCACTGCACTACGGGCAAGTTAATATGTGTTCATATATCGCCTCAACCGAGAGATCAGTGCCACGTGGTTGATTGTATTATTCATATAGTAAACGTAAAGTAAGTTTAACCCAAATAATTTATTAACCCCGTAAGGGTGTGAGATTTTAGCCATCTAACATTTCAGTGGTTCTGCTATATGAAGGCAGTAGTCATACCCTTTTCCTCGCAGTCTTTAATTCTCGGATTAATCCGGTACCCATTTAAGGCTGGGTCGACCCGAAGCCGTTGCGCTCTGAAAATCATTTCCACCTCAACTGGGAAATGAACCCATTACCACGCATATGTGAAGCCAGCGATCAGTTCTATGTTGAATGACCAACACTCTATATTGCACGGATGCCCAACTACGCATCACTTTAGTAGGTACCAAGCAGTACATGTAACACTCTGCGCATGAAATCAAGATTGCGAACCTTTCAAATGTCCTCGAGCACTTATGCGTGTCGCACGTGTTATAAAGAGCTTGAACAATACTCGCTCTAATGCGCATAACTACAGGAAATACTCCTATCACATTATATTATCATTATTCAAGTCCCGCTCCTAAGTTAATAAAGTCGCCTCATACCAGCACCGCAGATAAAACTTGGTAAAAGGGAAGGAATTACCCAAAAAGCTAAACTTTTCTTTCTCATCAATTTTCTTGAGAAAACCCACTAAGGGTCTCTTTTACTTTTGTCCTAGTTCTATATCTCCAACTTTATTTTTCTGGCAGCTGATTGAGGATTGAACCTCTCAAACTTTCACTTATCTGCTAGGTTACTTCATTTACAAGTTAAACTACAAGTTTAACAACAGTAATATTATCAAAGTCGTATATCATGGTCTTTGTGATTAGTTCATTGCATGTAATATTCCAGAGTATTGTTTCTCTTATCAGTATTTGTTAAGCATAAAAAAAATTGGTAGCATATCATATACATCCATGTAACCATCAACCCAGCATTTTTGGCTGCGATTATTTTCTTGACAGAAGTTTGCCATTGTTTTCTGAACAGACCGGATGCATAATTTATTCGAGGAGGGTTTCGAACTCAAAATCTTGGTCATCACAGCTAGACGATCTTGGCACCAAAGAAAAAAAACTAACTAAATTATTAATGTATGTGTGTATACTATAAATGATATACGTTTTATTGAATAATATTTCAAACAGGCTACACAGCAACAGTCCCACAACTACGGGTGTATTGTTGAAATGAAAGACACACATGAGGTAATGTGAGATTTAAAACTTACAGTAACGTGTAGTCGTGGGTGGCTGACTTGATTAGAAAGAAAGAAATATGATAATTAACAGTCAATGCTTTAGTGGATAACCAGTTCAAGGATAGGAAAGTGAGTCGGACACACACACACACACACACACAGAACACTGGAAAAAATTACAACAAACTATTAATCACATATTGTTCACAATATAACAAACTATTAATCACACATTGTTCACGATATAACAAAGTATAAATCACAAATTGTTCACAATACAAAAAAAACCCATCAATCCCATATTGTTCACAATACAACAAACAAGTAATCACAAATTGTTCACAATCCAACAAACTATCAATCACAATACAACAATCTAGTAATCACATAGGGTTCACAATACAATAAACTAATAATCACATAATAATACGACAGTGTAGACATAGACAATGAACAGATGTCATGAAAATCCTGGTAGAAATGAAAGTTGAAGAGATGATGCAAATATATCCATTGATAGAGATAAAAAGTCATTCCTTGCTTATGGATTGTGCACCCGATGATGATAAAATATCGAAAAACATAATCAACAGCTGTATTTATTGATATTTATTTACACCTTCATGGTGTAGTGGATTAGTCATTTGATTTGTGTTCGTGAGGTATCGAGTTCGATACAAGACTGTTCTTGCTTACTAACTCTAAGCTGTGTAGCTACGTACTCTGAGTGGTACTCTCTAAATTCCGCCGAAGGCAGTTGTGTCGGGCCATTGGCGCAAATAAAACGGCGACACAACACATTACCATTCTCTGGACTACATCCTTCTGGAAATCTAATGGACCATGGTCCTGCTACAAGAGATATGCAGTGGGAGTTTGAGAATGAACGCTGGAGAAGAAGAAGAGACTATCTAAATGTCCCACATAGACCTCTCCCACACATGCCCAGAGTGTAGTAAACAAAACAATTCCAAGAACGCATATGAATCATTAGTCACAGTTGGACACTCTAGCAGACATCAACATCTTCGTAATCATCATAGGTGAGTTGAATGGTCATCGCTGACTTCGAATGACCAACAGAGCTCTCTAAATGAGTCTCGGTACTCTGTTGAGAGCGAAGACCTATATTGCATAACCCAAGTACACTGAAGTCAATACTATCCGACTTCTACTTCAATTTAAATTGTAGTTGTAAGATATATATATATATATATATATATATATATATATATATATATATATATATATATATATATATATATATATATATATATATATATATATATATATATATATATATATATATATATATATATATATATATATATATATATATATATATATATATATATATATATATATATTAAATGATATTTTAGATCATGCTAGTAATAATGGTTGGGGTACGGGATAACATACTCCCCAAATGGGTTGAAAGGTTAATTTTTGGGGTTTTGGGGTAATGATGGCGAGAAAAATAAATATATTATTTTATATCAGTTTCGACTTTCAATCCTCTGGAGATCGAAGATCGCAAGTAAACACATCAAACTGCGACTATTCAATGCAAGTGTGATTCCATTATTGACATATGGATGTGAAAGTTGGAAATCTACCGCAATAATTGATAAGAAGTTAGTTGCCTTCGAGAATAGATGCCTCAGAAAAATCACAAATACTAATTGGAAAGACTTCAAATCAAACGACATACTAAGAGAGGAGGAAAAACAAGAATATGTGACGAACGTCATCAGAAAATGCCACTGGACATATATTGGTCACATATTTAGAATGAAGGAACACAGAATTCCACGACAAGTCTACATATCGACACTAGACGGGGAAAGAAAACAGGGAAGACCAAAAACAACGCTCAGAAGAACATTTATGAATGAATTAAAATCAATAGGCATAAATGCACAAGACCTGTAATCCTAGCAACTGACCGACAGGCATGGAGAACTGTGCCATCCGCCATATCTGCCATCCTTGACAAAAGAGGAACTGACTGACTGACTAACACGCAAATATTATGTTATTTTAGTGCTATATTATGTTATTTTAATGCAATATTTTATTTTGTTAAACATTTACCTCGGGTGGTGAAATGGCAGTCAAACTGAAGTAGGATGAAAACATCTCTTTTCCCATTTTAATTTGAAGAGGTATTAGAGGTGCAAAAAAAAAAGTCGTTGAGTGATAATTAGGTGCCCCATCGAGGCCAACTCCTTGAAATGGATATGGATATTACTCCAGCCAAAAGAGGCTGGAAACTAAGATTGATCGGGCCATCCACAATATATAGAGCAGGATCACAGCCCTGTCCAAGTAAGCCCATGTGCTGAAGTCAGAAGTACCAAGCCGAGAGGCACACCAGCAACGATGATATCATGCAATCCGCCTATATAACATGTCCATCTACGAAAGAGATGAAGAAGATAATTAGGTATCATGCGACTGGCGTAGGCGATCATGGATCTCCACAATTCTCTATTTATCTTTTATTAGGATCACGGTTGACTCTTTATCGTGCATCGATGTCAGACTATCTAATATTTTCTCTACCTGTCGCCTTCGATCTCTCTTGTCTTCCATCTTCCCTGCTGTAACTAATGTTCTCAAGACCTCCCTGTTTCATATCGTTTCCAAAATAGGAAGATTGCCTCTTTTTGATATTATTAAGTAAACCCCGTCTCCTATTTGTCTATTTCAGCAACTTTCCGTTGTTTTCTCTCGATGTCCATGATAATCTAAGCATTTTTCTATAGAATCACTCTTCTGTTTGTGTGTGTGTGCGTGCATTCGTGTGCGTGTGCCCGCGCGTGCATGGTGTGCTCTAATATTATTAACCTACTTAATGTTCTCTGTATTAGTCATAACTCTCAAGCGATTGGTTTTTGATCCAGCGATTCATGGAATCATGCCCATTGACTCCAGTTATTAGATCTATGAATTAATTGTAATAATGCTATAATATATACAATAGTGCAAGGGCGTTCACAGCTTAAATGATTGTTTTAAAAGCATAGAAGATTGACTTCATTGTATTCGGCTTACCTCACAAGTACTCCATCCCTCTCAATCAAGGGATGTGCATAATGTTGCTTTTCTTTACACCTCGTTCGAGTCCCGGCATCCTACTCGTATTTGCTCTCAAAATGGCTATAGCATCACTCTAAAATTATAAAAGTGGCCATGAATCATGCTTCATATAAATCACTCCTCAAGTATTACTTCTGTTATTAAAATGAGGAAGACATGTTTATTTTGTGACAACAGTTGAGAGCAAGATGACATGGGGAGGCTAGGAGAGAAGAATTCCCGGCATCTCCAAGAAAATTCGGCACATTGTGGTATGGGAGAAATCGGTATAGAAAATAATTAACAGAGCAAGAACGAGAAGACAATAGAAAGACATGATAACCAAGGCAAGGACTGCAAGGACTATGAGAAAAAGAAGACTTTGATTACTAAACACGATCATCATTAGTTTTCATCTTTCACAAGGATCACTATGTATTTCTGTAAAAAAAATCGATAAATTGTGTATTTTAATCAATAATTTCTCAAAATTTATGTATAAAAAGTACTTTATTAATCATCATCATCAAGTGCCACTTCCGCAGCGACGTTTGGTTGCAACAGACCTCAAACATCCCCTGTCTCTTGTTTTGGTCGGGAACTCTGCTGTACTGTAACCTGTCCATCTTGCGATGTTACTCTCCCACTTGTATCTCTGACTACCTCTTGCACGCTTCCCTTCGAATTTACCCTCAAGTAAGGTCTTCAACAAGGTGTAATGTCTTTTAATGTTATCTCATTATGTTAATTATAATGTTAAACAATGCTAACTTTACTAAAGATAAGAAAGAAATATCAATACAGGTGTAGCTAATGGAACAGCAAACTCTATACAAAATATAGAAAATATAAATATGTTTACATATAAGCATCATTGACTGTATGTTATCCTGCAGGTGCTACATTATGCAGAGAAACCGGAATCATTTGTCAGCTCCACTATCAACTGTGGTGTCTACCTGTTCTCTCCTGAAATATTTAAGGCATTGGAAGTGACTTGTAAACAAAATTTGGACGATAAATATAAGTGAGTAAATTCATATCTAATGTATTTCAAAGTGAATGAATTCATATCGAATAATAATAATGTAACCCAATAACCAGTCAAGATCGTAGGGGTGCCACACTGGATATATCAACGCTCTCCAAAGAACTCTACCCTCAGCCATTCAGAGCAGTGTAGAAAAATCACGCCCAGACAATTCCTTGATGTTATAAATCCAAGATTTTCGCTCCCTCCTCATTCCAGTGTAAAATTTCCATGCACAGAATTTTAATCAGTGACACCCAAAAACGCTTAGAAACGATAGTCTATCGGCAAGCAGAAACAACAGTTGTTATTCGGCACCATTTTGACCACTAGATAACAAAAGAAGAAATTGATTCGCTAAAAGTAAATTACATGAGGAAACGAATAACATCCAAACAATACGTAAACAAACTAAATATGAGAATTATAAAATGCATTAATGCATGACTCAGAGACACAAATATTGAACAATCAGTTAAAAGACAGAATTAATACTTTTGAGATGTCGATATATAGAAGGATAAGATGAAGTTTACGAGAAGGGGAGGAAACAGAAAGGTTCCAACGGCACTGACGATGAAAAAATTAGCTATTATACGACATAAAAATAAAACAAATACAATATTTTGGACAAATTAACTGACGTGACATCTTGAAGGTTTTACTGAAAGGCAAAGTTGAGATATGAACAAGAGGTAGGAGGCGATACATTTGGCAGGAAATCCCCATAAGATGTACAGGTTACAGTCTGTCATAGTGCACCATCAAAACAAGAGAATAAGTTCAATTGAAAGTCCGCTGTTGCCAAACTTTTTATACGGAGATAAAATGATGATGTAGGAATATTACACAAAATATTTTGATAGATGAATTGTTCAAGAGTGGAAACTGTTTAGTAAAAAAATTATGTAATCTCTTCCTGCTTCATACATGTTCTGTTTGACACTTCTATAATCTATTCATGCTTCAAACATGTTCTGTTAGATCCTTCTGTAATCTCTTCCTGCTTC
Source organism: Meghimatium bilineatum (assembly GCA_034231615.1). Taxonomy (NCBI): domain Eukaryota; kingdom Metazoa; phylum Mollusca; class Gastropoda; order Stylommatophora; family Philomycidae; genus Meghimatium; species Meghimatium bilineatum. The sequence continues at coordinate 54,011,896 of CM067305.1, forward strand.
ATACATGTTGTTTTTGAGCTTTCTGTAATCGACACATTTCTTGCTGTGTTAAACGACAGGAGCTAAAGATCATACTTACACAAACAAAAGACAAGAACTATGAGATTTCTAACTTTTTTCCAACAAACTTTCTATTGCTTTGACATTAGATGCTAAGTGATTGCAAATGTTTTAGAGCAAGGAACAGACAACTTTCATCTCAGTCTAATTGTTTCTCTGTCATCCTTACTAGCAAGTAAATAACTTACGTGATGGTTACGTCGTAGAGTGGCAAACATTGCTTTGTTAGACCTCAGTTTAAGTAAGGTGTATGGTTTCCTCTGGCCTTTATCAGAGAAAGACATCTTTGTGACATGAATCCGATTAACCGTTTCATCTGTTGTTGTGGAATGGCTTCCCACTATTTCCGCAGTGCAAGAGACAACTGTCGGAGATTGGCTAGAGCCACGTCTCCCTGGCGAAGTCGTCTGTTGAATTCATCCCATAAGTGTTCTATGTTTAAAGACATGACTGGCCACAGAATGGTCTAAACGCTGTTGTCAGCGAGGAACTGGGAGGTGAGTTATGCTACATGAAGTCGAGCGTTATTATGCTGGAAAGAAAAACACTCTCGTGTATCCAAAATTGGAATTATTCGAGAATTAACAATTTCAGTGAAGTATCTTTCGGCATTCAGGCGTCCTTCAGTTTGCACCAGGGCGCTTCAACCCCTGAATTTAACCCCCCCCCCTCACATCAGTACACTTCTACATCCACGAGGGAGGAGCCTCATCAACGATGTTCTATTTCTGGGCGTAGCGCTCACGGACTCAGCGGTAAACTCTTTTCTGTCTATTGAGTCGCTGAAGCACACAAAAAGGATTAATCACAGTTTATGGTGATGAGACGCCTACATACATTGGAGTCACTTTTAACCTAAGACTTACATGGAAACAACATTTTATCAAAGTACCAAACAGAAAGCATAATGAGAACAGCACTTCTTGAAGACGGTACGTAGGGTATTCTAGCCCAAAGACCAGCGTCGTCCAGCCTGTTCCTTACAGTTTTATCTGGAATTCGACAGCGGTTTTCGACAGGAATTGTGAATCTGAGCCACTGCGCGGCCGGTCTGTCACTGAGTCGGTTTGTTGTAATTGCCTCCAAAGCAAATAATGGTGCTTCTAACAACATTAAATTGTCTGGCCACTACACAATGTGATTGTCCAGTCTGTAAGCGTCCAATGATGATGTATCGTTGTTCTGTAGTGACATGAACCAGTCTTTCATGAATGCCTTGCATAATCTTATGATAGATTTGTATTAATATCTAAGTTCAGCAATATGGTTCTCAAGCTATGTGTGAAGTCAACTATATAGTTCTCACGGTATATATGAAGTCAAATATTGTTCCCAAGCTATGTATGAAGTCAAATATTGTTCTCACTATTTTTGTGAAGACAAATATGATTCTCACGCTATGTGTGAAGTCAAATATTGTTCTCACGCTATGTGTGAAGTCAAATATTGTTCTCACGCTATGTGTGAAGTCTGAATAGTTTCTCTTTGTTTTTACTGCTATGCCTGTAAAATTGGTATGAGAAATGTTTCTTATCCATTTTGCACATACACCCGTCCTCTTCTTCTTCTGCGTTCGTTTTCAAACTCCTGCAGATTATTAGGATATAGTCCAGAAAACGGAAAGCGATGAGTTAGGGTCTAGAGCTTGGTTAAGATATCTGCTACTTTCGACCTGACACATCCAACTTTAGCCAGTATTATGGGTCACTTGATCCTCTATGTGATGAGATATCCAACTGCAAACCCTTAAACCTTTTCAAGTAACAGTATCCCTATGCTGTGCTCTCTTTTCGCTCCCTGGCAACATATGGACAATATACTCATGTTGTTCACTTTGATATAGAAACATAGGTACCGAGACATACAGGTATATCTAATGCATTTGTAGTACATATTAAATATATACATTTCTGTAAGAATATTCTATTCAAGACGCAAGCAAACCATCATTTTCTGGTTGCAGTTGTTTCTAGACAATATAAATACAATCAGCAGTTTGCCATTGCATTTCTGAACTGTCCGGATTTGAACTAAGTACATTGCATGTCACAGAAGCTCTCTGTACCTCCACCACAGACCCACACCTACACACACACCCACACGCACGCACACATACACACACAAATGTAAATAATTAATAACAAAATGCATATGTGCTGACTACTACGGATATATTTTTTCTAAATCTTAAATATATTTTTAAAATGTGTATTTAATCTGTCAAAATTTGAGAAACTGACATTTTAATGAACAATATATCGAGTTATAGTTGCGTTATCGATATATTGGTATATGTTTTTACACCGAAACCAGCCTCTAACCTCTGAGCAAAAATTATATAAAAATATAGCTACATATGAGGAGAGATCAATTAATGATGCGCTTATCATACATAACGCAATTGATTATGTGAAGCAGTAAATGTCTATCAGACGCTGCGAGGGTGCAGAAATATGGTCACGGGTGATAACAATTTTTTTTTATCTCTTACGTATATCTGCTTGCTTTGTTATGTATTATCTAAATAATTATTTTGTGTTTTTATCTTGTTATTCTCTTGGCCACAATGTACTTTTAAATATGTTCAATATCTGTGTTTATTACTACCTTTTAAAGAAAATTGCATGAAATTACATTTTCTAATTTTTTTTCTTTCTTGTCGCTTTATAACCTTTATGCCTTGCAGCTTCATGGTGAAGAGTTTTCTGGAAACGATTTGTGTGTGTGTGTGTGTGTGTGTGTATTTCATATATACTTGTTTCCATTGGCCTTTCATTTCTTTAATCCATTTTTTTGCATGGTCTGTATCCATGCTTTGTATCCATTGTGTCTGTATAACCTTTTCTAATGTATATAATTATTGGCTAGTGTTAATCCATATAAGTATTCTTCTTCTTCTTCATCGTTCTTCAGTCAGATATCAGGTTACAGCCCCAATAGCTTCAATGAATTGTGTGATTCGCTTCAGGTCATCCATGGAACCCCTCAAGTCTGGAAGCAGTGCCGTCTCAGTAGGCCATATTTTCTCCCTCTCTTCTTGGTAGAGTTGACAGGCATGAAGAATGTGTTCTGCAGTCTCTGGGCTCAGTCCACAGTTGCACAGGTCTGTCTCACCAATCTTCAGCTTTCGAAACATGTGACTTCTCAGTCTGTTGTGACCAGTTCGTAGTCTGAAAATGATGGTTTGTTCCTTGCGTGACATTTGGTGGTAGGGGTCATTTGGTTCTGCAGTTGGGTGCATTTGCTTCCACTTTTTCTTATATTCTGCTTTTAACATGGTCTTACTTTCATAGTACGTATTATCATTTTCTATTTGTTCCAGTGATCCCCCTTTCCTTGCCAGGAGATCAGCTTTTTCATTTCCAGATATGCCACAGTGACCTGGGATCCACTGCAGTACTGTTTCTTTGGTGGTACTGCTGAGGTGTAGTAAGCAGGCCGTAAGTTCATTCATGCTCGTGTTCTTTGGATCTTTCAATGCCTGCAATACTGATTTTGCATCCGTTAGAAATACTACATGTCTGTTGTGACTCGGCAAGCAATTCATGAGCATTTTGGCTGCCTCTATTATGGCTTCCATTTCTGCTTTAAAAATTTGTGGAATGTTTGCCTGTGGGTATGGATTTCTCTCTTTTCCATCTGGTGTTACTATATATATTCCTGATCCTCCATCTAATACTGCCTCTTTCGCTGATCCATCTGTATATACATGTGTCCATATATCCTTTGGGTATGCTTTCTGTATGTGATTCTTAGTTGTCTCCTTTAGTACTTGTATAGTAGTTTCTGTTTTCGAAATGATGCTTGGTATATTGTCCATAATTCTTGGGAAGTTTTTCCTGTCCCATGTTGGGTATGTGTTAAAGGTGTTTAGTGGTTTTAGGTTTTGTAGGTCTGTATCTGTGAGTGATTTCTGGAGCTGTTTAGCGGAGTGTAGAAAGCTACCTCTTTTGAGTCGCTCTTTTGTAGGTCTGCTTAGTCTTTGGTTCATTTGATGACTCTCCAAACATTTGAACTTTGCATACTGTGTGAGGATTTTTTTCATTTCTTCTTTCTTCCATTGATGGCAAACCTGTGCATGTTTCCATTTCTGTGATTGGGGTAGTATTCATACCTCCTGTTATAATTCTGAGATTGCGGTTTTGTATCTTTGAGATCTTTTGAGTGTTACTCTTGGCTGCAGTCCCCCATGCTGACATTCCATATTCCAAAGCTGGTCTTACATAACCTGTATATGCTCTACTTAGAATTTTTCCATTTGCACCCCAATCTGTTCCAGCCAATTTTTTAAGGAGTGCTGTCCTCATTGTACCTTTTGTTTGGCACTTGTCTATGTGCTGTTTCCATGTAAGTCTTGGATCAAAAGTGACTCCAAGGTATGTAGGTGTCTCATCTTTTGGCAATGTTTGACCATTTATGGTTAGTAGGATTTTCTGTGGTTTGGTGGACATGCTGAAGATGGTATAGGTAGTTTTTTGGACATTGATAGACATGGCCCATTGTTCTGTCCACTTGGCCAAATTGTCCATAGTTTCTTGCAACCTTATTTTTTGTTGTGCCTACGCTCTCTTCACTGCACCATATCGCCAGATCGTCTGCATACATTGCAGCATTTACTTTACGCGAGAGAATTTGGTCAATGTCATTCATAAATATAAGGAACAGAGTGGGGGATAGAACACCTCCTGTGGTACTCCATGCTTAAAGAGTTTCTTTCTGCTATGCTTCATTTCAAGCTTTACTGCTGCTTTTCGGTTGTGCAGGTAGTGTTTTATATATAAGTATTCATTCTTTATATTTTCTTTTCCATGTAATCCTGATGCTCATTTATTACTCCCTGGCTTAACCACCAACGGTGTTATTCTCTGAGTGGAAATAATTATTCTTTACAGTATATGGTCCACTTCTTTGTTGAAGTCTCTAACAATTTAAACTTAGTTTTTGTCTATTTTTATTTCTATGCTTCTCTTTAATTAATATTGTATTTTATTAACATGATCAAATTATAACTACTCAATCATAGAAACATGACTATATTACCGAACCACATTGTTGCCACTACATCTAATTTTTATTTTATGTGTTACCGATTTGCAATGGTTGTTACGGATATAACCACATCATCAGATTGTGTTGCATTGAGTAGTTACCAACATGAAACGTCATGCTGGCTTGCATAGTCGATCGTGGATCTTCAAAAGCATTCGTACTAATTGCAGACTATAAACTCAAAGAAATACAACTTTCTCCGTGTTTTTCTCTGTTTTGTCTCTCATTTATTATAACAATCATTACCATGTGTTCTCAACCTCACCTGTTCATGATATCATCAAACAATGATGATTGTATTTTCATGATATCATCAAACAATGATGATTGTATTTTCATGATATCATCAAACAATGATGATTGTATTTTCATATCATCAAACAATGATGATTGTATTTTCATGATATCATCAAACAATGATGATTGTATTTTCATGATATCATCAAACAATGATGATTGTATTTTCATGATATCATCAAACAATAATGATTGTATTTTCATGATATCATCAAACAATTATGATTGTATTTTCATGATGTTGATAGTCAACTTTCTAGTGTGTTTCTTTCATCTTTTTTTTTTTACTACATTTAAATATGTTTTTAGCAGTCCATGATTGAAGAAGAACCATAGTCTGATGGAGTTTGAATTTATTGGATCGTGTGTTTATCCATGATATTCGCTTGACTTTATATAGCATTTTGTTTCAAATAACAATATTCTATTTTCCAGTGTGAGTGTTATTATCCATGTCTCACAACCATATGTTGCCACTGGAAAAATATAAGTTCTTAATTGTTGTAACTTTAAAACATTTTTCTGTTTGCTTGTTTGCGGTGGATTATATTTTAATCGAGATGTTTAGCTCTTAATTCCCCCCTCCCCCTATTAAAAAAAATCAGAACACAATTAAGTACTAAGAATGTAGCCAAAAAGTAGGTAAACCCCTCCCTACGCGTTTTTTTTGTTTGTTGCAAACAAGGTCATAACATTATTCAAAAGATAAGAGGGGGGGGGGGAATAACACCCGAAAACATTCGAATTATGTTTTCTTAGGAAAAACTCCATCCTTACTGAAATCGTAAGCATGTGGTTGCGTCTGTGGGTCTAACCAATGGCTCACTAGACATACCATACATGCAACAGAAAACCTTAGTGGATGACAAGCCGTTATATTAAGGTTATCTTCTTAGAGAAGCTTCATGGTACGTCATCTATACAATTATGCTTTTATTTTGTTGTTGAAATGTGTTTCATGTTTATCTGAATATATATGTATATTCTCTGTGGTTGGAGGCAGCCAGAGATGTACTGTGCAGCACTGGGGAGGAGGAAACTGACAGCACTGTTTTTTCATATGGCTGAAACCCATCATAGAGGCACAGTAACTCGGGACGTGACAATCCTTGTGACTTGAACATTTGGTTGCATGCCTGGAGCAATAGAGAAGTTCTGCATAACCAGTAGTCAATTGGTGGCGGGGAATGAGCACAATGAACCCTATCTTGGCTACAGTGGCTAGGATCCGTGCATAGGTTGAAACCTACCTTCCTGGAGATGTGAGTTATTCTCTGGCTCTGTCCCGGGGTGGGCCGAAAATTCACAGACTTCCTAGCAATATAATGCATTTAATGACATTAGATCACAGGGCATGAGCACATGGTCCGCTGGATCAGCAACCAACCAACTGAAATCGTAACTAAGATTATGTCTTCACTGAACGACCTCCTGGGATTGTCCTGATATATTCAAAGTTTCTGACATTTTCAAGATATTCCTTGTCGATAGTAATTATGGGTGTGATTAGATTTCTGTTGAAATGCATTGTTGTTTTTCTTATTTGCATTAAGGAAACGATTTTTAGCCTCGATATTATGTTTAACTCGCATAAGCACGTGTTCTAAACATGCGGGATTTCGTTGATATTATGGAGGTGTCATCTACATATCTAATTTCTGATATCTCATGTCCTTCGATATTAAGAGGTGGATACTGTCCATAATGTCTGTGTTCTCGTACATTTCGCATGATATTTTCAACATATGCCTATATATTAAATAGATCTTTTGAGAGGAGGCAGCACAATCGGACACCACTTTAGAGTTCATTAAATGGGATGTTTCTTCTTCGAGACTTAGGGATGTTTCTTCTTCGAGACTTTGGGATGTTTCTTCTTCGAGACATCGGGATGTTTCTTCTTCCAGACGAACAGAAGTCTGTTGCTCATGGTTTAATATATTAATGAGATATATGAGGTGATGTGAGAGGCCCATGTTTTTCATTATGTTCAATAATATCTTATGTGTTATACTTGCTAGAATAATCAAAGCACACTAATGACCGAACTACAGGCTACTGAGGGCAGGGCAATTTGAAATGTGTTTTGCATAGAATAAACTGAATGCTTGTTAATATTTCAGTTCTGCTACTCAGATTGGAAATAAAGCAATCATTCGTTTGGAACAGGACTTCTTGATACCCATGGCAGGAACAAGCAAACTGTTTGTGTACTCTACAAATCGATTTTGGAGCCAAGTCAAATCGGCAGGGTATAGTTGTCGTCTTCTACATATTAAAACCAGCCATTATCTTTTTCATTAAAATTAAGATTTGCTTGTCAGAAACAGTAGATATACTTAAGTAAACGTTGTAATAGTTTAAAATACGATAGTACCAATAGTGTCAGGAGCAGTAGGTTTACTTAAGTAAACGTTTAATAGTATTAAAATACAATAGTACCAATAGTGTCAGGAGCAGTAGGTTTACTTAAGTAAACGTTTAATAGTATTAAAATACAATAGTACCAATAGTGTCAGGAGCAGTAGGTTTACTTAAGTAAACGTTTAATAGTTTTAAAATACAATAGTACCAATAGTGTCAGGAGCAGTAGGTTTACTTAAGTAAACGTTTAATAGTTTTAAAATACAATAGTACCAATAGTGTCAGGAGCAGTAGGTTTACTTAAGTAAACGTTTAATAGTTTTAAAATACAATAGTACCAATAGTGTCAGGAGCAGTAGGTTTACTTAAGTCAATGATGTAATAGTATAGTATTAAGTACATTAGTATAGAGTGATCAGATTTCCTAGACACAAAAATTGAACATTTCGGTTTCTTCCAGTCTTCAAAATAAAGGGTGTTCTCCTCGCAGCATACACATTCAATAGTATGTAATTAGTATATAACATATTTAAACAAGTTATTTTGCACTTATAATATATAACTGAGGTGTATTATAGAGTTGTCGTATTATCTTAGCATCTACGTAAAACTCAGGTTTTTAAATGTTTCACTTGAACAAGATTGACTATCGCTAAGGAGTTATGAGATTTAAACAAGAAAACAGACAAATTATATTACACAGGACATTTCAAACGTTTCGAACCGTTATATCTTTCTCAAGAATTTAAAAAAACGAACAGTGAAAAACGATGAAAACAGTAAAAACTATGTTACTACCACATAGTCACTAAATACACTATCAACATGTAAAAAATACAAGGTTCAAGATGACAATGATGTATATGGAAACATGTAAACATGAAAGCTGGTTTTGTTGAAAATTGGACGGTATATAACAATAGATATAACTAATTATTACCGTATACAACATGGATAGCAATACAATAAAGACCACACAAACACAAATTTAACAAATGAATGTTTGGTGAAGTACAATAGGCTTAAGGGTAATAAACTCAAAAATAAATCGATTTCAAGAGCGTACCTAGATCTGTCATCCGTGGTACAGAATCTGAGGGCAGTAACCTGGATTGCAAGGGCACCATGATAACTATCACCATTGAAATGAATGGCGACAGAGGTAGGATCTCTGTGTTTTATGACATGAAGATGCCTACAGAAGCGGTCACTCAATCGTAAGCCCGTTTCACCTATATACTTCTTGCCACAACGTTTACATATGATTACGTAATGTCATTTCATCTTCATGCCATTTCAGTAGGTTTGACAGTAGGTTTATTTATGTCAATGATGTGATTGTATAAATTACTATTATTTGCATCAGCAACCACACCTCTGAAACCGTTTCAGCGTTTAAATAAGTGAAAACTGCTAACGGTCAATGTGTCCATAGTTCATGAGGTATGGGCCCATATCATGCCCAGCATGTGCAGCCTGGATACTGGGCAAAAGTGCACAACTAACATGGGTCAATGGGCAGAAAGACGTTATTCAGCTAGCGCTGTAGGGTGTCAAAGAGCACAGTGAGACGGTAATGCACTCTCGTCATGTACTGCACTTCGACACGCACTCAGTCGTCTTGACTCGCCTTGCCACTCAGATCAAATTTGTAGGGCCGAGAGAGTGAACTGCTGACGACATTGCGCAACTCTCCCTCACTTTCAATTTTCATCGCGCAAGTTATGGTTTTTCATCCTAAAATTTGAAAAAATAAGGAACACTGCGGGCAATTTACAAGAGACAGAAACGGAAGAAAAGATCTGAAAACGCGCGTACTCGGGACTCTCTGCAATCATTCACGCACTGCAATAGTTTCGCCCAAGAGACGACAAGAAGTTAGTGTAAACCCATCAACTCGTACAGAATTCAATTTGTAACCTGTAACAATTCACGAATGTTTCACTGAATATGGTATAGACCAGTTGTTCCCAGTTTTTCACTTCGCTGACATAGACCCTTTCAAGTCGAAATAGACCGTCCATATAGACTACCTTGGGAAACGTTGGCCTATATCGTATGGATTGATAATATTAAGCACGGAACTGAATTAACATTTATCGCCGAAGACGGATGTGTTGGGCCACTGGCGCAAATAAAACGGCAACACAACGCATGTTCATTCTCTGGACTACATTCAACTGGAAATCTTGTAGGACCATTGTTCTGTCACAAGAGAAATCCAGCGGGAGTTTGAGAATGAACGCTGAAGAAGAAGAATTAAGATTTTTCACGCTTGTTTTGTTATGAAAAAGTGTTATTTAGTATTAAAATAGTACTAAAAGTATACAATGTAACGCAAAAGATAACAATATTCAATTTAAATAAAAGAAGCAGAAATATGTTAAATATTTGTTACTTCTGATCAGGGCCGGTCTTAGGCCATTGCAGCCTATGCGGCCGCAGTGGGTTCGCACTTTCATAGGCCCATAAATTCATATTATAATTTATTTTATTATCTTCTTCCCTACCCAGACTGGGCCCCACGCAATCCGTTTCGCATAGGGCCCCGCAATTGTTACGGGTGGCCCTGCTTGTATCTATTATATTTTAATTGTTATAATGTTTTACAACAATTTTAATTGTTTTACAATGCTTATAAAACTGTTATCACTTATGTTTTATTTGTATAGTTAAGATCTGGAGTTTTCATTCTTATATGCTTGATGATTAATGAGACTAAGTTGTCTGACAGTGTAGCTGAGAGGTGATAGCTCATCTCGGATAGCAAAAGCAGAGAGTTCAATGTTTGCCACAAGCAATTGTCTAGAAAGCAATGGTGGCATATTTAAAGTAAATATTGCCTAGAAAACTACTACAGCCACAAACAAATTCGGACTTGATTGCTACACCCTGAATAGATTCCCAATAAATTACTTAGATTTCACTAGTTACCACACATCTTATGTTGCTTAATATGTTTTGTTTTGTTTCATTTTGTAATATTCCAACATTTATATGTATAGTATTCCCGATTTCTTCAAAAGCAAATTACAAAAACACAATAATAAATAAATAATAGTGCCTATATTGATTTTACAGTGCCGCAGTATATGCAAACTCTTACTACTTGACTTCCTATCAGAGAAAACACCCAGAATACCTTGCTAAGAATGGAACAGGTTTGCCTAAAATAATAGGAGACGTATTCATTCATCAAACGGCAGTAGTGCATTTAACAGCTGTGGTAAGATTTTTATTCAAACGGGGAATCAGTAGCTGTGAATATTATCTACATATATTCTATAGTTAAACAAGTGACCAAATTGAAAGAGCTCAACCTCTTAGCCATTAGATCTTGAGGTGAAGCCACGGTTTCATTTGATTTTTTTCTTTCAGAGAACAATAAAAAAAATTCTTGTATGCCACTACAGGTCGTGGCAACTCCTTTAGTTATTGTTGTATTTATATTTATTACCTATAACCCACCGAAGACGGATGTGTCAGGCCTTTGGCGCAAATAAAACTGCAGCACGACGTTTTCCACTATCTGAACTACATCCTGCTGGAAAGCTAGTAGGACGATTGTCCTGCTACAAGAAATAACGAATAAACGAACGAGTGGTAGTTTGAGAATGAACGCTGAAGAAGAAGAAGACTGTCTATAAGAAGTCTCTATGCTGTCCTGAACATGAAGACAATCAGTAACACATCTGCTAGTTTGTGATTCCTAATAAGTTACAACTAAGAATATCATCATCAGGTATCATATAATAAGCAGGATGTGGCAGTCATCACAGGCTTTCGAAACTTCTGTCGATATTGAGCCTGTCTTCCTGCTTCTGTTATGTTCAGGTGGTCTTTGATGTCTTGCATCCATCTTATTCTTGGTCTCCCTCTTGTTCATCAACCTGACATCATTCCTTTCATTATGGTCTTCTCTGGGTTGTCATGGCGTTTGATATCGTTAAATATATCGTAGTTTTTCGGAAAGAACAATGCTGTTTAGCCAGTTTTCTTTTACATTTCATTTCTCTCAGGATTGTGATCTTTTTGGTCCATGATATTCTGAGGATTTTTCTGCAACATTTTGTTTCAAATGCTCCTATTCTATTTTCACTTTGTTGGTGATTGTCCAGAATTCACACCCATATATTGCCACTGGGAATATGCAAGCTCTCATGAATGTTAGTTGTGTTGTTTTGCAGCAACTCAGCCATCATATGATTTTACATTTGTATCAACTTCTTTGACTCGATAGCCAACCTCCTTCTAACTTCTTTATAGCAATCACCGGTACTTTTGATAAAAGAACCAAAGTATTCAAAGCTGCTGACTCTTTCTAATTTGCTGTTGTTGACACTGATTGAGAATTGTTGCTTGCCATAACCGTGGTCTTGTGTCCATTCAGAGATACGTTTACTAATAATATAAACTAAACAATAACGTAGTAGAATGGAAATAGTTCATGCAAATGCCAGTCACTGTGTCCATAAATTACGTCAACAATTTGGGGGAGGGGAATTGGTCTGAAAGAGTTTGACAACTGTTCATAAAGGGCAGGATTATTGACAAAAGTTGTCGTGAATAATACTGTTTTCATACACAAAAGAACTTGTTGGAATTTGAATAATTTTTCAATAAATGTGAAACAAAACTAGTGTTTTTTTTTGTTTACTTTGTATGTGAATTTTATTTATAGGTGAGAGTAATTTTGTGACGCAATTAAGCTGAGAGAGGATACATGAATTTTTGACTGTGTTTGATAAGGGGGAAGGGGTAGAAAATGAGCACACAAACACACACACACACGAACAATGTCATTTATAGACAGTATTCCCCCCCCCCACAATTTTGCATGCAGTACATCAAAGCATGATATGCAGTACATGAACACATTGTACATGTTTCGATTTTGTATTTTCTAGCACAACGGATATCTATATCTGCCTTTATGGCACATGACCACTGTTAGAGATAAAAATGACTTCCGTGCCCCCTCCCCACATCCCTCATCGAAGTCTAGAAAAGGTAATCGACTTTCTTTCAATCATCAATCAATAACACCGTAACCCTTCACGGTCGTAGGGGTACCACATTGGATGCTTCAGCACACAGAGCCCTCCAGCGAATTCTATCTTCAGCAATGCGGTGAGTGTGGAAATATCTTGTCATGTCCATTCTTTGATGTCTGTTCATGACTTCATTTACCCTCCTCTGCTTCTTCCTCCTTCGACAGTTCCCTTCAATATTGTTTTTGACAAGGAATCATGTCTACATACATGACCAAACCATGCTAGTTTTCGTCGTTTCACTATTGAAAGCAATGGTTCTTGAACACCTGCATACATCTCTACTTTGTTTCCTACGTACATATTGGTCGTGTGTTCATATTCCCTATAGGAAATTATTTTAAATCTCTACCGCTATAATTCTTATTGTTTATCTTTCACGTAGTTACCTTTCTGTAACGAGTATGTGGACAACCCCCCCCCCCCCTTTAACAATTTTCTCCATGACCCTCACAAGTCTCCGATCCTCCCAAGGAGGTCATATGATCCTTTTTGAGAACCATTGTTCTAGCATATGTAGCAATGTAAACAAATATATTTTATGTATACAATTGCAGCTTGGACCTAATGTAACTATTGGACGCAATGTCGTCATTCGTGAGGGAGTAAGGGTAAGGGAGACAATTGTACTAGATGGAGCTAGTCTAGAGGTAAGAGTTATGGATTATAGCATTCATGTTATATAAATAAATCAGACTCATATTCTGAGTAAATATAAAGCAGTGCTTCTCGACAGTCCACGGCCTGCTGCTGGCCGCAGAACCATGTCTTTCGTACCGAATGAGCTTCACCTTCAATTGTAACACTATTTACCAATAAGCCTATATATAATTTGTTTGGACTGAGCGATGGACTTATACAAAATATTGTTTAGACAGCAGAGTTATCACAAATATTTTAATGAGATTATATAAACAGAAACTATAACAGCCAGCAAATGAAGGAAGCTGATGGATCTAAGTCGCTGATGGTGTTCTATTATCTAAGTTACTGATTGTGCTCTACTCTAAGTCACCGGTGGAGGTATATTCTAAGTCACTGATGGAGGTATATTCTAAGTCACTGATGGAGGTATATTCTAAGTCACTGGTGGAGGTATATTCTAAGTCACCGGTGGAGGTATATTCTAAGTCACTGATGGAGGTATATTCTAAGTCACTGGTGGAGGTATATTCTAAGTCACTGGTGGAGGTATATTCTAAGTCACTGGTGGAGGTATATTCTAAGTCACTGATGGAGGTATATTCTAAGTCACTGGTGGAGATATATTCTAAGTCACTGGTGGAGGTATATTCTAAGTCACTGGTGGAGGTATATTCTAAGTCACTGGTGGAGGTATATTCTAAGTCACTGGTGGAGGTATATTCTAAGTCACTGGTGGAGGTATATTCTAAGTCACTGATGGAGGTATATTCTGTCACTGGTGGAGATATATTCTAAGTCACTGGTGGAGGTATATTCTAAGTCACTGGTGGAGGTATATTCTAAGTCACTGATTGTGGCATATTCTACGTCACTGATGAGGTCTATACTACGTCTCTTGTGGTATTCTATTATAAGCCTCTTATTGTGTTCTATTCTATGATGGTTCTTTATTATAGTCACTGGTTGTGTTCTATTCTTCTTCTTCTTGAGCGTTCATTCTCAAACTCCTACTGAATTCTCTTGTAGCATGACCAATGTCCTACTAGATTTCCAGCAGGATGTAGTCCAGAGAATAGAAATGCGTTGTGTCGCCGTTTTATTTGCGCCAATGGCCCGTCTTCGGCGGTGTGTTCTATTCTATATCTATGAAGGTGTTCTATTCTATATAAATAATCATCATCATTAGGTGTCATGTCGGCTGGCGCAGGTGATTATGACTCTCCACAGCTCTCTGTCTACATAATTATGTATCAAGATCGTTGTTGTTTCCCTGCCGTGTCTGGTTGTTAAACTGTTTACTACTTTCTCACGTTTCCACCCTCTGTCCCTATTGCTCTGTCAATGTTGCCTGTTGTGACTATGTTCTCCAAATCTCATAAATTGGCCCCAAATAAATAAAGATTGTCCTTTTCTTATATTATTGATTAAGATCCAATTCGCATTTTACTCTTTCAACACAATAGTTTTTCTGGCAACCTATGGTATTCTAAGCATTCTTCTGTGACATCACATCTCTATTGCCTCTAATTTCTCACTTTCCTATTTGTTAATTGTTCAAGACTCGCATTCATATGTTAGTATAGGTGTAATATAGCACTGCAGAATTCTCTATCTCGCCTCTAATGACAAGTTCATATTACACAATATATGTTTCATTTTTCTGAATTTTGTTTTTTTTCTGCCGTATTGTGCTTCTTATTTCTGTTGAACTTCTTCCGTCTGCTGTAATCGTTGCACCTAAATATTTGAATTTGTGGACCTGTTTTAATACTATATCATTCACTTTGATCTTGCAAGGTGTGGTATTTTTTTTCTTTGAAATAACCATTACTGTTTTCTATTTTCTATTTAGGAAGAGTCCTGTCTCTTTATTTTCTGTGATTACTACATTAATTAATTTTGAAAGGTCTTCCTCACTTTTAACAATCAGAACAGTGTCATCCGCATATCTCAAATTATTTATGTTATGTCCTCCCACTGATATTCCTGGAATATCAACTATTGCACGCATTTTGTTTTAACTGTATAAAGAGAACAGCTCTGGTGAAAGTACACATTCCTGTCTAACTCCTTTTATTTGTTGAAAGGGTCAAATTGATTTCTTTCTCTTATTGCTGCTGTTTGTTGCCAGTATATGTTCTGGATGATTTTAAAACCTTATTATCGATGTTAAAATTCTCTAGCATGTGTATAACTTCACTATGTTTAACTTTATCAAATGCTTTTGTGTCGTCTATAAAACAGAGGTACAGATCGGTTTTTTCCTCTATAGACTTCTCTATTATTGCTCTAAAGATATATAGCATTGTTGGTACCTTTACCTTCTATAAAGCCACATTGTTCTAGACTTATTTTTGTTTTCACTTTATTTCTCACCTTCTTTATGATGATTCTGAAAAGTATTTTGGTTATTTGGCTCATGAGGCTAATTGTACGGTGTTCTTAGCATTCAGTGGTCCCTTGTATCTTTGGTAAGGCTATAAATAATAGTGAATATATAAATAAATAAATATAATTGTTATATATAAATATATATAATAATAAGCAATATCACTAATAGTGTTTTCTATTCCAAGCAATGATAACCGGTTACGTTGTTGGGATGTACAGTAATGGACACACTATTCATTTGGCACTATCAATGCTAACAAATACATCTTACATACATTATTATTAACATTGTGTATTTCAGGCCCACTGTTGCGTTCTACACAGTATTATCGGCTGGCATAGCACAATTGGAGCGTGGTCAAGAGTTGAGGGGACACCAAATGACCCCAGTCCCAATAAGCCCTTTGCTAAACTTGAGATTCAGTGCATGTTCTCCAGTGATGGAAAGCTGAACCCTTCTATTACTATTATAGGTAATGATAAGATGCATGCCTTAAAGTAAAACTATGATGGATCAAAATAAATATGTCACTGTCTTTCCAGTTTGTATATTTGAAATTCCTCCGAAGACGGATTCGTCGGGCTATTGGCGCAAATAAAACGGCGACACAACGTATTTCCATTCTCTGGACTATATCTTGCTGAAAATCTTGTAGAACCATTGTCCTGCTGCACGAGAGAACCAGCGGGAGTTTAAAAATGAATGCTGAAGAAGAAGAGTATTTTAAATAAAACAAGAATACGCCCATGTGATGCCGAGCCTAAAAGGGGAGCAAACAATTGCAGCAATGTTTACCATGCATGAAACGACTAAAGAGGTAACAGGGTGGAATTGGCTGTCCCTTTCCATGAAGGGTCAAGTGACCAAGAAGTCATGCTAAGTCGGATATGTTAGACCGAAATGCGCAGATATTGTAGCAGAGTTATAAACCATGACACCGCGGATTCCGTTCCCTGGACTACATTCTGATAATCTGTAGGAGGTTGAGTACTAACGCAGAAGAAGGAAACAGAAATAATAAAGTAAAATAAAAGTTTTAGCAATGCTTAAAATATTTAGTTATTCTGTCGTTATCATAAAGGAGTGTATATTCCTATGTCTTTAACCAACCTCCCGAAGAAACCTTGTCTTGCACATCTTTATTGCTCTCTTCTACAGTTCCACATTCTTCAGTATTTGCCTCTGTACATTTTATCTACGTTTATTTATGGGCAACCAAATCCTCCTGTTTCTTAGGAAATCAATAGCAGTTATATCCTTGTGATATAGTTAGTTTATTTGTGTGTTCTTTTCCTACCACAGGCGGCACATAGGGCAGATGTTTTGATTCTCCATTCCTTGCGGTCCACTACCTGTATTTTTAGTTCTTGTATGGTAGTGCAAAACAGATAAAATGAATTATTGTAAGTTGGTGGAGATATCATTTTGAAGACTGGAATACCTATAGACTTGTCTTGAGTGCAATAAAGATAATTCTCAATGAACTAATAGGGGGCTGTCCTTAATTACGTCAACACATTTGTGTCAATTTTTGACACCCTTGTCACCAAATTGTAAAGAATCCAGGGATCCCTAAGTAAATAGGTAGGTAGGTCGGTAGGTACAGGTATGTAGACAGGTAGGTGATAGGTTGGTCGGTCGGTAGGTAGGTAGTCTGGTAGACAGAAATGTCATGCTCTGTATAACTATCATCATTGTCAAGATAAAGGTGATACATAATCTAGAGTGCATAACTTTATTTCTATTACAGGTTCTAATGTCAAGGTTCCACCGGAAGTTATCATTCTCAACTCCATTATTCTACCCCATAAGGACCTCAATGGCTGTTACAAAAATCAGATTATTCTGTGAAGTAAATTTAGCTTAATTTGGGTTTTAAATATTTAACTGTGCACAATTAATTCAGTGTTGCGCAATCCTCATATCATTCATTTTTTATTCATTCTTATGTAGACTATATAAATACAAGCATAGAAAGTTATAAATGCCAAAATTATAAATCGTAAAGGTTCTTTCCTAGTACGCGGGTGCCGGATGTCACACTTTTCAATATACCGACTTCGCGTTTTTAATAATTTATTCCGGTTTCTAGTTTTTAATGCACCAGTTGCAACAACTTGTTGCCAACCAAAACATTAGGCCTAAGTCGCGAAATTATTGCTGCAAAATTTACAGCAAAATTTAAACACGACAATACTGGTTTAGTTACCTGTAGTAAAATGTAAACATTAGGCCTATGTCGTAAGTGCAGCAAAACATTATGCCTATGATGAATGAATGTCACGAATGCGGCAAAATGTAAACATTGCCAAACTGTTTCCGTTACCTGAAGTACTCATTTTTTTCGAATTGGTTTTGTTTCTAATGACTGATTGATGCATCTACTATTTTAATATGCTTTCTACATCTTCCCACATTCCACCTAACTCATATTCATTTATTCGCATTCCACGGCCAGTAGTCATAATCGTTGTCTCTTACAACTGTTATCCGGTACCAGTTCTCTCTCCTTACCTTGCCTTATATTTCGCTACACATTTCGTAAAAGTTGGGTTAAATTCGTTAAATTACTGGCACCCGTGTACTAGGAAAGAACCATCGTAAATTTATGACAAATCCATTATATGCATAACCCTTTTCAAATTAGTGAAAAGTGCCGAAGATTTTTTTGCCACTAGATTTATTAAGTTCTGTAATCAATTTCTTTTTATATATGTAATTTTTAAGAGTACTGGACATCGCTGAAAACAGCAGTTAATTTTTAAAAGCATCAATTTATTTTAATTATGCAAAAAATTCGTCCTTTTGAATATTAATTTGTTCTAAATGCAAATGAGACTAATAGCAATGTGATCAATAGATGCGTCTTGCCTTTGCAAATACAAAAATATATAGTTTGTGTGGTATTTTATTATGTTTAATAGATATACAACTTATTTTCATTATTATGCTAAATAGCAGCCATTTTGAATATCAAGTTAGTTGTGTCCATCAAAAAATGTGATCAGCAGATTCGTCTAATGTTTTCGCGAACACAAAAATGTATAGTTTGTATGTTCTGCTATTGAAAGGAGCTAAAATAGTTCAGAAATTATCATCTCAACTCTATTAGAAATCTACTTGGTAGTCACAAGTTCAGTTTATATTTTCCTATATGTTTCATGTAGATTATTTTGTTGCCAAATTAATTGGAACAAAAATCATACATTTTTTCAGTATGAACGTACTCAAGTTGATTGCGTCCATCGTTGTGCTATAAAATCATATCGAGTCATGCCTTTTTAAATTCACAATATTTACAAATCTAAACACTGATTCTAACCCTTCTCCCTCCTAAAAAAAACTATAAACTAGTATATACTAATTCTAATCCTTTTAACCCCCATTTACAAAAATCTATAATTTTATGTAACTTATCTAACACTGCAAATGTCACAACGGTGGACGAAATCAAATTTGCGCCAAGATGTCTGCTGGAGGTATTGCTGAATTGATCTTTTCAAGGGCTATAAACTATAGTATTTTTAATTATATTCTACTACATTCTAAATGTTGCCTAGTGCCGGATTTACCTATAAGCTAAACAAGCTATAGCTTAGGGCCCTCACTTTCTTGGGGGCCCCAAATTATTTTCACTATCTATATATTCTTAATCGTTAAAGGGCTCATATCTCAAATAGCTTAGGGCCCTATCAAGTCTAAATCCGGCCCTGATGTTGCCCAATTACATATTTATGTAGTTTTGGATCAAGAGAACATACATAGGCCTATATTGCCGGGGCCCAAAATGGGTGCGAAGAATAGCGATACTGTTTACCTTCCATGCATGTCATAAGGAGCGTCTAATTATATTTTTGTGTGGGGTTGGTAGCCCCACACCAAATAGATTCAATGTGACCCAAAAGTCGTGCGAAACTCGAATGTGCCAGGCCGAAAAAAAATGAGATATCGTAGCTAAGCTGCAAGCCATAACACAGCGCATTCCGATCTCTGGACTACATTCTGCTAAGTTTGGAGTTTAAACTATTTAAAAAAAACATTCCCTACATGTCGTTATATTACATATGATAGGGAATAGAAATGTAAAATGTCCATCTCTAGTTTGGTGTTAATCTTACTTTTCATGTGGTGTTTCAAGGCTTTTACAAGTCCCAGATGTCATTTTGTCTCTTCGCTGAAGACGGATGTGTCGGGCCATTGGCGTAAATAAAACTGCGACACAACGCATTTCCATTCTCTGGACTACGTCCAGCTGGAAATCTAGTAAGACTATGGTCATACTGCAAAGGAGATCGAGCGGGAGTTTGAGAATTAACACTGAAGAAGAAGAAGAATTCTGGCTCAATGTGGTTGTTTAGTTGACTGCCACAAGCTAAACAATCTTTTACTTCAGATGGAACTTTTCTGTGGCTTTTGTTTTTTTATTACTACAATCTGGTAACATACTGTAGATATAAGCTCGTAGATAAAGGAGGATTAATGGAGATCAAAACTAACCCCGCCCTCCGCCCCAACCACACAAAAATAGAGCATGAAATGGTGTAATTTAAACAAGGAAGGTGTAAGGTAAACACGTGTCCCGTCCTTTTAAGCTTCCCAAAAAAACAAATATCACAATGCCCACAAAAACGAAGTGGTTTAAGTTATATCTACGGCTTTGTACAGATAAGTCGTTTCTCTCCAAGTATTTCAGGCATTGGTCTTCAGGAGTTCACACTTCTGAAAGAACTACCACCCATTACACTAACACCTACATGAGGCAAAGGGAAGACAACATATAGATGAGACAAAGGGAAGACATTGTCACAGAAAGTTACGGACGACAGAAGTAGAGAATACGTTTCTCAAAGTATATTAATTTGAAGAAGTACAAAAAAATTGAATGGGTGGAGATGGACAGAAAGAAAAAGTCACTGAGATAAAATAATAAAACTGGTGAAAACTTCTCAGGAATGGACTGGTATCAGGACAGAGATGACTGCAAGAATGTGTTCATTTTCACTCAAAACCGCAAGACACAATAATATACATTGAGGACTCAATCAATAGAGAAAGGAATAAATGTGGATGGGGTTTTGTTGGCTATATGAATTTCAGAGAAGTGTTTGAGCAATCGTCTGTAAATTTATACTACAACAGCGAGCATGAAAATGGAAATAGAAGCAGTGGCAGTGGCACTTTGTTGGTGCCTGAGATGCTAACTCACATAGTGATAATCTCAGACTCCCAAAGAATGTTGTATACGATTAAAAGTGCAAGTTTAGTGTTGAGTGTGTCACGTTTTTCTTTAACATTTCTGTTGTTAAAATACTCCCCTAGTCATACAGGGATCAGAAGTTAACGAATGATTGGACTCACTGGTAGGCAATACTTTCATTGATGGCACAGCAATAAGAAGAGATAGGACAGGCAGAATAAGGCAATCATCGGTTTACTATAGCGCGAAGACTACAGTCAATATATTCGACATATTAAAAGATATGATACCTTGTTAAAGACATTACTTTAAGGAAGAATCGATGGGTGGCCAGCGAGAGGTCGGCAGAGATACAAGTAAGAGCAAAACAGAATAAGATTGATAGGTTACATTCTGGTATAGTGCACCAACAAGGCAAGGGACAGAATGTGCTGGGATCTGATGATAGTAGGGAAAAAACAATGCTGGAGGTGATAACGTACACATAGAAAAAACAAACAAGAAATGGAGATGATCAGGGGTGAGGGGAGAAATTGTGTAATCTCTGAAAAGATCCGAAGATCATAATCAACATCTGACTGGGACTTTGAGTTAGAATTTTCTTGTATGACTGCTGGAATGGAGTACAGATCATTTATGGGGATGCCCCGTGTGAAGATATTCTGATTTGTAATAAAAAATCTAGAGAGTATGACTTGAATAATCTAACACATCATCCCATTCTCCTTAGTTGCCTTTTACAACATGCATGGCATGTGTCAGTATCACTATACTTTTCTTCCATTTCCAACGAAAGTAACAATAGTAATCCGTAAACTCTGGTGGTACGGTCAAGTGATGAGATATTTTTCAATGACAAGAGATATTTTTCAAAGTACGGTTGTGTGTGGATGAAGACGAGGTGGACAGAAGAAAATATTGTTGGATAATAACAAATACTTGACAGGGCGTGAAGATTTCAAACTCACCATGATGGTAGAGGATAGAGATGCGTGGTGTCTTCCTGCAACAAATATTTCAATGTGACACCCCTACTTCCATGGCAGGTTATGTGTTTTATTATTATTGTTATTATTATTATTATTATTATTATTATTATTATCAGTATTATTATTATTTTCACTATTATAACAGTAATAAAGTTACAATTGTAACAACTGTGGTTTTTGTTTAATTTATTCACTTCTATAATTTCGTGAACCACTGACACAAATGTGGTATATTACTAAAGGTTATCCATTTCTTGACAGGCTGGAATGTAGGTACGTCTACATGAAAAAAATTGCTCAGGCTTATTGACTGTTGCTGTTGTAGCTAAACATGATTTATGTTTTTAGAAAATGTTATGACATTTGAAAAATAAAATATTGGCTACCCATCAAATATCTACCCATTATATATTGACTACCCATCACATATTGACTACCAATCACATATTGAATACCAAAAATCACATATTGGCTACCCATCGCATATTGACTCATCATCAGGTGGCATATGCTGAACAGGGTGTAGCAGTCATGATAGTCTTTCTGTCGATCTTGAGCCAGTGTTTCTGGTACTGGCATGTTCATTTTCTTTAATATCTTGCGTCCATCTTCGTCTTGGTTTGTCCTCGTGATTGTTTCCTTGACATCATCCCCTCCATTATGATCTTCTCTGGGCTGTCATGGCGTTTTATATGGCCAAAATATTGTAGTTTTCTGGAAAGAACCATGTTGTTTATCCAGTTTTATTTTACATTAATTTCTCTCAGGTTGGCTTCATTGGTGATCTTTTTGATCCATGGTATTCTGAGGACTTCTCTGTAACATTTTGTTTCAAATGCAGCTATTTTATTTTTCAAGATATTGACTACCCATCACATATTTTGTATCGGTTTTTTCCCTTTTATTTGCTAATTATTGCCTTTCGTGTGATATTATGGTTGGAGGTGCGTATATCGGCCCAATATTGGCTACTTCAGCACCTGTAAAAGCGTGGGCGGGACTTTGGACCTGCTCGAGATAAGTTAGGCCCATTCAGTCAAGTTTTCAGACTCTGTTTTCTGGACAAGAAGTTGACCTCGATAGGGTTATCTGTTTTTAAAAGAAGTTTCTCTTCATTAGGTATACTTCTTACAACCAACGACGTGAGTTAAATTTGGTTATATCAATACTGTTTGAACCTTAAAACAATAATGGGGATCGCGGTTGAGATAATCCTGTCTCCATCACATCCAATTATAACAATTCATTTACCTGGTGAAATATTAACAGTCGAACACAGCTAGACAATTTTTTGTGTGGTGCACGTGAAAAGTCAGTAGATGTGTGTGTGGGGGGGGGGGGGTTGTCGGGTTCAATTCTCCCCCCCCCTCCCCCCAAAGAATATCCGAGTATTACTTTTAGTACCAGGAACTTATCTAAAGGGTGGGCAAAAAAATGGATAACTAATTTTCTAGGTAGCCCCCTCTTACTGACGACTATCTACGGCTGGGTCTTGGATATGATTACCTGAAAGTGTTACCTAAAATAAAAAAGGGACATTCGTCATTAAAAGGGGCATTCGTCATTAAAAGGGGCGTTCAAATGCAGAAATCCAGGCAATTAGAGTGACAGCTGAAAACTGCTGAACTCCAACCACAGCCCGTGGTATTCCTTACAGATGCAAGGTCAGTGCTTCAAGCTCTGCAGTCTGGAAAACTAACAGACTTGCAAAATCTACTTAATAAACTGTCTTACCAGTATAGGGTAACCATGCAGTGGATACCCTCTCATTGTGAAATACCAAGAAATGAAAAAGCAGACCAACTGGCTGTGGAAGGTACTGCCGAAGACTAACCGGATGTACCAATCACTTACCATCAGAAAAAGCAGACGATCAAGTCAATAAGAACAGATTATGAACAGATAAGAACAAGTTCTAATTCTACGCCTCAGAACGGGACACAATCGACTCTGCAGCCACATGTACATTAGATTCAAGATTGGCAACACTGCCATGTGTACATGTGAACAGGCAGCCCAGAGTGCCGAACATATACTTCAAGAGTGTTCTGAGTGTGAAACGCTGAGGCAGAGATATTGGCCAGAGGAAACCACACTAGAATCAAAGTTCTATGGGCCACTTATGAACTACTGAGTTTTATTCAGAAGACAGAATGACAGATACAGACTATTTCAAGTGAACGTAAGCAGAAGCTCGGCGAGCTTGACTGATCTTTTTCGTGTGATATGAGGCCACAAGATTTGTACCTGTCCTGTGAATCTAGGGAACTGTCCATAAATTACGTTCAACATTTTTTCCAAATTTTTGAAGTCTCTTCCCTCCTTGTCAACAATAGTCAAGAATTTCAGTTTCCCCCCTCCCACCCCAAATCTTCGGGTCTGCCTCCGCCATCCTGCCAACTATGGCAAAAAAAGTTTCACGAATGAAATTATTTTAGCAGAAAATGTAATTTAAAGAATGAAAACAAAATAGTATGTTTTATTTCACTTTTGTAAAAAAATGTTTCAAATTTTAAAAATTTAATTTTTGTAAAAAACGGTATTGTTGACAGTAATATTTGTCAATCCCCTTCCCCCTTGTCAACAATTGTGAAACTTTATGAGGACTCTACTTTCCCCTTGTCAACAATTGTCAAACTTTATGAGGACTCTCCTTTCCCCTTGTCAACAATTGTCAAACTTTATGAGGACTCTCTTTCCCCTTGTCAACAATTGTGAAACATTATGAGAACTCTCCTTTCCCCTTGTCAACAATTGTCAAACATTATGAGGACTCTCCTTCCCCTTGTCAACAATTGTCAAACTTTATGAGGACTCTCCTTTCCCCTTGTCAACAATTGTCAAACTTTATCAGGACTCCTCTTCCCTCTTTTCCCTTGTCAACAACTGGCAAACTATACCATGCCTCCCCCCTTCCCCTTGTTGTTAACTTAAGTTATTGACATCCCCCTAGTAGTATTTACTGAGCTCTGCTACTACACTATAATATAATATTTTTAGATTAGTCTAAGAAAAAAAAAGATCAACACAGAAAAAAAATGACTTGGGGATTTGTCCCATGGGCCTTATTTCCCCACTACTGCTATAGAACTATAATTTCCGATGTGTCCTCATGACTGTATTGTCGAGGGACTCGTGCATGTAAGATTGTGCCAAGGGGATTGTTGATTTTCACAAAATTTTCACCACGTTTCGGAAAAACTTGGAAGGAGAAACATTTATTTTCAGGTATTTAGTTTTTGTCTTATCTCAGAGTCATGCCATCATTCCTTTTATATTAAATAAAGTGTAAATTGACTCATTATTTTGCATTTCCGATAGTTTTTCTATGTACTGATTTCTTATTTTAATTTTTTTTAATGTGTATGTCACAATAAATATTATATACTCTATATGAGTCCCATAGAACTATAAGATAGGTTGGCTCCTAAACAATATTATAACAAGAAAGCTGAGTTTTTATGGTCACATAAATAGACATAACAGCTTGGAAAAATAATCATGGAAAGTATGGTTGCTGGTAATAGGGTAAGAACCGCAGGGAAGGGCGATGGATAAGACATCTGAGATTCTTTAAACATGTACACTGTTGCGGCAGGTCAACTCTCCCAGAATCGCCAGTTCAGAACATCCATAAAGACACTACATTCTAAAAAGAATATGCAATCTGAATAGCCATAAGAAGTACACAAAATCATGTATAATAATCGATATAAAATTATATCTTTCTTTTGTCTTTTCGCTACATTTGCAGTCACACAATTATTTTTTTTAGTGCTGGATATTCCGTCAAAGTAAATGTGTCAAACCCCTTGAAAGAAGAATGATGAATTAAATGGCCCAGAAATATATGCTGTGATCCTGGCAGGATGTTATGATCTTGTGTTACTGCCGCACTGAAATGCCTCCCTTCAAAAACTAAACATGCATCCATTAACTCCCCCCCCCTAATATAATCCATTTCCCCCCTATTATCCATTAATCCCACTAATATAATCCATTCCCCCATAATATAATCCATTAACCCCCCTCCTTAATGTAATCATACCTTTGAAACAACAAACCTTACACGAGTTCGGGTATAACCCTAGTTACTCAGTAGTTCGGGTATAACCCTAGTTACTCAATAGTTCGGGTATAACCCTAGTTACTCAATAGTTCGGGTATAACCTCAGTTACTCAATTGTTCGGGTATAACCTCAGTTGGTCAAGAGGACCTGTGATTTTGTCGGAAAGGCTATGAGCTGTCTTGAGATATCCGCTCATTGCTACAGGGGTTACTTCCTCATCATTATCTCCATCTGTTTGCTGCTTTTCTTAGAAATCTCACTTCGTGGGTAGTAAGCTTTTTCTCTTGTATTTGAGTTGCTGTCCACGTTTGACAATGATAAGACAATGTTTGTATAAAGATTGAATTTATGATTTTCCTTTTTGGTTTTTTATTGGGATTGATGTATCATAATTAGTGTTAGTGGATCATTCTTGAATCCTTCCTCTTCCCCCCCCCCCTTCTCTACAAAATTAATTTCCCTCTGTGTGGCATGCAATATGGGTATATAAAAATAGGAATAACCTCACAGAAAGAGAAGAAACCAAATAAAGAGCTTCTGACAACAATATGTATGAAAATAGCATTATTAAAAGAAACAAGAATCATACAGAAACAATATTGTGGACAATTAAATACAGGACACCTTGCCGCAGACATTGCAGCGAACCTTCGATACGAAGATGGTGCTTGATGATAATATATGGTCTACTTCAGAAACATTTCTCAAAAACAATTGTGTTGAAGATAAATTAGTCAAATTTTCTTGTAATACAGTAAGAAACAAATCATTTTTGGGGGAATCTTTCAATCTTACCATTTGGAGAGACTGAGTGGGGTAATCGATGTTTCTTTTATGTGTCTTATTGTCTTTTAAGTCTGGAAAGAAGGACTCAAGAAGAAGCTCCTTAGACTAGGAATCAGATGACACATACATAACTGGATATGCAACTACATGGAAAAAAAAGAACTTCCAGAGTGCAAGTACAGGGAAAACGTAACAGGAAGAGAATACTAGAACAAGGTGTCCCGCAAGGAGGTGTACTATCCCCTCTAATTTATATAAATGTTATTATGTGGGGCATACCGACTGGGGCACACCTCAGACTAAAATACGAGGAAGATGTTACTCTAGCCATCACGCTTATGCTACAAGCAAGCTCTTAATCAATTTTAAGGCAGAAATGAAGTCAAGAAAGCAACAGAAATGATCTTACAGCATAAAGAACAAGTGCACAAAAATATTGTACTACTAACAGATGCTCTCTCTGTCATAACAGCACTGAGGCTACACAGGAACACCCAACTCAATGAATTGAGGGCAGCTCTAGTTCAGTTGCACAATAATTTCCAGAGAGTAGTGATACAGTGGATACCGTCACACTGTAACATAGAAGGGAATGAACTTTCAGATAGACTGGCAAAGGAAGGAGGGAATTTACCTCAAGAAGACTACCTGGTCAGTTATGAAGAAGTAAAGACTATCATTAAAGACAACTATAACAAAAAGTGGAAAAAAAGACAAACCCCAAATAAAATGCAGATGATGGGTATTACCAACTATCAAGAAGAGACCAGGTTATTCTGCTGCGCCTCAGAACTGGTCACAACAAAATGAGACATCACCTGTACACCAAATTCAAAATAGGTACTACTGATCTTTGCCATTGCAGCCTTACGAATGCGACAGCAGAACATATCTTACAAGAATGTCACCAGTATGCAGACCCAAGGAACAAGACATGGCCCACCCCAATCAGCGTCGAAGAGAAACTGTATGGCACAACAGAAATTATAAAACAGACATCAGCCTATATCATAGAATCCGGAGTCCCAACCTGACTGAGTGATGTTCGTCGAAGAAGAAAGAACATATATATATAAGTTCTTGCCTAAGATCTACCACAAACTCTGCTGCAAAATATCGGAAAGCGGCACATGGCCTGCAGAATTGGAAAACAAATTATATGCACCCCTACCCAAAAAAGGCGACCTTCAGAATTGCTCAAATAATGCTAAACATCATAATGCAAAGAATTAAACAAAATTTAGAAGTGGAGATCAACAAAACACAGACCGGTTTCAGATCGGACAGTGGAACAAGAGATCACATTTAACATGAGGCTTATTATAGAAAATTGTAGGGAATTCTCAACTGACCTGCACATGTTAGTTATTCCTCTAGGGCCAAAGACGGCACATAGGGTGGATGTCATAGATTTCCATGTCTCTCGTTTCATTGCAATTTGCTTTAGATCTTCATTATTTCTGATACCGATGGTGAAACGTTATCTTGCAATAGTTCTACATAAAGTCTCTTTTGGTCTTCCTCGTTTTCTCTTGCCCCTTGGTGACCACTTCAAAGCTTGACAGGGGAGTCTTTCAGTATCTTTTCGTAGCGTGTCCGATGTAATTCCAGCGACGCTTTCTAATATAGGTGGATACATATTCTTGTTTTGATTCTTGTCTTACAACTGTGTTTGATTTGAAGTCTGACCAACGTATGTTCAGTAGCCCAGTAATCTTCTAAGACATTTATTTTCAAAGGTGTTTAGTTTTTGTTCTAAGTTTGATGTTTCTTTCCAGCTTTTACATATGTTAATGTTGGAATTATGTAGGAGTTGAAGATTTTGAGTTTTGCTATTTTTTAGTGTTTTTGAATGCCAGATATTTGATAGCTTATTGAATGAGTTGGCAGCCAGTGCAATACCGTGTGATATTTCTGTTGCTGAATTTCCTGCAGTTGATAGCTTGCTGCCAAGGTATGTGAAGTTGTTAACTTTTTCAAAAGTGTGGTCATTTACTTTGATGTCTGTTAGTTTGTTGGTAAGGTCATATATTTTTGTTTTGGATGTGTTGATTTCAAGCCCAAGTTGTGCAGAGAATAATTGAAGGCTGTTTTTTTTTTTTTGGGGGGGGGGGGGAGGGCATTTTCGTGAGTTGAGCTAAGTAACGCTAGGTCGTCTGCAAAGTCGAGATCTTCCAGACTTTTATTTCCGAGCCACTGGATACCGCGATCTTTATCGACTGTGCAATTTAGCATGACCTAATCCATTGGAATACTAAATAACATCGGTGACATGACACATCCTTGCTTCACTCCTGTATTTACTGGGAAACATTCAGAATTGTCAGCTTCTGTTCTTATACAGCATCGTGAGTTGTCATAAAATGCTTTTTTCTAATGTTCTAATATAAAGAGATTGGAACAACTAATAAAAAACACAAAGAAATACAGCGAATCACTAAACCTATATTTAAACGCGCAAAACAAACAAAAATCATGTCAATAGATATAACAACACAACAACCAAAAATCAACAGACAATGCCCAGATAGAATGTGTGGATAAAGTCGAATACTTATGAGCACACATCAGCAGAGTACGGAATACCTGTTTACTTGTGTTGCAAAGCGATTCGGTGCTGCTAGAACGGATCTGGTTCAATTCCCGTCAGCTGTTAGAATTAATTAAGATAGAGGTTTCCAACCTTCTTCGTCTCACGCGATATTTTATACAAGAAAACTGTGCCGCTACTTCAATACATCAATACATTTAATACGCTTTTTTTTAAAGGGAAATGAAAACACATGGGACGTATAATTTTTCAAAATGTTATCATTCAATATAATTTAAACTTTCAACATTAATGCCGTGATTGAAACTGTAATTAAGTAACAAGCTTCAAACAAAGATTGATTTTCCCTATTCCGGTCCGGTTGCACAATTACGCCTATAGCGGGATCTGAACCCGGTACCTTGGCTGAAACAGACGGGACTGTACTACGCCACCACAAGCCGGACAAGATTAGGATAGCACAAGCCAAGCTGACGTTATGAAAAACACTCTGTACAATTTGTCACTTTCATTAAATGTAGGCATATAGGCCTATGTTTACTAATTCGTGTGTTAGGGTTCTATATAGAGCTGATACTTTCCTCCGTGGGTGAGGCATGGACCGTCAACAAAAAAGATCACAGGAAAACGAAGTCTAACGCGATGTGATTGGTTAGAGAAGCAGATACAAATTATATAACATATTAGAGACACACAAGACCCATAGTCCCTATAACATGTAACGAGAAATGGAGGAGGGAAATGCGCTTACGTAGTTGAATCAGCGTCGTAGCGCGCGATTGTATCCATATGTACTTTACTGCCCAACCAGTGGTTGACTAGAAGCCGCCCTAGTGCCACTTTCCGTACTTTCTGCATAACGATGGCACCATTCATCGAATCTGGGTAGCATGTTCATAGTGCGAGTGAATTGACCAATACACTACCGAGGCTCATGTGAGAATATTACATCTTGAAACTTTCAGTGACAATCAGTGGCGTAGCGTGGATCAATGGCGCCCGGGGCGGAATCATAATTTTCAGCCCTTGTGACATTACAAAAATATGTTAGTGATTGTGAAAGACTGGACGAAAATAAATTTGCCGCCCTCCCGATGATGCCTCCCGGGGCGGTCCGCACCACGCCCACCCCCTCGCTACGCCACTGGTGACAATGCAAAGATCAAGGGGAGAAGAGATGTGGGAAAACACACAGAGAGAAACTGCTGAGTACAAGCTTAATGGCATGTAAGAAAGTCAGCAACTCAGCTTAGTAAAACACAAGATACAGGGTGCTATTGAGAAACATTATCATGCTCTATGGCTATATGATCACCTTCAGCCACTCGACCTGCATGGCACTTCATTACTTTACCAATATTAATGTTTATTTCGTATAAGAAAGTTATACTTTTTATGAAATACATTTTGCTCATGCGCAATGGTAAAAGAATTATGCCGGCTGTCAGAAACTATAGGAAGTTGATAGCAAAGAAAATCACTAGTTATCTAGTTTTTTTGTAAACGAGATTTTCTTGTAGCGAAATTACGATAGGTGGAATTTTGTGGCATTATCCCATTTACTGATTAAATGTGAACAAATATATAGCGATTCTGAATATCAGTTCAGTGAGTAAAGTCTGACTTGAATCTTAGTGAAGTTGTTTTTGTTATTGTTGGTTGTGTCAACTACTTGACTAGGCATTATCATTAGTACCTAGGTTTGACATTGTTGTTAGTACTCAGCCTTCAGGCCTACAATGTTCGTAGCTTCAAGTGAAAGAAACTTTACTAATCAAGAATTATGAGTAGGCTCCTAGCTCTTGGCCCTAATAGATATAGATGGTATCAGCTTGGAAATGTAACTCAGAAATAAAAAAGCTCCAGAACGTTGTCTTCCCAAGAACTCCCTGAACCCTTCTATCTCTGTCTTTGGCCATGCTCCTTGCATTTTCCAACGACATATGTCATATTTATGTCATCTTTAATGTCGGTAGTCCATCGTCTTCATGGTATGCCCTTTCTCCTCTACTCAGGTGCCCTGCCTCCATTATTTGTCTTTCGGCGTAGCTTTCTAAACAGTTGTGTCTCTTTTTATGACCAAATTATCACAAATAGGTGTACACTACTAGTTTTAATTTTGCTATCCTAATGTGTTACAGTGTTTATTAACCAACACTGGTATCTTCAATCAATGTGTTTATCCATGATATTCTTTTTGTAGCATTTCATCGCTTGATCCTCTTTGCCGCTGTTCTTCTTCTTCTTCTTCAGCGTTCATTCTCAAATTCCCACTGGATTTCTCTTGCAACAGGACAATGATCCTACAAGATTTCCAGTTGAATGTAGTCCAGAGAATGGAAATGCGTTGTGTTGCCGTTTTATTTGCACCAATGGTCCAACACATCCGTCTTCGGCGGCTGCCGCTGTTCTATTTATGGTCCATGTTTCACAGCTGTAGGCCAGTATATTGCAACAGAAAAATACAAGTTCTTAGCATTAGCAGTTTTATTAAAACCACTACATAGGCCTAATTACAGAAAATAAGGAGCATCCTGATTCTATGCAACAACACATCCCTGTGTATTGATGATATAGTAAGAAGTAATGGCAACTACTAGTACTGTACTATTAATACTTCACTAGGTAGGGCGAGAACAAATTAGCATAGATCCAGTCTGGTCATTTAGAGGCAAATGACTGGTGTGTTTTGGGGATGGAGTTGGCTGCAAATGACCAGTGTGTTTTGGGGATGGAGTTGGCTGCAAATGACCGGTGTGTTCTGGGGATGGAGTTGGCTGCAAATGACCGGTGTGTTTTTGGGGATGGAGTTTACTGCAAATGACCGGTGTGTTTTGGGGATGGAGTTGGCTGCAAATGACCAGTGTGTTTTGGGGATGGAGTTGGCTGCAAATGACCGGTGTGTTCTGGGGATGGAGTTGGCTGCAAATGACCGGTGTGTTTTTGGGGATGGAGTTTACTGCAAATGACCGGTGTGTTTTGGGGATGGAGTTGGCTGCAAATGACCAGTGTGTTTTGGGGATGGAGTTGGCTGCAAATGACCGGTGTGTTTTGGGGATGGAGTAGGCTGCAAATGACCGGTGTGTTTTGGGGATGGAGTTGGCTGTAACATCTTATAATATGGGTCATATAGTGTCATAGAGACTAAACTAAGGTAACTCAGAAACCATGCTGAAGTTGGCTGTGTCTGGCCAGGCTCAGACATCACAACCAAGCTGTAAACCATAATACAAAGAATTCCATTCTTTGGACTAAATCCTACTTATCTGCAAGCATTTAAGAACAAATGCAGAAGAAAGAGAAATGTCAGTGTTTCTTAAATTCCTTTTTTTTTTAACATGATTCTAATAAAATTTCACAATTGACAAGGATTTCACCTTGCTTGTGCCAGTGTATCTTCATGCAAATGTCTGAATTGAACATGATCTAAACCTGCAAAACAGACTGAAGATCTATCATGCAGTCATTTCTAGAAGTCTCCCACAAAAGAACATAGGTGCAATTTCTGCTGGCTTGCATCTCTTTGTCCTCCTTGTACATCATTTATGGAAAACAAAAGTAAGAAATTGAGACAAGATGTGGCAATGATGTTTTTTTCACAGATGACATATTTTCAGAATATCCCCAACATTCCTTAATCACCTCCAATGACATGCCTGAAAAGAAGACATTGGCCCTATTCTTTGCATCCTTAAATAGAAGTTCAGTCCCCAGTTGTTACACGATGCCCTGATATGAAAATATTCCAAAAGTGTAAGATGGAAAATATCTATGCCTTGTTGATCAAATCTCAACTTCATTGATTGACCACGTTGTCTGCATGCAATATGAGCATCTTCCAAAGAGACTACTCTATCATGCATTGCACGTAGGTAAGCATTCAAGTTGAGGCCAGAAAAAATATTTCAAAGCCTATGTGAAGCATGCACTGCAGCATTGACCCAAGCTCTTTGGAAACCATATCTATTGATCGCATAGCCTAACATTGCAGATCAGTATTGGTATTAAAAGCTTTTAATGGAGTAGAGATCAGCAGGCAATTTGTAGGAGATAAACAAGAAAGAAGTTGGATTGCTTTCCCCTTATCTCAAGACCTTATTTCCTGCCACATTGCAACAGGGTTCTCCTAAGGCTGAGTTGGACTCCTCATTCTTCCTGTGGACTTAAAACACCAAACCTAATTGATTTTTTTTCATTTTGATGCTCATCTTTGCTTGCAAGGGAGGAACATCATCATCTTTCCATAATAAAATCAGTGAAGCAGTGATATTTCTAAGACAGAGACTTAGAATAAAGAGATTATAATTCCTCATTGTAAAATGCAGTATAACATATTCATCATCATTTCACATATTCTTTCCAGAAAATGGTCTTCCTTATGGATTCTCTGAACACTGCCTGATTCTGGGCGAGTTCACCTGCTGCAACCAAAGACATGTTTGAACAATCTGATATATCACTGCACCATCATTGTCAGTGATTGTATAATATATTAGAAAAATTCATCAGTGATACAAAATTATAGTTCCCATAACTTGTTGGTTATATACTCTCTTCAATCATCCTGTGCTGCTTTCCCATGCATAATTCTTAATAGATTACATTTGATGTGAGCATACTCATTACTTGTATTCTGATCCATGTAGTGCTCACAGTATGTTGCCTCCATTATAATCAGTATACCAAGCATAGGTGAATGACCAGTCTATTGACCAGGCCTATTGACCAATCTATTGACTATCTCATTACCCTGTAGTAAAGCATGACCAGGACATTAGATTCACACAATTTTCAGCAATTATCAAGTCACAATTGAAAGTTAAACATACATGAAATATTAATAGAAATGACACAAAATGCAAAGTAATGAAGTTTATTTAGTAAATTAAAATTCAAGTGTTTGTTTACTTTTTGACTATAACAAATCTAGTAATGGTTTACATGACGTTATTTTAATTTTTTTAAATTATATTTAAATGTTTACCAGATTCCCATGAGAATGGGATTTGAACTGGGCAGATTTGAAGGAGATGTGGATGAGGAATTGATTTGTCCAATATGCAGCTGTGTTATGGAGGAGCCAATGCAGGTGATTCTAACTTATATGGGGCAGTTGTGAAGTTATGATATTATATTTAATGTATTACCACATTCAGTGTTGTGCATATTCCTTAAAATATAATTGTGATATGGACAGATTATGTAATTGTGAACAGAAGAATTTCAAGAACACTGTGTCTCTAAAGGGCTTAAACATTGATGTAATATTCTGGGAAATCTGTGACTCAGAATTGGCCAATGTGGAGAAGCAGCAACAGAATATGTACTCACACTGTTGAGAAGCATTAAATCTCAGAGAAACAGTGAAAACTTGCTGCCTGAAAGTACAGAACAACATACAGATGTCTAATTTTGACTATACATGTCCCAAACGTGGCAAGGGATTCTATGTGAGAATTTGACATTTTAGTTATCTTGGCACACATCCAAGATGTGCAACAGCACACATCTGAAGCTGTTGTTAGCATGAAAGGCTATTATCATAATATTTCTAAAAAGATTCATCTCTGTATTTACCTATCTGTGAATCTGAGAGCAGAAACAACTTACAAGATTATTAATTTATATATCTATGTGTGTTTATTTAAATTACAGGCACCACAGTGTGAGCATGCATTCTGCTCTGCATGTATACATGAATGGCTAACAAGACAACCAACTTGTCCAGTTGACCGGAGTGCTATTACGCCAAACCAATTGAAAACTGTACCTCGTATTTTGAGAAATCTTCTCTCCAGGCTTACAATTTCATGTGATAATAAGGTTAGCTGATTTTTCGCAGTGCTTATTCATAAGTTATTCAGGCATATAATTTAGTATACTAAACTAATGATTTCCTAGAGTGAATCTAGATCACTTGCCATATCCTTCAGAAGTAAAAAAAGTTGCACATCTGAGGCTGAAACTATGGGGCATTATCTAGAGTTGAAGGCTGAATTATCTTGTTGATAGGCCTGAAGATATCAGAATGAGCATTTGTACTTTGGGTCACTTGGACCTTATTTAGAATTTGACAAATATCCCCAAACTTTCATAGTTACCTTTTTCAGTATGCACGGCAGGTCACAGTGTTGCTATTCTTTGCTTTGCTTTCTGGCACTGATAAAAGACAGCCATATGCCTCCAGGAGATGGTGGTAATGACTACTTTTGACCAATAATTTAATATGACTGTGTGACTTCAATATGACCAGACTCTTATAAGAAGACATAGTTTATAACACTAGGTTGTATTTGAGACTGATTCTGAAACATAATCTGTCATCACGTTTTGTTTTTCCATTCTTCAGGCATTTGGCTGTTCCTCACTGGTGAAGCTTGATGCTCTTGCTTCACACCTTCAAGAGTGCGAATATAACCCTAAGAAGCCAGTTAAGTGTGAAAATGGATGTGGTCTTGTTGTTCCTAAAGATGAAATTAAGGTTTGTACATAATGGCCACTTATATTTAGTGCAAGAATATGACTGTATTAAACAACTGATATCCTCACAATGAAGGTTGGCATCGTGAACAATTACTTTTACCTTTAACCAACAATGAAGGTTGGCATCGTGAACACTTACTTTTACCTTTAACCCACAATGAAGGTTGGCATCGTGAACAATTACTTTTACCTTTAACCAACAATGAAGGTTGGCATCGTGAACAATTACTTTTACCTCTAACCAACAATGAAGGTTGGCATCATGAACACTTACTATTACCTGAAAAGACTTCTTCTTCTGCATTTGCTCTCCAATAGTCAGTCACAAATATTTGAGTGATTTGAGCCAGATAGTGCAAAATAAGTTGTGCTTTGCTGCTATTTTTACAGCAGAGCTGCGTTATTTGTGCCTTCCGGCCTAGCGCATTTGTTTTTAGCATGGTTGAAAAGGATTAGTTTGTCTATCTCTTAATAATTCTCTCTTTGTTTCCCTCATGACAGACATCCTTAAATTTTACCATATTGTAATGCAGGGATTAGCTAGATTATAGATAGATTGGAGATAATGTTATTAGATTTAGTAGGTCACCAGTATTAGAAATATATTTTTTTTTGAAAACTATTATCATTAACCTTATCCCTAACATCAAAAGATCTAAAAAGAGGGCCTGATGACCTTTTTTTTTTAAAGTAACTCCTGCCCCTGCGAAGGCATATCTACAGCACTGCATATTGCTGTAAATGTGTATTTTACTGTTATATAATTGATACAAATCATCTAGCTAATGGAATTTTAACAGGTCTTCTCAGATGGTACCCACTGCCTCGCACCTTGAGTCAACATGTCTTCTGTCGTTGACCACACCTCATCCCTAAAAAAGATGTGATTTTAGTCGTCTTCCAACATGTATATTGTCAAGCTACTATAAATATGGACTGGTCAGTCAACACACAGACAACAACAGCAATACACACTGCACATGTAAACTCCTCGAGAACCAAAAACATTTAACACTAAAAAGTGCCAGATACTACACTGACCAAATTAAGACTACTTGCAATCATAAATAACACATAAACATAAACAAGGTTACTTCAGATGTGATATGAGTAAATGAATGCCTAAGTATAAATATATGACCATTGTGGTTATTTCAGAAAGGGTAGATTGTCTCACAGTGGGAGAGCTTCACAGTAGATCACTAAAGTTTCCAGGTTGCTGGCCCGTGCTGTAAGGTCTTCATCAAAATATACTCTCATTTTATGTCTGAGATATTTTGAAGGTTCAGAACAAATACATAATAATATAGAAAGAATACATGGAATAATATTAAACAATAAAAAAACCCAAATCTTTATAATATATTTTGATCCTCTACTTGAAATGAGGAGTGTGGTAGCCTAGTGGATAGTGAGCTTGCCTGCCCCGACGGCAGATGCCATGGGACCTACCTTTACCTTTTACTTGAAATACTTACGGAATAAATATATTTAAAATATTTTTTTTTTAACTTTCTGTCGTTTCTTGCTATTTATTATTATATGTTTGTTCTGGTGAAGATCTTAGATCCAAACATCGCTTTCATCCTAATTCATTTTATTACAATTATTTCTAACTTTGTATTTGTAGTAGTATTCATATTACGCATACTTATTTACTTTTCTGTTTGTATTACAACTACTATTTGTGAGATCTTCTCAGGCTTGCTGGTAATTATATAAACCTAATTGGTTTCTGCATTCTCTCCAAAAAAATTTCCTCATTTGTGGATCAGATGGTAGTTTGGTAGACACGAAACCACATGGGCAAATCATTTTTGAGATTGTACTTCGGTACTTTAATTTTGGTCCAAAGATCTGGATTTTTGCACAGAGTAGTAAATTCCATGAGCTGCATTTTCAGATGATGTATGCTGTTGTGTACCTAAGCATCATTGAGATTGATATGTTTGTTTGCCTTTCCATCATATATGCCATATTCTTCTTGTACATCCACGTCTCAAGACAGTCATTTTGTCTTCCAATTATGTGCTCATTGTCCAGGTTTCTGAACTATACATTACTGTAGTATATTAATGGCATTTTATATTCACATTTAACTTGTTTATGATTTGTTTGGGTGTTAGTAACTGTTTTTTGTGTTAGAGCCACAAGTAAGTGATCACCTTCTGCATATCACAGTACTTGAGGCATGAAGTTGACAGCATAGAAATAGTAAAGGACCACAAAGAAGTGGCTCAAACATTATGCTTATCTATAGAGGAAATGAATAGAGAATTCCACAGAGTTGTTAATAAATTTAAATATCCTGGCTATGAAGTTGAAAAGTGCAATATGGGGTAATGTCATAACTGAAAGCTGTGCAGAATCTACACATAATAAATTATGGCAATTGCATCCCGGGATGATAAGATACAACACCACCCAGACAATGCCCTATATACAATATTTTACTGGGATTATTCTGAGAACTTACAAGGAGAGAACTGGGATATTTTCTGTTGGCATTTTAGCAATGGATGCCAGCTCACTTTGGCATCCCTGGAAAGGGAAAATCAGACGAATTGACAAAAATGGGAGGTTAATCTCTCCTCTGTCCCATGCGCCTCAAAGTTTCAGGGTGGTAAAGTGTTTGCTAAAACAATCTATGCAACTTCATTGGAGAGAACTATACAGAACAGAAGGAGCATGACAACATTTGTAAGTCCAGATATTTCAGCAGAGAATGGGACAGTGACATCTAAAGGCACATTTACATCAAAACGGTGCCAACAACTCTGCGGAGCAACATCACAGTCAAACAGAGTATATATATATATAAAATAATTATATATAAAATAATTTATATTAAACATGTAAATATATGTGACAAATACCTACCAGGTGCATTGCCTGTCAGTATTGTTGTTAAGAATGACAAGAGTACCTTCTTAATCATACTCATAGAGTCACTCAAGATGCAGACCTGCGTTACTTTCTGTGTGCATAGCCACTCAAATGCCAAGTACAAGTGGGTCTCGTTCGCGAACAGTGGATTGAGGCCTTGAGAAATGCGAGCTTGAATTTCTTTTATTCAAAATTTATTTTCGTGCCGGGACATGTGGGCGTTCGAGGCAATGAAAGAGCGGATCAACTGGCATCGTGTGCGATTGTGGCAAAGGGCGATGGGGCAAATGATCGCGCTGACGTTTTGAACTCCTTAAGAGATATAACACGCGAGAGTGAGACGAATGTGGATGATGATTCCTTTTCAATGGCTAGGATTAAAGATCAGGGATTGAGATGCGGTGTTGCTAGAGGTGAACATTTTGGAGGGCGCAGAAGAATGATGGTCAACCAGCATAGGACCGGTACTGTCAGCAGAAGTGTGATGGCGGATACACTCAAGGAGAGATCGGAGCAACTATGGATGTGTCCAGTTTGCAGTGATGATGATCCGACGACTAACTAACTAACTAATGACAAGAGTGTCTTGTACTCATGGTGCAAATGAAGAACTTTTTTAAACTTTATACCCTACTATGTCTTGCAGCATCAGGGGTAGAAGAGTTCTTTGGAGATGGCTTATGGTTTTTTTATGTGCTTCATAGATATTTGTTTTCGTTGACTTTTTTATTTTTGTAATTCAGTTTTTGCATAGTATGCCCTGGCTTTGTATCCATCGTGTCTGTATAGCAATTCTTTTTTGAGGGGCACTATCTGATAGTAGTCTGGAAGCATGTGAAAACCACTTAACCTGTTGATATAATCAAGGATTGGCATTGTGTTTGTTAGTCTTCTGATGTTTTCATTTCAGATTCTGTCTCTTATTGTTGCTCTGAGAATTCTATGTTGACAGGTCATTTCTGTTGTAACAAATTTTATTTTGGCTTTTGTTGTTAGTATTCACGTTTGACATTGGTAGCATAGTGACGGTATAATGATCGTTTTATATAGTGCAGACAATAGTGTCAATTTTTACATTGGTAGCATAGTGATAGTATGAATCGTTGACATAACAGCAGTTTAAAGAGATGGTCAGGCCAGTATTGAAATGCACCAAAGAAGAGCAGCATTCTGTTATACATGTTTTTATCATTGAGAGGTGAAACCTATAGAAACTCATCTAATTTCTATTTCCCTTTCAAAGTTTTCATTAGAAATACATACTTAATTATAAAGTTATGTTATAATTTCATCTCATACTTAATTATAAAGTTATAATTATGTCTTAGGAACACAATTGTGTACGAGAACTTCGCAGTATGATGTCACAGATGCAACAGAAATTTACTGACCTTCAGACAGAAAGTATGGAGCAGAAAATTCAACTGACAGAACAAAAACGGGAGATTCAAATGTTAAAAGTATGTAGGTTATTTGTATCTCAAATATTATTTAAAATTTTTGTTACACATTAATTCTCAAATGTCCCACTGGATCTCACTTATAGCAGGACATTGGTTCTCCTAGATTTCCAGCAGGATTTAGTCCAGAGAACGGAAATGCTTTTTTACCTTTTTATTTGTGCCAATAGCCCAACACTTCCGACTTCTTATTTTATTTAACACCTTATTCTTCTGGGTGTCTTCTAGTTACTTCCTGAACATTCTGACATTTGCAGAAATGAGATTTGTAGACTTGGTCTAATGTGCCTATAGTATGTGAATTGAGAATTGTTAGGAGGGACACTTGAAGTTGCTTAGCTAGCGCCTGTTAAGTGTGGACACTGCAGTAGATGATATATCTAGGATTCTATGAGAGAATTTTGTATAAATTCTAACACTAGTAGGACTGGACATCTGAAGGATAGAATGTGAGGAATATGTGTAACTAGCAGTAGAATGAAAAATGTGTTTAGCGAGCCACGAGTACCATCAGTATTTGCTAGAACGCACTTCAATATTTTCTGGGGTTGACTTAGCATATTTGAATTTGCAGGAAAGCAATAATATCAGCTCAAAACCAATTCTTAGGTGGGATGGCCTGTTCCCTTTCTTGCTTTGTTTACCTTCCCTAACTCATGCAATGGGTACCTATTTACAGCTGGATTGACTGGAGATACATGCGGTTGTGTCAGACGAGAAATCAATACCCAGATTTTTCTGTTATTATACTTCTATTAATCAAAGTACTGTGTGTGTTGTATACAGCCAATAATTTGGACCAACTACAATAAATCCTGCAGGCCTTTGTTTTGTACAGCTAACATTTGTAGCATCTATAATAAATTCTGCAGGCCTGTTTTTGCCTTTCTTGAATAAAATTATATCAAATACTTATCATCTTTTACTTTCAGGAGCTGCTAAGATCAATGCGGGTGTCCAATCCAAGAATACGAGAGATTCAAACTACAATGGAAAATGAAGATGTGATAAGGTATTATTAGAGCATGTAGGAATAAAAGTGAAACTGACATTATGTGTACTGGAAAATTGGCTAATAGCAACTCAGGATACCCTTAAAGATGATTAGTCCTTTTCAACTTGCTGTCAGATCACGTACATAGTAGCTCCAAATTGTCTCTTCATCCAACTCAGAAAGTGAGGTGCAAGTTTAATTTAATGTCTCCTTTAGGGTTTTAATACCCTGCCGTAATGTATTTGGAAATAACTTTAACAATTGAGGTTTAACTGGCTTGCTCGCAAAATGGGACTGCTTAATTGACCGTTTTAGTGGCTTGTTGGATGTAAGGCAAATATAAATAACCAAATGGTCAGAGCGTGTCCAACAAAGTGGAGGGTGCCGCAGTAACCGAATGAACAAATAGTAAAGCAAAATGAATTAAATAGGTTACTAAAAACACTTACCTTGCCTATGAATAAAAATATATTAAAAAGTATATTTAAAAAACATACAATAAAACCTGTTTTGTCCTGTTTAGTTTTATTGTATGTTTTTTTATATATACTTTTTTATATATTTTTATTCATAGGCAAGGTAAGTGTTTTTAGTAACCTGTTTAATTCATTTTGCTTTACTATTGGATGTAAGGACAAGTTGAAAATTAATTTTTAAGAGTAATTTTGAGATCCTTTATAATTTTCAATAAATTTTGCATTTAAGTATGATTTAACTTTGAAAATATTTCTATCTTTGATAAGGTGGGTGGGCAGCCTTCAGGCAGCCCGGGTGACAAGGTGGGGAGGCATGATCTCTACCCCAGACGCTGTACTGCAGGCTGTGATAAAACGGGCACTTATTGAAAGTGGGTGCCCTTCCCATATTGTGAATGAGCTGATGGAGAATGCTCATGAGAGACGGTGGCCTAATGGGCTGAGCACTTTAGAAACCAGGCAGCTGAACCGTATACAGTATGAGAATTATATCACTAAAAGAATTCCAGGTAAGAACCACAATCTTGCTCATGTCTTTTTTTGAATAACTAATTTCATATGGTTGTTATTTTTTTTAACATTTGCTATCAAACTCCCACTGGATCTCTCTTAGTGGGGCAGTGACCCTAGTAGATTACTTACAGAATGCTGCCAATAGAATGAAAATGCATTATGATGTCTTTTTATTGACCCGACACATCTGACTTTGGCTGTGGTATTTATTTGAAATCAAGGTTTTACTAATTCCACTGAACAGTAAATATCTATAGCTATAATGCACTATCATCTTGGTCACAGTTGCTTACAGTACTTACTGTGAACACTCAGTATGGTGCTAACACAAGAAAAATCTGTGAAGAACTCAAATAGATCTTTAACTAACATTTCAAAACTATCTTTGGTTATGGCTTTGAAACATGAAAGAGTGCAGAGTTGCCAGATTTTTTGCAATTTTACAAACATTTTAATTTACGATGTTACTGACCATGAAATTTATATTTGTCATTTTTTGTATGTATAGTAAATTTGACAATGTATTTAAAGTTAGGAGTTTGGCCTTTTTGTGCTATATTTTACCAGAAATGTGACTATAATCCATTTTTACTATCTGGCAACACTGATAATCACTAACGGTAATAAAATAAATTACTTTCTTTCATGAGTACTTGCAGGGAAAAAAATAAAGTTGGCCTAAAGTAGTTACAACATGACTATTATCAGGGAATTGATTTGTCAAACAAACACTGATGTGGAACAATAGCTTTCTTGATAGTCATGGTTACTGTAGTAAGTAAATGTGCCAGATGGTTGCTGATCTAGTGATCCATGAGTTCATGACATGTGATCCCAAAGTCATTGTGTGAAATAGGCATGTTTGTGTGAGCTGTTGGTTTTTTCTGTATTGTGTACCATAAAGTGTATTCCATTTATTTGGCCTTGAAAGGAAAAGCATTTTTTTTAATATATTCCAGAATTGGATAGTCAAAAATAGGAGGGTGGGGGGTGTTGACAGTTTCATAAGGATGTGTGCACAGCCTGCAGTGTGTTGTGATTTTATTTTGAAAAAGATGATTGTTGTATGCAATGTGCAAGTAGATGCTACTCTGATCTTTTCTGTCCATGAGGTTGATGTCTTTGGAATTTGGACTGGTCATATATTTGTAGAATTATTTCCTAGTATTTTCCATGACCAATTTGTTCAGCCAAGTCTCTTTGTTCACAGATTTCAACATCATTTTAAGGCTCTTCATGTCTTGCTCGCAATTTTTCAAGTCTGTCTAAAGAGTGACCAATGTGTAATACTTTTACAATGCGTGATGGGCGCAGGCAGAAATGAGACAAGGTCGTTTAGCCCAAGAACACGCTTTGCTCTCAAATGTGTGACTCAGACTTGGATGAGGGGTTCACAATGTCTTTGAAAGACACCTTGGCTAAAAAGATGAAAGAGCCCGGGTCCAACTCTTCTGTCGAGTTATTCCGGAACAAAGCTCGAGGATGAGAAAAGGTTCAGTACCCAATGGGCACAGTCACAAAATGTCTAATTACACAAGGCAGGTTCACTAACTACAGAACGCCTTGTGCGAGATAGACATGAACAACAATCATCTCAGCAAAGAGTCATTACATAAACATCGCCTAGGTAAGCCCACCACCTGAATTAAAGGCATGGCAAAAACGGATGTGCTGGCCTCAAATGTCTGGACCACAGAGTGAGCCAACTGAGGTGCAAATAACACAGTTCATCTGTGGAACTAGCAGTACAACGTCCTTCACGCTCCCCTGCAGAAATCACTCATTTTATTTGTTGCGGCTATAGAAGAACGAATGCCGAAGAAGAAGAATAAGATGATGTTTTAATGTTGTTGTTTGCCCATCACAAGTAATTATGACCATTTGTTACATCCACTTTATGAAATTCAGTTTAGAGGTATGACCTTGTCTATGAGTTCGTAGGTGGTCTATAAGCCCGTAGGTGGTCTATAAGCCCATAGGTGGTCTATAAGCCATATGGTGGCCCTACCTGTCCATGGGAAGATTGGACATGGAATGATCAAATATAAGATGATAATATGACATGATAGGTCTTGTTCTAGAATCATAGGGAAAGAGAAAGACTAAAAATCTGACAAAGATAGTTGGAGACAGATGTTAGAGATTGGAATG
The DNA here is from genome assembly GCA_034231615.1 of Meghimatium bilineatum. Lineage (NCBI taxonomy): Eukaryota > Metazoa > Mollusca > Gastropoda > Stylommatophora > Philomycidae > Meghimatium > Meghimatium bilineatum. The sequence continues at coordinate 54,056,310 of CM067305.1, forward strand.
GATAGCACAAGGCAATAAGAGTAATATAGATTTGTTCAGGTCTGAGATAAGCTGAAGGTTGTTTGAATTCTGGACTATCATTCTTTGTTACTACTGTCAGGAAAGGAAAGCCTGATAGAGAAATAGTAGCTGCTCTGAAGTTGTGAGATGGTTGACACACACACACACACACACAGACAATTTTTTAATACATATGTTTTTATTTTTGTCACGAAGGTAAACAGGCGGTCGTGGTCATGTCATGTGAAAATCAGCACATGCCCGAGGACTTGATCATAGAACCAGGCCTGGTCATGATATTTGCTCACGGTGTGGGCTGATCACATCAGGTACAGTAGAAATAAACAATTTTTTCATTCATTAAGAACATGTTTGCACTGGTTATTTTAAATAAACTGATATGATTTTGTTGACTGTAGTGGTATCCATAATTTGTGTAATTCTGTACAATTACTCTCATCGACTCAATAATGAAACTAGGGGGTTGTACATCTTATTTGTTTGAATTCTGGGTTGGTGGTCTTGCATGGACAGTAAAATGCATCTTCCCCCCCCCCCTTTCACATCAGGTCTTCCAGAAGTGAAGAAACATGACTCGTAATTCCCCCATGCACACCATTGCAATTCACTCTCTTGCATTTTGTAGATGTCACATTACAGAACCATCATAATTAAAATTGTTTCATTCATATTTGTAGGGCTTGACATAAGACAACTTTATGTAATGTCTTTAAACCTTGACATTATGTTACTGAGCAACCTTACTCAGATATTTTATTTCTGAAGTTTTCGCTAACTTTTTTTGTTTGTAAAGATATCAAACTAATTTTTGTACATGTAAATAAAGGAGTGAATAATGCATATAATTGTATTTTTTTTCCCTTGTATGTGTGATATGACAGTTGTGAAGTTGAAAAGTCTCAAAACTACCATTTAAAAAATAATTTCTTGAAGCACCTATACTTGAACAATGTCTGGCAACACTCAACACATATAAAATCTTCCTAACTACCTATTCCTGTTGTATATATGTTATTTCATATACAAACTAATATAATATGGACTGAACAAACTAATAAAACATGAAGAAATCACATACAATGTCCGTCTGGCCAACACTAAGCCTAGGCCGACATACAACGTAATTATTTTCCATGCCGACACGTGGCACACATATTGTGTTTGTGTTATTCAATGAATAAACGAACATTCTTATAATATAACAATAATATAACAACACACAAAAACAACAACTAAAATATGTAGATATTATTTTTCTCTATGATCACTTGTTAGTTAGTTATTCCTCTAGGGCCAAAGACAGGGCGGATGTCATAGATTTCCATGTCTCTTGTTTCATTGCAATATGCTTTAAATCTTCATTATTTTTTATACCGATGGTGAAACGTTCTCTTGTAATAGTTACTTACCATGTAAACGATCACTTACCATGTGGAAAACTGCAATTAACCAATTTTATATATTTAAAATATATTTACTTACCTTTATAGGTCTGAAACATGGACATCATACTCAAACAAGAAAAGAGATTGAACATCTTCTATTCATGGATCTGAAACATGGACACTATACTCACAACAAGAAAAGAGATTGAATATCTTCTATTTACAATGTCTCTGGAAAAATTTTGAATATCATGTGGCAGGTTAAAGCTACTAACAATGAGGTCCTACAGAGAGTCAGGCTTCCAACAATATTTTCTAAACTCAGTCACAGAAGCGACTAATGTGGCTTGGGCATATACAAAGGATGAGCAACAGCCATATCCCAAAAGAAAAACTTACAAGGAACTTTTCACAGGCTGCTAGAAGAAGAGACAGACCACAGTTGTCATACATAGATGTATGCAAATCATCAATGAATGCTTTTGTCATCGCTTCTGACAGCTAGGAAAAGCTGACAGGCGATCAAATCACATGTAGAAAAATCCTAGATAGTGATGCTAAGACATATGAGAATTAAATATTTGGCAGAGCAGACTAAGGTTCACATGTAAGGTGCAACAGTTAAGCAATGACATTTTCCCATGCTTATTCTGCAACAGATCCATGGCTCATAGATCAGTAAATTTAGCCATGAAGAGAGATTTTCAAGCGTGATTAACTCCATCTGGCACAGGCATGCTTAGACTGCCTGTTAAGATGAATAAGACTATATTGCATACATAGAAGACTTTCTGTGGTTCAAATTGCTTTTGCTAGCCACATCCACCTTCCCCATGGATTGTAGCATATACTTCCTGTTATATCATAGCAATACTACAATTTCCTGGAAAAACCAAAAGGTGTCAGCACTCCTTACCAAGAAAATATACATTAACAAATTTTGTTTTTTATTTATAATCCATGAGTAATGAATAGTCTCATTACAATATGACTTAAGGTAGTGCTTGATGCCTCCTTCACAATATTACAAATGTCTGAAGCAGTCATATAATGTGATCATTTATTATTAGAAATTACTGTCTTTAGTTACTCATGATGTAAGTTTTGTAATTTTGTTGTCTTGTCTTTTAGTTTAATTAGTTTTGTCTTTTAGACTAAAATTTGTCCTATCAACTTTGACAAATGTCTTTTCTCCGCCGAAGACGGATGTGTCGGGCCACTGGCGCAAATAAAACGGCAACACAACGCATTTCCATTCTCTGGACTACATCCTGCTGGAAATCTATTAGGACCATGGTCCTGCTGTAAGGGAGATCCAGCGGGAGTTTGAGAATGAACGAAGAAGAAGAAGAAATGTCTTTTCATATCAATTTGTTGATATACTTTGTAAGAGTATTAGACATTGTTATTTGTTTGTCTTCCTATGTAAAAGTGTGAATGTGATATCCTATAAACTTTTCTTGCTTCATGTTTTCCTGTTAAGTATTTCATGGAGGCGTTTTACAGGCAGAGAAAAATAAAGGCTACTTTGTCAAAAGTCACTATGATATATATAAAGTAAGGATATTATATTGTACCTCTAAAAACAAAATTCATTCTACACCATGGTTTGAATCTGAAACATTGTGGATGTAACACCAACTTAGCTGATCACCCACCACAATATCCTGTATTATCATTATATTGTTGTTAAATTTCATTTCTCATAGCTTTTTTTTTTCTTTGTTGAACAGCTTCAAGTTTATTGGCTGCTTATTGCTAAACTGTCTTTAAAATGGAACCTGTGCATGAATAAATGGAGAGCTAGTTTACAAGGCCCACCTTACTAACTGTGACCAGCTGAAAATTCATTGAAATCTGTCACATTTATTTCAACACCAGTACATATTCCTTATGTGCTTAAGTTTTCATGATTCAAGTAGGCCTGAGATAATACTGTGTATTTTTATGGCAGTTGTTTCAAAATCATTGTCCATTCATAGGCATTGGTACTTTATAGTACACATGTTGTTTCCTATTAGTGATTTATCATTGTTGTTTTTTAATCCCAATGAAAGTCAAGTTGTTTATTATTTGTTGTGCATGTAAATGAGTCATTGATTGTTTTGTGAAATATTTAAATATTGCCAATTTTGCCCTAGAAATGTGAACAGAGGTTTACATCAGGGTAATAATTTTAATGTAGCACTGTTTTATTTTCTATTATAATTTAACGATGTTAGACATATCAGTGTAAATGTTTGCTGTCAGAAAAAATAATAATCTATCATTATTTTGTGCAAGAAAATTAGCGAATATTTTATATGGTAAATATCATTGTTATGTGATATATTCTCTCCAGAACGTTATCTTCCCCATGAACTGCCTGAACCCTTCTCTGTCTTGGTCAATGCGGCTTGCATTTTCCATTGGCGTATTCATGCTATCTTTAATGTCACCAGTCCATTGTCTTCTTGGTCTGCCTTTCCTCCTCCTCCCAGGTACTTTGCCCTCCATTACTTGTCTTTCTAAACAGTTGTGTCTCTTTATATGACCAAACAGGTGTAGTTTTCTTTTTGCTATTGTGTTTAGTAACCAACACTCTGGAATCATCAATTTGTGTTAATATCTGTGTTTCTTTGTTTCTTTTTTTTTACTTCCATAATATTTTAAGTATCTTTCTGTAGCATTTCATCTCAAAGGCATTGATTTTCTTTGCCACTGTTTTACATAGGGTCCATGCTTCACGGCCACATGTTGCACCCAGAAAAATAAAAGTTCTTAGCACTAGCAATTTCATTTCTATTTTGTTGTTTTTCCATATATTTTTCATCCGTATTAATTTACAATATGCCATTGCCAATCTTTTCCTTGTCTCTGCCATGCAGCTTCCTGCACCGTCGATGTTTGTTCCTAAGTATTCGAATTTATCCAAATTTGGGCTTCCGCCAAAATGGCAGACGAGAATAAATGTGTTCTCTTTACAGTGTTCAACTAGTGGCTGTTCCTTCCCAAAAGTGATGGCAACCTATAGGAATATTGTGCCTAAAAATTTCCAATGGATTAAATATCATTAGATCTATTATATCTGAATGATGAATGGACAGGAATTGCATGAGATGTAAATTTCAGCAGTGACTGTTATTGCACTCTTGTAGTCTACCTACAAAGTCTGGTGTTTCACCAGTGATAGTTATTAAGAAGCATTTTTGTCTCTTTGATTATGAATGACTATTGGAAGATAAACCTTTTGAAAGAGTGGCAAAAATATGTAGGACCTTAAATTTAGAATTCCTCAAGTCTCAATGTTGAGTTGTATTGTAGGATCCTAAAAGCTGTATGCAATAACTATACTCTGAAATCTAGAATGATTGCTATGGAATGCAAGATGCTCTGTAAATAGAATGCTAAATCCAGGATGTCTCTGTAGTTTCCTAAATCTATGGTGATGTGTCTTTAGTGTGTTCACTTCAAAATTCATAAGTCTATGTAGGATGCATGCAACTGTGTGATGACTTTGTTTCAATAGTCCAAATTGCATGTATCTATCTAGGACCCAAATTCCAAGATGATCTCTCTGTAATGTCCTAACTAAAAAACTGATTTCCATGCTATGTTATTCTGTGTAGGACATTAACTCCAGGGTGTCTTTGTAATGAGAGAGCCTTGAAACTTTCTATGTGTTGTAATGACTGTTTGCACTTTCTGAATGAATTTGAAAGCTCCAGAGTTATTTCAAGTGCAAACTATTACTTAAAATAATGCTAGGCCTAGATTTACATTAACTTTTATATATATCATACAATATTACCTTTGAAATCTCAGATATTTCTTGATAAAAACTAATCTGCGATGTCTATATCTGTATTCCAGACGTGCCGCCATTTTTACATAACATAATTTCCCAGAAATGCTATTTTTAGTAACATTATTGCAATGGGTATTACCGTATTTCTGATCTTTCATAGAGCTTTCGGCGATCGTTGAAATTGGTCACCTAGGTTCTGTAACGGAAATTCAACCATCGTTGAAATTGGTCAGGAAAGTGATATACAATGAAATCCCATTATAGCAATTTGTTTCGGACCGACAAAATATGTATGTAATAACAGAAATTTCTATATACAGTACAAACAATATCGAATAAATTTGATTTGTTATTTTGAAAAGTGATGTTATATAGGGAAATTTGTTATAACAGGAAGCACTATAAAGGGATTCCACTGTATTATCATTAGTATTCTGAATATACATGTTATAGAATAATATCTGTTGTCCAGCTCAGTGGCGGCATTGTACAGGGGAGATCTGTGATGGGCAAGGCACCTTGTTCAAATCCCACTGCAGGCAATTGTGAATCAGAACATTTCAGAAAGCAATGGCAAACTACTATACGTATTATATTACCTAGAAAATCATTACAGCTATTACATTTCATGAGCTAGATCAGGTGCAAAACCAGGCACTTAGGATCATCACTGGGGCAATAAAATCAACACTCATAGTAAAGATGGAGAGAATGGGGATTTACGTCCTGATATAACCAAAATAGACTTCTGTCTTAGGTTGAAAGAGTCGTGCCTCAGCTAAGGGGCTTTAATCCCCCATTTAACAAACAAAACAAATTGATGGGATGATATTTTTTGGCACAGAGATGAGAAAAAAGACGACATAAGAAAGGTCAATATTATTATGATCATGGGGAAGGTGATAGAAATGTGGTTGGACTATGCTATCAAAAATGGTTGTCCGAAACAGTAAAGTGGAGGATGATGATGATATGAGCTCATATTCCCATGTAAGAGGATGAATTCCATGAACATTATTAGAATTCAGGACTAATTCTAGTTTTGAAGGACTTGAGTGATTTTTGTGTGTGTATAAAATAAGTGTGATTATAGAAGCTGCTGAAATGTAACAGCGATCTATTTCTGTCATGTATGCTTACTTTTTGTGTGCTAAATTTTGTCAGAATTATGTATTACTTTTAAATAAGCTGACATCCACTACTTCAGTAGTAAAAACAGTTTTTTAAATATAATCACCTTACACATTGTAACATTACAGCAGTGGTTCTTAACATGAGCCACATGTCTCATCCCTGACAGCCATGAAAACTTGTAGGGGGGCCAGGGAAATAAATATTGAGGGTGCCACAGACCCATCCAGGATGTACACAGGATAACTATTCTATGCTTATGCACTAGAAGAAATGGGGAAGGAAATTTGTCATGGGGGGGCACACAAAAAAGGTTGAGAACCACTGATAAATAGTAGCTCATATTTTTTCCCAATCTTATTAACACTGCATGATTATTCTTCACAATGTGCTCATTTGTGGCCAAGTTGATAGTGATACAAGCAGCCGCAAATATGCTTGACCGTTGTTAGCTATGTGCATGGTGACAACATGTAAGTACAAGAACCAGTTCTCTTATACGACTTGCTTACTTCTTGGAATATGGTTACAGATATCCACCATTCAGTGGAAAATGTTACAGATATTCACCGTTCAGTAGAAGTGGTTACAGATATCCACCATTCAGTGGAAGTTGTTATAGATATCCACCGTTTAGTGGAAGTGGTTACAGATATCCACCATTTAGTGGAAGTGGTTACAGATATCCACCATTTAGTGGAAGTGGTTATAGATATCCACCATTTAGTGGAAGTTGTTATAGATATCCACCGTCCAGTGGAAGTGGTTATAGATATCCACCATTTAGTGGAAGTGGTTATAGATATCCACCATTTAGTGGAAGTTGTTATAGATATCCACCGTTTAGTGGAAGTGGTTACAGATATCCACCATTCAGTGGAAGTGGTTACAGATACCCACCGTTCAATGGAAGTGGTTACAGATATCCACCGTTCAGTGGAAGTGGTAAAAACACTGATAATATTAGTTACCAATGTCAAAGTTCTGCCATTGATGCAAATGAAACTGTGACTGTGCATTTCTGTCTCTGGGGCTATGTCCTGATGAAAATGTAGAGAAACATCCTGCTACAAGAGAGATTCAACATTATGTTATCAGAGAGAATTGCAAAATTCTGCAAAAAGAGAGATGCAACATTCTGCTACAAGAGAGATGCAACATTCTGCAACAAGAGAGATGCAACCTTCTGTTACAAGAGAGATGCAACATTCTGCTACAAAAGAGATGCAAAATCTGCTACACGAGAGATGCAACATTCTGCAACAAGAGAGATACAACATTCTGCTACAAGAGAGATGCAACATTCTGCTACAAGAGAGATGCAACATTCTGCTACAAGAGAGATGCAACATTTTGCTACAAAAGAGATGCAACATTCTGCAACAAGAGAGACGCAACATTCTGTTACAAGAAAGATGCAATATTCTGCTACAAGAGAGATGCAACATTCTGCTACAAAAGAGATGCAACATTCTGCTACAAGAGAGATGCAACATTCTGTTACAAGAAAGATGCAATATTCTGCTACAAGAGAGATGCAACATTCTGCTACAAGAGAGATGCAACATTCTGCTACAAGAGAGATGCAACATTCTGCTACAAGAGAGATGCAATATTCTGCTACAAGAGAGATGCAACATTCTGCTACAAGAGAGATGCAACATTCTGCTTGAAGTGATGTTTGATTGAAATTTGAGAAAGAATGACACCCCCTCCCCTCACCCCAAAAAATATTATTCAAAATCATCATGTAATTAGCCTATATAAGTTGGCCCTGAAAGAAGTGTGAATATTATGGAATAGATATAGTCTTGTCCTGCTGAGATGAATGACAGCTGAATACCTATCACTTGTTAAAATTTTGTGTAATTGAAAGAATGGATAGTGGTTGATATTGTAAATTATATAGTTTGAAATTATTGTTTGGTACTAGTCATTGTGTACACACTCATACCGTACAGTAATGATCTGTGATGTTTTATGCCTCTAGCAATAAAACTAGAACATTTATTTTTGAATGGTTACCATTTGAATACATGGACTTGTTTTATATCATTTAGACTACCATAATTATATAGTCTTCTACTCTCACAAGATGGCCAAACTGTATAAATTTGTCTTTTTCTTGCAACAGGCTCAAATCTTCACTGTGTCTAGCATTTCTGTACTTCTATTGAATATTCTATTAACTATATAGTAGGGAAGACTGAGCACCAATAGATCTGCCCAGAGTACAGTGATGTTGATTCTTAGTAATATTTAGTATGCTCATTTTGAGTGCTTATAAAATGCTTGTTCGTCATGGTCATGTGCCTGTCTACATTATCTCTTAGTCAGAGGCTTGGAATTGCCTCTTATTGATCAATATAACAAGACATGAATTTTATCTCTTAGTTATTGATAAATATAACCAAACTTGAAATTTTGTCTCTTAGTTGTTGGTCATTAAATTTCAATAAACCTGTAACCCTTAGGGACGTACGGGTACCACATTGGATGTTTCTGCACACAGAGGACTCCAGCATTTTCTATCCTCAGCGATGTGGATATTCGTCTTTATAGCCAATCTTGAATTTTGCCACTTAGTTATTGGTCAGTATAGCCAAGCAAGAATTTTGCCACTTAGTTATTGGTCAGTATAGCCAAGCAAGAATTGTGCATCTTAGTTATGGTCAGTATAGCCATACTTTCTTGCTCTAAAAGTGTAGAGGATTGACTACATTGCACTCAGGTTCACATTCTCAGCCCCACCTCAACGAACTGCCAACTAAGAGTACCACTTATAGCATGGAACTCCATCAGTGATGATCTCTGTGTATCCTAGGAAAAAAGGGCACTTTCAAACAAAACGTCACAAGCCAGGATCGACCCCTACAACCTCTTTAGCACATGACAAATGGATTAATTATTGCTATTAGTTTATTGACCAATATAACCAAACTTGAATTTTATCTCTTAGTTGTTTTTCAATATAGCTAAACTTGAATTTTATCTCTTTAACCCATTCAATCCCTTAGCGGCTGAAATTGTTGGCTATATATACATTACTGTAGCAGCTGTTCTCATCGTATTGACACACAGACTTTTTGACTGATATCTGTTACCAGTTTCATGCAAATAGACATGCTAAATTTAGTACTTACTGGTAATGACAGTTTCTAGTGTTTTTTCTGTTCGTTTCTAACAACTGTCATTTCTGAACTGCGCAAAGTTTATTATGACCGTTAATTTTTCACAAAACGTGGTAAAAGTGGACCTACTTATCTTCTTCTTCTGCATTCATTCTCAAACTCCTGCAGATTAGCAGGATGTAGTCAGGAGAACGGAATGCGTTGTGTCATGGTTTACAGCATTGCTGCGATATCTGCGCCTTGCGGCCTGACACGTCCGACTTCAGCATGAGACCTACTTATGATTCAGATGATGTTGATAGGCAATTTTTAAATGGAATTCTAGAGAACGTGAATGAATCAGACGTTGATGGGGTAGTAGTTCAGTATAGGCCTAGTTGAAATTAGCGGTGATCTGTAATCTAGACCTAATTGCTGACGTACGCCGCCCCACACACCATAGACCTAATAATGATTGAGAATAGTAAACACAGCTGATCTATGTCAATATTGATCAATTTCACGAGAAATCAGGCCCTGCAAATGACATTGATCGAGATTAGTCTATATTTGACTAAAATTAGACCTACCGGTAGTTTTCACTATTTCTTCTTGAGTCACTCTTTGGGGCTACGCGCAGAACGTTGTGTATGCCGGTATCAAAATTTTCTGAAAAACAATATCTATTTTGAAAACCTGTTCCACCAAATGTCTAGGACATTCCTTATGTGAACTAGACTTATATGTTTAGAGTGGTTAACAGTTACAGAATGTTGTTGTCATGCTCTGTAAGAAAGACAGCTTTGCAGCTTTCATTTGAACATCTATAATTTGACACAAGTAAATGAAGCTGACATGAAACTGGTGCTCATTTTTTCCCTCTCGCATGTCACATGACAAGTAAACTTGTCTTACATGACAAGTAAACTTGTCTTACATGACAAGTAAACCTGTCTTACATGACATTCACAAAAATATGTTCATAGATCAGTGCCTCTTCCATTTATCTGTTAATTGGACTTTGAATCATAAAAATTGATTGCAAATTGTATTTTATATTAATTTTCATGCACATTCATTTCTGATTTGTGCTGAGTTATTCCCCGTGCCCTGGGAATCACGCCCAGAGTTTTTGTTAAACGGCTGGGATTGAACAAACTAATTTCCTGGTTTTTGTGTGTGTTCTTATGTGAACAAAACAAAGTGCAGTCAGGGCAGACAACACTGGTGCTTTTTCCATGCAGATGGCAAGGGTTGTGTTTAATATAATATTTTGTTAAGAAATAGTAGTGTGTAGTATAATATTATTAAGATGCAAATGGTGGTGGTTGGTTGCTGATTCCGTGGAATGTGGACTTATGTCCTTTGACCCAATGCCATTTTGTGATTATAGACCTATGTATGTGTTTGTGAGCTGTTGGTTTTGTTTCACATAGCATGTTCCATTTATCTGTCCTTGGTGTAAAAAGCATTTTTCTAAATATCATCTAGAGCTACAATTTAAAAAGGTTGTGTTTAACAGTTTTGTAAGGATGAGTGCACTGTCTGCATCCTGGAGTGTTTTATGATTGTATTCTGTTCATTTGATTGTTAATCTGTACATATTGGTTGTGAAGTCAGAAGTTGGTACTCTAGGATTTTTCCTTCCAGCAAATGATGATTCAGTGATGCTACCAAGCTGTCTACATTCTGTCTACCAAGCTGTCTACATCTGGGAGTCGGGGATCACTGACATCGGTATCGTCAGTATATGCAACCTCTTTTAAAGTGGTAATGATCTTCTTCTTCTGCGTTCGTTCTCAAACTCCTGCAGATTAGCAGGATGTAGTCCGGAGAACGGAATGCATTGTGTCATGGTTTACTGCACTGCTGTGATATCTGCGCCTTTCAGCCTGACACATCCGACTTCAGCATGGCTTTGGGTCACTGACCCTATATGGGATGGGGCAGCCAACTCCATCCCATAACCTCCTTAGTCGCCTTTTACAACAAGCATGGAAGGTAAACAGTGTTGCTATTCTTTGCTCCCCTTTCGGGCCCTGGCAACACACGGGCGAGTGGTAATGATGAAAATTGTTCTGAAGTTTTCTAAATATGTACTATATAGGTTTGTTGTGAGGATATCAATCCTTTTGAAAAAAAAATATCAATTGTCTCACTGCTATCAGATCTCTGTATATAATAATGATAATAGTAATAAGATTTATAACCCGACAGGGTCATAGGGGTACCATATTGGAGACATCAACACAAACAGTCCTCCAAACATCTTTATCCTCAACCATTTGGAGGAGTGTAGAAATATCACACCCAAACCATTTCATGATGTTATCAATCCAGGAATTTCTCTATCATCCTTCCACCCTCGACGGTTCCTGGCAAAATAATTTTAGAAAGTGAGTCTCGTTTATGTCCAAACCAAACAAAATTATGCTGTTTCACCACTCCCAAAAGTGGTTCTTGATAACCTGCAAGTTTGTTTATTTTCCACTGGGCAAATACATTTTCTATATAGTTAATTCTTAACAAACGTCTGTAGCACTTGCTTTTAATATCCTGAGTCTTTCTTTCTGCGTCTGCATCACAGATAACTGCGCCCAGACCTGATCAACTTTGTGTAACACAACTAGCTCAGGATCATCATATTGTACTTATGCCTCTACGCAACTACTTTCATACAGCGACTCAGATAGCAGCTCATACACAGGACTTATTATTAGTGTAAACACTCTGCGAAGGAGACTTCTCTCTTCTTGCCGGCAAAAAAAAAAGTCCTAATATTGGTCCTATCTTCAGTAGATGCCACAGGACCAACAGACTGACTTGGGCCAACAAAATATTCAGACTCCACAGATGAAAAGGAGTTCAACGATGGTCTCTGATGAATGCCAGTTTAATGTCTCATTTACTTATAGGAGAAATCGAGTCTGGCATCATCCTGGAGGAATATATGCTGATGTCTCATTTACTGATAGGAGAAATCGAGTCTGGCATCATCCTGGAGGAAGATATGCTGATGTCTCATTTACTGATAGGAGAAATCGAGTCTGGCATCATCCTGGAGGAAGATATGCTGATGTATGTTTAGTCCAACAGAACAGATATGGAGGAGGAGGAAATGTACATGTTTGAGGTGGAGTCTTCTATGAACACCATATATTCATATTTTCACAGTTTACTTTGACATATCATTGTGCCTTTCTTCCACAATCACCAAGATATGGTAAACTTTCTTCCACAATCACCAAGATAGGTTAAACTTTCTTCCACAATCACCAAGATATGGTAAACTTTCTTCCACAATCACCAAGATAGGTTAAACTTTCTTCCACAATCACCAAGATATGGTAAACTTTCTTCCACAATCACCAAGATAGGTTAAACTTTCTTCCACAATCACCAAGATATGGTAAACTTTCTTCCACAATCACCAAGATATGGTAAACTTTCTTCCACAATCACCAAGATATGGTAAACTTTCTTCCACAATCACCAAGATATGGTAAACTTTCTTCCACAATCACCAAGATATGGTAAACTTTCTTCCACAATCACCAAGATATGGTAAACTTTCTTCCACAATCACCAAGATAGGGTAAACTTTCTTCCACAATCACCAAGGTATGTTAATCTTTCAGCTGGACAGCTCTAGACCTCACACAGCTAGTGTAGCCAAAAATGTCTTAGCCCACAAACTTTTCTTGTACTGAATTGGCCTGCTAACTGTTCTGACATGTACCCAATGGAATATGCTTGGGATGAACTGAAGAGAAGGGTTCGGCAGCATGACATCAACAATATGGAATATCTCTAGTGAGCATCTATTGCAGAATGGAATAACATACAACATTTTTCGAGGCACTCTGCAATAGCATGAGACGCCAATGCAAAGCATATATTGATACTGCTGGGGGACACAAACAACATTAACGATGACCGTGACTTAGTGACAGCGAGCGAAAAAGCATTTTTACACCAAGGGTAGACAACTGCTACTATCCTGTTGTAAATTGTTTTATTTATTAAAATACTGCATATTTGATTCAACAAATGATTCATAAATGTGAAAAGAAAACTGGTTCTGTTAATTGTAATTCAACATGTGCAGTGGTTCATGTAAAAACATGCTGATCCATTTTTAATGGTTACTAGTATAGTTAAATTTCAGGTAAAATATTGATAAATTGTAATCCTTTAAATACATTTTTTCATTTACCAAAACTACAAAAATTATTAAAATAATAAATTTCATGGCCAATAACATTTAAAAATGATCGGGTCATAATTTTTTGACTTTCTTCCGCATTGCAAAGATATATATTGTTTGAGAACCCTGTGTTGATTATTCTATTACAGTAGCCCTTGACCGTAACCAGGTTATGGATCTTATGGATGGATTATGGATACTGAATTGTTGCTTTTTTGTGTGTGGAGATATCAGAAATTAAAAAAATAATAGATCTTATTTTTGTATATATTTCTGTGCTTCGTTTCATTCTTCTTTCATTTGCAGGGTAAGATAGTGGTCCTCTTGTTATTTGGTTTTTGCTAATGGCAATAAATCAAAACATAATTTTGTTTGTTATTTGAACAAATCTGTTTTGCATTTCTTTATATGTTCATGTTGAGCTCATAGTTTTGCTACTACTGGTTAGTGATTGATAATCATTGAATGAAAGTTACATGTGTGTTAACCCTTTAACTACAAGAAATGAGATTGGGTGTATTTCTATCTTCTATGGACAAGTTAACCCAGTTTTTATTGTTGTTGTTGTTGCTATGTATCCCCTCATTGCTAGAAATAATTTAACTCTGAACTCACCAACTGCCAGCATGCATCAACTATCACATCTGTGCTGTATATATTTTCTGGTGCCAATAAAACATCAATAGAGATGAAATATCTCTTATTGTTGCAGAAGGATTCTGCATAGAAATAAAGTCATTGTGGAAAGAAATTAGCATAGCTTGGATCAGGTATTGAGAGAGAATATATCAGCTAATGGGTTAATTAAGCCAGTCCTGTAGTATTGGTTAGAAGCATGAGGAGTTCTAGTATTGAAGTTCCACATTGAGTTTTTGCAATCAGGGTTTGTTATAATCTGTGATTCATGACAATATGTAGTGACTTTCGACTGAAGGTCTAGTGCCTCATTCTATGATCATTGTGTGCTGTGTGGGCAGCATGGACCTCCACAACTCTCTAGTACAGTGGAATCTCATTATAACAACTTCATCCAGACCAACAACATATGTATGTAATAGCAGATATTTGCTATATACAGTACAAACAATTTAAAATAAATATAAATGGGGATTTTAAAAAGTGTTGCTATATAAGGAAATTTGTTATAATAGAATGCGCTATAGGGGGAATTTCACTGTATCTTGTATCATAATTTTTGATGACTCTGCCAATCCATGATGCTAAAGTTTCTCATATTTTCTCACGCTGTCATTCCATCTACTGTGACTGTTGCAGCTATATTCTCCAAATCTACATGTCTCACAATGCAGCCAAAAAAATAAAGGTTTGCCTCTTGCTGATCGTAGTAAATAAGTTCTGCCAGAGACATGACAAATGCAAAAGTCTTGTAAGATCTTTGTTTGTGAATGTTAAAGTGACATTTGAGATCGAAAAATAATTATTTAGAGTAGAAAGGCAAGTTAACCCCTTAGCTGCGGAGGTATTCTTAAGGATATGAGAAAAAGCCACCTTCTTTTAGTTAGGTCATCCTCTTCTTAGCTTCCCAGGGGAAAAATATATCTGGAAGCTTAAGTTTATAATACAGCATCCAGACATATTGTTTACCTAGGAAATGAAGAAGAAAAATATCTAGCAAAATAGAGGCAAACCCTCATCGTATCCTTAAGGATACCTCCGGAGCTAAGGGGTTAACTTCCAGGGTTAAAAAATGTTATCTCAAAATGTTATCAATCAATGGTCAATTTGATAATTCTTACAAATAAGACCATAAACAACAGATGTGATACCAGGCACCCTCAGCTGTACTACAATGCTTGTGCTCTGTCTTATCGAGCTGAATACTTAGCTGACCAGTAATCTAAAGTGTACTTATCTCCCATAACTTAGTGTGTTTGCCATTTTTGGAAAATGACAGTGCTGTCTCTGATAATTTAACAATAATACACAAAACACAAGGTAGTTCAGCTTTGCAAAGAACACACAATCTGACTATTGGATTTGGGTATGACAAAATACAGTAACAATATACAAGATGACATTACATTTTCTAAAAACTAGGTTTTAAGTGTTATTACATCTTCTAAAAACTAGGTTTTATGTGTCATTATATTTTCTAAAAACTTGGGGTTTTATGTGTCATATTTTCTAAAAACTAGGAGTTTTATGTGTCATATTCTCTAAAAACTACTTTTTAAGTGTCATTACATCTTCTAAAAACTATGTTTTATGTGTCATTATATTTTCTAAAAACTAGGGGTTTTATGTGTCATATTTTCTAAAAACTAGGTTTTAAGTGTCATTACATCTTCTAAAAACTACGGTAGGTTTTATTTTCAGAAAAAAATTATATTTTTAAAAAACTAGGTTTTATGTGTCATTATAATTTCTAAAATTTAGGTTTTAAGTGTCATTACATCTAAAAACTAGGTTTTATGTATCATTATATTTTCTAAAAACTAGGTTTGAAGTGTCATTATATTTTCTAAAAACTAGGTTTTATGTGTCATTATATTTTCTAAAAACTAGGTTTGAAGTGTCATTACATCTTCTAAAAACTAGGTTTTAAGTGTCATTACATCTTCTAAAAACTAGGTTTTATGTGTCATTATATTTTCTAAAAACTAGGTTTTCTGTATCGTTATATTTTCTAAAATCTAGATTTTATGTATCGTTATATTTTCTAAAAACTAGGTTTTATGTATCGTTATATTTTCTAAAAACTAGATTTTATGTATCGTTATATTTTCTAAAAACTAGGTTTTATGTATCGTTATATTTTCTAAAAACTAGATTTTATGTATCGTTATATTTTCTAAAAACTATGTTTTATGTGTTATTACATCCTCTGTTGTTGTGGATATCCAAATGATGCTGAGTAGTTCTGCTCTTGGTAGCACAATGCCATTCTTAAAAAAATTGCCATTCTTCTGACTTAGTGATCCATACAGTAAGTTAGTGATTGTTAAGGGTGTCTGTAAGAGTTTTTTCTGGCAGTTGAAAGTGCTCCACTGTTTCACTGGGATGAGAGAATTGTCTACAAATTGGTAGTTGCTGGGATCTCGTAAGGTTTAAATGGCTATTGACTCATGCATCTCATGTTCGAAACTGGAATATAAGGGTTTCCTACAGTTTGTTTATGTTGTCATTGTCCTTTGATCATGTCATTTAACTAAATACCTTTCGACCAGCCAACCCATTTGCCCATATGTTCAGCCAGATTTCCCTGGTGTTGTTTCTGAGAATATTTTTTACTGTTCCCATACTACAAAATCTTTGTTTCCTTTTATTTGTTTTGAGGCACCTCTTTTTACAAGTCTGTCTGCTTTTTCATTTCCTGCCAGATCGTTATGTCCAGGGATACACAGTAGGGTCACTTTGAATGAATATTCTCTCATTGCAATTACAAGTCTTCTTTTTATTTCAACCACACTCAAC
Source organism: Meghimatium bilineatum (assembly GCA_034231615.1). Classification (NCBI taxonomy): domain Eukaryota; kingdom Metazoa; phylum Mollusca; class Gastropoda; order Stylommatophora; family Philomycidae; genus Meghimatium; species Meghimatium bilineatum. Next base: position 54,073,386 of record CM067305.1, read on the forward strand.
TATAACCTGCAGTTGTACTTGGTGTCACCTGAAGCTTGACATTCCTACATGGTCTCACCTGCAACTGTATGCTCCTACCTGGTGTCACCTGCAACTGTACGCTCATATTTAGTGTCACTTGCAACTGTACGCTCTTACTTGGTGGCACCTGCAGCTAGACGCTTTTACATAGTGTAACCTACAACTGTACACTCCCACTTGATGCCACCTGCAGTTAGATGTTCCTTTGTGAGTGTCACCTGAAACTAAACGCTACTACTTGGTGTCATCTGCAGCTGTATGTTTCTTGATATCACCTTTGGTGTTACTTGATGTCAAAGTAGGACCGTACAACTGCAGGTGATACCAAGTAGGAGCATCTAACTTCAGATGACACCAATTAATAGTGTCTAACTTCAGATGATACCAAGTTGGAGCGTACAGCTGCAGGTAATACCAAATAGGAGAGTAAGGTAATACCAAGTAGGAGCGTACAGCTGCAGGTAATACCAAGTAGGAGCGTACAGTTGCAGGTGATGTTTCATAGTGTACAGATATTGTTTCACTGTTTGTGTTTGATCCTGTTTAAATATGATTCATCCTAAAGCATTTAGACGAGAATGGTATATAATTTGGTGCAGTTTTTTTCCCATATTCTTAAAAATAAGATTAAAGCCTCCTTTTTGTGAAGCATGGCTACTTCAACCATAGCTACTTCGACCATGGCTACTTTAGCCATGGATATTTCGACTTTGACCGTGGCTACTTCGATCATGACTACTTCAACTTGGACCATGGCTACTTTGACCATGACTATTTCAATCATGGCTACTTCGACCACGGCTGCGAGTCTGTCTTGGTTATAATGTCTGGAGGAATGACAATTAATAGCATAGTAGTCGAAGTTCAGATATTTTAGTAACAATGACCTTCAACATAACATCTTCTTCTTTCCTTCCTCTTTTACCCTTTACGGGTGTCGAGGGAGATACAATGTTCTTGATCTTGCTTTTCTGGCAGCTTCAGATTATAACATCTGTTACATAAAAAGGATAACGCAAAGGTCAATACACTATTATATTTTCTTCACTGTTTACTAATCCAATACTCTACCTTCATGTGATATGTGTTTTGCCCCTATGTTCACATTTTCTCATAACATTGAAATGTATATGTCAATACACTTAGCTGATTCAAAATATATCGATTAAAACTGTTGCCAAGATTAAACTATAACGGGCTTTTAGCAGTAGTAGCAAGACCCGACCCCTAAATCTCTTATTGTTCAAGTTTATGCTATTGTTAGGATAAATGGGGATTTTGATTATATTGCGCAGATCAGGCGTATATAAAGTTTGATTATCTCTCTCTTTCTCTCTCTCTCTCTCTCTCTCTCTCTCTCTCTATATATATATATATATATATATATATATATATATATATATATATATATATATATATATATATATATATATATATATATATATATAGACCCCGCTATGCCTAATAAACTCACATAATCTGTATCTGAAGTAGTAAACTTTCTTTTCTGGATACACAATAATTAATATGCTGGCAAAGATCGATTATTTCATTCGATTATAATAACTGCACACGATGCACATATATAAAGTAGGCTATATATTTATAGGGTCTTACAAAATATAATAGCCTATGCAAAACATGGCATGAATACGTTGTATGGGTTAATCAAATAATGACATTTGTTTGAGGGCATAGCTAGTGAAACGTGCTATAATGTCAATCGTGAGTGTTTCATAATTGTTTTAGTATGCTGTTTTATACACGCTATATGAAATCACATCTCTAGTTGTCTCGATTTGTCTTGTCACTGGTTTAAAAATTAGTTCCACAGAGTGTGAGGTCGACGCCTTGCACAACTCGTCCTTACTTAAACCAAACTCCTCATGGCAAGTGAATTTAATATCCACAAAAATTCACTTCAAGGGGAAAAGGTATTCCCACTGACCCTAGCAACAATTAACACGGAGAAAACAGAAATCATGTCACAACCAGTTCCGGAAAAACTATCATAAGACCTGCATAATGGTAAATGGCGTAGCTCTGAAAGTTATTAATAGATTCACATACCTAGGTAGTTCACTATCACAAAATGACAATCAATACAAGGTAACTGCGTGAAATGTAACAACAATCGTACTTACGTATTACACAGGTTTATATAATCGCTTCAATCAGACACGACAGACTATACCTAAAACTAGTGAGAAATGATGTGCACACAAGAAAACATAGAAATTACAATTTACAAATCATATTAAACGTTTCAACCAAAAGGTCTTTAACAAGATACACACAAAACATCACCCATCATTGTTGTGATACATTTTTCCATTCGTCGTCTTTTGATGTTCTGTGTGTATCTTGATAAAGACCTTTTGGTTGAAACGTTGAATATGATTTGTATATTGTAATTTCTATGTTTTCTTGTGTGCACATCATTTTCCACTAGTTTTAGATATAGTCTGTCGTGTCTGATTGAAGCGATTATATAAACCTGTGTAATAAATAAGTACAATTATCACAAAATGCAAGGTTGATACTGAAGTGTATACAAGGATCGACAAAACACACAGCACTTTCAACAAATTGTATGAAAATGTGTGACATAGAAAAAAGCATTAACCTACAGACTAAGCTGAACGTTTACAGTGCAGTGGTACTTCCAGTGCTGCGATACACTAGTGTATCATGGACTGTGTATAGACGTCATTCATGTGAGGAAACTCAATCACTTTCACACAACTTGTCTCGGAAAAGTTATGAACATTAGATGGCAAGACAAGATTCTGGATACCACTGTCTTTGACAGATCTTGCATTCCTAGCGTTGACACTATTCTGATGTAGATACAGATTCGTTGGGCATCTCATTTGGTACAGATGCCAGATCATCGCCTGCCAAAGATACTTTATGGTGAATTGCAGAAGAGCAGACAATCTCACGAGCAGACGTTAGTCAGAAGAAGCGCTATAATGACGCATTAAAACCTCATTGAACGAGTTTAAAATAGACCAAGATATATGGGAAGAACTTGCACAAAATATATCTGCATGGTGCTTTACTGTTTTTAAAAAAAAGCGCAGTATCTTGTAAAAAGAGAACTGCGATAGTCCAACAGCGGACAGTTTCTAGAAAGTCACGGGTAGACAAACAAGAACGTCTATAATGGTCATTCCATGCCCGAACTATCCAAGGATATTTGCGACCCTAATAGGGATTATTAGCCATTTACGAACTCATAATCAAGAACATAATTAAACTGCATTTCAGCTGAATAACAAAGAGTCATAGTGAGACATAGAGACCCACCAGAGAATAAAAGTATGCGACAAAAACATCTTGTACACACTACACAATATTTACTGTCCCCCAACATCATCCACACGTCTTCCAGAGTTTGAGCCTAGTAAGGAAAATCATCATAGCTGGCGATTTTAATGCACATGTTCCAATCCTTGGTTACAAGCGTCACAACAACAGAGGACTAGAGATTGAAGACATGTGCAACAGTTCAATTCTAGTCCTACTACAGACCTTGGAAACTCCACCAACACTCTTACACAGGGCACACAATTCGACTAGCCGACCGGATCTGACATTTATATCATCTAACTTAGCAAACAACAGCGCCATTAACGTTCTAGAAGATGTGAGAGTGACCACTGACCAATCCTAACAATTGTCTCCACGCCACACATGACACAGATTGCGGTAAAGTCATCTTGGAACTTAAGGAAAACCAACTGTACAGTCAAGAAACTGATGTTGTGTTCAGTGAAATCAGCAGAAAAGCTAACATGAAAGTAACATTCAGCAATATTTTCACCATAATTCTAGCAGCCGCTAAAATGTATATCCCAAGTGGAACAGTCAAGAAATACAAACATTATTGGACACTTGAACTGGCTGAAGCAGTCAAGGAGAGAAGAAAGGTCAAGAAGAAGGCTGAGAAGCATTTTACCACCTTAAGCAAAACAGAATACAACAGATAGACAGCAAAATGATATCCACCGAGTAGTGCCATCTAACTGTAGTACCGTCTACATGTAGGTGACACCCAACGAGTAGTACAGTCTAACATTTGTATAAAAAGGCGCATATATTACATGCCACTGTATTTGATAGATCTTACATGTGTGTGTGTGTATGTGCGGGCGGGCGTGCTTGCGTGTATATATATATATATATATATCGATCATACTATTTTTATACTTTTAAAATACATCACAAAGGAAAACAAACGAAAGACCTGAAAAGAAAAATGTAGCAAACTAAATCTAAAAAGGGAAGGAAATAAAGCCTGGAGAATCTTGCATAATCTCGAGGGAAAATAAACACTAAATATAAAAATAAAAATAAAGACTAATCCAACACCCATAGTAGATGGTTGTGTTAATGCAATAACTGCGCCCATCATAAAGCAGATATATTCAACAATGTATATGCAAAGGTTAACAAGTCACAGCAAAGGAAGAAATTAGACAAAATACTTAGAAAATGTATAACACCGTTTACAATTACAAATGTTCAACAAGATCGTTTACTTATCCACATAACATCAATAGTCATCTCCGTCTGGGTTTCAAACATAATGATATAGTTTCCTTTAGTAGCTTCATTGCAGAAAACTTTAAAATTGTATTTGTGATCTGTTCTAATGTCATAAACTTTACTCGCAGTCATTTTTCAGACTAAACTACGCAACACTTGTTGAAACACTGCTGACGGACAATGCGAACGTTAGCCGGATACAACCTTAAACACCGTATGTCTTGTTTTCAATAGTGCAAAATAGTGCAATTTCACGCTTACATCATGCATATTGTATGATGAACCAGTTATGTGTTAATGGTGGTCTTATAATTGACTGTAAATATCTTAACATGTGTAAGATGTGTTTTGAGAAATAAACCTGATATATATCATAAATAAATGGAAATTGAAAGCAATGACTACATTTTAATAAAAACTTTAATTCATAGGATCTATACCATTTCAAATTCACAAAATTTCAACTGTAAGCGTTATATATTTGATGGGATGCGTCATTTTAAAGTTGGGCGAAGTTAATGAAACGCGATATAGGAATTTAACCAAATGATGTTATCACTCACGTTGTAACGATATTCCACAAACTTTCATCAAATCTGTCGTGAAAAATACGGAATTACACATGAATATGTCTCCATGGATAATAAACACATTAAAGTGGTAAAGAAGTTCACTTACTTAGGAAGAATTATATTGAGTGAAGGGAAAAACAGTAAAGAGATACAAAATAGTTGCAACAAAACATACCAGATCCTAGAATAGATGACAAATTTTTCAGAACAAAAATGTAAACATAAACACTAAAGTTGCATTATAGAAGACTAGTAGTACCCCATCACTATGCTACTAGTGTCAGACCTGGACAATGACAGCACAAGACAAAAGAAAAATAATGACAGCAGAAATGACATGTCTACGAAGAATGTTCGAAGTGTCATTAAGAGATAGAATTAGAAACGATAACATCAGACAGATAACCAAAACAATACCAGTATTGGAATACATCAAAAGATAATAGATCAAGTGGTTTTCACACACTTCCAGACTACCATGTAAAAGATGGACCACAGAAATTAAAGAAGCCACAGGAACAAGCTTACAAATAGCACACAAGAAGGCCATCCCCAGAGAACGCTTCTATCTCTGACACTCAAGGCACATAAAGGCCATAGCGTATAGAGGTCTTTATACTTGAAACCAGCCTTGGCTCTAGCAGGACCGTCTCTAATCTCCGTCTGGTCACAGATCTAGATAACAGGTCTTACTGGAGACGGTCGTTGTTCCAACATGACCAGTAAAACAGAATTAATTAGGACCTCATTCTCTGCGGTTTATTTTTCTTTCATTGTTGCTGAGATTTTGTCGTTGGTCACTATTTACATACTTGGAATCGCATGCCAAAAATAGTCAAGGCGACTCCAAGTATATAAACAGTGACCAACCGAAAGTTCAACATAGGCCCCGTCCGTTCTTGTGGCAATTCTAGATAACCTCTTACTAGAGACGGTCGTGGCTCTAGGCACCATAGCTCCGTGTCCCCAGTGACATCCGCAGACGATTACACGTATTAATAATAGTCATGCATATGTTTGATCCGTCCATGTTCTTTGGTCAATGTTCCTTCAAAAGAACAGGATATCAGCTTAGTCCCACACCAGCATAATACAAAAATGTCAATATTTAAATAACACGGCGATAGTTATAAAGTAGCTATCTCTACTTGGGAATTAACGTGCCCATGTAAACAGATACATGAAAACTTGGAATATTGAGTTTATTTTTATTAAATATCTTGAATAGTATCGGGTCATGTCATTTAATTTTCACTCGTTGATGGAAGTAAGGTACACTCCTTTTTACCACGGACGTGAATCTAATCTGGTTATCGCAGAGATTTTTTCAGAAAACCGCACACAACCTTCAATATATAATAGTATTGTGTAGAATCTCTGAGATCGATATTTATAAACGAGAATATTTGCGGCGAACCTAAGAGAGAAATGTACGCTCTTCTTATCATTTCGTTACTATTACTGCTCTTGGACGGCCGGTGTCAATATAGTGTCAAATCTCCAGAAATATTACCCGGAGTCCTGCTCGTAAAAAAGTAGGGCATCATGGCATCCGATTCAGTTTCGGACCACCACTCCAGCGACAGCATTCCCAGGGTCACCGTTGACTCTGTGCGTGTGGCACTGGAAGCTTTGAAAGAGAGCAAGGGGTCGTCATTAAGTACATTGAAGAAGTACTTTTCTTCCAATTTGCCGGATCATATTCCATCAAGAGAGATTAGTCTTCAGTTGAAGAAAGCTATCGCATCAGGCATTCGAGATGGAACATTATCCAAGCATGGGAAGTCGAGGTTTCTTCTTGGCCAAGACGACGACGACGGTGTAAAACGTCGTCGGCGTAAAGTTGATGATGATGACATCCGACAACATCGACGGAGAAGATCTCGAAGACGTTGTCGGAGGAGAAGACGTAGGTGTAGAAGGAGGAGGAGTAGGTCTCGTAGACGTCGAAGGAGGCGATCGAGATGTCGACGAAGAAGGCGATCACGAAGGCGTCGTTGTCGACGACGACGTCGTCGTTCTAGACGGAGGCGTTAAGCCACAGCGTCTGGTCACCTTTTAGTCGTTCTTGCTTGTTTTCATTTTTTTTTTAAAGTCCTTTTTAGGACTAATTCAATATTACCACTTTCTAAGTGTTTGGTATTATAAAAATGTATAAAATTTAGTTAGCAAATAAAATAAAATTATTGACAACAGAGCTTGACACACTTCTTGAAAATGACTCGACCTTGGAAAAAATAATTACCTTAAAAAATGATTTGACCTTAGAAAAAAATTTGTATAAAAAATTATGGACCTTAGAGAGAGAAAAAAAAAGACCTTAGAAAAAATATTACTGTAAAAAAATGACTGGAATTAGAAAAAAATTACGGCCTTAGAAAAAGAATAAACAGTGGAAACATTAGAAACAGTGACCATAGGAAACATTAGAATGTAGGACAGTTGTAAAGAAAAAAAGCTATAGAAAATGACTAACCATTAGTAAGGATATAAATCTCTAAAAAATGACTTAATATTAGTAAAGAAATTAAACTTTCTTAGTTCACATTACTAGAAAATCATGTGAAAAACCTCAATTATTTTCATACAAATTGTCTCAGAAAAGTTATGAACATCAGATGGCAAGACAAGATTCCAGATATCACTGTCCTTGATAGAGCTGGTATCCCCAGCATTTCACTATCCTGATGCAGACACAGATTCGTTGGGCAGGTCATTTGGTGCGTATGCCAGACCACCGTCTGCCAATGATACTTCTCTATGGTGAGCTGGAAAAGGGCACGCGATCTCAAGTTGGCCAAAAGAAGCGCTACAAAGACTCAATAAAGAACTCACTAAAAGCCTTTGAAATAGACAACGATACATGGGAAGAACTTGCACAAAATAGATCTACATGGCGTTCTAAAATCAATAAGAGCGCATCATCTTGTGAAAAGAGGAAAAATGCAGCAGCTCAACAGAGGAGAGCAGCTAGAAAGTCACGGATAGACCAAGATCCGCCTACTGTCGTCATTCCATGTCCGAACTGTCCAAGGACATTTACAGCTCGAATATGGCTCATTAGCCATCTACGAACTCATAATCAAGGACATAACTAAAATTGAATTTTCAAAAGTGGATGTAACAAATGGTCATCATCATCATGTGATGGACGAACAACACACACAGATGTCTACAGCATCAGAACCATGTGTCTGAGCTGCACTATACCTAGTTATTCTTTGGTTCCTTATCTTTGCTTGCAGGGTTACGCCGTTGGGCTAGTATGTTTCTCTCTATCAATTGTTCCTACCGACATATTCTGCAGAATATGTTCAGATGTCTCTTCATCTGTTCCACAATTGCACAGTGGTGTTACACACAGTGGTGTTACACACAGTGGCGTAATGTGCGCATGTTTTTCAGTCTATCGTATCCTGTCCTCATGCAAAGTATGGTGGCGTGTCCCTCTCGATTTAGGCAGTCATAAGCGTCTCTTGTCATGTTAAGTTCACTTCTGATGGTTTGTACAGCTGTCTTATTTTCTCGACATGAGACTTTATTATTTACCTGCAACACTCTCCTCCCTCTTTGGTCAATGCATCAGCCCTCTCAGTCCAGGGGCATCACGTTGTGATGGTGCACGATTTCTCAGGAAATTCTTTATGGATCAGGCTTATTGTGGCTGTTAGCTTCTGCGGATCATTTGTTGTTTTTTTTCTTTGAGACTGATTGATTCGTTTATTTGAGAGAAATCATTTAGATTGCTCTCATGATACAGGGTATGTATCAGGAGTAATGATAGTATTGGTAGATCTGCCTGATACTGTCGACTTATCATTTTCCCATGATGACAAAGCTACTGCGGTTTAATCGTCTCTGTGCTAGATTATTCAGTCTTTCCTTCATGGGGTTTGTTATCATGCTACTTTCTTCTCTATCTGAATTATAATTCTAGCATCTCTTTGGTAATGGCTGTACCTCGGTAACTCTTTCGCATTTCCAGTATTGCTTATGTAATGAGCTTATGTAATGAGTCTGCGATCTTGATTTTGCACTTTATCCAAATTCTGAAGATTGAAATTTGCAACCGATGACAAACTGATGAGTCAAATTTCTAAATGGTTGGTCTTATCATACTTTTGTATATCTTCGTTAGAGTATATTTATTTGCATCCCAACTTGTGCTTGCTAACTTTCAGAGTATGTCTCTTCTGCCTTTTTAATATTATTGTTCCAAGTGAGCCATTTATCGAAGGTAACACCTTGATATGTGGGGGGTAGTCGTCTTTCTTGATGATGACATTTCCTAAAAGTATTCTGGTTTTCTTTACTTTTTTGGGGTTAGGGAGAATAGAATTGTGGAAGTGTTTATTATGACCTGTAATTACTCAAACCATGCCTTGAGTTTTTTTTCGGTTGCTTGCTGCATTCTATTCTATGCTGCTTTTGTATGTTCGTCAGTTCAGCACATTAAAAAATCATCAGCATTCTGTGTCACTTTCATTTTAAGGTTTTATTAATTTCAACACATATTGTTAAAATTGTTTTTTTCTTTTCCTGAAAGATATCTTCAATTGCTTGAGAAAAGTAGGTGACATTATTTTCTATGCTCGAGAACTTAAAAAAAGGACTATATCTTATAAAACTTCCTACAACTTTAGGTAAGTTAACTGTATGTAGTCATGACTGGAATCCAGTAAAGGCATGTGTACAGAAAGTAAACATGAACTGAAAAGTTGATTTTTTATTATTTCCGTTGGTCGGCGTTAGTTATTTTGGTTTGTGACTACAAGTATATAAATAGTGACCAATGAAATCACGACAATAATCAAAAACGTAATGAATGAAGTCCTAATTAATTTTGGCCCAATGTCTTCTTACTACCGGTGGTATCGCTTTTGCAATTAGTAAGCTCACTTCACCAGAATGTGATTTAGTTCACTAATGTCAATTATATTCACAAAAATCAATTCAGGTTTGCCATGACTTTTTTCCACAAATGGTGAACTGAACATCTTCTAATTCATGTGGTAATGATAATAATGACGATGATGATGACTTAATCCTTCTGCCAAAAGTTTTTCTCAGTTTGGGAAACTGAGGAGACACCCAGACCCAATGGTTTGCCTCAAAGGAATTGTTGTGTTACAAGGGTTTATGGATGCATGTTTAGTCCCCGATCAGAGACTCTCTAGTGCGCCAATATCCTAGAACTACCACATCCTGTCAGGAGCACATACACACACTTCTGACTCAATTCTCAACACCTGTCAGATCTGTTGACCCATTCTCAGTGATGACACATCTAGCGTCCCCCGTCACCTAGGAGTGCCACAAAATGACAAAAGTGCAATGTCCGCTCTCCTTCATTTCTTCGTCATCCGTGGGGATTATTTGATAGAAGACAAAAGTATAATTTGAGACAAGATATCACAACGATGATTTTTTTCATAGGTGACATGTTGTCAGCCCATCCCCCAACTTTCCTTCGTCACCTCCTACGACATACCTGGAAATAACTAGTGGTCCTATTTCTTGAACTCTGAACTAGAATTCCATCCCCTGATTGCCGCATGGGCGATATATTTGACATAACTTTCAAATGTTGACATATTATTTCCCGAAAGAGAGTTATAATGCGGACATTTCTTTGTTATAAGAATGTTTGTAAACGTGACTGGACGGCGATGAATACATACAATGAGTTTCCCATAGACAGGGTCTAGATGGAAGAAGGATCTGAACAGAGAACTATAGAAACTAGAGTAATATCTGTTTGTGAGATAAGGCGTTGCTATAGAAACTAGAGTAATATATGTCTGTGAGATAAGGCGTTGCTATAGAAACTAGAGTAATAGCTGTCTGTGAGATAAGACTATATAGGCCATTACAAAAAAAATTCACGTATTAGTTTCATCCCCCGCAGTCGGTTGTGTCGGACCATTTCGCAAACAAAACAAAAACATAACGAATTTTCGTTCTTTATACCACATCCTCCTGAAAATCTAGTAGCACCATTGTCATTTTATGAGAAAGTTAGGGTGAGAGTTTGAGAACAAATGCCATAAAAAATATAATAAAATTTCACATTTTTAAAAAGGTTTGATTCTATATTGTTATTCATGAATTACATTATTGTGTTCTAGATCATTCCCAGCTTGATTCTAAATTCTTATTCAGGAATTATAGTGCTGTGCTCTAGATATTTCTAATTTGTTAAGCTCACCATTCCATCAGCATTCTATTGGTGTATAAGTACATCATTGGAGTCAATTACTGGTTGTGAGTTTTGTTAAGATGTTTCCAGAAAGTAGCAATCTTTTTCTTCGAAAGTTCTGCTCACTTCTGGAAAAGGCTCGCAGCTCGTACAGTACATTTGTTGATCCGATCGAACAATTTATTTTAAAATGTTCGAATACATCTGTAACACTTTTAGTGAAATTATGTACAAGGGTTACTGGAGACAAAAGATCAGACTTGCAGGAAAGTGATACGGGAAACAAAATATACCGACTTGCAGGAAACGTGATACGGAAAACAAAAGATACCGACTTGCAGGAAACGTGATACGGGAAACAAAAGATACCGACTTGCAGGAAACGTGATACGGGAAACAAAAGATCTAGACTTGCAGGAAACGTGATACGTGAGACGAAAGATTCAGACTTGCAGGAAAAGAATCTTGGAAGTGTTGATGATAATTAATTTCTAAATTATGAAGAAATCAAATTGGAAATAGTTGTCATTCTGTCTCAGAACCACAGTACCACTCATCCGTCGCATGTGCATACAAATAAACTGTTAACAGTCATGTGAACATTTGACATTAAAATCAGAATACAAAGCGCGCACTTCAATCATGTCTAAGATACGAAAAACTGAGGCAAAACCACTGGCATAGAGAAAATAAACTAGAAGAAAACTACTTAAGATATATGTCCACTCCCAGCTTGATTCAAGGAGTGCAACTTACAAGCTACACAAATAAAAAACAGTGAAGTTTAGAAAAAAACACTAATTCACAGATGTAAGAACCAGATTATAACTAATCAAAAACTAATTCACAGATGTAAGAACCAGATATGAAATGGAGATCAGCAAATCGATTGTTAAAACTGACGAAGAACAGTGTGATGTATATTAGCTGTCGCACGAAGTATATCATTGTCACTAGATGAGCTCTCCAAGGCAAGCAACACTTTCGACAGATTGTACACAAAGGAGTGGAATAGACATAGCATTAACCTACAAAGCTGAAAGTTTATAGAGCAGTGGTACTTCCAGTGCTGTTATACGCTTCTGAAACATGGACTGTAAATAGACGACATGTAAGGAAGTTCAATCATTTTCACACATCTTGTCTCAAAAAAGTTATGAACATCAGATGGCAAGACACGAGTTCAGATACCATCGTCCTTAACAAATCTGCTGTCCCTAGCATTGAAACTATTATGATGCCGACACAGATTCGTTGGGCAGGTCACGTGGTACGTATGCCATATCATTGCCTGCAAAAGATATTTCCCTATGATAAGTTAGAGAAGATCATACGTTCGTTCTCAACGTGACCAAAAGAAGCTCTACAAAGGCGCAGCATCTTGTAAAAGATGAATCATTTCAAAATTGCATCAGCTCAACAGCGGAGAGTAGCTAGAAAGTCACAGGTGGACTAACAACCATTTACAGTGATATTCCCATACGGGTATTTGAGGCCTGAATAGAGATTACTGGACATCTCTGATCGCATAATGAAGGACATAACTAACTGAATTTCAAAAGTGGATATAACAAATGACCATCATCACTTGTTGATGGACGAACAACTAACAGCATGGTTACCAATGAAAATCATGGGACTAGCCCAGGGGTGGGAAAACTTTTTATGCACAGGGCCGCATTGAAAATTGTAAAGCTATTGGAGGGCCGCATATAATATTATGTATATTTAGCAATATATATATATATATATATATATATATATATATATATATATATATATATATATATATATATATATATATATATATATATATATATAAAAGATGTCAAATTGGTAACAAAAAAAGATTGTATATATAATATATAAGAAAGTCGAATTAAAATTCCAATGGATTTCTGTGTAATATTAATGGGGGAAAAAATCATTTTTGACGATCGTCCGTTTATTTAAAAATGTGTTTGAGGGCTGCAAAATATCCAATGGCGGGCCGCATGCGGCCCGCGGGCCGTAGTTTGCCCACCCCTGGAATAACCAAAGGTTTCATTAAGAAAGCATGATTTGACATTATCCAGTTAATCTTACATTTTTCATTGTCCTGGCCTAACACCTTGCTCAGAAAATCATTGAGAGAAAATACATATAGACTATATAGACCACAATATGTTTATTTTGGTTATATCCGGTGTATGACCATTAATAACCACCAGAGGTCGTAGTTCAGGTAATCTCTTGTTACAATGATCGTGGAAACACCACAATATCCTTAGTCGCTTCCTACGGCATGTGTCGTAGGTAACTGATGTTATTCTCTGCTCCCCTGTAGGGTCCCGACAACACATTTGAGAGGAGACATCCGAAGAATAAGACATCTTTCAACTTCAAATAAAATACTAAATTAAACATGTCTACAAAATAATAATCTACAACTTAATGTCAGGAAATGTATCTCTTAATGTCAGAAACTGTATCTCTTAATGTCAGGAAATGTTTTTCATAATGTCAGGAGATGTTTCTCTTAATGTCAGAAACTGTATCTCTTAATGTCAGGAAATGTTTCTCTTAATGTCAGGAAATGTTTCTCTTAATGTCAGGAAATGTTTCTCTTAATGTCAGGAAATGTTTCTCTTAATGTCAGGAAATGTTTCTCGTAATGTCAGAAAATGTATCTCTTAATGTCAGGAAATGTTTCTCTTAATGTCAGAAAATGTATCTCTTAATGTCAGGAAATGTTTTTCTTAATGTCAGGAGATGTTTCTCTTAATGTCAGAAACTGTATCTCTTAATGTCAGAAAATGTTTCTCTTAATGTCAGAAAATGTTTCTCTTAATGTCAGAAAATGTTTCTCTTAATGTCAGGAGATGTTTCTCTTAATGTCAGGAAAGCTTCTTTCATACCCGATGTTAATCCAATATGTTGGAACTGTGTCATGACCGGGTTACAGTAAAGACCTGTGTACAGAAAGTAAACATGACCTGAAAGGCTGATTTTGGATTATTTGGCTGCATTTCAACGTAACGAACGAAGGATTATTTACTTTCCTAACGAGAAAGAAGTCGTTACGAGGTCGTTACCCACGTCTGTTTCCGTTTTGTCTATCAATAATAACAGAGGGCGAGAACTCTGAAACTAAAAATAAATTACAATGTCCGCTATATATAGAGGGCGGTACGTGAGATGCTCTGTACTTTACCCGGATGTTATCACACTCCACTGACAGCTTTATAATATATTTTTAGAACCAGATAAAAGGGAGTTGCAACCTAAAAATAAAATACTTATTAAACCTGAGATCGTAGCAACTGGTTACCAGAACTGCGACCTCCACCTTTTGGGTGTGTTCGTCCATTACAAGTGATGATGACCATTTTTTTTTACATTCACTTTTGAAAATTCAGTTAGAATTATGATCATGCATAATAGTTTATAGATGGCTAATGAGCCCTATTCGATCTATAAAAGTTCATGGACAGTTCTGACATGGAATGACGACTGTATGCGGATTTTGGTCTATCCGTGACTTTCTAGCTACTCTCCGCTGTTGGGCTTCAGCATTTTTCCTCTTTTCACAAGATGATGCGCTCTTTTTGATTGTAGAGGGCCATGTAGATCTATTTTGTGCAAGTTCTTCCCATGTGTCTTGGTCTTATTCAACCGCATTCAGTGATGTCTTTAACGAGTCCTTGTAGCGCTTCTTTTGGTCACCTTGAGATCGTTTACCCTTCTCCAGCTCACCATAGAAAAGTATCTTTGGCAGACGATGGTCTGGCATACGTACCAAATGACTTGCCAAACAAATCTGTGTCTGCATCACGGTAGTGTCAATGCTGGAGATACCAGATCTGTCAAGGACAGTGGTATCTGGAATTTTGTCTTGCCATCTGATGTTCATGCCTTTTCTGAGACAAATTGTGTGAAAGGGATTGTGTTTCCTCACATGACGTCTATACACAGTCCATGTTTCACTAGCGTATAACAGCACTGCTCTGTAAACTTTCAGCTTAGTCTGTAGGTTAATGCCATTTCTACGGCACTCATTTGCGTACAATCTGCCAAAAGTGCTGCTTGCTTTGTCGATGCATGTATACACTTCATCATTAACGTTGGCATCGTG
The DNA here is from genome assembly GCA_034231615.1 of Meghimatium bilineatum. Classification (NCBI taxonomy): domain Eukaryota; kingdom Metazoa; phylum Mollusca; class Gastropoda; order Stylommatophora; family Philomycidae; genus Meghimatium; species Meghimatium bilineatum. The sequence continues at coordinate 54,088,846 of CM067305.1, forward strand.
AGATAACGTAGTACCTAGATATGTGAATCTATTCACAACTTTCAGTGCAACACCATTTACCTTTTTGCAGGGCTCGAGATAGCTTTTGCCAGGTACTGGTTGTAACATGACTTCTGTTTTCTCTGTGTTTATAGTAAGTCCACAGTTGTTACAGGCTTTGGAGAATCTGTCTATAATAACTTGTAGATCAGCCCCAGAGTTGGCATTTAGGGAACAGTCATCAGCAAATAAAAGATCCATGATTGTGTGTGATTTGACTTGGTTTTTGCTCAAAGCCGCCGAAGGTTGAACAATTGTCCATTTATACCATACATGATGTTTACTCCCAAATCTAGATCTCTGAAAGCATCATCTAACATCCACTATTTATTCATGGTTGGAAAGATGTGATATAACCAACTATTTATTCATGGTTGGAAAGATGTGATATAACCAACTATTTATTCATGGTTGGAAAGATGTGATATAACCAAATTAGACTAACGTACGCGATTGAAAGTAGCGTACCTCACCATAAGAGGGATAGTTTACGTAACCAAAACATTATTAAAGGTTCAACATTCTTCATAGAAATAGAAAACAAAATAATGTTAGACATAAAATATCCCACGATTGTCCTACCAATAAACGATCCTACGAATATTATAGACAGAAAAAACGGAAGAACATAGAGATTTTGAAATTACTGAAAATAAATTAAGGGTGGCTTCTAAATACAATCATAAGAAAGAAGCTATAGTATTTTTGGACACTTAAAGAAAACGACAACATCGACGAGCTGATTCTGTAGGGCAGAGAAGAAGGGGAAGACCTAGAAGATGATGGACAAACGACAGCGAAGAATGTATGAACATATCCATCGCCAATTTAGGCCGGCTTGCTCAGGACAGAAATGTGTTCGGTGTATACATGACGAGGACAACGTTCTGGAATGAATACGTCACTTGATTTATGAAACAAGCGTGCCTCGTTATAGGAAGGCATAGTTTTACGTTAATCCTTGTTATAATACGTAAACAATAATCATAATATAATTCTAGCACAATAATTTTTATTATAATCCTTATACAATAATCTTTATACAACAACCCTTATACAATAATCCTTATACAACAACCCTTATGCAATAATCCTTATACAACAATCCTTATGCAATAAACCTTATACAATAATCCTTATACAACAACTCTTATGCAATAATCCTTATACAATAATCCTTATACAATAATCCTTATACAACAACCCTTATACAATAATCTTTATTATAAACCTTATACAATAATCCTTATACAGCAACCTTTGTTATAATCGAGATATGACACTGTGTTGTTACTATCGGGGTTTGAAAGGAGATCAATGAATCACACCCTCACCTGTCATGAATGTCGACAGAGGCGACTGGAGAGATGGAGTGGTAGTGGAAACCCCAACACGTGGAAGGTGAAATGAACTGACAAATATGTAGCAGGACACTGACATGAGACAGAAAGGTCTTCTCGTTCTGAAAACAACTTCAGAAGAAAAAAGATAATGAGATTTGTATGATTCGAATGTTTTGCTCTCGAATACACCAATGTATTTGTATGTACCAATATTATTTTTAGCAAAAATTAGACAGGGGGGAGGGGAGAGAAGAATTGGAAGGTTTTGTGAACTATTTTGACAGTTATTGGCAAAAGGGATTTTGACAAAAGTCAACATATCAAATCATATAATCCCCCCCCCCCACGACTGTCTGACTCGCTACAAGGATGTATTCAAAGATAATTATTTTCCAAGAAACAGCAATAAAGAACGTACGTTGTCGGCTAGAACACTGTCTCCTGTTGAACTACATTGCTTTTTTTCAAATTTCACTGCGACTGTAAGTAAATATTTGTTGTGAAATGTTTGAAGTTATTTTAATTATACTACGGTTGAGTGGATTCCCATTTTCAACAAAATCTTGGCACTGGTTTCACTAATCCTAGTTGGGCCAGGTTTCAGATAGAGTTCAATTAATACCACCACAATTGCACCTCTTGTATTCTTGTACACAACAACTTTGTACTCTTGTACACAACAACTGTGTATTCTTGTACATAACAACTTTGTATTCTTGTACATAACAACTGTGTATTCTTGTACATAACAACTTTGTATTCTTGTACACAACAACTTTGTATTCTTGTACATAACAACTGTGTATTCTTGTACATAACAACTGTGTATTCTTGTACATAACAACTGTGTATTCGTGTACATAACAACTTTGTATTCTTGTACATAACAACTGTGTATTCTGGTACATAACGACTGTGTATTCTTGTACATAACAACTGTGTATTCTTGTACATAACGACTGTGTATTCTTGTACATAACAACTGTGTATTCTTGTACATAACAACTGTGTATTCTTGTACATAACTGTGTATTCTTGTACATAACAACTGTGTATTCTTGTACATAACAACTTTGTATTCTTGTACATAACAACTGTGTATTATTGTACATAACAACTGTGTATTCTTGTACATAACAACTTTGTATTCTTGTACATAACAACTGTGTATTCTTGTACATAACAACTTTATATTCTTGTACATAACATCTTTGTACTCTTGTACATAACAACTATGTATTCTTGTACATAACAACTGTGTATTCTTGTACATAACAACTTTGTATTCTTGTACATAACAACTTTGTATTCTTGTACATAACAACTTTGTATTCTTTTAAATAACAACTTTGTATTCTTGTACATAACAACTTTGTATTCTTGTACATAACAACTTTGTATTCTTGTACATAACAACTGTGTATTCTGGTACATAACGACTGTGTATTCTTGTACATAACAACTGTGTATTCTTGTACATAACAACTGTGTATTCTTGTACATAACAACTGTGTATTCTTGTACATAACTGTGTATTCTTGTACATAACAACTGTGTATTCTTGTACATAACAACTGTGTATTCTTGTACATAACAACTGTGTATTCTTGTACATAACAACTGTGTATTCTTGTACATAACAACTTTGTATTCTTGTACATAACAACTGTGTATTCTTGTACATAACAACTTTGTATTCTTGTACATAACAACTTTGTATTCTTGTACATAACAACTGTGTATTCTTGTACATAACAACTTTGTATTCTTGTACATAACAACTGTGTATTCTTGTACATAACAACTGTGTATTCTTGTACATAACAACTTTGTATTCTTGTACATAACAACTGTGTATTCTTGTACATAACAACTTTATATTCTTGCGCATAACAACTTTATATTCTTGTACATAACAACTTTGTATTCTTGTACATAACAACTTTGTATTCTTGTACATAACAACTTTGTATTCTTGTACATAACAACTTTGTATTCTTGTACATAACAACTTTGTATTCTTGTACATAACAACTTTATATTCTTGTACATAACAACTTTGTATTCTTGTACATAACAACTGTGTATTCTTGTACATAACTGTGTATTCTTGTACATAACTGTGTATTCTTGTACATAACAACTGTGTATTCTTGTACATAACAACTGTGTATTCTTGTACATAACAACTGTGTATTCTTGTACATAACAACTTTGTATTCTTGTACATAACAACTTTGTATTCTTGTACATAACAACTGTGTATTCTTGTACATAACAACTGTGTATTCTTGTACATAACTGTGTATTCTTGTACATAACTGTGTATTCTTGTACATAACAACTGTGTATTCTTGTACATAACAACTTTATATTCTTGTACATAACAACTTTATATTCTTGTACATAACAACTTTGTATTCTTGTACATAACTGTGTATTCTTGTATATAACAACTGTGTATTCTTGTATATAACAACTGTGTATTCTTGTATATAACAACTGTGTATTCTTGTACATAACTGTGTATTCTTGTACATAACAACTTTGCATTCTTGTATATAACAACTAACAAATACTTGCAATATTTTGTGTGCAGTTCCATGTGTTTGTGTTCCCTACGGCTCTTTTGCCTCCTTCTTCCTGCATCGCTCCCCTACTGCTCCTTTTCTGTAACTCCCTCTGAAGTCTAAATAATTGCCCAGCTACAAGAAGATATAAAATGATTTAATCTGCCTGCTAATATTTCTCGTTGAATCTCCAATCAATTTCTAAAATAAAATCAAAGAACGCATCAAAAACACTGTTTTCATTATGACTTCTGTATATCGTTGTCTTGATAGTAACCGGCACTTGCATGAAGCGCTTCCTTCTAGCACTGCGATGTGTTCACTGCACACACTGTATTATAAAACGGTCTTGCTTCCCCAGGGATTAACTTACTGGTCTCTAAATCGTGGGCTGTGAGTGATGACAATCCGGCTGTTGGGATTAGTCGTTATCACCTTAAACTGTGCTGTTATAGATGTGTATTATGTCGGGACCAAGACGTACCAATCATATGCATTAATTGTCTAGGGCAAAACACGTCTTCTTCTTCTGCGTTCGTTCTCAAACTCCTGCAGATTAGCAGGATGTAGTCTGGAGAACGGAATGCGTTGTATCATGGTTTACAGCTTTGTTGCGATATCTGCGCCTTTCGGCCTGGCACATCAGACTTCAGCATGGCTTTGAGTCACTGACCCTATATGGGATGGGACAACCAACTCCATCCCATAACCTCCTTAGTCGCCTTTTACGACATGCGTGGAAGGTAAAAATTGTTGCTATTCTTTGCTCTCCTTTCGTGCCCGGCAACACACGGGCGAACACGACTCAATATAAATCGTCAGGTCTCCATCTCTCAAGCGTTGACATGTTTTGGCATAAGTTTCAAAGCTATATGTTACTAAGGTGCAAAGGATGAGGTGATCCTAGAGTCTTGGCTATCTACTAGCCCTGAGAATTGCACGAGACTAGTGCACAATTATTCACATCACAATAATGAGTATGAGGTTCAGACTTACTGCTCATCATCATCATTAAGTGCCGTCTCCGCAACGAATTTTGGCTGCAGCGTATTTCCAACCTCTCATGCCTCTTGTCTTGGTGGTGCACTCTGCTAGATTGTAACCTGTCCATCGTGTGATGTTACTCTCCTACTTGTATCTCTGCCTACCTTTTTCTCGATTATCTTTGACCTTTCCCTTCAAGCAAGGTCTTCAATAAGGTGTCATGTCTTTTAATGTGTCCAAAGTATTTTATTTGCCTGATCTTTATTTCTCTTAGTAGTTCTTTCTTCATATTAGTTTCTTTAGCACCTCTTTATTTGTTTTCTTCTATTTCCATGATGTTCTCCCTATTCTTCTATATACCCACATCTCAAAGGCATCAATTTTGTCTTCTAATTGTTCATTTAGTGTCCATGTTTCTGAGCCATACATTAATATGGAATAGATGTAGTATTTTATAATTCTCATTTTTAACTTGTTTGTATTTTTTTTTAGATATTAATAATTTCCTCATGTCATTGAAGGAACTTTTAGCCATTCCTATTCTCCTTTTAACTTCTGTTTCACATCTGCCATGATTTGTGACTATGTGTCCAAGATATTGATACTGTTTTACTTGTTGTAGTTTCTCTCCATGTATGTTTATGTTTACCTCCTGTTCTTTTGTGTTCTTGTACATAACAACTGTGTATTCTTGTACATAACAACTAACAAATATTTGCAATATTTTTTGTACAATTATATGTGTAACGCTCATACAAACTGCTTACTACAAACATAAGAACATAGTTTGAATTTATGCCCATCTTCAGCTTGTTCACCACTATGAGCTGTTGCTGCACAAACTTATCCACAAATACGGAGAGTGAATCATATCCCCTCGTGATACGCGTTGGAATCTACGTGACACTCAATTGATTTGTAGTACTGTAAAATTTAAAATTTGTACCACGTATCTTGCATACATTCAAAATAAAATCAGAATTAGCCTTTGTGCACAATCTCGGCTAACTGTGAATTTATGGACCCCATTTACAAAAAAAATCATTAGTATTTCAAGATTACATGCAAAAAATCAGTACAACACGAGAAAATATGTAAGAAAATTACAAGAGACTTAAATCGCGATTGTCTGAAAAACCGTAGACGTGCCCAACAGTAAAGTAGAAATGGTGTTTGTATAGCTCGGAGTGCAATTATATATTGTAATACCTTTCCATACTATTAAGGTGTATCTGGAGATACTGTATTATAATTACTATATATGTTGTGGTCAGTATCGCACCCTCAGCATTTATTTTTCAAGATGACCCTGTATCCTTTTCATTATGCAGTCAACTAAAACTGTGTGGAATTGTGTTGGTAAAGCTCATCCTAACAGAGAAGATAAAGCACAAAAGTATGTGCTCATAAACGTTATAAACCAAGTCAGGAGACAACCACAGAAAGATACCACAGGGACGGTACATATTTGATCTTGTGTACAGCTCTTACAGTGATAAATTAGTTGCCGTTAATCTTCTCCTTATAGTCCATGCCTTGTGCCGTTATTTGTCGTGTCTGTTTACACGAGACCGTTGCAAGTATTGAAGACCTTCCAACATAATTAATTAGGACTCATTTCTTGACCTTTTTGACTATTATTGGGCTTTCGGTTGGTGACTATTTACTTGCAGTTGCCTTGGCTATTCTTGGCATGCGATTCCAAGTATGCAAAAAGTGACCACCTGAAATCAAATCAATAATCAAAAACGTCACGGAAGGGGTGCATAATTAATATTCTGTTGAAAGGTCTTTATTGGAGATGGTCAATATCTACATTGAATACTTTGTCTCAAATGTGCAGTCATTTCTCCTCATAGTCTATACCGTGTGTTTTTTGTTATGTACGCAGACATTTCTCGATATAGTCCAAGCTGTGTATCAAGTACGCAGAAATTTCTCTCTATAGTCCAAGCTGCGTATCAAGTACGCAGAAATTTCTCTCTATAGTCCAAGCTGCGTATCAACTACGCATATATTTCTCTCTATAGTCCAAGCTGCGTATCAACTACGCATATATTTCTCTCTATAGTCCAAGCTGCGTATCAACTACGCATATATTTCTCTCTATAGTCCAAGCTGCGTATCAAATACGCAGAAATGTCTTCTTATAGCCCATGATGTGTGTCTTGTCTCATGTGCTCGCGTGTGTGTAGCGGGGGCCCTAAATTGGACCAAAGAATAGTGGCACTGTTACATGTTAGACATGTCGTAAGAGACGACAAAGGAGGTTTGACGGATGAAGGTGGATGGACATCCCATAAATGGTCAAATTGACCCATTGGCCATGCTGAAGTCAAACGCATGGCTAAACTATCGCAGCTAAAGTGTAAATCATTATGCGAAGCAGTGTGTTCTCCTAACTAAACTATGCTAAACTACAGGAGTATACAAATGAACGCGGAAGAATAACTTTGATTAAACGATAAGCAGTCAGTCATCCAACTCAGTTTCTAAACAGAAATTGCCCGATGTGCAATAATATTCCTGGATCTCCCTGTCGAAATGGTTACGCCGTTCGATTTTGGCTCAAGAGGTCGCGGGTTCGAATCCTGCTCCCGATATCTTGTTTATAAACTGGATTTTTATGGAGAACTCTGGGAATTATCGCTTGAAGCTGCAGCGCTATGTGGAATGTGGAGTTCTGTCAAGAGACGCGAGTGCATTTTGGGTAACCTGCGTACAATGAAGTCATTTCTCTACACCTTTAATAAAATACCGTCGCCAAAATGTACGTCACAATGAAACAGAACACTTGTTCGAACTTGTGCAACCTTTGAATACTTTAATCAGTTTTATTTCTGTACTGTTGTAGTTCATAGAACACGGAGATATTTGTGCCTATCTATGTCACATTAGCATTCAGTGATTCATTTGAAAGATTTGGTTTACCTTTTATCCTCGAACGCTACTCTTCTTATCCAGATTGCAATTATTAATCTATATCAAGGACTTTCACTTAGAGGAATATTCTCGTACTAATTAGCTGCGAATAGCTGACGTCATCTGGCTTGCTGCGCTTTATTTCGTCCTCCTTTTTGTTTTGCTAAAGTTGATATTTAGACCTACTGAAAGGTGAAAAACAAGACGAACTAATGTATCAATGGAGAGTTGTATCAAATAGGACTTCCTAGTCTTGAGATATTTATAGTACATAACATGGCGAGATTTATATTTGAAAAACGTCATTTGGAAGAGATTTAACATAAACATACGTCATTAAAATTACGTAGCCACACCCAGATTTAATATTGATGAATAGCAAACAAATAAACTTTGAATCTTGCTAGGGCCAACAAAAAGAGCTTCGGTTATTAGAGCATGAAAATGATAAGTATCTTATATTTTTGATTGAGAAAATAATGTAAAAGTGCGATCTGGTGAAGTATCCCTCAGTCTATAGCACACGATCTGGCCTCAATGATGATTCATACTAACGATAATATCTAGCGCTTCGGATATGCGAAATGTATGGAATAAAAACACACACTCAAACATATACTCGTGAAATATCGGTGATTCCCAATGTAGTTGATATGAGCGCCCAGATGTTGTTATGATAATCTGCTGTGACAATATACGAAATATTGTCAATAGCAAATCGTTTAATCCTATATATTATTGATTTATTTGATAATACTAGATGAACCAGTCTCTTTAAAACACGTTTGAATGACTTTTCTTTATTTGCGTTTCCTAACATTCTCATGAATTATAAGCTCTCAGCTTTGTCATTGCTTGCTTGTATGTTATGATCCTGATTGCTGTACTTCGATCAATAGCCAATTTGTGACCTGTGTTCTGAACGTTATCTCAAACATGAAGATACCAACAATTGTTCACAAATAAACAAAACACAATGTCGCTTTCTTGTATAGTGCATCAATACTCAGGTCTGTAGATAAGGGGAGGGGGGAGGGGTTGATGTGCTCAATCACCATCAACCCTTAAAAAACCTGAACATGACTTTTGGCTCAGGAAACTTGGCCTAAAGACGGGTATAAAGCCCTTAAAAAACCCTCAAAAAGCGATTTTTCAACAAAAGGTCATCACATTATACATTAAGAAATAACGATCTAACCCCCGATTCTCGGAGTTAAGTGTTGGAAATACGCGAAGTAGCCAGATATTTGATCAGTTTATTGACTAGCGATGGCATTTTCCTATCTAACGGATCTTAAAGTAAGTTTAATCAACTCGAATATATAATAGATCCCGAATATTCTATTAAATTGCATGTGGATCTGAAGGTTATTGATGCTGAATGGAAGATTTCCTAGATGCTTATTTGAAGATTACTTGATGCTGAATTGAAGTCTACATCGATGCTTATTTGAAGATTATATCCATGCGGAATTTAAGAATGCTATGAGTTGGTGTTTGTACTTTGATTGATGTTAATAGATCAAAAGTAAATTAGATATACCCACTGTAAGAAATCTGAGAGATTATTCAGCACATCAACCAACTAGTAGTTTTGTTCACTTATCGTATCTCCTGCCATAAATATATTGACTTAGAGAACTGGTCACGGCACCATAGAACGGAACTTCATTGTTCTGATCCTGAAAGAACTTCAATGTAATGATGTATCGTTACTGATTACTGATCCTTTATTGAACAATCCTTTACCGTCACACTCTATTGTGACGCTACGACGCGTCAATTCCGTTTACCGTCACAGATATCGTTAAGATTTGTGTTACGTCTATAAGCAACCAGAAGAAAATCTTGGAAAACGACACAAGCTTTAGGATCCGACTGGAGAACGGAAAAATGTTTCAACGAGATTCTACGGGTAATAGTTATGGGGATAAAAAGTGAGGACAAGTTTAACTCTGCCAGAAGGTAAGTAACATCGGTATTAGTAAAGGTATTATGGCGAGAGAATATACGGACACTAAGCCAAGTCGATGAAAGGACACTTTCAGGGTAAGGCGTCTACGAAATAAATCAATCATCTCATAACATTGATCAAGAAAGTCGTCATCATCACTACATAAAGTGAATAAAGCGAAGAAGTTGTAAGAATGGTAAAGAGTGACGACGAGCATGTAAATGTGAAGAAGTGTAAAGCAGGAAATGATGTGCGTTAGCAGCTTTGTAGTACACAACTTATTTGAGATAGAAAAAAACCGCACAATCGTCCGTGTGCTAGATGATCCCAGTATGATGCTAATCTTCGAAATGCCGAAATTAAGACCCCTACCCTAAATGTTGAAGAGATTGGCAATGGCATATTGCTAAATAACACGGTTGAATAACATATGGAAAAACAACAAAATAGAAACGAAAGTGCTAATGTTACAAACTTTTATTTTTCCGGTTGCAACATACGGCTGTGAAACATGGACCCTAAGTAAAACAGCGGCAAAGAAGGTCAACGCCTTCGAGCTGAAATGCTACAGGAAGATACTTCGAATATCATGGAAGGATAAAATCAGAAACTCAGATATTATAAACACACTGAATATTCCAGAGTGTTGGTTACTAAACACAATAACAAAAAGAAAACTACGCCTGTTTGGTCATATAAAGAGACATAACTGTTTAGAAAGACAAATAATGGAGGGAAGAGTACCTGGGAAAGGAGAAAGGCCAGACCAAGAAGACGATGGACTGACGACATTAAAGATAACATGACTACATCGCTAGAAAATGCAAGCCACATCGCCCAAGACATAGAGCGGTTCAGAGAGTTCATTGGGAAGCCAACGTTCTGGAAGCAATACGTCACATGAAACAACCTAAATGTGTTTTTTTTAATGCTGCCTCCAACAATGTATTTTGATTGGTGCGACATGATGCGGCCCCCCTCCCTGCATCATAGCACGGTACTGCCATGTTCCTATTTGCTTTACTTTTAGTAAACAAACTCTTGATTTCGACAATAAAACTTATGCGAAACCAGTTATGAAAGTGAATATGTTTTTAATGGTTATTTCCCCTCTTATTCGAGCCAAGAACGTGTATACAACCTAATGTATATATCTTCATTTCCCTGAAAAGCAAATCTTAAAGAATATTCCCATCTTGTTTTGTGTTTAGCAAGTAATTTTGTTTCTCAAATAAACCCAGATATATAATATTTATATAGTATGAACCCCCAAACCCCTTTCCACTCGTAGATGCTCCTGTAGTGCCGAATGCGGTGCATGGGGCAAAAACCAGAGCTCTCCAGTTCGAGTGATGTAATGCAAATCTGTGTAATTTGTGCATGTTCTTGAAACTCATAGTTATACCTTCTTTGGTGATTGTTCTGCGAAGAGACTCACTTGGTCTTCCTTTTTTTTTTCTTTTTGGTACCCACTTTAATGCTTGCAGTGGCAATTTTGTATCCTGGTGAAGGTATACTGGTGTATGACAATAACTTGTGTATGAAAGTAACTGGTGTATAAAGGTAATTAGTGTATGAAAGTAACTGGTGTATAAAGGTAATTAGTGTATGAAAGTAACTGGTGTATAAAGGTAATAATGTATGAAAGTAACTGGTGTATAAAGGTAATTAGTGTATGAAAGTAACTGGTGTATAAAGGTAATAATGTATGAAAGTAACTGGTGTATAAAGGTAATAATGTATGAAAGTAACTGGTATACGAAGATAATTAGTGTATGAAAGTAATTAGTGTATGAAAGTAATTAGTGTATGAAAGTAATTAGTGTATGAAAGTAATTAGTGCATGAAAGTAATTAGTGTATGAACGATTGTCTATCCATGAAAACTGTGCAAGAAAATAACTTGTACATGAATAGAAGGTCTGCATGAAATAATATCATACTGTCGTGTGTTTCCGGGTGGGAACGAAAAAACAAAGAATAGCACAATTATAGTATGCATGTCGTTAGAGACAAGCGTTAGTTGGACATAAGGTTGAAAACTCAAAGTGCCAGAAATGTTTTCACATCGCACATATAGCAATCAAGCTATAAGTAAGTAACAACACAACATTTTGTGAATTTAAAAAAACCCGCAACCGGTTAGAGTATCAGTGTTGCCACATTGGAATCAATCCCTGCTAATCGGCACAATTTTCAGAAAGAACTTAAATATAGATGTAACAGTTGACTTTTATTTATCAATTTACTTTATTTTGAGTGCCAATTCAAATTACAAGAAATAAAGCTTCAGTTTGACGCTGTACGGTACTCTCAACCAAATACTTCAGTCTACGTTAGTTGTATCCATGTTTTTTTATAAGTAAACATGCTTCTTACTAGAGACAATCTTTACGACTCAACGGTTCAATCTTTTAGACATCTCACAGCCTTCTTATATAGTGGTGTATTTTTGGAACTGATATGGGCTGAGCCCCGTACTAATATCTTACTAAAGAAAGATAACCGATTGGCTGTAAATATGCTATGAAATGACGTATTGAAAAATGTCTATAGTGAAAAGGCTTTCATAAATTTGTAAAGTTCTAATAGACACGCAACGATTAATATGATATCACAGTTGTTTCTTTCTTTATGATTTTATGTTTTGATAGCACCCACTTTGGCTATTCACAATTATTCATGATTGTTAGGTAAATCTACATAGGGTTGTTTACTTAACCCAGTGAAGCAGTTGTCTCTTCTTCTATAACAGAATGTATTTTTGTCCAGACCTCATTAGCCTTGATCAGTGTTTAGTGTTTGTATGTAAAGCAGTGGGTGTAGTTTATTGGTGCCAGTACTCTTTTAGATATACAGTTCGTGAACTTTTGATAATAGCTTAATTATATAGGATATAGCACTTAGGAATTAGGGATATCTTTTGTGGGATTAGTGGTAGATCGCATTGTTAGGGACAGCGCTTGTGGGGCAGGGATATCTCTAGTGAGTTAGGGATAGCTCTTGTGAGTTAGGGATAGCTCTTGTGAGTTAGGGATAGCTCTTGTGAGTTAGGGATAGATCTTGTGAGTTAGGGATAGCTCTTGTGGGGGTTGGGATAGCTCTTGTGAGTTAGGGATAGCTCGTGTGGGTTAGGGATAGCTCTTGTGAGTTAGGGATAGCTCTTGTGAGTTAGGGATAGCTCTTGTGGGTTAGGGATAGTTATTGTGGGGTTGGGATAGCTCTTGTGGGTTAGGGATAGTTCTTGTGGGGGTTGGGATAGCTCTTGTGGGTTAGGAATAGCTCTTGTGGGGGTTGGGATAGCTCTTGTGAGTTAGGGATAGCTCTTGTGAGTTAGGGATAGCTCTTGTGAGTTAGGGATAGCTCTTGTGAGTTAGGGATAGCTCTTGTGGGGGTTGGGATAGCTCTTGTGAGTTAGGAATAGCTCTTGTGAGTTAGGGATAGCTCGTGTGGGTTAGGGATAGCTCTTGTGAGTTAGGGATAGCTCTTGTGAGTTAGGGATAGCACTTGTGGGTTAGGGATAGCTCTTGTGGATTAGGGATAGTTCTTGTGAGTTGGGTTATGGATAGCTCTTGTGAGTTAGGGATAGCTCTTGTGGGTTAGGGATAGTTCTTGTGGGGTTGGGATAGCTCTTGTGGGTTAGGGATAGTTCTTGTGGGGTTGGGATAGCTCTTGTGGGTTAGGGATAGTTCTTGTAGGTTAGGGATAGCTCTAGTGGGTTAGCGAAAAATCTTGTGCATTAGGGATAGCACTTGTGGTTAGTGATAGCTCTTGCGGAGAATACTAATCCTGTCCAGTCTTTACTATTATCAACCCATACGTTCTTCCTACCCCTCCTCTTCTTCTACCCTCAACTGTTCTCTGCAATATATTTTTGGAAAGAGAATCGTGCCTCATCCCCTGGCCAAACAACACGTTTGCGGTGCTTTACAAGTGCCATGAGATATTCCTGTTACGTGACATCGCAATTCTTTGTAGTCAAATCTAACGAACGGACAAACGAACAAATACAGAAATGTACAACAATTTAAACTTCCAGAAATACGTATTTATGATTCGGAGCTTGATTTCTATATTTCTATCTCCCGTGTCTCCACATATTTCTATCTCCCGTGTCTCCACATATTTTTATCTCCCGTTTCTCCACATATTTCTATCTCCCATGTCTCCACATATTTCTATCTCCCGTGTCTCCACATATTTCTATCTCCCATGTCTCCACATATTTCTATCTCCCGTGTCTCCACATATTTCTATCTTCCATGTCTCCACATATTTCTATCTCCCGTGTCTCCACATATTTTTATCTCCCGTGTCTCCACATATTTCTATCTTCCATGTCTCCACATATTTCTATCTCTCGTGTCTCCACATATTTTTATCTCCCGTGTCTCCAAATATTTACAGTTGAATTCGAATGATGCAAAGATTGAGAAATGTGTCAACCATACGAGTGAGATTACATTAATGATTATAACGCACTGAATACGCTGTATGTAGTGATGCATAAGTTTGTGTCTAATATTGAGAAATAGTGTTACCAGTTGGAACTGTGCAACTGTCCTAACAAGACCGTTGACGCTATAAGACATCTTTACAGAAAGTAAACAAGCCTTAATTCGTTACGTTTTTATATTATTGCCGTGATATTTTTTGGTCACTAGTAAATACTTGGAGTCGCATGCCAGAAAAGGCCATACAAAATAAAAATCAGCCTTTCATGTTATATTGACCTTTTAGTACACAGGTCTTTATACTGGTACCCGGTTATGGTCCCACTAACTTATATTTGTTCACTAGGGGAATCAGTAGCCACATCACGTGTCCACATTCCAACTTTTAAATATTATATGTAATTTCATACAGATTCAGTGGCTCGGAGATTAAAAAGACGCAACTTCTGCTGTTAATGAATTGATCTGCGTTCCGCACTAAGAGGTCCCCCTCACCCCTCTCTAGGGGCATAGGGACATCTAGGGTCACACATAATCACAAATTATGGTATATGTGATCCTAGGATTCTGCCGCACTCAAATGTCTCCTTTCAGAGACTTCGGAGAAAGAAAATTCAAGATAAGACAAGAGTTGGACACTCTTCTCAAATACGCTCAGAGCATTACATAATCTTGTTATGGCCATGCGGGAGTCACGGGTAGCGAAAGAATTGACACTTTCGTGGGTTAATCTATATTGGATGACAAAGTGATGAGAAGAGAACGGGCATAATTAATTAGAGCAGTCATAGAGACACTTCACACTAATGAAGAGAATACTGAAAAAAATGTACATGTTCCAGAGAAAGATATAATTTATAGGGTCCCGGGGTGAGGGGAGAAAATACATCCTTACAGAAAAAAATCAAAGGAACCCACAATCAACAACTTACTAGGACCCTGAGCTTATTTACTATTCGGTGGCTGACGGAATGGCAATCAGGGCATTAATGGGAATGCCTCTTGTGCAATAATACTGGTTACTAATCAGGAATCAAGATAAGATTCGATCCCCCGTAGACAATTATGAATCGACGTAAAGGATTGTGTGGTTTAGACATGTAGCTAGTAACAATTCGCTTTCAAAGGTTGTCCTGAAAGACAAAGTTGCGGTCGGAAGGAGAAAGGGTGGACACACACAATTCTGGCTAGATTACATCAAGAAATAGTCAGAGCGTGATTTTTCCACACCCGTCAGTATGACCGAAGATGGCAATATTCAAAGGACTTTGTGTACTTATGATGCCAATGTGGCAACCCTGCGACTAAACAAGTTGCCGTTTTTTTTTAAATTATTATTATTATTATTATTATTATTATAACTAAGTGTTTTTATTAAGTGTTATTATTATTGTGTTACCATATTGTTATTATTATTATTTTATTATTATTATTCTCATTATTAATTTTAACTATTATTATTTTATTATTATTATTATTATGATTAATATTATTATTAACTTAGTCAACTAGTTCTTGAAATATATACAGTCATTGCTAAGTCGTTTGAACAAGCCTACCATAGAATCTACTCCAGCTATTAAGAATTATCGATCTCTAATGGCAACGACTACGATTATTTACAAATGGTCATATCCAGTGAAGAAACTTATGGCGACGACTGAAAGTGTCGACCCGTGCCAATAAACAGTATTGATCCCCAAATTCGATTGGAATCGTTGTTTAACAAAGAACGTATATATGTTGTTTTTTTTTTTAAAGCTGGTAAATTTCCTTTACAGTCCAATGAGGCATGTGTGAATATGTTGTTGTGTCTCTATTTTGTATGACAAATGGCACCGCTGTTGGTGAAATTGGTAGCATGCTCCATTTAGGACGTAGCGAGAAACCCAGAAAATGTTGGCTGTTGGAACTGTATGTGCATTATTTGGATTTAGTAGTTTACTATTACTTTCCAAATGTTTTTTATGCGTAACTGCCTGCAATTGAATCAAATATTGATCGTCCTAATCGCACCATGTAAATCTCAGCAACAATGCCAGACATTTGAGATACAGTCTTTGCTCTCTGAGATTTGCTCTGCGACTCTGAAACTTGGTCAACATGGAAGTCAACTGAGAATCGAACTCTGAACCACATGGATAGGACATCAGTTTCATAACAACAACACCACATCAACTTTCCAAAATATATGTTTACATTCACATACATTATCTTTACGTTAGTGCAACATTTCAACTATTTCCTTCAATCATTTCTGACAAGCACACACTTAATTTCACACCCAAGTAGTCTCGACTGGCAAGTCTATCCCTTATATACGAGGTATTTTAAGGTGCAACACAGGCAAAAACTGGAATGAAAAGTGGCCAGTCAATACCAGTTTTTGTTCAATATTCTAATAAGTTTACGGTGCCTTTTAGAAATGCAGGTTACCTGTTACGAGGAACTTCATATATGACAGGAGAACTTCGTGTAAATCAATAATCATTTCTATAAAATGTAATAAAAAAATAAATGTGAGTTCGCCGTGTTAGATTGATTATTATTTTTTATTAAAGTTGAAATCAAAATATAATATTTTTTTAAAAATAAGCAATGCTTGAAGTTGGCATGCTGCTAAAACAAATAGGATATACACATTCTTTCAAGCCTGTATTCATTCTTAAACTGCATTCCATCTTATGTTGCTGAGGCCCGGAAGGAGAGCAAAGAATAGCAACACTCCTTACCTTCTATGCACGTCGTAAGAGATGATTAAGGAGGTTATGTTGTGGATTTGGCTGTCCTATCCCATGTAGGGTCAAATGGACCCAAACGTCACGCTGAAGTCTGATGTGTCAAGCCGATATGCGCAAATATCGTAGTAAAGTTGTAAACTATAATACAAAGCATTCTGCTCTCAGAATACAAACTGATAATTTGCAGGAGTTTGAGAAAGAGTGCTGAAGAATAGTTCAATATGCTTGGTGTAGATCCGAGAAAAGAATGTGTTGTGTCGGGATTTACAGTCTGGCTACGAGATACACGTTTTCGTGTACCCAGTCTCGAAACATGATAAAATCTCATTTTCATTTTGTAAATTATGAACTTAAGGCAATCTTTAAAAACATATTGATGTAAACAAACTCAAAGGTAAATAATAAATTCAATCTTCATACCAACATTGTGCTATCAATGTCAAACTTGGACAAAGTCAGACATGGACACTAACAAAAGAACAAGAGAGAAAGCTTACTATGTGAGAAATGAGATGTCTAAGAAAAGCAGCAAACAGAACAAGAAGAGATCATGTGAGAAATGAGGAGATTACAAGAACTGTTAACAACA
Organism: Meghimatium bilineatum; assembly: GCA_034231615.1. NCBI lineage: Eukaryota > Metazoa > Mollusca > Gastropoda > Stylommatophora > Philomycidae > Meghimatium > Meghimatium bilineatum. The sequence continues at coordinate 54,106,441 of CM067305.1, forward strand.
TCTGTGGTCAAATATATTGAAAAACAAAGACTCGAATGTTTCCATCACTTAATGAGAATGAATCCTTATTAACCAGCGGCAAGGACATACAACTTGAGATCGGAAACAGCAAGATACAGAGGAAGATCAAGAAAAAGGTGGATTGAAGGAGTTACCAACACTCTTAAACGTCACTGCATATCAAGCGACCATAGGTGACCATAACCAGAAAATGCGACGCATTCTGCTATTGCTACAGCAGAGAAAAAACTAATAGACTTCTTTCATTGATGCATGTTTTCCTGTGACGGAGAGAAGGGAGGTTTACTATGGGCTGTGCAAATAAAGGCCGCTTTTTTATTAGACGCCGCGACTTGTACAGGAAGGATTTTCATTGTACTTCCAAAAGAAAAAATTCTGTCCCCACCGAGGATTGAACCCGGGACCTCAAGGGTCTGAGAGCGGCGTTCTAACCACACGGAGATGTGATCCACTGAACGAAAACCGATAGGTTTTTTACCATACGATCTTCTGTATGTGTAAATTAGAGCGAATGAACGAATCTCTCATATTTAGACAGCCCTGTGGATTCATCAGATAAATCCTTTAAAGTTAATATTATTTGACTTTTAGTTATTTGTTATTAGTCACTTTAGTTAACTTTTGTGTCGACAGCCCATGACAGTCACAGGGAAAGTGAAATATCGTCATGTTTGAAGGATGACACCAATGAGTCAACAGGAGTGTATAACTGGCGAGGGACTCGGTATGACCCTTAAAAGATTGATGGCTGTGTTAAATACCCTCAACGTCTGAGCTGAACTTTGAATAAATAAGGTGACTTAATAGTGACCTTAACCTTATAATCGTATTGCCGTGGCGTGATACTCCAGACATGTCAATATGTACAAAGCGGGACTGTAGGCGATAAAGGCCTCTGTACAGAGAATAAACAAGACTTCATTCGTGACGCGATGTATTATTGTCGTGGTTTCGTTGATCACTATTTATATATTTATAGAACAGGGTATTTGAGTGGGTATTTACACAGAAGGTAATGAAGGTCTGCATCTTGAGTGACTCTATGAGTATGATTATAAAGGTACAAGTGGGTCTCGTTCGCGAACAGTGGATTAAGGTCATGAGAAAGGTATGACTGAAAGTGGTTACATTTATTTTCGTGCCGGGGCATGTGGGTGTTCGAGGCAATGGAAGAGCAGATCAACAGGCGGCGTGCGCGATTGTGGTACAGGGAAATGGGCTAATGGATAGAGCTGACTTTTTGAACTCCTTAAGAGATATAGCACGCGAGAGCGAGACTAGTGTGGATGATGATTCCTTTCAATGGCCAGGATGAAAGATCAGGGTTTGAAATGGTGTGTTGCTAGAAGTGAACATTTTTGAGGACGCAGAAGAATGATGATCAGCAATAATAGGACCGGTACTGTCAGCAGATGTGTAGTAGCGGATACACTCAGGGAGAGATCGGAGCAACTATGGACGTGCCCAGTTTGCAGTGATGATTACCCGACGACTAACTAACTATATACTTGGAGTAGCATGTGAAAAAAAAGAGCCAAGACGGACCAACGAAATGCACATAAATAATGAAAAATCAGTCTTTCGTGTTATTTTTTTACCTTTCTGTACACAGGTCTTCGCTGAAGTCAGATCAAAGTACAAAATGACACTCGTTTCTGCTGCTGTTAATTTCAGTACTCGTTTTACTCTTCACTTTTGTAAGAAAGGATATAGGGGTGTCAAGAGATACCTTCTCACAGCTATAGGGACACTATTATTATCATCACTCTTGTATAATGCGATAGGCAGTAAGTTTTTCTGCTGATTTGGATAACCTGAATTTACGAGCAACAGTTTGTTTGTTTGTTTGTTTGTTTGTTTTGCGTTCGCTCCATTGTAACCATCACGGATATCCGTGCGATTTCCGCCGGAAGCGTGATTACGTTGTGCCACCGTTATGCGCCTTGTAGGCCTAGCACATCCGATTTCGGCATGCCTTGACAATTCGGGTGGGCTACCCTTAGCCTGTCACAGCCTCTATATCTGTCTCCAGGCACGCGTAGTGGCGACTCTTCGCCCAGACGATTTTTGCTCTCGTCTGACTCGCACGAGGTGTTCCACTGTCTATGAACTTGCCTCGTGTAATTGCACGTGCTGTGCCTGTGCCCATTGAGTACTGAACCGTTTCTCATCCGTGAGCCTGGTTCCTTAAGGGGAAGAACTCAACAGAGGAGTTGGACCCTGGCTCTTTCGCCCTCTTAGCCGAGGTGTCGTTCACCGACATCGTGTACCCCTTGTCCAAGTTCGAGTCTCACACCACGCATTTGAGAGCAAGGCGTTCTCGAGCTGAGCGTCCTTGTCCCAATAGCGCCTGAGCCCATCAGGAACTGAACCCTTTCTCTCTTCAAGTGTATTTCCGAAGTAGGAAAACCTGACAGTAGAGTTGGGCCAGGGTTAAATCGTTGTCCCTTTTGTGCCTGAGCCCATCGGGTACGGAACCCTTTCTTTCTGCAAGTGTACTTCCGGTATAGGAAACCTTGACAGTAGAGTTGGGCCAGGACTACCATCGTTGTCCCTTTCTTGCCTAAGCCCATCGGGTACAGAACCCTTTCTCTTCGCGAGCATATTTCCGGTTTAGGAAGGCTCGACATTAGAGTTGGATTAGGTCTTCTTGCGTTACCAAACGCCAATGAATGGGTCTGGGGCTCTGTCTGTAAGGAACACAGGTAACTAGAAGCTCGTCTCGAGCTGACGGAGCTTGAAGTTCCCCTTTCCTAGGGACTTTTCATTTTCTATTTGCAGTTCGCGCTGCCCTCTAGCGCTGTTCTGCCCTTTCATTGTTTCATTGTACTCGGTATGAAATCTTTTTTGTCTCTCGCCATGCATCTACCTTTACGTGCATTTTACATTGGTCGCCCCTCCAATGTTCGGACTGGACTGACTAGCTTCACTGTATGTAGACAGTGTCGCTATATGTGGTGATGCTGGTGGTGTCGGAGATATTGTCTGTCTCTTGTGCAGTCAAATCTACGAGCAACAGTGATATTGTATTCTTAGCTTTAATTGGGAGTTTTCTACAGGAAAAAAATGACCTTTCCATGATGGTCATGTGAGCAGATATTGAATAATCATATTGAAGTAAATATATTTGACATTTCCCGCAGTTTTCATTAGTTGGTGACGCAGATTGACCAATAAACAGTTGGATCAGCCTACATGAATGACTCAGCATGTAGCACTACAACGGAGATGGACATTTCAAAGCTTTATTTCATTGCTATAAGTCTTCAACCAGGGCCTTATAAATAATTACATTAAAGAGATAGTTTTACCTTAATAAACGAAATTAGAAAGGTCTTTCAACCGTTTTCATGTGCACATTTCACTACTTGACGGAAAATTTGAAGACTTGTTTATGAAAAATCGCCACGGGTAGAGTTCTTATCGACTTTTGGTTTAGATTCCCCTAGTGAAGACCCCATAACCCCTCTTTATCTACGGACCTGCCTCCAATAATTATCAGTGTGTATTATTTAGAGAAGAAACACTCTACTCAGAGTGGGTAAAACATAGATGTATAGATTAAGTGATGTGTGAATTAGTGAGTAAAAACATAGATGTATAGATTAAGTGATGTGCGAGTTAGTGAGTGAGTAAAAACATAGATGTATAGATTAAGTGATGTGTGAGTGAGTGAGTGAGTGAGTAAAAACATAGATGTATAGATTAAGTGATGTGTGAGTAAGTAATAACATAGATGTATGGATTAAGTGATTTGTGAGTGAGTAAGTAAAAACATAGATGTATAGTTAAAGTGATGTGTGAGTGATTGAGTGAGTGAATTAGTGAGTGAGTGAGTGAATGAGTGAGTGAGTGAGTAAAAACATAGATGTATAGATTAAGTGATGTGTGAGTGAGTAAAAACATAGATGTATAGTTTAAGTTATGTGTGAGTGATTGAGTGAGTGATTGAGTGAGTGAGTGAGTAAAAATATAGATGTATAGATTAAGTGACCTAGACATTAGACTCACTATACATGTCAACCAATAGGAGTTTACATAATTATGTTGACAATATCATGTGTCAGTTGTGCTGTATTTGTTGTTGTTGATGTAATTGTTTAATTTTAAAATAATAGTTAAATTCCAGTTTACTCAAAGGCGTATCGCATATTCTGCGTGTTTTTATTGCGGTATCATGTTGGTTTCTTATAATTTATATGCATATCTAATTCAAAATAAGTTTGAAGTGCATATTTATTACAATGCAGAAAGTTAGCATTTCACTCTATCGGTATTTTTGCAAGAGTCCAAGATGGGTCATTTATATTGTGGTATTAATAACCCTAAAAAGCGAACTCAATTGGCTCTTGGTTTGCATGGATCATCTTTTTCCCGTTGGATTAAACGGATTAAAAACTCACTCATGTCAAACAAGGAAGAAAACTGAAAATTTACGACTTTGACATAGATGTAATAAGACGGGAGATATTGAAAATATTTGTTAAAAATGGAATTGATTTTCTCCAGAAATTAAAAGTAAAATTGCAGATTGATTGCGATATTGGAATATCTAAACGTTCTCTGTAGAAAAGTGTAAGTCCGCTAGCTTCATTTCCAGAAAAACCTTAGGCGGCGGGAATATTATTTGTGAAACGTCACTCTTGATTGCTGCCCAAAGTAAATACCTGAGATTGATCCGGGAGCAGAGAAACCAAGGTTATGGTATTGTATATTTAGACGAATTCTGGGTCAATGCTCACCACACAAATGCTAAAGAATGACAGTCAGGGAATGGTGAACATAAAATAAACATTAAAAGCAGGAAAGGCCAAAGAATCATACTCATGTAGGATGGATGTAGCGACAGCGGTCTACTCCATGATTATTTTCCAAAAAATTTACAGATTACAGGGACTAACACACTGAAGTGAATTGACATATTATCAGACATTGGATGGAGAACAGTCGTCTTCTAATTCTAGAAGGACCATCATGTTTAATAATGGACAATGCTTCCTATCACAATACAGTATCAAAGGAAGACAAATTACCAACTGCAGCAAATACAAAAGACCAAATTAAAACATGGCTCATGGCGTACTAAGGAAAATATCGACTTCAACGATGCTTTTTTGAAGCCCGAATTGTTACAGCTTGTGAAGACGACAAATTGGATAAAGTTGTATCATATTAATAAAATAATTAAACAATACGGTCACACTTCTCTGCGACTCCCGGCATATCATGCTCACCTTAGAGTTAGTTTGGGCTAAGGTTGATGGGCAAGTAGACGAACAGTACACAACGTTTAAAATGTGTTATTTTGAAGCTGTGATACACGAGTATCTCTACAAAATAGTCATTCTGTATTGAAAAAAAAATGTTTGAATTATGTAATCCGAGAGGAAGATGACTACTGGCACCGAAATATATTACAATTTCTGCAACCATTAACAATAATGAACTTCTTGGAATCATCAGATTCCAAGATGAAGAAGTTGAAGAAGATGAAGAAATTCTTCATCAGATGAAGAAGTATTTCGTGGACAGTCATCATAAATATGTGTATGTTGAGCACACCATTTTGGTATATTTACAGTGACAACAAAATACATTTTATCCAATACCGGCTAAATTAAAACAGTATTTATCCATCTCTATCTCGTGGTGATTGAGGATAACGCCATTTCATTGGTAGTCTTCTTATTACCTTCATTATACTCCAAGCTTCAAACATTTCTAACAATCTTACACAATAATGTGTCTCATTCAGTATCGAATTGATCCACAAATTTAAAGAAGTCACTTTCGTAGAAAATCGATTATTTTATGAAACTCCATAAGAACTAATCATGAACTATGAAAATGAGCTTTAATCATTTAAGTATCACTTCCCTTACAAACTGTAAGGTCAACCAAATCGTGCTCGCAATCATTTTTCTAGTCCGCCAGCCTGATCTAAAAGTATTATATGCGCTTACGCCAGAGCACAGAAAATATTACTTGCAACTACACAGGACTAAAAGAAGTATTTTGGCCCCAAGTCCCACGAAAACGTTCACTCCGACCATCCGTTTCAAAGACGGTTGCTCACCTCTGTTGTAGGACCAACTACTAACTTGTAATTCATTTCTTCCTACGAATAATGACATCATTTCAAGAGTTTTAATTTATTTCTTCCTACGAATAATGACATCATTTCAAGAGTTTTAATTTATTTCTTCCTACGAATAATGACATCAACACAGCTCTAGACTTTTAATTCATTTCTCCCTACGAATAATAACATCAACAGAGTTAATATTTTGCTATTAACCGTCGCCTGGATTCAGAGCATGACCATCTACTTTATAAGACCTACTTGCTACTATAAAATCAATCCTTTTTTAATAATTCCTTTGACTTTTTCTGTGATTTGCATTAGTTACTATGATTACACTTTGTGTGACAGCCAATGAAAATCAAGGGCAAAGTAAAATGTGTCATTTTAGAAGACTTGATTTCCCATTATCAAATATGTCTTATATGACCGAAAGTCACGCTCAGAGTGAGGTAGAGAAAGCAACTTCGTATATACTTTTCGAAACTTTAACTATCCTGTGCCTCACAGCTTTCACCATACAACACACGTTTATGAGTGTTTGCATTTTCTATCTTCTCTCCCAGGAATAGTTTATACGTTCTTTGTTTCTAATGCAAGGTGTTCAGAGAATTTTATTAGATTACTGTGTCTATTTCAATTGTCGGAATTTTACACAACTGCACTAACAATATAAAGAAAATGTATATAAAATCTAGACATGTATATAATATTTTGACATTAATATAATATCTTGATATTTACTGCACTATATAAAACTATCATCATAACATCACAATGCTACCAATGTCAAACGTGAAAACTAACAACAGAATCGAAAAGAAAACTTGTTACAACAGAAATTACTTATCTACGTAAAATCCTCGGTGTAACAATAAGAGACAGAATGATGCACGAAAACATCAAAAGACTAACACAATGGCAATCCTGGATTACATCAGAAGACAACAGATTAACTGGTTTTCGCATGCGTCCATACTACCAACAGATAGTTCCCCTAAAAAAGGATTACTATACAGACACGATGGATACAAATCCAGGGATAGATACAGAAATAAAAGAGTAAACGAAAACAAACATATATGAAGAACACAAAAAAGCCATCTCCAGAGAACCCTTCCACCCCTCACTCTGCAAGCTATAAAGGGATATAAAGCCAAAAGAAGAAAAGAAAGGAAACATTTACATAACATTTTGATATTTACACAATATTTTGACATTTACACAATATTTTGATATTTACACAATATTTCGACATTTACACAATATTTTGACATTTACATAATATTTTGATATTTACACAATATTTCGACATTTACATAATATTTTGATATTTACACAATATTTCGACATTTACATAATATTTTGATATTTACACAATATTTTGACATTTACATAATATTTTGACATTTACACAACAATCGATACATTTACATAATATCCAGACATTCCAAGTGGGTGTGTGCTTTAAAATCAAATATGTCTACGTTTATTAGTAGTCGTGAAAAACGAGTATATGACTTGACTTTCTTATCGCCTTTTATAGACCAATCAAACAAGTGTCATGCGGAATGGCATAAGCGATCATGTTTCTCCGCGACTCTCTGTCTCTTGTGTTGTCAATAAGTTCAGTTGGTGAACTTCTCCCGTGCCATAATACTAGTCCATCTATATCTTCTTACATTGATCTACATTGATTCGACAGAGTAGACAGACAACAACTATGGAAAACACTATCAATATACGGAGTACCAGAACATTTAATCAACATATGCAAGGGCATTTATGCAAATAGCCAATGTGCAGTAAGAACAAATGCAGGTGTGTCCAATAAGTTCCAAATTCAATCAGGAGTTCGCCAGGGGTGTGTCCTATCCCCTCTACTTTTTATAACATATATCGACCACATCTGTAAACTAACAAGTACCAACGAAGAAGATAACATAAAAGACAAATTGAACGAACTACTCTTTGCAGACGACCACGTACTAATAACGACATCAGAAGAACAATTGCAAGACCATATGAACAAACTCCACATAACATGCCAAAAATTGAACATGAAGATTAATATTGAAAAGACTGAAATAATGGCAATAGCAAAGAAAGAAAGAAATATCACTATCTCCATCGATGATAAACACCTTAAACAAGTAAATGAGTTCACTTACTTAGGAAGCATTATATCGAGTTAAGGGAAAACCAGTAAAGAGATACAAAATAGATGCAACAAAACATACCAGATCCTAGGACAGATGACACGCATTTTCAAGAACAAAAATGTAAACATAGACACTAAAGTTGCATTATACAAGACTATTATTATTCCATCACTATGCTACCAGTGCCAAACCTGGACAATGACAGCACAAGACAAAAGAAAAATAGTGACAACAGAAATGACATGTCTACGAAGAATACTCGGAGTGTCATTAAGAGATAGAATTAGAAACGATAACATCAGACAGATAACCAAAACAATACCAGTATTGGAACACATCAAAAGACAGCAGATCAAGTGGTTTTCACACGCTTCCAGACTACCGACATATAGCATGCCACAGATGGCCATGACACATAGACATAACGGTTATAAAGCCAGAGGCAGACCATGTAAAAGATGGATCACAGAAATCAAAGAAGCCACAGGAACAAGCTTTCAAACAGCGCACAAGAAGGCCATCTCCAGAGAACTCTTCCACCCCTGACTCTGCAAGGCAAACAAGGGACACAGCGTATAGATAGATAGATAGATAGATCTTTCCAGTGGTTATTAAGGGCTCAAGCATGTTTTCTTCTCAGCGCATGCCCTAGAATACTTGACTGTCTGCCCCTGATTTTTAATCTGATTGATCTTTTTACGCCAGCATCCATGAGAACATCTGCATTAGTAATAGATCATATATATATAAAATACAGAAGCTACATCCATGGATCTACTGCCCTGAATAGATCACGAAAGAGTATACTCATTGCGGACAACGCTGTGGTTGAAGCACAGTATTGAAAAGAGAGTCTACCTACTAAGTTTTATCACTGATTTACTACAGATTGAAGAAAACAACGCTGGACATACGTAGAATGACAAAATTGTGGATGACCGGGGGTGAAAAGAAGAAAATGTTACCTCTCTGGAGAGATCCCAAAATCATATAATAAACGTCTGACTGTGACTTTGAGTCTGTATACTCTTGAATGGCTATAGGAGACGGAAGCAGAGCACCAATGATAATGACTTATGTGTCGTGATGTTAGTTTCTATTTCAAGGAGCTTAATCCAAACCAAACTGAAAATACTTCAGGTGGATTCGGACTTCAAATTCTTTTCAAATGATTTGTTCCTGATATAACTAAAATGGAGACACGTCAGTGATTGAAAAGGTGTGCCTACAATAAAATGGAACTTCAGTGTTCTATATGCATTTCTATATACATAATCGACAATAACGCAGATTGTGTTTATGATTTCCATGAAGATTGAGGGATAAGAATGTAGATGAAAATGACAATCTATTCTAGTTTTCAATAGAAAAATCTACATATTCTCATTTCTCAAAAGGATTTTGTTAAATTAATTATTGTGTATCTACATGAAGCAGGTTAATGTCTGTATTAAGTGTCAGGTGAACAATTGAATACTGTCAAGCGAAACAAGCAGGATTAAGTTAATAATCGTTGTATTATTTGCACTATTTATTTCTTTTGTTAGGTGTCATAAGATAGATTCCACCCAGTTGCGTTTGCACGTCAGTGACATAAATAGATGCTCATTTCATTGCCAAGCCACGCCTACACTGATGCGCACAACGATTCGGAAAGAAAACAATGTTAGTTACACGTCATTCGATTACCCTCACTGCACTCATGACAAGTCCATATGTACCCCGATCCTATCTTCAGGATGTCCACAAACCTACTGATAAAAATAGATTCAATGTTTATTGATAAATGTGGTTTTTCTGGTAAAATGTACCTCGTATATTGGCGTACGCTCCTTTCAACGGTGGGCGTTAAAGAAATCGTTGGAAAAAGTTCCCTTTTGGACAGTAACGTGGAAATAGTCCTTGTTCCTTTGTTTATTGTTATTTTTTTCTTATATTTGATAGTTCGAATTTTCAATAGAATTATTACTTCAATATAGTATTTAACGCTATTGTGTTCTGCTATTGCGGCGCTCGCTCTATATTTTGCCGGACATTCTGACAGTTTCGTTATTTTTACTCAATATGGCAGCAGGAGAAGCCAGGAAATACGAATCAGAACAGGACTTGTAAAACTACGAACTTAGCCAATGGTATCCAGACAGCTGGCGGCAACTGAGATGTGGTTTTATAAGAACCTTGCTGTTTAGCCAGTTTTCTTTTACTTTGAATTCTCTTAGAATGTAACAATTTTTTATATTTAGGGTCCATGAGAAATCTGAGGATACATCTGTAGCAGTTTTTTTTTAAATGTTGACACTTTGTTTCTCACCTTATTGGTGATTGGTCAAGATTCAGGTCCATATATTATTACAACTGGAAATATGCAGGCTCTAAGGAAAGTTAGTTTTGCTATTTTGTGCAGCCCAGCCATGTGTTGCTATTTGTATCAGTTTTTTCGATTCAATGCTCAACTTCCGTCTGATTTCTTCATAGCAATCCCCGTTGCTGCTTATAAGCGAATCAAAGTATCCGAAACTGGTAACTTATTCTAACTCTCTGTTATTAATTAAGATTGAAATATGTTAGCGGTTTTGTCGTTTGTCATATTTTGATGTTTACTATCCAGTTTTTTAGTCTACCTTTGGCTTTACGTCCGGATAATCCTTTGTTATATGCTCTTAATGGTATTTGGTTTGGGTTCATTCTCCTAAAGTGACCGAACCATTTTACTTGCTGTCTTTCACTATGTTCAATGCATGATATTATACCAACTCTATTCCTAATTTCTTATTTTATCTAGTTTAGTAACCATTGCAGCTTTACTCAAACACTTTATTTCACATGTAAAGATTTTCCTTTGTTGCGAGGCTGTAAAAGACCATGTTTGACATTGGTAGCAATTTAATTGGTTGGTATAAAAATTGTAGATATTATGTCTTTTGATTTCCATCTTGATCTTTGGGTGAATTAATGGAAGTAATGAAGTAATGGTGAAAGTCGGTAGGTCACTGTGTTTGCTTCTTGGTTTTATTTTCATTCGGAAATTGATTTTATTTTTCACTGCGGTCTTTGATAGAATTTATGTGGGTGTCACTGTTTTTTCTGTGTGATAATATAATTTCTAGCATATTCATCTCCTGATGTAGTCATCAACCCAGACTTTTTTGCTGTAGTGATTTTCTAGGCAAGATAAATACCTTCAGTCGTTTGCCATTGCCTTCAAACGGTCCGGATGCACAATTGCCTTTGGCTGGGTTTCCGGTACCTTGGTCGTCACAGGCGCGCTCTGTACCAGACCACAACAGAGCCGGAATAATATAGTAAATAAATAAATATGTATTTGTAAGTAAATATGGATTTCGAGATGACTAGATTAGCAGAACCGCGATCTCTGCCATATTTATATCGTTAAAATCTGTGACATACACAAATTAGATTAACATCTACTAATAAAATGTTAATATACCACAAGAAGTATTTTTTATTGAAACAGTTATACATAAAAAAATATTAAGTACGAAAAGTTGACGTTTCTATCCAAGATTTTCGCCAGAACAAACTTATAATAATGAATAGAAAGAAAACATTGGATAAAACAAAATAGTGTGAACACATTTTTAAAATATATGTAGTAACTGAAACGTCTAAGTGGGAGGAAAAAAGTAAACGAATTAATGCAATGTAATATAAACCCAATAAGTAGAAACACCCCATGCAATACGATGCTATTCACAGGCTTGGAAGACAGGAATAAACATGTTTATATTAAAAACAGGCCAGAATAGATTCAAGAAAAACTACATGCACAAGACGTTTGGAGTCGGCGGCATTAAATTGTGCCTTTTGTGAACAATATCCAGAAAACACAGACAATAGTTTGCTGAACTGTCCACTGTCCTACACTACAAGAAAACTATGGCCATCTGAAACATCTTTGATAGGTTAGCTCTACGGCAGTGTATAGGGGTAGTGACCACAGTTCAGTTCATTGATAAAATCCAAATCAGAGTCTGGCTTCGGCTAAAAAAAAACAGGAAGAAGAATTATAAACACTGTGTAGAACGAAAACAATAGGTAGAAGCCAAATTACAATCAATTAAAATTCGTGGCATACAAAAATAAATGTAATTGGCAAACTCTGTAGGGAAAGTGAATATCATTGACTCAAAGCAATCTGTGAAACTATTGTTAGTCTAAGTAATACACAAAATACATGAGAAGAAATGTCACACTATTCCGCTTAACATGTGCAAATATTTGAATATGGAACAAAAACCAATGTGCAAAAATAACTGCTTCTGAAAGCTATACATGAGTTCAAGGTGAGGTAAGTAATGTATTGCTCTTGTGAAGTCTCAAGATTCATGTGTGTACTCTGCCACAAATAAAACAGAGAATCAAATATTGTTTTAAACTCTGACTTTTTCTCCGAGAAAATAAACCATTGAGAAGAGTTTGATAACATGGACACGTCTTACAGAAACTGCAAATACAGACTATTATGTGATATATATTTATTTAAAGCAGGTTCCAAAATGAAAATATCTGTGTACATAGTGCCTGAGTTTTGTGTGTTCAGAAGTTAAAGAAACTAGCAATAAACACTCATACCATGTAGATTTTGCTGAGTCCCGCTAGAAAAGATGGTAGTATGCTTACAAATTCATGATCACGGTCTGAAATGTTTTTCGAAAACATCAATTAAATTGCATTGAATTTTTCCCTACAGTTTTAGAATATTTATGATTTTAAGAAAATGTATTTTGTTATCAGAAAATATTTCTCCCGTAAAAAATTACTGGCTTGTGTAATTTTTTGTTTTAAAGTTTAAAAAAGGCTTCGTTATCTCTGGGCAGAGCTTACACACCTTTATCGTTACTGTTCGGCTACCATTACATTTCCAATCATCATTTGATTGAGAATTTCTTGTTTTCCCATGCAAGATAGTGATTCTATACATAGAAAATTCAAATGACCTTATCCCTAAAATCATGGGTAAACCAATTTCATATATTCTTCAAACAACTTACGATTGCGGCAATAATTTTTTTATCTAGGACTAACCAGGTAGTACACCTGTGGGTAAGACTGAACACCTATCGGTTTGCCCTGAATGCAACACTGTTATTATATTCTTCGTATAATAGAAAAAAATACTAATAAATCAGCATCAAACTGGAATTATCGGCCGCGCCACTCTGATGGATTTATTGAGACAGGGATCGGAGCAGCTGTGGCCGTGTCCTGCGTGCATTGATGATACCTGCGGCGATAACTCATAACAAGAATTTTCAATCATAACTAATATCTATGTCATATTTTTGTCAGCCATTGCTTTCTCCCGATACACTGAAGTACGGTCTTGTTAACACTCGGTTACAACAGATTTTCATCAATGTTAGTCTCCAAAAAATGATGACACTCAAGCAGTGATTACTATAGAGATAGATGAAGCGATATGGGCGCCGCAAAAATTAAAGATGACTTGTAACGTCGTTTTGAGACAACGAGCAACAGTATCTTACATGGGTGTGTAAAATACGGTATTTAGGAAAAATCCAGTCCGCCAGATCATATTACAGGTCCGCAAGGCAGATTTAAAACAATGTATGTACTGACTAACTGACTATAACTTAACGAATTACTTAATCATAAGCTATTTTAGCTTAACGATAAAATAAGAGGCTAATCACTCGTATGGACGAAGTTGTAAATAAAATATTTTATGTTTCTTGTTGAAAACAGTGTACATAACGAAATTGACCACAGCATCCGCTGCCAAACTTTTAATACCTGACATTAGTGTAACCACATAATAAACATACATATTTATTAATTATATATATTATATATAACAATAAACATACACAAGAAAACCAAGAGCAATGATCTTTTTTAATATCGTATTAAAGATAAGGATAGAACTCAAAATAACATACGGAGGAACAAGAAATACGAAGGAACCAAACACGTTGTCGTAGAGGGATTGAACTCAAAATAACATACGGAGGAACAAGAAATACGAAGGAACAAAACACGTTGTCGTAGAGGGATTGAACTCAAAATAACATACGGAGGAACAAGAAATACGAAGGAACCAAACACGTTGTCGTAGAGGGATTGAACTCAAAATAACATACGGAGGAACAAGAAATACGAAGGAACCAAACACGTTGTCGTAGAGGGATTGAACTCAAAATAACATACGGAGGAACAAGAAATACGAAGGAACCAAACACGTTGTCGTAGAGGGATTGAACTCAAAATAACATACGGAGGAACAAGAAATACGAAGGAACCAAACACGTTGTCGTAGAGGGATTGAACTCAAAATAACATAAGGAGGAACTAGACAAAAATGAATCAGACACGTAGACAAGGAGGGATTGAGTGTTTCACGTGCATCTTTTAGACGAATAAAACATATATAAATCGTAAAAGAAACTTTAGCGTCCCAACCCCTTCCTGCATCCACTCCTTTTAAGACTAAATAATTATAGATGGAATTGCAAGAAACAGCAAAGAATTATGAAAGAAACTTCCTCTCGTGAACGAAGTTTCCTGTACGTCCATGACAAAAGTAATGTAGAAACTTAAAATTCTCACTTATAACAGAAGAAATGAAACAATACATTCTTCATATATTAGAAGGTTGTGAACCAGATGAACAGACAGTGGATAAATAAGATATATTATAACATAGAGGGAAACGATGGAACTTGAATTGAAAACAATAAACCAAAGCAGAAGTACAATAGTCATCAATCGTTGAAAGCGATAAAATATAGCTGGAGCACAATAGTCATCAATCGTTGAAAGCGATAAACCATAGCTGGAGCACAATAGTCATCAAGCGTTGAAAGCGATAAACCATAGCTGGAGCACAATAGTCATTATGCGTTGAAAGCGATAAACCATTACGCGTAGAAAGCGAAAAACCATAGCTGGAGCACAATAGTCATCAAGCGTTGAAAGCGATAAGATATAGCTGGAGCAAAATAATCATTATACGTTGAAAGCGTTAAACCATAGCTGGACACAACAGTCATTATGCGTTGAAAGACAAAGTTGCAACTATTAAGAAGCTACATTTTTTCAGATGCAACATATGATTTGTGATTTGTCTTTTTCAATGGCAACATATGGTTTGTGATTTATCTTTTCCAATGGCAAGATATGGTTTGTGATTTGTCTTTTCCCATGGCAACATGGGGTTTGTGATTTGTCTTTTGCCATGGCAACATGTGGAAAAGACTACATTTGCATTTGAAATGAAAATGGGGAAGAAGGGTCTTTAGAATATCATGAACAAAAAAGAAGATGACCCAACACATACGTCTGTATAGAACTGAATATATAAGAAGATTAGAACCTCAAAACTATAAAAAAACATTAATGGAAGAAGGGCATTACAATACAAAACACATCCAAATGCTGATAGTATTGTCGTGCACTTGCTGCTTCCCTATGCTCCAATGGCGTGCTGGACTAAATGATCGACGTGTGATAGAACAACGATTTATAAATATCCTATTTACTATTTATTTGCTTAATCATTCTAAAATATTCTAATTCATGCAATGTTTTTAATAGTCTGACGTTATTTGTATAGTCATGGAATATATGCAGTATAGAGGAACCTTGCACATAATTAATTCAGACTTCACTCGTAACGTTTTTTTTATTATTCTCGATTATTGGTTGGAATTGGTTATTTCTGGCATGGGATTCCAAGTATATAAATAGTGACCAACCAAAAATCATGACAATAATCACAAACATAACGAACGACGTCCTAAGTAATTATGTTCAGCGGTTTTCTATACAGCAGACTGTCGTGGTATAGTTATCTCTCTCTCGTCTTCTGCGACCTTGTTACCGCTAAACCATTTAAACACGTTTGTTTATTGAAACTTGTTCCCATAAAGCTTATACCTTCACATTTTTCCCAGATACTTTTCTGTATCTTCTACTATGTTTGCCTTTAATATCAATAGACAAACTATCCCATCCAATTTGCGTAAATGTGGTCTCTTTATAAAGATCGTGCATGTAATATATGTATATTATATTATACTATAGCTGCATACACAATAGAGCACTGTCACGTGGAATAAGGCAAATATTTAATGATAAAATGTTAACTTGATGTGCAGCGCTACTATGTATGCCTATTTATCTGTAGAAATCTTCGTTTTGGACTCAGCCTTGTGTTCTTGAAACTGTTTTTTTCCCCTTGCTTTCCTTTCATTAAGGAAACATAATAAAATCGCATAACCTCTTCACCCGAAGCTCTCATACCTTGGTTTTTCGCCCAAGACGGATGTGTAAGGCCATTGGCGCAAATAGAACGACGACACAGCGCATTTCCATTTTCTGGACTACATCCTGCTGAAAATATAGTCGAACCATTGCCCTGCTACAAGTGAGATTCAGTGGGAGTTTGAGAATGAACGCTGAAGAAGAAGATACCTTGGTTCTCTTTTGCTTATTCTGCGTAATGGGGTTGGTAGTGGAAAATATGAAGGAAAAAAAATACGATCATTGTCCTTGTGTTATAAAGACCCGAAAAGGGTTTTGAGAAGCGACTAACATGGTTGGTAGTAGGGTTTGGATAACTCTCCCTGTGATATCTGTGTGGTGAGGTAGGTTGGTAGTAGAGTTGGATAACTCTCCCTGTGATACCTGTGTAATGAAGTCTGGTGAAGCAATTACTAGCACTGGTGTGAAGAATCAGCTAATTGACTCCAGAATACCTTGTGATTGTACGAGTCACTGAAAAATACCGCCGGTGTAGAAGACATCGAGCTGGTAGCATGGCATTCATCCAACGCTCACATTTAGAAAAGTGGTTATCTGGGTTTTCCATAGTTCTGGAAAATTTTTGCATCAAAAGGTTTGTTTGATTTAAACCCCAGAATCCTTTGTTCCATGTGGAGGTTTCACTGGCGCTTCATCTCATAACCAGTAGAAAAATATTTACTTCTCAGGGGATTGCAATGCTTTGAGAAGTACGCTTGTAACCCCCCCCCCCCCCCCCAGCATTGACTCGGGATGAATGCAAAAACATAGCGGCGCTCTTACCTCCTACACCTGTCGCAGGAGGTAACTAAAGAGGTTATGTGATAGAGTTGGCTGTCTCATCCCGTATAGGGATGACGAAAAGCCATGTTGAAGGAGGTGTCCGGTCGAAGGGCGCAAATATCGCAGCTAAGTATTAAACTATGGCAAAACGCATTTAATTGCCTGGGGCTAAACCCTGCTAATGTGGGAGTTTGAGAATGAAAGCAGCAAAATAAGAAGACTTGTAACAAGAAGGTGCAGAAGTTATTCCTGACAATGAACTATTTAATGATATACATAAAATATACGTAACAGTTAAATAATACTGATATACAAAAAAATAGAAGTGACAGTGAAATATTTACTGATATACACAAACTAGACGTGGCAGTGAAATATTTACTGATATACACAAACTAGACGTGGCAGTGAAATATTTACTGATATGCACAAACTAGACGTGGCAGTGAAATATTTACTGATATACACAAACTAGACGTGGCAGTGAAATATTTACTGATATACACAAACTAGACGTGGCAGTGAAATATTTACTGATATACACAAACTAGACGTGGCAGTGAAATATTTACTGATATACACAAACTAGACGTGGCAGTGAAATATTTACTGATATACACAAACTAGACGTGGCAGTGAAATATTTACTGATATACACAAACTAGACGTGGCAGTGAAATATTTACTGATATACACAAACTAGACGTGGCAGTGAAATATTTACTGATATACACAAACTAGACGTGGCAGTGAAATATTTACTGATATACACAAACTAGACGTGGCAGTGAAATATTTACTGATATACACAAACTAGACGTGGCAGTGAAATATTTACTGATATACAAACGTCGATTTTTTTTGTATTTATCCTATGTGTTTACCGTGATAAGAAAAATTTCATTGCCATGTTTCAGATATTCTCGTATATTCACAAACGAAACACCATCTCTATCTTACATACGGTATTTACACACTTTGACCATCTACAGTGGTCATCCAATGTCCGAACTGTCCAACTACATTTTCGGCCAGAATTTGGCTTATTTTCCATCTACGAACTTATAATCAAGGACGCAACTCTAACTGAATTTCAAAAGTGGATATAACAAATGACCATCATCGGTCATCATTTGTCATGGACGAACAACAAAAACACACTGTGACACCATCCGTAGTATACCACTGGTAAGACAGTTTTCATAACAGACTGAAACACCATTTGCACCACTGATAAGAGTATTGACATACCTGATGCATAGACATAAAATGATTCAAAAGGAGGAGAGGATTGACTTCATTGTAGTCGGGTTTCTATATTTACCCTGGCCCTCTAACAGATACATCACGCCGCCTGCAGCGAGAATCACTCATAGCACGTACCTCCGTAGCTTCAAGAAATAATCCCCAGGGATCTCAGGAAAATATACTTTGTAAACAAGACGTCATTAGCCGGATTCGAACCCATGACCAACTTGAGCAGAAGACGTACAGCTTAACCACTACACTAAGGAGATCACCTATACTGGACATATGATCAGTTCTATGACATTGATGCATTATTTATTTTTAAAGGGAAACAAAAAAATGTACTTTTCACGTGTTATTGCATTTAAAATGGTATCCACATCAAGGGCAACTCTTTGAAGTGGAGATGAGGCTTACTCCAGCCAACAGAGGCGGAAAACGAAGATTTTTCGGGTCATCCCTGATATCAACATGACCATTGTCCTGTACAAACAATCACTGCTGCTGAAGTCAGAGATACCAAACTGAGAAGCGCAGCAACAACGATAGTTCTTGATTCTTGATTAGAAAACTGGCCTCACAGCACGAGGGGCATTTTCATAAGTGCTCCGCCCTATGTTCCAGCAGCCATTCGACTCGATGGTGTTTCGAGTCCAATGCCGCCGAAACAGATGTCGACATCATGGCACTACTCTGGCCCGAGCGACAGGTTTCATTGTTGTTCCGCCCACCCACGCCGTGCCCGTAACTAGTTCAAGCACAACGTCGGCTTGTCGGAACTAAATGGTAACTGTTATCGAAGGCTACGACTACGGGATTGTATAGATGACGTGCCATGAAGCTTCTATAAGAAGATAACCTCAATATAAAGGCATGTCATCTACTAAGGTTTTCTGTTGCATGGTTGGTTTGTCTAGTGAACTATTGGTGAGACCCACAGACGCAACCTCATGCGCAAACACATAGTATTACGTGTATTATAAACAACCATAGTATTACATACACGAGCAGATAACATGTCTTCACACAGAAAAAGCTATAATCGTACAGTCATTAAATACCTGTATCTCTATATTTTGACATGTTCTATAACTTACTGATATCTTCTCATAAGTCGAAGAGTTTAGTCAGCGGAAACCAAAAACTTATATATTTTCTTATTGCTATAACAGTGTCTTTCGTAAAATATACAGTCCTACTATCTCATCAGGGATTATCCTTCGAAAATGACACATTTGACTTTTTATGTGATTTTCATTGGTTACTGTTTATACCTAGTTTCGACAACCGATTAGAATCACGGGGTAAGTCAAATACGTCATGTTGGGAGGATTATTCTCAATTTAACTTGCGTGTCTTATATAGTCGATGGTCACGCTATAATGCATTACAAACATATTTTTTCTCTGTTATGTCAGTAGCTCATTCAGCAAAGGTGAATAATTTGAAACGTTACATACACTTTGACGACATTGTTAATACGTTTATATCACACCATGGAACAGTTCAAGCAGTCAGTGAGTTTGAAAATGTTGTTGATGGTTGCTTTTTGATGGCTAGATACAATATTGAATACAGCCGCAATTGGCCATATCTGGTATTCCCTGCAATGATATCAAATGAACAGAAATAGGTATAAGTTTTACCAATATTTGTCAACGAAACAAACTAACAATGAGAAACAGCGACAGACGATGTTTCGACTGAAAGCCTTCATCAAGATAAAAGACAATAAACGAAATAAATAATTTAATAAACATGGGAAAGTACATATGCGGATGGTAGGAAGAGTTGATTAAAGTGTGGTAAGAAACGTGTCATAGGGAAGAAAAATATCAACAATTGTAGGGTCCAGCAATATACAAAAAGACAAATATAGCATGATGATCAGAAATGGTTGGCGATATAGTGGTGATATGGGGGAGTATGATAACTAAAGTACTTACAAATAAATTTGACATGTCATGTGCCATACCAAAAATACGTTTCCATAGTGAGATTTAGAAGGGCATACTCTCTAAAGGTGTTCACAATACGAGATAAAAAAGGTTAGGAGTAACCCAATAAGCTGAAAATATGGGAGATACAGTAATATAGAGGAAAATCTGAGTATAAACGGCAATAGGTAAATTTAAGTGTCGCGAATAATAAATATCACATGCTAGAAACGAATTATCAGCACAGACAACGTTTAAACTAAAACGTCTTCATCAAAACGAAAAATAATGGAACATGACTACGAATCTAGTAAAGAATGAAATAGCATTATTCTCTAATATTGCAAGAGAATATCTATAACCGTTAGATATTTCTAATGGAGGTTGTGTTCTATCACGATTTAATCAATCCGTGTGTGATTGTTCACCTCTCCTTAAGTTCATGCCATGTGTGATTGTTCACCTCTCCTTAAGTTCATGCCATGTGTGATTGTTCACCTCTCCTTAAGTTCATGCCATGTGTGATTGTTCACCTCTCCTTAAGTTCATGCCATGTGTGATTGTTCACCTCTCTATAAGTTCATGCCATGTGTGATTGTTCACCTCTCCTTAAGTTCATGCCATGTGTGATTGTTCACCTCTCCTTAAGTTCATGCCATGTGTGATTGTTCACCTCTTCTTAAGTTCATGCCATGTGTGATTGTTCACCTCTCCTTAAGTTCATGCCATGTGTGATTGTTCACCTCTCCTTAAGTTCATGCCATGTGTGATTGTTCACCTCTCCTTAAGTTCATGCCATGTGTGATTGTTCACCTCTCCTTAAGTTCATGCCATGTGTGATTGTTCACCTCTCCTTAAGTTCATGCCATGTGTGATTGTTCACCTCTCCTTAAGTTCATGCCATGTGTGATTGTTCACCTCTCCTTAAGTTCATCCCATGTGTGGTGTTGGTTACAATGTATTTCCGCCAGTGGAGTAGTGTGAGTATTTAGTGGGGGCGCCGAATGACCTTTTTTAGTAGGTAAGTAGCTCCCCCCACCTTTTTCACACCAGAAGCACATATTTACGACTTTATATAAAATGTTAACTAATCTCTAAAAAGCATACATTATACAATCTTGTAATGGAGTCTCAGGTGTTTGTTCTTCTTTTTTTTTTCAAAAATGTTCAGTATGCCCATGAATGAGTGGAGGGGGGGGGGGTAATGGGGTGTTCAAACTTCACAGTTAGCAAATATAGCATGATTTTAAGCACTAAGAACTTAACGGAAATGCCGATAAAATGATTTTACACAAAAATGTCTTTAAAATTCCCGTAGTGGGATTTAGACACGATAAGGGATGTCATTTTTATTTAGATATATCTTTCTCCTTAAGGTAAACTTATCTGCGGGCCTGTCAATGCTCTCTCTCTCAATAAATGTTAATTCAAGTGAGAGGGCACTTAACAAGTTTCTTCTCAATCGAAAGGAATTCAAAATGGCAGATGATTGTTGTTCGTGGATTTCTACGATATGTTTTGATTCTCTACAAGGTGCTCATACTTCCTTCACTGCTGAATGTAGCAGTAGGCATAGTCAACACTGAACTGGGTAGTTTTGTTACTTCTTGATAGATTATGTCTAGGCCATTTAAACCAAAGTATGTCAGGAGTTCTTTATGACGTAACTGCTTTGTCTCATCTGTATAGACGTTATGTTTATATTCTAGTAGGTTGCTATGAAACAATCGGTAATATTTGATAAAACTATTCAATATATTGGTGGAGGAGGGGGGGGAGAGATTATTTGAAGTAATCTTTATATTTACTCTCATACACTAATTGAAGAAACTTTTGACAACAGATGTCTTCAAATCTGCATTTCATTTGTGTAGTTATACACTACAAAAATTATTACAGAAAAAAAAACTAATAGTTGATGCACAGATAAATTATCGTAAAGGTTAGGGAATTTTCCCTTTTCGACTCATCATTATAAATTATTTATAAGTGTATGATTGATCGGAAGCTCGCATCCGAATTACAATTCGGCAGATATTAAAGATCAACTGGTTTTCACACTAGGTCTTCAGCAGGCAATGACGTGACATCATTGTCACATTTTTTATACGTCAAATGATCTTGGCTTCAAGGACGGTTAACTTTCAAATTAAGAATAAACCATTTATTATCTTTCTGTACTGTTTATAGTAAATAATTATAAATGTGTGTGCCCTATTTACGTTGATTAAGCATTGGAGGGGACGCCGAGCGTTTTGGCGTTTATTCACGCTACGCCACTGATGTCCGCAGAGCCTTCTATCTAGTGTGCCTTTAATCATTTCCGATACATATATATTCCCACACGTCACATCGCCGTGTTGACCAGCTAAACTGTCTTAGTGTTCTCCTAACATTCCTTTTTCTTCAACTTGTCTGTTCTCATGACGTGCTCCAATTTTCATTTTCTCTTGATGTATCCGAGGAATATGGAAGGACTTCTTCCAATGAGAACGAGCAACTCTCTTTTTGAATTAGTCTCATTCTGATATCTTTATTACACTTTTTATCTATTTATGATGTTTTTACTTTGTTTCTATAAAACACCATCTTCACTGCCTCTACATAATGTCTTATTAATCTGTTGATTGCCCAAGATTCACTTCAGTACATCATAATTGTTACTATATAACTTTTAACCAATCTCTTGCTCAACTCAATTGACAAAGATATATTACATATGATTTTCTACATCTTGTGAATTTATTGTCAATACTAGATACAATATTGAACACCTAGAATTTATAAAAAGAAATCGGCTGGTCTGTTAAAGGATTCATTGCATATTCATGCTTTCCATTTTATTTAGGATGGTACAAGGCAATATATTTCAAATTCAAATATCTAGGTACAATTATTACAGCAGATGGAAGAAGTTCAACAGAAATAAGATGCAGAATAGGACAGGCAAAAACAACATTCAGAAAAATGAAAAATATACTGTGTAATATGACCTTGTCATTAGAGATGAGAAAGAGAGTTCTGCAGTGCTATATAACCCCTATACTAACATATGGGTGCGAGTCTTGGACAA